>JANUYF010000005.1:27207500-28407500 GCA_026167975.1 Phrynosoma blainvillii
GTCCTCCAGTTTGAGCCTAAGAAGCATGGATTTCCATGTCCATTTCCATTAATGATTTTAGCTTTTATTTGGTAATGCCTCACATTTTTTTTCTTGAATGTCTTCTATTTTGAGCCTGACTAAAATATAATGGATTTATATTTCCATTAGTGTTTTTTAGCTTTTATTTGGTAATGTCCTCCATTTTGAGCCTGACTAAGGGGGGTTGCAGACTGCCAGAAATAATGCAAATTGAGTCCACTTTAAGGGTTAGGGTTAGTGCTAGGGAATCATGGGAATTGGTTTTTTCCTGAGACATTGAGCCTTCTCTGTCAGAGAGCTCTGGTGCCACAATAAAATACAGTTCCCATGATTTCCTAACCCTAACCCTAACCCTAAAAGTGGACTCAATTTGCACTATTTCCGGCAGTCTGCAACCCCCCTAAGAATATTTCCATTAGTATTTTTTAAACTTTTATTCGGTAATTTCCTACACTTTTCTGGAATGTCTTCCATTTTGAGCCTGACTAAGGGCCTTTGCAGACTGCTAGAAATAGTGCAAATTGAGTCCACTTAACTGCCCTGGCTCAGTGCTAGGGAATCATGGGAACTGTATTTTTTTCTGGGACATTGAGCCTTCTCTGTCAGAGACCTCTGGTGCCACAATAAACTACAGTTCCCATGATTCCCTGGCACTGAGTCAGGGCAGTTAAAGTGGACTCAATTTGCACTATTTCTGGCAGTCTGCAAAGGCCCTCAGAAGCATGGATTTCAATCTCCATTAGTGTTTTAGCTTTTATTTGGTCATGTCCTACGTTTTCCTTGGATATCCTACATTTGTGGTGCCTTGTCCTCCTTTGTGGTGAGGACATCTGGTCACCCTGGCTTTGGATAGGAAGGATTCCTTTTCCCTCTCATCCTTGCTCCCACCGATCTCCAGATTACCCACACGCTTTGAGAGTCTTTTCATTGCTTCCATATGAAAGGTTGTGTGCATTTGGTGCTGGTTTGATCAAGCTGCTTCAATATGCTGCTGGCTTCCTTTTCCCCTGAGTCTGATATGAATCAATAAGGGCAGATATAACAATGCAGGAATTATTTGGAAAAAGAGAGGAAGAACCAGAGACAAGGAGACTGCTTGATTCTTTTTGAAATTTTTAAAATTATGTTTCATTAAAATCATCCACACAATACAAAAACTTGCATCAGCATATGCATAGACAAACTCAATTATTGATTTGTTTTTAAGCTTAAGAAGTAGGAAATTAACAAGACAGCACATTGCTATCAGGATGCTAGACTATGAAATACCTCAGAAGAAATGAGTTGGATCAAACCAAAGGATTATCTAATCCAGGGGTAGGCAACCTTTCCCCTTTAAGGGCTGAGGAACTTCAGCTCCCAGAAGCCTCAGCCATGTTGGCCAATAGTCCCATGTTGGCCAATAGCTCCTGGGATTCTGGGAGCTGAAGTCCCTCAGCCCTTAAAGGGGAAAGGTTGCCTACCCCTGATCTAATCAGACGTCCTGTTTTCCACCAGGACCAACCAGATGTTCAGGATATATAGAAATCTTGCAGCACCTTTGAGACTAACTGAAAGATAGAAGTTGGCACATGAGCTTTCCTAGACTTAAGTCTACTTCTTCAGATGCATTTGGTGCATCTGATGGAAGTAGACCAAATGCATATGAGGAAGTAGGTTCATGACTATGAAAGCTCATGCTGCTAACTTCTTTCTTTCCGTTAGTCTCAAAGGTGCTACAAAATTTCTCTACATACTGATTCTACAGACTAACATGGCTATACCTTTGAATTATATCTACCAGATGCTCAGGAGAAACCTACAAGTAGGATAGCAGAACATTAGTCAGGAGAATTCCTCCCATGTCAGAAATCCTTATACAGCTGCCTGTAACCATTGTCAACCCAGGTTTTAATCTGTAGACCACCTTGAATCAGTTGGAGATTAAAACAGTGCATAAAGTTAATAATAATAATAATAATAATAATAATAATAATAATAAACTTTGCTGCTTAACCTGGGACCCCACAACTGCTGTGTTGCACAGGGCCCAGGGCCATCTGTGTGTTTTGTCCATTGAAGCAGAAGCATCCTCACCTTCCCCTCCCAGGAAAAGATGATAATTTCACATTTTCCTGCCCTTTCATGACACCCATTCAAATTCTGCTCCCATCTCAGTCCACAATTTCATAAGGCCTACCCCTGTAATATAGGCAGGACACGAAGATCATACTACAGGCCTACATTTTTTGTGTGTGTGTGTGTGTGTGAGACTTCAAGCAATGGTGGCCCATGAATTTTATAGGGTTTTCTTATGCAAGGAAGGGCCTGTACAGACTGCCAGAAATAATCCATTTTGAGACCACTTTAACTGCCCTGGCTCAGTGCTAGGGAATTATGGAAACTGTAGTTTATTATAGCACCAGAGCTCTTTGACAGGGAAGAGTCCATGTCTCAGAAAAAAACTACAATTCCCATGATTCCCTGGCACTGAGCCAGGACAGTTAAAGTGGTCTCAAGCTGGATTATTTCTGGCAGTCTGTACAAGCCTGAATACTCAGAGGTGGCTTTGCCAGTTCCTTCCTCTGAAATATAACCCACAGTACCTGGTATTGGTTGGTGATCTCCCCTCCAAGTACTAACCAGGGCTGACATGGCTTAGCTTCTAAGATCAGACAGGATCTGGTGCCGGGGTATTTAAGCCAGCTACAGGCTTGCCTTACAGGACCTGTATTATTAAGGGAGGAGGAAGAGTGTTGGATTAGGACTCTGGGAGGCCAGGGTTCGAATCCTCATTTAGTAATGGAAAACCACACTCTTAAGCCACTCTCTCAGCCTCAGAGGATTGCAATGACAACCCCACTGAATACTGAAGTCTGAAACATTGAAGATATAATATGTATACATCTTATCTGTACTTTTAAGTTGATGTGTCTTTGAATTGATGTCTTTTAACTGATGTTGTATGTCTGTTAATTGTTTTTGTTCCCCGTCTCTATCCATGGGGAAAGGCAGGTAAGAAATAAAGATTATGATAATGTTGATGATGAAGGCACACAACCACAAAAGAAGAAAGTGCCCAAGGATGGCTCCCTTAAGGCCAGTCTCAGCAATGCCACATTTGAACTGGGACTTTTCGACTCTATCTGTTGGCTGGGGAAGAACAGTTCTTCATTGTAAATGGGGCCTAAGGAAGATCTGCTTCCATCACCTGGGATGCTGTGTCCAGTTCTGGGCATCACAATTCAAGAAGGAGGTTGAGAAGCTGGAGTGTGTCCATAGGAGGGCAACCAAAAAGGTGAAGGGTCTGGAAACCATGCCTTATGAGGAGAGACTTAGGGAGCTGGGTATGTTTAGCCTGGAGAAGATAAGGTTAAGAGGTGATATGGTAGCCCCCCTGTTTAAGTATTTGAAGGATTGTCATATTGAGGATGGAGCAAGCTTGTTTTCTGCTGCTCTAGAGAAAAGGGCTCAAAGCAATGGATTCAAGCTCCAGGAAAAGAGATTCCACTTCAACTTTAGGAAGAACTTCCTGACAGTAAGAGCTGCTTGACAGAGGAACACACTCCCTTGCATAGTGGTGGAGTCACCTTCTTTGGAGGTCTTTCAACACAGGCTGGATGGCCATATGTCAGGGGAGATGCTTTGATTGTGAGTACCTGCATGGCAGAACGGGGTTGGACTGGATGTCCCTTGGGGTCTCTTCCAACTTTAGGATTCTGGGATTCTCTGCTTCTCCTCCACCCCAGCAAAAGGGGAGTTTCCCTTGCGGCTAAACACTTCGGCCAGTTCTCAGGTGAGGTGGCTACTAACCTGGGAGGCCAATGGAGATTTGGGCGATGGAGAGGGAGAGCTCTAGGATGGCCGACTTTTCTGAGGTCAGAGTCCTGGGAAGGCGCAAAACCAGGGGATCCGAGGGAAAAGCCAAGGCAGAGCCCGCCCGGCCGCTTCTTGTCGGGATCCCCTGCCTCGGCCAGATCCCTTGGGGAGCTGCGGTTCTCTTTGCTGGTAGATCTACCTACCCTCCAGCGATCGATCGATCCCTCTCTTCCTCCTCCCGAAGGAAACACAAGATCCCAGCAAACCCAGCCTCGGTTGGCAAAAGGCGCTGCCTCTACACTGCAGAGAGAATCCGGTCTGAGACCACTTTAACTGCCAGAAACCTGAGGTCTGTAGTTTTGTGAGGCACCAGCACTCTTTGGCAGAGAAGGCTAACGGTCTTGTCAAACTATAAATCCCAGGATCCCATAAGTCGGAGCTAGGGCACGTCTTTATTATGTTACTTATTTAATGAATCTATATGCCGCCTTTCTCCCGGAAAGGGACCCAAGGCGGCTGCAACTGATGTCAAACTGCATTATTTCTTCTATGTAGATGCACCCTCACTAACAGCCCTGTGTGATTCCCACCCTTGAGATAAGATTTGCGTGGTACTCTATTAGCTGTATTAGATGTAAGCACTAACACTTTGAATTGTGTCTGAACAGCATCTGCTTAATTAGATCTGCATGACCTTGGGCACGTCACACTCTCTCAGCCTCAGAGAAAGGCAAAGCTTTCTCTGAATAAATCTTGCTAAGAAAACTCTGCAATACGTTTGCTTTAGGGTCACCATAAGTTGGAAATAACTTGAAGTCACAGAACTACAGCAGGAGGTCATGATCTGACTGTAGTAATCTATGAGTTTCCTCCATTAAAGCATACTTGTAGGGAAGGACATACAGCATGGGACAGGCATGCATGCTGTTCGGTGGAACAAGCAGAGCAAAATTAACTTTTTTTAAAATATATTTTAGACAAATTACTTTTTGAACTTTACCTCCCAGAATTTGGGAGAATTGTACTCTACATCAGTAACGTTGCTAAGTTTTGTGCTTTTATTCCTTTGTTCTTGAGTGGCTTTTTTGTGTGTCTTTAGACCCAATTGTTTAAAAAATATTTATCTAGAAAATGTTAACCCTGTTTTAAATATACTCCCAGGAAATCTCCAGTGGCTTTGCCCCCCAGCCTGCATTCTCTTTCTGAGATTTTCCTTAAAAACATGAGCAGCAGTAACCTCTGCAAATTTTCAGAAGTAAATCACTCTGACATTCAAAGGGACTGCTTCCCAGTGCATAGGAAACAACCTTTATCTGGTATTATTTTTTTCTATTTGATACAATATGAATTTCTGGTGAGCTGAGGGGGCTTCTTGTGTAAATGTGTGGAAGACTTTAATCAAACAACTTTTTTCTGCCTGTCTTTTTTTTTGGGGGGGGGGTTTCTTCCTTTTTAACTGATTAGTCAGGGATTGTTTCACTGTTTTCTTGACAGGATTTCCTGATGCTCCATTGCGGACAAATGGACGCCAATGAGAGATAATACTGATCAGAATAGTCACTTATGAGAATCTTCAGTATCCACTTATTTGCTGAGTCTGATTTGATGGAGATTCCTGGCCCTCTTACTTTCCCCCTCCTTTTTTCTTTCTGTCTCTAGGCAAACATTTTTTAGGAAGTTTGCAAATCTTTTTAATTTTTAATTTTTTTTTACTATATTTCCAGAATTCTTCAGCTGGCAGAGCCAGTGACACATTCCCTTCCTAGGCATTACTCTAAAATGGTAGATTTGAAATTAGGCAATCATGCTCAGAACTTGGGACAGTTAATTGCCTGGCCTACATGTCCCAGAATCCTGCAGTGGAATTCAGGGAGCTGCAGGCCAAACCATTTACCTTCTCAAGTTCTGTCTGTGGTATGTCCTCCCTCCCATCCACACTTCTTTCTAAGCATGGGCCCTTTCACACTGCGCAATTAGAGCACTTTGGTCCCCATTTATTTGTAATGGCTCATCTCCTGGGGTTTTTAATTTGGGGAGGCACTAAATTATGAGTGTAAACACCTCTCTCTAAACTATAAATCCTAGCATTCCATAGGATGGTAGCATGGCAGTCAAAGTGGAATTATAGTGTCATAATCCTGTGGTGTGAAAGGGGTTCATATATGAGCAGGTCGATGATTAAGGTGCCCAAGAATTCCATGGCACCTTAAAGAATGAGGTCTCTTTCACACTACAAAATTACAGTATTTGATCCCCCTTTAACTATCATTACTCCATCCTATGGAATCCTGGGATTTGTAGTTTCACAAGGTGTTTAGAATTCTCTGATAAAGAGCTCTAGTGCAGGGGTAGGCAACCTTTCCCCTTTAAGGGCCAAGGGACTTCAGCTCCCAGAAGCCTCAGCCATGTTGGCCAATAGTCCCATGTTGGCCAATAGCTCCTGGGATTCTGGGAGCTGAAGTCCCTCGGCCCTTAAAGGGGAAAGGTTGCCTACCCCTGCTCTAGCGTCTCACCAAACTACAAACCCCAACATTGCATATGATGCAACCAAGACAGTTAAAGGGGGATCAAAGTACTATAAGTGTATATGTAGTGTGAAAAAGATGTAAGACATTCATTATACTGTGAATTATGTGGCAGAGGAGGGCATCCATAGCCATCTTAGTTTCTAAGAAATGAAGGAGAGAGGCAGTGGTTGAAATCCTAATGAATAATCCTAGGAAGAGTTGACCCACTGTTAGCACCTCTACATCCACCATGCTGTACTTGGGGGTCTTCATATTTCATATCTCATATCTGGAGATAGCATGTTTTTGAGAGACTGATGGCTTTTCAGGAACGCAAGGTCAGGTTCTCAGGAGAAAAGGAATGTGTCCCGAGGCATGTGTACCTCCAGGTAAACAAGACCATAAAATCTAAATGTGTGAATTAAGTGCTCCTTCCTTCCCCCAAGTAATCTGCATTTCCTCTTGCAACTTAAGACAAATGATCTCCTTGGACCCAAAGCAGTAAGCCAACTTCTCTGCCTACCCCTGTTGTGTCCCCAGTCAAACTTCCTTGTCCACCCATCTGAGGGGTATCCTGATCCAATCACTGTTTTGGCTGTGCCAAAAGCCACCAACCAGTCTGGAATCCCATTGTCAATTCCTGGGAAAAGACATCAGGCTTTGTTATCTGACCAGATATCCTATTGCTTGGGGCTAGTTTTTAGGTATAAATATAGTCCCAAAACCTAACCTCTGTGTACACAACCAGCATACACCTCCACATTCTGTGTATGTTCTGCGTTACCCTTAGACCTCCCACTCTGAGCCATTGCAGCTTTCTGTGGTCTACTCATCAGACAGGTAATTATAACCCCACTGCAAACCCCTACAAGCTCTGCTATCCTGTTTCCATATTTACATTTCAATTAACTCTGTATGCCGGGTCTATTTGAATTGCTATCTTGTGTATGTGATTACACTCTGCATTTTTCTAAATAAAAGTTTCTTAAGTCACCAAAACCTAGAGTCCTCCTCAGTACTGGTATACTGTGGTGCAAGTGGTCCAAAGATTACTTAAGCCTCTTGCAAAAGTTATTTCTCCAACATTTGAAGTAACGCAGACAATTTTGGTGGGGACCCCTCAGTCTCCTTCACCTGTTCTTTAGGTAACACCACTGAATCAATTGTCAAAAGGTGAGTCAACACTACCAAGGTCATACTACTGAATTTAATGTATTTTTAATGGGGGAGTAAATTGTGGTATTTATATTGTTGTAAGGGTTTTTATGTATTTGATTTTATGTAAGCCACCTTGATAGCCAAGGCTAAAGGCAGGATATAAATAAATAAATAAATAAATAAATAAATAATAATAATAATTACCATTGTTGATGGACTTGCAAAAGGGCTAAAATTTATTGGAACTTGGTTACCCAAACAATTAATAAGACGCTTAATATTAATTTGGAGATGAAACCAGAATATTTATTGTTGGGAATGTTTGAGGGGAAACTGGAAAAAAGTATGGTAATTTTTTTTTATATGACCACAATAGCCAGAATTTTATTTGCACAAAAATGGAAATCCAAAAGCACCCCAGAATTCACATTACATTAATCCCTGAGCTGACATGGACCTGTGGGGAGCTTATCTTCCTTTGAGGTATTCCATTCCTGCCTACTGAAACTAGGACTACTATGTAAAGCACTGTACAAATTTTACAGCACTCTATAAATAAATAAATAGATGATGATGATGATGATGATGATCATCATCATCATCATCACAAGGCATGCCATACAAATGAGCAAGAGGGAAGGGGCTAATTCCTTCCGAGCAACTTCCATAACCCCTAATGGGCCCAGGATTCAAACACACCTGGAGTCCTTTCTTACTACACAATGATGGCACTATATTCCACTCTTATGGCATGGCTTCCTCCTATCAAATCCTGGGTTTTGTAGTCTGGGGAGACACTGGCACTCAAGTGGAATCATAATACTATGGGCTTCTAGTGTGACATTTCAAATGCTTTCTCCTAGGTGTTAAACAATAAGGTCTCTCTCCCCTGCCTCCAGAGTTGGGGCTATTTTAATGCTTAATGATTACATATATTCATATCCTGCTCCTCATTTTTTTTTTTAAAAAGGGGGGTTTCTTGAACAGTTGTTCACTTGTTTCCTATGCTCTGAAAAGGGATTCCCCTCAACTATCACAATGTACTGGATGGTTAGGGAAGGGAGAGCATTTGTGATGTCCATGGCATAGACTCTGGGGCAGCAGTAAAGGCAAGGTGGAGCTATGGGGGAGGAAGCAATAAGAACATTTCTTTTCCAAATAAAAATTCTGTCCCCTCCCATGACATTTTCCTTCAGTCCCCAGATTTCTAGCATTGTAGAGTGTTAAAACACTGAAGACAGTTCACACCTAGGGCTGTTAAATTTGTTCTCATTCTCTTGTTAACTTTGCCTGCCCTCTTTCTTTGGACACCTAAACTATATTTCCAAGTGCCCAACTTGCCCAGTTTTATATTATTGTTATTGACATTTGGGGACCAAAGGAAACATTCATTGGGAAGGGCAGCACTGCCATTTGGGAAGGGCAATGCCTTCAATTTGCACCTGCCCTTGTTGCTACAAATGAAGCTGTAATATTAAGGTATGGTAATCTACAAAAGATCTGATATAATAAATTCATTAGTCTTAATGACATCCCATGACTCTTGGTTTTACAGCAACAGATACATATAGCTGCATTTTCATTCCTAAATAAGAAGATACTTTGTAGGGGGGAAAAAGAATGAGTGAGTGATGTTAGTCCTTGGACCACAGCGGATTCAAACCAAGTAACAAAACTTGCTTGAAAGTGCAATAAGCATTGATCAAAATTAATTATTAAAATTGTTAATTAAAATTAAAATTAAAAATAGGTTATATATATATATATATATATATATATATATATATTTATATATACTATTTTTAATATATATAATTATAATATAGATAATTTGAAAATATAAATATTTGAAAAGTTTTAAAAACACTCACTATTGAAAGTAGAAGGACATGGTTGATTCTGAAAAAGACAAAGAAGCAATGGGACTTTTCTTTTTTTTGTACTTGGTACTAGACAGGATCCAGTTGCCTCAGATTAATCCTGAGTCCAAGGTAGATGTAGATGACAAAGAAAGATTGTGAAAAGTGAAAGTTGCATGGTTTAAAAAAATGGAATCTGTTTCTATATCTAAAGTTCTGTATTTAAATTCTGTATGAGTAGAATTCATGCAGAGGTTAATATTTCTCTCCAGGATTCTTATCCCAATTCAGAACGTGCATGTGTGTGTGTGTGTGTGTGTGTGTGTGTGTGTCTAAAGGGAATGTCAGTAAAGAGATTTATTGTTTAATCTGGATATTAGCAGGTGGGTACCAAAGAAGGCCTACCTGGATTTCCCACCTGGAGTTTGGCAAAGCAGAAGCAGTTGTAATTCAGGAGGAGAAGGAAGTGCAGCTTGTGCCAAGAGCAGGACACACCTCGCCTCTTTCTGATCAGGCTGCCAAAACAGCACATTAAACACCCAGTTTTCCTTTATGGTCATTGACTAGACACAGCTAACTCTTTGCAAAGCATCTAAAGGCAGGCTAAGTGGCTCAGATGCTTGCAAGATAAAGCACTGGGATCACTTTGGGGCCACTGAAAAGATAGCTGTAAAGGGATCTTTTGAGAATGACTTTTAATAATGTAAGAAGGAGAGGTAGGGTTTCCTCTGAATGACAGATGGGATGAATCGAGAGGAGGAACAATGGAGCTATTGACACGGTGTTGCTACATGATAACCCTTTGAGCCTCTCCTGGGATTTTCCCCTGACCTGCCACTGGGATATGCCCCAGATGGGGATGCTCTCCTCTTGGGGACATATTCGGGAAGACGAAACAGACAGCCATTGCAGTGCACAAGAAATACATTCCTTTCCAAAATCTGTCAGATAGTTACAAGTTTATCATACTGGGATAAAGAGCAAACAGCTTGATCAACATCCTAGTCAATATACTGGAAAACATAATGTCAAAAAACCCTTTGCTACATTCAGGAAACATACATTTCTACATTTAGGTAGCAATGAAATTATTGGCCTTTGCAGACTGCCAGAAATAGTGCAAATTGAGTCCACTTTAAGGGTTAGGGTTAGGGTTAGGGAATCATGGCAACTGTATGAGAATGTATGGAATCATGGGAACTGATAGAGAAGGCTCAATGTCTCAGAAAAAAAACACAATTCCCATGATTCCCTAGCACTAACCCTAACCCTTAAAGTGGACTCAATTTGCACTATTTCTGGCAGTCTGCAAAGGCCCTATATCTTCCCTCCAACTCCCACATACTAGACTTCCAAGTTTCCATAATGTTTACAGGGTGGCCCACAAGCCAAGGTGGTCTTTCACCAGCCAGAAATATGCTTTTGGATGATCTGTTGCAGTATTAGATATACGTTAGGATAAGGCAAGCATATGGAGTCCATAAGAACAGATGAAGTGTACAGGGTCAGAGTTATACAGACAAACTGCTGCTCTCGTAATTTGGTTGAGAATTCCAAACAGGGCAATGGGTGCACCACATCTGGGGGAAATCATAATGTTCATCTTTGATTTTTAATTGGTGAGAGCAAGGATGCTTCAAAGGGAGATTCTTTAATATACTTCCATTTCAGACAGAATTTTAAGGCAGAGTTTCTTTGGCTGAATCTACTCTGAGTTACCTATATTTCTCTGAGCAGCTGGAACTAAAATGGTGGGAGGGATACAAAGCAGCAGGGTGGCTTGCTAACTGGGAATTTAATTTCTTATTGTTATAAGACTAAAAGATAAACCAAAAAAGCTTTTCCATCCCTGGTGGGGAAACGCATTTTTGGGTGTGGGAGTGCATTACTGCTTCCCAACCTTTTGATTAAAAACAACTATTAAAAACACTCAGACTAATAATTTTATTGTCTAAGATTGCCATCCTTGAGATTTAGAAATAAATCTGGAAATCAGTTAATGAAGTAGATGGGTTCCTGGGCATTACTTCTTTAACAGAAAATTTGGTGCCAGAGGCAGAAATAACACAAAAAGAATAGAGATAGGTCCCTACATCAGAAAACAGAAGAACAATTCAACTTTCTTTGTCAAACATTTAACTCAAAACTTCCAATATAAACATGTGAAACAACCATATCAGCTAAGTCTTGCATAAATAAAGAATAACTTTTTAACATTCTAGAAACCACTTGAAAGTTTCTTCCAAAATCCATCCAGAGATCACATTTTCTTTCACTTGTCTCCATTTTAATTATGATTTTCATTTTGGTGGCCCAACTTATAGCTCTGTCCTTGTTTAACATGCTGTGGGTAGTGGGTGATCCAAGCTTATCTATTTTCTCCCTTTCTCTCTATTTTGCTATTCAGTCATGCTCAGTAAGATGTTCTGGAGGCAACTGTTGTTTACCATGCCTGTTGTTGGCAGATACACGCACAGCTACAGTAGAACCAGATTGTTCTTTCCCAGTTTGAATTTTATTGCATTGTTTACTGCAGACAAGCTTCTGCAAACAAGCACAAAAAAATCTGTGTTTTTCCAGCCCTCCTTCACTATCCTTCCAATGCCAATACTGCTAAAAATACTTCTAGTTAGACAAAAGATAAGGATGAAAGGGTATTTTGGGCAGGTGTAAAAAGACATTGTAAAAAGGAGCTTCTTTATCAGAGGTTTTGCTAATTGAGCTGTGCCTGTGGATATTTATTATTGCATCAATTTATTATTGATGGATAGCACAGCTTAGTACAGAACCTGGGAAAGTCACATTTTGCATTATGACTCTCGTAATCCAGGAAGTGCTGTCTCCCTCCCAAGCTTTGGGATTACATAGAATGATATAACAAAAAAGCTCAACTAAATGGCCTGGCTGATCATCCATTGGGGCAACTGAACACTAGATTGGGATACCTTAATCAAATTGCTATATAGTAGCTGTTCCTTACCTTGACACCCTCCATATATGGTGGACTATAAATCCTATTATTACTAGCTTGCAGGATGGTGCTGGAAAATGCCAGGATAGGGAAATCTGCTGTGTGAAATACAGAGTTTTGTTGGTTTTTGTGGGTTTACCCTCTTGGATGTGTTAATTGCTTATCAGACAGATTGGCCTCATTAATCTGTGAATAAATCCACCTCTACGGATGTCCACATACTTATTGCACTGCTTCTCACACTTGAATTGTAATGTACATTTTATTAATGACTTGAGCCTGAAAATTTTGAGTATTTTGAAGACTACTTGTTAGGCAGCTGCAAGACCCTTCATGTAACCTTTTCTCCCTCTAGTCTCAAATGCTATTATTATGTTAGTGCAGCTCTTAAAGACAGCTCCCCACAGCTGACATACACGGTCCATTTTTAACAGATTGAAATGTGTTGAACTATCTTTGACTGAGCACTTACAGTGAAATTATGAGCTCTTATGGCTTATTCTACACAGCTTTTATGCTGCTCTCCAGAAACCACTTTTGCCCTGTGAAAATATCCCCTCTTTTCGATTCATAATCTTTTAGATGAACATCTAACTACATTAACTTCTAAAGAATACTGCTGTGAAATTATAATGTTGTGCTGGCTTTTAGCTAGTGCACACATCTCTAGGGTTTTTGCTTTATCTCTCAAGACACAACACAGGTTAGTGGTCTGAATTTTTTGATTTTTTTAAAAAAAGTGTTAATTTCAATAAGGTTTACATTTTATTCTGTTACGAAGCAAGATAACACAGCCTAGGAACAAATGTAATATTGTGAACCCTTTAGAAATGAGTATTGTCAAAATATATACCTTCTTTAAAATGTATCTGTCAGGTTTATAAACTGGAGTGTTGTTTAAGATTGTGATGGATCTTTTGCCCTGAACCAGTTTTTCAGTCATATTCTTGTTTCACATTCTCTCTTTCTTTTGCTACAGCCTGCTTCTGATTAATTACCAGTTGAGGTTGATTTTCCATCCAGTATTACTTGTGAGCAGGTAGCCAACAAGCCCAAACTTCTGTAACTCTGGTGGCAAGACCTTATCTCACCTTTCTTACTTTCCTTCTGTGATTTACTACTTATTCAGTAATCTAACAGTCTATGCAATGTGGATGGGACAGTTCGATCTAAAAATCCAAAGGTCCAACTGAGAATTTTTCCTGGAGTAATGCTAAAAGCAGGATGGGAAGGAAAGCAGTAAGCAGGTACAGCAAAACAGGAAAAGAAATTCTAAATTGCAATAGTGGTCTACTTAAATCAGTGGTTAGAATAATCATTCCTATGGGACACATGTGTCCCCAGAATGCCAAAAAATAAAACATATACCAAAAAGTATACTATTAGTCACAACAATTCCATCTGTCTGGTAGATTCCAATTGGCAGCACCTGTTCCAGTGGACATCTTTCTATTATCTCCTACCTTGTCTTTCCTAATGAACCTGCCAGGGCTTTCCTGTTCAGGTTGCAAGGCTATGGTACCTTCCTCAAATGTTCCCAGGGTGTGGAAAGTTATATATATATTTAGTTACAATTATAGTCCCAAAGACCTGACAAAAGTAGTAAGCTACCATCACAGTTGCAAATTAAGCTTAAGTCCTTTCCTCTTACAGTTTGTCAAAAGTAACTAAAATAGTTACTTGTAGTTCCTTAAAAACATCCAGATGCTACAAGTTGTTGTCTTGTGGTACATTCCTCTTCTGTCCCTTTCAACATTCCTCTTCTGTCCCTTTCAACATTATCTCAGCACTCACAACAGAGCACAAGCCAGCACTCAAACTGTGCAATATTCCCTTCTCTCATTTTGTGAGGCTCTATCCCCACAACCATAACCATAAAAGTAACCAAAAGTAACTTTGAAAAAGATATAAAGTTATCACTTGCTAAGTTATAATTGTAATGTGATGTAGTTATAGCTTTGTTACTGTAAAAAAAGAAAAGAAATTATTTAGAGGTAATTAGTCATTTGCAATTAGTTACTTCTAAGCTGTGAGTGTTCCTTCCTTTTACCTTTTGCAAGCAAAATAACATGATCTAAATGTCTGAGCAAGTATTAGCAGTCCATTTCTGTGCACATTAATTCCCTTTGCTGCCGCAGTAGTACGACCTGAATTGTGCATTCATTTCTAAGAAAGGTCAAATATGTTGTTATGGCTGTGTGGGAGGCTGCCTACCCAGTACTCTTGCTTCATTTCTTTCTAGACAGGCACTGCAATATATTAGATACATAATGAAGTCCGGCATTTGGGTTCCACTCTGCTTAAACAACAGGAAGCAGAAAATCAATCGTCAATTGCCCTATTCATGCATTACTCGTGTAAAGTACTCCTGTACCATGCTGAAGGGGGAGGAATGGGGCTATGCTTTTAGCAGCTACCCATATCCTGCTTCCCTTCTTTGATAGCTGCATATTGAGAGCATAGCTGTTTGCAAAGAGGCCTCGGTACACAAGAAGAGCCTGGCAACATTATTTTTTTGGACCAGAACATCAATAACCATCCAGAGATTCTGGGAGTTTTAGTTCCAAGGTACACTTGACTTTCCCAAGCTCTGTACATAAAGGGTTGTTCACATGTAGGGACTTTCTTTGTGTGATTTTGGAGGCATTCCGATCGCTCAGAGACCCTCCATAGAACACATGATTTTGGAAACTATCCATATGAGCAGCCACTCATGCCTAGAGGCTTCTTTCCCAACAACCATATTCAACACATGGATATCAAAGGAGAGATCCACAGTGTTGAGGGTGAAGCCAATATTATGGTCCCGTTCTTCCTACAATACTCCTTCATGGGAGTAATCTGTAAACAGGAATAATAACTGAATGTAAAAGTATGTGTGTTGCAGTAAATTACACTAAACTGGTCATAACTTAATCCTACTGAAACCAATTCTTTACTGGAAAGCTCTAGAACTTCAGCAAACTACCAACAAGGGATTCCATACCAGGCAGCCAGGGCAGTTAGAGTGAAATTTAGTGATTTCATTTCCTTGTTAGTTACATTTTACCCCTTTCTTCTTCTAATGATCTTAATGCTACACATTCTCTTCTTTCATACTTTATACTCACAATGACCTTGTGAGGTAGGCCAGATTGACAGAATGTGTCTGGCCCAGAGTCACTCAGGCTGCTTGTGGTTTTGTGGGGACAACAATCATGGATCTTTCAAATCCCAATCCAGCACCCCAATCACTATATCATGTTGGTGTCATTGGGCTAAAGGAAGAGTGGACATTTGCCCTGTGTCAGAAGGCAATTTTTAGTACCTCCTGAAACTTGGTGAGATGCACCAGTTGGGTTGGTGATGATTGCAAGTGATATGTCTAGTAACAGGGAGCCATTTTAGGGACCATTTCAAGCTATACAGTTATAGTACTGTGATTCCACTTTAATTGCCACAGCAACATCCAGGGAATCCTGGGATATGTAGTTTAGGGGGATGCATCTAGAATTCTCAGCTGAAAAGCAAATGGTCCCCTGGTGACTTTTCAGTGGTATTCTTCTTGGTGCAGTTTAGGATTGGAGGGTCCTGAAGCAGCATTTAGGGCCAAAATGGCCTCCTATTGTCTAATTTTGACCAATAAAAGTATTTTTAATTTTTTAAAAAATTGGGTCCAGGGATCATGAACCACACACAAGACCCACCCCTCACAGCTACATCTCTCTCTGTGTATATGTGCCATCAAGTCACTTGTTGACTTATGGTGACCTAATTAATTTCATAGGTTTTTTTAAAGGCCAGGAATACTCAGAGGAGTATTAGGAGCAAGTGCCGCCAGAGGACCAGGCAGGCAAGTGGGGGAAGGAAGAAGGTGATCAGCCATCTCTGCCCTCCCTAAATCTCCAAGGAAGGATCAATCACTGCAAGAGGATCAGGCAGGTGAGTGGGGGAAGGAAGAGGGTGACTAGCCATCTCTGCCCTCCCTAAATCCCCAAGGAAGGAGCAAGCACCGCTAGAGGACCAGGCAGGTGAGTGGGGGAAGGAAGAGGGTGACCAGCTATCTCTGCCCTCCCCCAACCACAGAGAAATAAATGAAGAAACTACAGGAGGGAGGGGTGCAGATGGGGATGGACTAAAGGAGGGAGGATACGAGGGAAGAGAAGGGAAGGAGGAACAGCAGCAGTAGTGCTGGTGAGTGTCACTGACAGGAGTGAACTGTAGTGACACCATAGCTAACATTGGTTGGCACTGCACACAGGGAGGTGTAGGTGGCCCTCCTTGTGTAACCCATCACCTAGTAAACCTATGATGAGACACTCCAAGTGAGACACAGGCAAGATCAGAGCATTAACAGAAAAGGAGGGAGGGAGAAATAAAGGGATATCACATTTGCAAGATTAGCCAAGGGCATAAGAAAGATGCCAAGACAAATAGCAGACATGCTTAGAAGGGCAAAGGGCATCCAAAGCAGCATTACACATAAAATTGGGACATGGAATTTGAGAAGCATGAGCCAAGGGAAGCTAGATATAGTAAAAATGGAAATGCAGTGCATGAACATAGCAGTACTAGGGGCAAGTGAATTAAAATGGACACTTTGCTTCAGACAACTACACAGTGCTCTACTCAGGGAATGAAAAAACAAGAAGAAATGGGGTGGCTTTCATAATAAGAAAAGATAGGGCAAAAGCAGTCATTGGATACAATACAAAATAAGACTGAATCATTTCAGTAAGGCTCCATGGTAAACCTATGAATATCACCATAATTCGAGTATATTCACCAACCACAGAGGCAGAACAGGAAGAAATTGATATTCAAGGAATACAGGAAGAAATCAACAGCACACCAACACAGGATGTCAAGCTGATCATTGGAGATTGGAATGCAAAAGTTAGAAGCAAAAAAGAATAAAAAACAGTAGGCAGATTTGGATTAGGCCAAAGAAACGAAGCAGGTGAGTGTCTCATAGATTTTTGTGAAGCCAACAACCTATTCATTGCCAATACATTTTTCATACAACCAGAAAGAAAGCTATACACATGGACATCACCAGATGGTCAACACAAAAATCAAATAGACAATATAATTGGAAGTAAAAGATGGCAGAAATCTATACTGGTGGCCAAGACTAGATTAGGCACCAACTGTGGCACAGATCACAAATTACTCATATCAAAAATAAGAGTAAGACACAAGAAGAAAACAAAACCACTGATTATACCAAAATATGATCTAAACAATATCTCAAGAGAATTTATTGACAACATAAGAAACAGATTCACACTACTAAACTTAATAGATTTGCACTGCTAAACATAATAAATCAGAGGAAATATTGTCTGAAGCCAGAGACATAATAAAAGAAGAATGCAGCCTGACACTTTCAATAAACAAAAAGAGAAAAACCCATGGATGACAGTGGGAAAAAATTACAAGCAATAAAGAAAAGAAGAGAAGAAAAACAAAAGGGAGATAGGAACAAACTAAGAATCATGAATGCAACAGTACAATGGCTAGTGCAGAAAGATAAAGAAAATTACTACAATGACCAATGCAGAGAAATAGAAGACAAAACAAAAAGGGAGGAACGAGAGATCTATTTCACAAGATCCGAGAAATCAAAGGAAAATTCAAACCAAGGACCAAGACGCTCTATGACAATAACTACAACATTATTCAAGACCAGGAAGCAATAAAAAGATGTTGGATGCAATACACAGAAGAATTATACAAAACAGATGACAAAATGAAGGACACATGGAACGAAGAGCCATATGAAGATGAACCCCAAATTCTAAAAAGTGAGGTGGAAACAGCAATAAGAGAAATAGTGAAAAACAAATCACCAGGAACAGATGATATTCCAGTTGAACTGCTGCAATCCACATTGATAGAGTCAACTCTAGTGCTAATCAACATATGTCAACAGATATGGAAAATAAAATGATGGCAAACAGATTGGAAGCGGTCAATATACATCCCCATCCACAAAAAAGGAGATACAAAAGACTGCAGTAACTATAGGACCTTTGCACTGATCTCCCATGAAAGCAAAATTATGCTCAAAATTCTGTAACATAGACTCCAACCATACATGGAGAAAGAAATCCCAAAAGTCTGAGCAGGGTTCAGGAAAGGAAGAAGCACTAGGGACCACATTGCAAGCATAGCTGGATAATGGAATGCACCAGGGAATTCCAAAAGAAAATCAGCATGTGCTTTATAGACTACAGCAAAGCCTTTGACTGCATAGAGATCATGAAAGGCTATGGCATGCCCTTATGGACATGGGAGTACCAACACATGTGATAGCCCCAATGAGGAATCTGTACTCAGGACAAGAGGCTACTGTCAGAACAGAACATGGAGAAACAGAATGGTTCCCAATTGGCAAAGGGGTCAGGCAAGGTTGCATCCTTTCACCCTATCTGTTCAACTTGTACGTAGACTTGTACTGTTTCCACCTCACTTGTACGTAAGAAAAGCAGACTTGGACACAGAAGAAGGAGGTGTAAAAATAGAAGGAATTAATATCAACAATCTGAGATATGCTGACAACACCACAATACTAGCAGAAAACCTCACAGACTTGGAACAACTACTAAGGAAGATCAAAGAAGAAAGTGCAAAGGCAGGCTTAAAGTTGAACATAAAGAAAACAAAAATAATGACCACTGAAGACCTTCACAAGTTCAACCTAGACAATGAAGAAATAGAAATAGTAAAATAATTCTCATACCTGGGATCAAACATTGATACAAATGAGGACTGCAGCTAGGAAATCAGAAGAAGACTTAGAATTTGGAGGGTGGCTATGAAAGAACTAGAACAGATTCTAAAATGCAAAGATATACAACTCAGCACAAAGTTAGAATCATACAAGCCCTTGTATTCCCTATTACCATGTATGGAAGTGAGAGCTGGACAGTTAAGAAAGATGATAGGAAGAAAATCCATTCCTTTGAGATGTGGTGCTGGAGAAGAGTGTTGAGGATTCGAAGGACAGCCAAAAAGAGAAATAAATGGATCCTAGAGCAGATCAAACCAGAAACCTCCCTGGAAGTCAAGATGACCAAACTGAGACTGTAGTACTTCAGACACATCATGAGAAGGGAGGACTCATTGAAGAAGACAATAATGCTAAGAAAGGTGGAGGGAAGTAGGAAGAGAGGAAGGCCACATGCCAGATGGATGGACTCTATTAAGGATGTGATGGGTCTGGGTCTGCAAGATTTAAGCAGTGGAGGACAGAGGGTCTTAGAGATGTCTCATCCATAGGGTTGCCATGGGTCGAGATTGACTAGAGGGCAGTTAACAACAACAACGACAAAAATACTCAGAGGTGGTTTTGCCAGTTTCTTCCTCTGAAATATAGCCTATAGCATCTTCTTTGGTAGTTTCCCATCCAAGTATTATCAGGGCTGACCCTGCTTAGTGTCCGTGATTAAACAGGATCTGGTGGCTTCAGGGTATTTAGATTGCATGTATTTAGGTTCTACACCTAGTCCAAGGCATGAGTAAATTAGTTTGAATCCCACCTATACAGTGTGCCATTGATCCTGAAACTGACAAATGCAAGACTGTGGCTTTTATGGAACATCCTATGTGAATTTAGATATTCATTCTGAGCTTAAAGCATGGTAGTTAGACCTCAAATAATATTTCAGTCAACCTTTCTGACTGAACACTGAGGGCACATTGAAACTGATTGAAAAGACCAGAAAGTCCCACATTTTGTTTCTGTTCTTTCTGATTTTATGTTGGAGATCCATACATGTGTAATTCTTCCCAAAATATTTTCTGTCAGCTGCTGGTATGATCACAGACTTTTTAATTCAGTATAAAATTGGAAAGAACAGGAACAAAATCTGGCACAATCAGTCTGGATGCATCTTTAGTTACTGAATTATGTGCTAATAAATGATTAAAGCCAATGCAACTGGCAATTTAATTTTTAAAATGATCCAATATTTTTGTGATATTTTACTTTAAAAAAGACATTTCAAATTATTTTACATTTCACTGTGAGTATTGTCAGTTGTCTCAGTTGTCTTTTAATCAGCTTTGTAACTGGAGAGGGATATGTCCTTTGAAGTTTACTTCTGTGAGACTTCCATCTTTTATCAATATCAATTACACATTTACTATAGCTGAAACTAAAGTAAACTGAAACATTTGATTTTTGATGTTGTTTATAGCGCTGAATATAGTAGTTCAGGGAAAATTGCTTAAAGTACAAATAAGTAGTCTTGTAAGATGATTGCTAAAAGTATGTATTACTGTGTGCGAATTTAGGATTTATTATGTGCTGTTTTCTACTATCTAAATTCTTTGCTGTAATCTAACTGACTTTTCCTGGCTTCCTTTCAAGCACTCTGATATCTAGGCTATCCCAGCCCCCCACTGGCTTCCCTCACCCCATCTGTGTGTTTGCCCATCTATCATAAGGGCATAAGATATGGCAGGGCAGAGACGATTTGGCTCTCCAGAAGTTTTGGCCCATGCCTCCCCCAATCCCATAACTGTGACCATCCTGGATTAAGCCAATGGAAGCTATAGATGAAACCATATGGAAAGCCAAAAATTCCCCACCACTAATAAATAATAATAATAATAATAATAATAATAATAATAATAATTTATTTATATCCCACCTTTAGCCGAGGCTATGAAGGCGGCTTACAATCTAAAAGCACAATCCCATACAATACAAAAACATTCACCCCCCCAAAATATATTAAATTTATAACAACATTAAAATTTAACTTAAAACAAAATTACAAATCAAAATGATTAAACAGGGTACTCTGATTATAAAGGAGTGATCTAATGGTGGGGGAGAGATTATGGGAAATATCATTCTGGGAACGCCTGCCAGAAGAGATCCGTCTTGATGGCTTTTTAAAAGCCATCTAAGTTGGTTATCTGATGGATCTCCTCCGGCAGGGCATTCCACAGTCTAGGAGCCGTGGCAGAGAAAGTCCTCTGGGAGGTTGTTGCCAACCTAGTTCTTATTGGTTGAAGCAACTTCCTCCCGGAGGACCTGAGGGCACAGGGCAGATTATATGAAGATAGGCGACTTCTTAGGTAAGATGGGCCCAGGCCATGTAGGGCTTTAAAGATTAATACCAACACTTATACTGTGTCTGGAAACTAACTGGCAGCCTCCTGCCCCTGAGTCCAAAAATCCAGTTTTCCACATTATAAGCCCAAGACTAGAACTTTTAAAGGCTAACTGTTCTCTATCCACTTCCCTCCAGGTTCCACTTCAGTACACTTCCCACCAGCTTTTCAGTGGAAAAAAGAAACTGCTGTGAGGTCATCAACATCTGTGTGGGACCCCCCCCCCCCCCCATCTAAGTGATTTACAATGAGAATAGAAAGAGTGATACAGTTTTATTTCCTGAATGTCAGGAGAAACAGATGAGATCATTCACAGTCTTTCCCCTATTTTAGTGCCTCTGAAGTATGGAATTCTAGATGGAAATCTTTAATGAAGATACAAATGTTTCCTCACTTGGAACTGAAAATCAATCCATGCATGGCATTATCAGAAGTCAAGAATTTATTTCTTTTGTATGATTAAATATAACTTTTGGTTATATTTGCTTGTTTCTATGATAATTTTCCTAGTTGTCTGCCAAGAAGTGATTTACTATATATGCAAAGGAATCTGTAATCCTTTTTTTACTTGTAGCACATTTGAGACTGAAAGAAACATGTTGGTAACATAAACTTTCATATCTATGAAAGTTTATGCTACCAACATGCTTCTCTTAGTCTCAAAGATGCTACAAGAACCCGTTGTATATTGATCAGGACTAATACAGCTGTATCTTTGAATTATACAAAATACATTGTAATTCATCATCACAAACAAATGGTGAAAGCACCTTAAATTTAAGCAGAAATTACAAAATAAAGTAGTTACAATGAAATAGAATGGAGACTATCTAAGAACAGCAAACATGAGAATCTCTTCATACACATGGGCTGTGAAGATGGCAAAACACCCCTCTCTTAATAAATATAATAATAATAATAATAATAATAATAATAATAATAATAATAATTTCTATCCCACCCTTCTGCAGCGCAATCGGGGCAGTTTACAACATTAAAAACACCAATAGGTACATCAACACCCAACCCCCCCCCTAAAAAAATATTAAACTAGAACAATTAAAACATAGAATAAAATTAAGGTATAAAACAACATACCATCTCGCAACAACATAGCATAATCAGCAGCAGCACAGAAGGGGAAGTTAGCCAAATCTTTGGGCTGAGATAGTTATTCAGGAAAGGCCTGCCGGAAGAGATCCGTCTTGACAGCTTTTTTGAAGCTGTCAAGGGTGGTAATAAGATGGATCTCATCCGGCAGGCCATTCCATAATCTGGGAGCAATGGCAGAGAAGGCCCTCTGGGAGGTCACCGACAACCTCGTTTTCATAGGTTGTAGCAGATTCCTCCCAGAGGATCGAAGTGCACAGGGAGGGTCATACGGAAGGAGGCGGTCCTGGAGATAGGTTTAAAGGTCATAACCAACACCTTGTACTATGTCCGGAAACTGATGGGCAGCCAGTGGAGAGTTTTTAGCACAGGTGTTCTATGCTCTCTTCTGGAAGTACCAGAAACCAACCTGGTTGCCATATTCTGAACTAATTGAAGTTTCTGAGTCAAGCACAAGGGTAGCCCCATGTAGAGCGCATTGCAGAAATTGAGACGGGAGGTTACCAGCGCGTGTACCACAGTTTCAAGATCCCTAGTTTCCAGGAAAGGGCGCAGCTGGAGTATCAGCCAAAACTGATAACAGGCGCTCCTGACTGTCGCCTTTACCTTCGCATCTGGAGCGACGGATCCAGGAGCACCTCCAGACTGCGAATACAGTCCTTGGAGGAGAGTGTGACTCCATCTAGGACTGGAAATTGTATTCCCAAACCTGGTTTCAGGCCCGTAACTGTTAGTACCTCCGTTTTGTCTGAATTCAGTCTCAATCTGTTTTTCCTCATCCAGTCCATTACTGCTTTAAGACAATCATTGAGAGGTATCTATCATGGACTGTGATGTGTACGTGCCTTCAAGTTACCTGTCAACTTATGGCCACTCCATGAATTTCATAAGGTTTTCTATGGCAAGAAATACTCAGGTGGTTTTGTCAGTTCCTTCCTTTGGAATATAGCCTCAACATCTGGTGTTGGTTGGCAGTCTCCCTTCCAAGTACTAACCAGGATTAAACTTGCTTATATTCCAAAATCAGACAAGATTTAGTCCCTGAATCATGGGCTAGGGAATCAGTGTTCCTCAATCTGCCCACTGATGCGTTGAACTAGAACATTGTTGTGCAATCCACTGGAAAGTGCTAGTTTGGAGAAGGTGGACTTCAAAGACTAGGAATATCCTGTTCCCCAAAGCAGCCAATGAAGGTACTTGGTTGTAACAGTTTGTGTATCTTGAGGCACCATGCAGAATGACATTAACCTCCCTCACAGAACTTCTTTAGTTACATTTGTATAGAAGAAGAAAAGTATGTAACACTGTCGGCATTTTGTTAAATTAATCACTAGTGCTTAATCTCATATAAACCCTCTGTCCAGGTACGCAACCTGATGGACTCCAAATGTTTTGGACCACAGTTCCCACAGTTCCCAAGAACCCTGACCATTGGCATTGCTGGATGAAGTGTATGGGAGTTGTAGTTCAGAGCATCTGGAGGTAATTAAGTTGTCTATCCTATATATTCTTATTTTATTTAAAGTGTTTTTTTCTTACAAATGTTGTCCCATTTATCATGAACTAGAAAGCAATTTTTAATTCACAACAATAGTTAGCTATTTAGTTTTCACAGTAACTTACTATCTGTGGTTTACCTTAAAAAAGGCTGGCTGCAATCTTGTTACTTAGGGTCTTTGCAGACTGCCAGAAATAGTGCAAATTGAGTCCACTTTAAGGGTTAGGGTTAGTGCTAGGGAATCATGGGAATTGTTTTTTTTCTGAGACATTGAGCCTTCTCTGTCAGCGAGCTCTGGTGCCACAATAAAATACAGTTCCCATGATTCCCTAACCCTAACCCTTAAAGTAGACTCAATTTGCACTATTTCTAGCAGTCTGCAAAGGCCCTTAGTCCCAACTAGAGTAGAGCCATTGAACCAATAGTTGGCTGATGAATCAACACATAAGTAAATCCACTTAATTAAATGGCTCTGCTCAATACAAGACTAACAATATGATTTAGGCAGATGTGTCCAGACTATAAATCTGGTTTACTAATTTGACCAACTATAGAAGTCCTTCTACTCTTTTGTCCTCCTCCATTCCATCTTAAATATTATTCCCCAGTGTGTGCATTCTGCAGGCATGCCACTGTGAGAGATGTATTATGTGAGTTGTCCCTTTTTGTGTTTCACTCCAAAGTAGTACTTGTGAGGAATGTAAGGGGGTGTGAACTCATCCTTGAAAAGATGCCTGGGAACATTGGAGGGTGTTTGTCATTCAGTGGCAGTTTGTGGCTCTTATAATAGTAGGACGGTGAATCTGTTCGAGGTTTCCCTCCTAATTTTAATCCAAGGCATTGAAACATATTCCCTTATTTCCCCTAATGGGTTCAACTCCTCAAGCAACACCTTCAAATCTGCACTAAACTGCAGTGGATTTGTGTACTCTGTGGATATCAGCCACCACTGGTGCCATGTCTGATTGAGGCACTGGATCAAATGGAGATATTTTGGTATCATTTTGAATCTGTTGTGATATATAGGACTGTGTTGGAAGCAGTGGTGTTCCCCAACTGGGTGACACCTGGTGTGGAGGATGGGGCTTCTGGGGGGCAGGACTTCCAGCGCATGACCTCCGGTGGACTTCCGTGGTGCGGGCTGCATGGGAGCATGCATGTGCAGGCAGGAGAGGCACCCACGTGGCCCCATGGAGCAGCCCCGTGGCCCAGAGGAGCACCCACACAGGCCCAAGGGGCTCTCATAATGGTGCTGAGCAGCCTCCATGCGGGCCTAGCACCCATAGGGGGCAGGGAACCGACCAGGTGTCACCCCCCTCTTCTGGGGTGTCATCCAGTGCAGCCTGCACCACTCCAGGAACTCTACTGGTTGGAAGTTGTGTATTATCACTATTATACTCTGGGTCCTTCTAACAGCAGACAGGATATGGGCATCACTGGCAGCACGGTCCCTGATTTGGGTTTGGCAATGTTTCCAGGAATGGGAGGGAAAGGCATTGCTAATTCTTTTTTTCTGATTTTGGATTTTTATTACTGTGCATTCTCTTCTTTTTCTGGCCTCAGCAGCTATAAGAACTGAAGGATGTTTGTTTCACCACCTCAATGATGGCATATCTTCACCTGTGGCACAATAGGTATTGCTGTATAGGTATAGGCAGAGTTTCTATGGATTCCTAGGTGGCAAATAGTTTTACTTTTAAGGCAGCCCATGTAAGATTTTGGTTACTCCTTTTTTCTTAAAAAAACAACAACAACTCAAAACTTTTTAGATTTCAACAGAAACAGTACCATTGATCCCTATCACTCATTTCTCCCAAAATTAATGATGTAATTATATTTCAATAGTATAATCATACAATATCATAGCAAATCACCAACTCAATAATTATTTAAATATGTGTCTCTACAGTCATGTCTATTATTTGTTGTGCTGTTTCTATAATATATTCATATTTGCTATGTCAAAAATCCAACTAATTTGTTGGAGATCTATCTTTACTAGTATTCTGTCCTTGAAAATATGTTTAAAAATCAGTACCAGATTGCTACTAGGTTTTTGTTGTGTGCCTTCAAGTTGTTTCTGACTTATGGTGACCCCAAGGCAAACCTATCACAGGGTTTTCTGGGGCTGAGAGTGTGCGACTCACCCAAGGGTACCAAGTGGGTTTTTGTGGTTGAATAGGGAACTGAACCCTGATCTCCAGAGTCAATGCTTAAACCACTATACCATGCTGCTACCAATTGTCTTCCTTTATTTCTCTCTCTTTATGAGAAAATGCTGGTTTAAAGGCATTGATTACTCTTTGTTCCCAAAATAAGAGGTGATGGGGATGTTTGTGTTTGAGCTTAGAAAAACCCATGTGTGCATGTGTGTACACGAGAGAGAGAGAGAGAGAGAGAGAGAGAGAGAGAGAGAGAGAAATTATAGATTCCAGAATATTTTAGGATGGCTGAGACTCTGAGAGCTGTAGTCAAAAACCAAACTGTTCTGCTTGTCTTTGTATATATGAGATGTTGGCTGACTGGCTGGTCTGTAAAAAAAGTTTCTCACCTATGTCCGAAGGCATTGTTTTATTATTATTCCCCAAGGCCCGGAAGTCCCAGATGGTACAAAGCCCAGCTCTTTTATTGTAACTGCTTTGTGACCTGGGCTGAGAGGAATATTGCAGCAGGATCTTAATGATGGCTCCTGTATTGCCAGCATAATTGGAGATAGGTTCTCCTCCTTCCCCATGGAGGTTAGCTACAACTCTTTTGTGGTGTATTTCACGTTGCCCATCCTTTGAAAGGGTGGAGGGTGTGTCACTGCAGCTGTCGCATCAAACAGATTAGATTAATATGAACTTCAAAATTAGCCCTGTCCTCCTGTTCACAAAACACTTCAAACGCAGCAAGACATGTCATCTTCCATATGATTGAGGCTAATCCACTTAATCCTCTCCCCACGACCTCCCTCCTCCCTACCACTCCTGCATCCAAATGCAAACTACTGGGACATACCCAATTACATTGCCCCAGTCAAAATAAACTCTTCTTTCCAAATACTTCTGTTGAGTTTTAATAAGCGCTTTCCAACCCTTGACACATGGAATTAGCCAGGTTTTCTGGGGCGGGGGGAAGTAGCTTGTGGAATGTTACAGGAAACAGGAATGGTGCATTCATTACTGACAGGGTGCCATAAGCACTGGCCCATTAAAACATCTGGGGCTAAATCCCTTTCAGACTTTCTGCCTGTATTCAATAGCAGTACCAAAACACAGGCACCAGTTGGTGAGATTATTATTATTTTTCTCTGTAATTGCTTCAAGGATGTTGCCCTCTCAGGAAAATCCTACAGCGACATGTTAGGTTTGAGCAGTCTACATGTAAACCTCTCTTTACAATAAAGAGATACAAAAATACATAATAAAGGGGAAATTATGTCTGACTCTGTCTAGCCACAAAACAGAGGAGTATGTGGCAAATGTTTTGTTTTGTAGTTAGGATTGTCTGGACTTAGCATACAGTCTATTCTGTAGATGGAGGCATAAGCTCCTACTGTGGCTCGAATGACCAGAACTTACAAAAGTTATTTTTGGGACTATAGGTCCCAGAATCCATCAGCCAGTATGACTGTAGAAAACTACAATCCTCTGAAAGTTAGGATTTCAAGTTTTCTTTGATAATGGTGCAGCTGAAGAAATAGTGACATGCTAAAACCTGGATGTGAATAAACAGTGGAGCCATGTTGATATATGCTAGAGAGGAAATGAAGTCACGAGAATATTGCAACTAAGTAGATGAAGGCTGGGAGACTGGCAGACCTCTAAACAATGTTTGATGACAAATATCATCATCCCCAAACAGCATGGCCCAATGTTTGGGAATGATAGGTGTTGTAATCCAAATACATTTTGGGTGCCACCACCTTGTAGACATCCTAAGCACAGCAAGTGGTACTAGGAATAACCAGATCCAGAATGTGACAGGTCAAGATTTGAGAAGTTGACATAAGGAGCAAGAAATGGGAACTGGAACAAAAATCTACCTACTGTATGTTATCAGCTTTTAACATTTGCTTCCCACTTCCCTCTTCTTGTTCCCTGTGTGGACCTCTCAGATCTTGACTTTGGTCTAGAATGATTCTGGCTCTGGCTGGTTGGGGGATCCTGAAAGCTGTAGTCCTCTGCAAATTCTCCTTGAATTGAAATGTTTGTGAACATTCTGTGACATTGTGCTAGCTATGTGGATTTCCATACCACAAGTGCTTTGGAATGTAAGAAACCAGCCACAACAGTGTAGATTTCTGAGGAAAAAAAAATCACATGTCAGCGCTGATGTGTTTACTAAACTTGAACTGTTGGTCAAAAGGCCCCTTAAGGTAGAATGTCAATGGGCTATCATTGAGCTCATGACATGGTATAAATTGTTTTTGTGCATCAATGAACTACATGTTGGAGGAGAAAGATATCCCTGCTAATGCAGTGGGTTGTGAGCTAGGAAAGGGACTGTATAATCTTGTACCCCCCCAATTTAAAATGTGACAATGTAATATTAGCTCAGAGAGCTAGCATGGTTTAGTGGTTTGAATGTTGCACTATGAGTCTAGTGACCACAGTTTAAATCCCTGCTTGGCTATGAAACTCATTGGATTACCTTGGGCAAGTCACATGCTCTCAGCCTTACGGGAAGGCAATTGCAAACCTCCTTGGAACAAATGTTGCCAAGAAAATCCCATGATAGGGTCGCCATAAGTTGGAAATGACTTGAAAGGACACAACAACAAGAAGTATTTGCTCACAGCATGGGACCTCTATTCTGTGGCTGCTTTCTTCTGCATAATATCAGCTGAGTAACTTTAAAGGATCTTAGGATGTAGTCAATATTCTTCACACGTATTTTCAATAACTAGGTATGAATGAAAACACCTACCTCAGGCCTCAGAGGAAGCAGGCCTCTGCTGATAATCCTGTGGTTGTTCAAGTTAGTACTTCCTTTGAAATCAAAGGGAGATTTGCTGTGTAAGATTGTAAGATCAGGAAGACATACTATGATATGAAAGGTTCCCTTTCTGATGTTTCTGATGTGATCATTAAGGGATAAATTGGGATTCTTTTATGAAAAAAAAATCCGGATTCTGAACAGACAAGGAAGAGAGAAGCATATCATCATCATCTCACAATAAAAAGCCAGGTGCCAGGACTGCATAAACAAGAGGTGGGGAGAAGATGCAAAACACTTATCAAAGGGTGAAGTTGAGATGATATGTTTTCATATAAAACAAGCATCTAATGATAGAAGGAATGACTTGAAAACATCAAGGTTTTGAAAGCCAGAAATCACAGTAACAGAAGTTGTAGAAGAGACCAGTGTAAAAAGATTTAAGAAGTGTAGAGCATGATCTGCAAATGCAACTGATTCACACAACTATTTTGCCATCACTATTCTATGACAGAAAATCACATGGGACCTGTTCATGATGTACTTAATTCAAAATGACCTCCATGACAAAGTGCCTTGTGATACTGTTTTTTGGTAAAACAGAAAATCAGATGGTCTCTACTATCTATGAGAATGATTTCAGGATGAGGAAAATGGTCATAGATTTATTGAAGTCTATTTTAGAACAGGTAAGATTCTATCCATATCAGAGTTGTAAGAGCTGAGTCCCCAGGCCACATACGGCCTCAACCAACTTTTTGCATCCCTGAACCTGTCCAGAACATCATCAGATCCCCCACACCACTCTAAAATTATTACAAACTTTGGGTGATTGTTTGGCCCCCAGTTGGTAAAACTCCACTCAAAACCACCATTAAATGTATCAGTTTTTCCTGCACCCCCAATCCCCCAAAAGACAAAAAATACAAAATATGCAGCCAGATTTTGTTGTCCTATAACTCCCAGTATTCTTCACCATCAGCTTGACTGGCTAGGGTTGCTGAGATTCACAATTTAATATCCGGAAAGCAGCATAATTTCCACCACTGGATAGGAAAGGGTCACATTTCATACAAGCCCCAGCCCATCAACCACATAGCAGGTGTTGACTGTTACAATAATCAGAGCATGGCCATGCATCTGAGGAAGTAGACCAAGGGCTGAAACAGACGGCTGTAAAGGGGCGGCTTGCTACCGCCCTTTTCATTGCTGGATTGGGGCCACTGCAACTGTGGTCCTGATTCTGCTATTTGCCAGCTCAAAAAGAAGCAGCTGAAAGCTGCTCTTTTTTGAGCCAGCAAAAAGCTGACTTTTCTGCTGTGGCAGTGTTTTTTCCGTGTTTCTGGGATGCAGCACATGTAAACGACACACCGCAGAAATGCCATGACACTGCCTGCTGTGTGGTCAGTGGGTTGGTGTGACACCGCCTTGGGGGCATTGTCAGGGTGTGTGGCGTGCGTACGCCACACCCCCATGCCACCCTGAAGCCAGTATTTTTTCCCAGTCTGCTTTGCCCCAAATCTACAAAAGCTTATGCTACAGCTTCTTTCACTCTCAGTTAGTCTCAGAGGTGCTACAGGATCCCTTTGCTCCTGATATTCCAGACAAACACAGCTATGTCTCTGAATTCAAAGCATGGCTGCTAAGAAACATCAGTATCTTTTTCCAAGTGTTCTGCTTTAGTGAATAATAAACAGACAGTGGGAATGGGTGGAAATCACACTACTTCCCACTGCCACTCTAACAGCTTTCCATATTCTATCCATGTAGACTTCCCACACAATTTAAATCCTTCAGTTTCCAGAGTTCTAAATTGTGTGGGGACATAGATACAAAGGACTCCTTGCCACAGACATTCTCCCTACAACACATGGAGGACAAGTATGGCTAGAGCTAGCATGCTCTTCCTGTTTTAACTCCTTAAACATTTATCATTTGTTAAAACAGGATGGTTGAATAGGACCAATACAGGACTTTATCACACTGGGGAAAGACAGGAGCATAGTGGGATTTTCCCGTGAATAAAAAGAGGTGCTAGAATACCCCTTTATTCATGGGATAAACATGAGATAATCATGACATCACATGACGTTGTGTGATAATCTTGCCAAATCACAAAATATTGATGGGAGCATCCCGGTATGCTCCTGTCTTTCCTCCCAGAGTGATAAAGTCCATAGTGACAGTAATCTCAGATTTCTAGGTGCTAGTTCTGTGCCACCTGTGTTGAATGATGAGAGAAGTCATCCAGAGGATAACCTGAGCCCAGAGTTTTTGGATTGGTTCTTAGACCTCAGCAACAGTATGTTCTTGAAATGTCCCTGTTTAACAGAGAAAGTGCCAAATAATCCTCTGCGATCCCACTTTCTCAGCTGCTTTTAAAAGGTCTTGGTTTTTCTCTCCTCCTTGCATTTCCCCCCTTGCTTGGGTTGATGCAAACTCATTTCAAAGTGCAGAAGTAGTTCCCATTCAGTCAACTCACCAAGGAGAGTGTCACGTTCCTATGTTCCATAGGAACCTGCCATCAAACGGTTGTCTATATAGTATAGTGTTGTTTATCATATTCCTACGTATCCATATGAATCTGCCATCAAAGTGATGGGTGTGAAGGGGGGAGATCAAGGGGGATTGTAAATCAATGCAGTTGTCAATGGGTGAAAATCAAAGGAAATTGTAGATTGGGACAGATGTCTGCAGCGGGAAAACTGGGCTGTTTATGACTGTTTATGATAGTATTGTTCCTTTCCTGGAATCCAAGCTGTTCACCAGAGTTAAGTAGACTCCGGACTGCCAAGCAACCTTTCAGCAACTAAAAGGACTATTTAGCTCAGAGCCCATACTAAAATATCCCGATTCTGAACAGCCATTTGTTGTTCAGACTGATGCCAGCGATGTTGCATTGGGAGTGGTATTAATGCAAAAGGACTTAGAGGGGAGATTAAGGCCACGTGCTTACCTGTCCAAGAGGTTCCAGGGAATGGAGTTAAATTGGCCCATTTGGGAAAAAGAGGCAGTAGCTATCAAGTGGGTGCTGCAAACTTGGTGCCAATTCTTGGAAGGGGCCAGTCGCCCCTTTGAGGTTTGGACTGACCACTGCAAATTAGAAGCCCTACAAGCCCCAAGGAAACTAAGCCCGAAACGGAGTCATTGGGCTAAGGAGTTCTACCACTTTAGGTTCAAACTAAAAGCCTTCCCAGGGAAGTAAGACATTCTTGCAGACGCCTTATCCACATTGCCTCAGCATGAAAGCCAGAGAGAGGCTCTGGAGGAAACTATCTTCACCCTTGAGCAATTGGGACTGGCAGTGACTGCTTGGATTCAAGCACGCAATGAAAAGGAGGATCTAGTCCAAACTGCTCCTCTGGACCCTTTGTTTCAAGTCATCAGGGAGGTGGGGAAGAAGAATTGGTGGCTTGCAAAGCACGCGGACATCCTGGAACTCAAAGACAGACTGTGGTGCAAAGGAGCCCAGGGCTATGTTATAGAGGAGCTGAGACCCAGAATTCTGCAGCTGAACCATGACACTAAAGCAGTGGATGTTGGGGCTTCCTGAGAACTTGGCACCTGGTAAGAAAACAATATAGGTGGGAGGGAATCAGGAATGATGTGAAAACTTATGTGAAAGGCTGCCCAATATGTGCCCGCTCCACGCTGGTGACCAGCAAGCCTCAGGGACTGCTTTGGCCACTGCCCCACACCAGGCGCTCCCTGGAGGCATATTGCTATGGACTTTATTATTGACTTACCTGATAATAGGGGAAGAAATACCATATGGGTAGTAACAGACCTGTTTTTGAAACAGGTACACTTTGTGGGGTGCAAAGGCTTGCCTAGTGCAGCCAAATTAGCAGATTTATTCATTGGACACATATATAAAATCCACAGACTTCCAGATAAGATTGTTATGGATAGAGGTTGGCAGTTTACTTCAAATTTTGGAAAACTCTTCAAGAAAAGTTGGGGTGGAGCGAGCTATGAGCACCTCTCATCACCCTCAATTGGATCAATCAGAGAAAAATAATTGCTCTTTGGAACTTTGGCAACTATTCTTTCAATGCTTTGGCAACTATTTGCAGAATGATTGGTTTGATTTCTTGCCCCATGCAGAAGGTGCTTTCAATGGGACTGTCAGCTAGAATATTGGACATTCACTATTTGAAATTATTTATGGCTACGAACTGAAAACTCTGCCTGCCTTGACCTCAAAACCCATGGATCCAGTGCCACTTTTCCAGTGGATTACAAAGATCAGAGATGCTTGGCCTCACATTGTGGCCATATTAGATAACACTAAACAGACTTACAAAATGTTTGCCAATCGAGAGACAAGGAGTGGGACCTGGGAGCAAAGTCTACCTGTCCACTAAGCATCTGAAAACCCAGCAGCCTTCCAAAAAGTTGGATTTGCCAAAAACATACAGACATTTACACCCCATGTTCCACTTCAGCTTACTGAAGCCAGCACTAGAGGGGGACCTTGGCGAGCGGAGCCAGAAACCCCACCTCCACTGGTGGTGGAGGGGGAACAATACCGGTACCTTGAAGTGGCCAAGATTTTAGATTCCAGGTGGCATCGAGGAAAGTTACAATACCTACTTAGCTGGTGACATTTTCCAGACTCTCATAATGAATGGGTACCGTATATGCCAGACACGTAGATGCTCCAGATCTAATCCAGAGTTGTTCCATGAACAATATTTGGACAAGCTGGCAGGGGATTGATATGTTCTGAATGTAAAATATGCTTCAAGGGTGGAGAAGTGTCATGTTCCTATATTCCATAGGAACCTGCCATCAAGGTGTTATGTATATAATATAGTGTTGTGTGCCATATTCCTATATATCCATCAAAGTGATATTTGTGAAGAGGGGAGATCAAAGGGGGTTGGGTGAAAATCAAAGGAAATTGTAGATTGGGACAGATGTCTGCAGTGGGAAAACTGGGCTGTTTATGACTGTTTATGATGGTATTGTTCCTTTCCTGGGAGATGTTGTGGAGATGGCAATGGAGAAGGGGGAAGCTTCAAAGCACACATTTGAAGTGGGCAGATGGTGCTGGCTACAAGTGTGGGGAGGGGGCTGAACAAAAGACTTTTAAAGTGTTGTGTAACTTGGGAAAACTCAGAGTTGATTCTAACTGTTATGGGGTAGGTTTGTGTATCTAAGGGGGGGTGCAGACGAGGGCGTCGGAGACGCCCTGGTCCGGACCGCCGCCGGAGTTCAGCCTCCGGACGGTGGCGCATCCCCGGCGCATCTAAAAGGACCGCCAAAATAGCGATCCTTTTAGATTCTGCCGAAAGTGCGCCCTAACAGCTGCGGGCGCACTTTCGGCGGCTCAAACGCCGCGGCGCGTTCGGCTGCCGCGGCGTGAGGGCAACCCGCAGTCGCCGGCCGTGCGGACGGACGGCGCTTCCGGGTGCGCCCTCAGGAAGAGGAAGAGCCGCTGAACGTGCGGCGGCTCCTCCTCTTCCGGGCCTCAGAGACGGCGCAATTAGCTGTCTGCCGAGGCCCTTAGAATCCAGAATAAAGCAATAGTTAATTTTCACTACTATGCTGTCCTGGTTCTTCAAGTTCCCAACTGCCAAACATGACAAAATGTCCCTGTTTAAGATAAAGTGTCAGTTAATCCTCTGCCATCCCCCTTTCTCAGCTGCTTTAAAAATGTCTTGGTTTTTCTCTCCTCCTTGCATTTCCCTCCCCCCTTGCTTGGGTTGATGCAAACTCAGTTCAAAGTGCAGAAGTAGTTCCCATTCAGTCAACTCACCAAGGAGGGGTAGTGGCGAAGTCTTGCCTCTCCTAAACCAAGTAATCCATTCCAGTTATTCTGCTTTCCCTTGTTTTTCTCATTAATAACTTCTTTGCCTTCTTGTTGACTGGCCATACTCTGTGTAGGAGAGGGATGGGGAGTATGTGGTCCTTCTTATGCTGTTGGACTACAACTCACACCTGCCCTACCCTATGGTGAAGGTTGAGGTCCCCATCTTCCCAATCCCTGATTTAGGGGAAAGACAACATTTCCCCATGTGCAAAATACTTTATTTTGAAAGCTCAGAAAAAGCAATATATTACATAGCTGATATACTGCATTTTTATTTTTAGCGTTTATAATGTATATTGCTAATAAATATTGATGGTAGCTTGAATATTTCTCTGAAGAAAAATATATGGATTCTTCATGACAGGAGATTGAAATTATTTCATAATTTGACATTTTTGAGCATTTCAAGTTCTTTTGTATTATTAAAAAATGTTATTTGCTCCCTGCCTATGAAGAAAAATGTAGACCATGTGGAGGGTTTCAACTTTTAGCATGAAACATCTAATCAGTGGTGACAGTTGGTGATGGCCTTCATAACATGGAGACAATTCTTTCTTCTTCTAGATGCCGTTTCCACAACAGCTAGAGAATATTGCAAAGCAAGCAATAAAAAACACAAGAAATGACACATTTGGAACTTATTTTAACCTGAATGGAAACATTATTTGCAATGAAATATTCATTGTAAGAATAAATAGTCCATACCAGGAAGTTACGTAAGCATAAAGTAATCTTGAGTGACAAGTTCAAATTTTAGTCAAATGATACTACTTAACAAAAAACTGCAATACAGAACATTTTCTATATTTAGGGAAGAATTGAAATAAGATGTTAAAAGACTGTTAAATGCAGCCTGAACAAATATATGAATTGTATTTATATAAGTTATATAAATTATATAATTGTAAAAATCTTCCTTGCTTATATTGTTTTATGTTATTGCTTCTCTAAATTATATTGCTATATTGTTATACTATCTGAATTTTTTAAATGGAAAGGCAAAGAGTTATTTTAAAAAGGTATGAAAGATTTCAGATCTGAAAATGATTCTTGAAGTTATTTTCTCAAAAGGAAATACAGGTATACATTTTCTCAAGTGTGCATGCCTTTTGTTATCTATGAGTGCCTATTCCTTATATCCACCAGATGGTGCCACTAATCAGCTGAAGTCATATATATATATATATATGTGTGTGTGTGTGTGTGTGTGTGTGTAGATGATTCCTAGCTTCCTGTAAGGGTGCACTTATAAAGCTCGGTGAATCCAAGAAGTATTATAGCTTTCAGGCAGCTTTTGATCTGTAACTTGTTGTTGTTGTTATTATTATTCTGTTTATTTATATCCCACCTTCTTCCCAGTACAGGGACTCAAGGTGGCTAACAAATCTAAAACAGTCCAAGTTAAAATGATGTGAAGATAAAGTTTTTTGTTTAATACGTTCTCTGCTCAGGTTCTGGAAGTTAATAGTTGCTCTTCATTTATGCTGGACAAGAAAAAAAATCACAATTGAGACTTTGTGATACAACATAGACTCCAAAATGCTACATCCATTAGACCAAAATTAAATTAAATTATTCTATCTTTCATATATATGGGGTTGTATTATTGACAGACATATTAACCAGTTGTGTAGTGATATATGTTGAAGTGCAGGAGGCTCATCATATGATAGCATGTTGTTGCTGCTTGTGTGTGCCTTCACATTGTTTCTGGTTTACGACATCCCTGAGGTGACCCTATCACAGGCTTTTCTGGGCTTGAAAGTGTGTAACTCACCCAAGGTCATCCAGTGGGTTTCCATGGTTGACCAGGGAACTGAACCCTGATCTCCAGAGTCATAGTCCAATGCTCAAACCACTACACCATGGTGGTTCACGTTAATCTCTCCCCTCAAAAGAAAAGCAGCCCATAGCATAGTAGATATATATTTTTTAAAGATTAGAATGACTATAGTCCTGCCCATAGTTGCCTGGGATAAAGTTCCATAGAACTCAGTGGTATGCACTTCTCACCGTGTGAGCCAGCATAACACTGTGAGATTTAATGGAAGACTTTGGGCCAGTTGGAATGCAAACTTTAGACTTTAATTTGAATCATAGAATCATAGAATCATAGAATTATAGAGTTGGAAGAGACCACAAGGGCCATCCAGTCCAACCCCCTGCCATGCAGGAACTCCCAATTAAACCATCCCCGACAGATGGCCATCCAGACTCTGCTTAAAGACCTCAAATGAAGGAGACTCCACTACTCTCCGAGGGAGTGTGTTCCACTGTTGAACAGCCCTTACTGTCAGGAAGTTCCTCCTAATATTGAGGTGGAATCTCTTTTCCTGGAGCTTGCACCCATTGTTCCGGGTCCTATTCTCTGGAGCAGCAGAAAACAAGCTTGTTCCCTCCTCAATATGACATCCCTTCAAATATTTGAAATGGAAAGCAATCTTGCAAAGAAATATTACAATTTAAACTGCTAGCATGAATCAGGAATTTCAAGGTAAGAAGAATCCTCATTCTGTTTATCTCTCTCAGTATCTAAATTCCACTATGCGAGCTAAAGAGAGTTAATAAATTACTCCAGCAGGTGATGTCAGTACTCCTGCTCCGACAAAGGTTCAGTTTTCTAGGCTTTCCCCCCACTATATTACTGATATTAGTTATAATAAGCATACACTTCTTTTATTGCAGAATTCTCCCCAGATACCTTATCTCATAATGTCTTTATGAATGTGTGTTCATGTCAATCAGGATTTTGAGTTTTCTTTGTATTTTGTAACAAGGAATCAATTGGTTTGCTGTCAAGAGGCTTGGATTCACCAAAGATCCCCAAAGTGTTTTTTTCTCCCCAATCCCTGAACTCCCAGGTATTATTTCTTTTAATTGCCATTACTTTTAATCAACATTCGTTTATAGCAATTGAAGAAAAAAGAGGTAGAAATTGAGATTTCCCTATTTTCAGGCAGATGGGAGGAGGCCTCAATGAAAATAGCATACCGTTGACCATCCATATTTGCAGCTTTGATTTTTGCTGCTTTGATCATTCACGGATTTGATTAATATGTTTTCTCTAGGAATCACTAGGTCTTCCATTGTGGCTCTGCTGGATGCTGACCATAAAGTCACATTGGAGGACCAAGAGATTCTTAGAGAAAACACTTATCTAGGCATTTGTACGTCCTCTAGCATGATTCTATGGTCAATCTCTGGTGTGGACATAGAGTTGTTTTGGAAGACCTAGAGATTTCTAAAGTGGTGTTCTCTCAGCTTAAAAAATAGTGTTTTTTAAATGTATGGTTCCCCCCACTGGTTTCCTACACCCCTAACCCCAGTGAATGTAGAGGTCCAGCTGCATTCATATCTAGAAGGTGTGAGCTATTGTGTATGCCAATGGTGATTGTTTTTTTTTCATGCCAGTGGGGGAGAGGAATCTGTTTCAGTTGTAGTTAATACTTCAGAAGAGCTATCCAAGCTTGTTGTTGTGTGCCTTCAAGTGATTCCAACTTGTGACTCTAAGACAAACCTATCACTGCTTTTTGGGGCATGATTTGTTCAGAGGGGGTTGCCTTTGCCTTCCTCTGAGGCTGAGAGAGTGTGACTTGCTCAAGTACAACTCCCAGAATCTCAGAGTCAGCATTAGTCCCACTACTCAGAGCCAGTAATGTCCCTGGGCTTGGTGTCACCCAGTGTGGGGGGCTGCTGAGTGGGGTGGAGGCCTCCCCCACTCACTCGGCCATCCACCTGCCCACCCAGTGAACAAGGGAAGTGAACAAGGGAAGAGGAGGGAGGCTTGCCCCTCCTTCGCCTACCATGTGAGGAGGAAGCCAAGCAGAGGTGAAACCATGAGGGTCATGCTTGCCCCTCCTCCTCTTATGCTGCCTTGGCTTCCTCCACAGAAAGAGAGCCACAGCACCAAAGAAGAAGAGGCAGGCATTGGCAGAAGCATCACACCCACTGCAGCAGGAGGAGGGCCCCACGAGGTGTCATCCTTTTTCTGGGGTGTCACTCAGTGTGGTCCGCACCCCTTGCAACCCCCTTGTGGCATCACTGCTCAGAGCCAAAATTCCAAAACCTGTAGCCATACTGCCTGAAAAATTCTAGGGCTTGTAGTTAAAAATCCCAACTGGAAAAAAAAAAACAACAACCCCAAAACCACAGGCATGATTAATCTGGTAAGATTCATTTTTATGAATTCATGGTGATTTCTAGTAATCAGTGATTTGATATTAAAAATGCTTACACAATGACTTCATAATATGTTCTAGTATTGCCCCAGTAAATGAATTTGGGACAAACTGCATATATGTTCCTTGATCTTCCATTGTAATGGATCAATCTCCATAAATATTCTGTCACTTTGTCCTTTTTACCACTTGATGCATAAAATACTAATTTATAGTTCTTCAGATAACACGCCACACAGGAAAGCACCATTTTCTCACTCTTCAACTGCAAATATAAGTTTAACTGCACCAGCACACACACTTTCTGTTCTAGAGAAAGACTCATGTGAGCAAGTTACTATTCCAAATATTTTTTTCCTGCTCTAACACTGTTCTTGATTCACATCAGAAAATCTCACAGGATTTGCACAATAAGTACAGGAAAACAAATTTCCATAAATATCCTCAAGCATGCACTATTACTTAGTCTCCCTCTCCCTCTCATAGTAAGGGGGTTGCAGTCTGGAGCCAGGCTTCTCTGGATCTCCAGTCCCTAGTGCAGTATATCCTTCCTGTCCGGGAAAGCTGCCAACACGTGGCTGATAAGGACAAGGCCCTTTTCCAAGACACAAACACACTTGCAAGTAACGTACCAATGTTTGCTTGCAGCAGGCAAACAACAAGTCCAGAGTTCCAAAAGGCAGGTCAAGAGAGCAATCCAAGGTCCAGGGTTATCACAAGCAGGTGGTCCAGAGCCATTCCAAAGGTCACATGATCCAAACCAGTCCAGAGTCCAGCTGAGAGTCAAGAGCTTTCACTGGGGAATCCAAGATAAGCCTTGACAAAGAGCTTGGCTTTTCCCAGCTGCTTATCTAGCCCCAGCTCCTCTCTCACAGGTGTTTATCTTTAGCTGCGCGTTTCTCAGCTAACCTTTGAGAATGCCGCAGCCCCGTCCTATCTGTTCTCCTCTGAGCAAAGGTAGGGATCTCAATCTCTTGCTCCTCTGCTTCTTCCAGGCCTGAAACCTCTGCTGGGGAAAGGCTTTCTGCTGGAGGCAGGCTAGGCTGCTGAGGAGGGAGGTTAGGCTGCTGAGGCAGGAGCTGTGCCTCAATGGGTCCCACACAGCTAGGTCCAGGTTCAGCTAGGTCTATGGGAGCTGGTAGCACCAAGCTAGGACCTGGCTCAACATCCTCCCCCTTAGAGTCCTCCAAGTCCTCAACCTGGGTGTCCCTGACACTTCCTTGCTATGTGGCTTGGCCCTTCCTTCTAGAGCAGGGGTAGGCAACCTACGGCCCAGGGGCTGGATGTGGCCCCTGAGGCCTTTGGACCGGCCCCAGGACGGTTCTGCCGCCGCCGCCCCCTTCCGCCCCCGCCACCGCTGCCCGCCATAATGATATTGATTATTGTTGTTATTACTTGTTCTTGGGGTTTTCTTGGATCTCCACAGGGTTTTTGCCATGGCTTTTCTGGGGCTGAGAGTGTGCATGCATTTTTTAATTTTTTTTTTTTTTTTTGCTTCGGCCCCCCAATTGTCTGAGGGACAGCAACCCGGCCCCTGGCTCAAAAAGGTTGCCTACCCCTGTTCTAGAGGTTTTGGTCTAAAACTGTCAATAACTGTAGGTCCATGCTACATCTGTTCAGTAACTAAGCATCCTGAAATGAAAACCGAAACAATGATCTTATTATAGGTTTAATTTGCCACTGCTATTTCCTTTTCGTTAATCTACTATTTATTCTGGTTCATCAAGAGTTACTGTACAAGGTCTGATCCACACTGCAGAACTAATCCATTTTGGCACCACTTTAACTCCATGACTCAATCCTAGGAAATTCTGGGAACTGGAGTTTTGTGAGACATTTAGCCTTCTCTGTCAGAGAGCTCTAGTGCCACAATAAACTACAATTCCCAGGATTCCCTAGCACTGAGCCAGGGCAGTTAAAGTGGTCTCAAATAGGATTATTTCTGCAGTGTGGATTGGACCCAAGTGACTTTATATGTACAAGAAAAAGAAATAATAACTGTAGGTCCATCATTTTTGATGCACTGGCCATACTATCTGGGACTAATGGGAACCACAAGCCAAAATCTCTGCAGGAATTGAAGTTGAGTTGCTGGTGTAGGGTATACATAATTATACATAATTCACAAGGCCCTATATGTTACACAGGCATGGCATGTGCACGCACGTGCACACACACACACACACACACACACACATTAAAATAAGGCCCTTAATTGCTTGGGACCCAAAGATATAGAGGACTACCTCTCCTGACAGTCTGCCCATGTCTTATGGTTTGAAGATGACTGTCTTCTGAAGTTGTCTTTTATTTGTTTGACAGCTAGAGAAATATTTTTTTTCTCCAGAGTGCTTTGCTTTTGGAACACATGCCTTATGAAGATATAACTAGCAGAAACCTTGCAATCTCCCCCCCCCCCCCCGTTTGCCTGGGAATTTTAAGCTGATCAGAGATGTATCTCCCTTTTTTACCCCCTGTTATTGTTTTATAAGAGAGTCAGTGGGAAAAAGACTCCATCTAATCCCCTCCCCGATCCTGAAGGAGCCTCGGAATCAGCAGGGAGAGGTGGGAAAAGACTCCATCTAATCCCCTCCCAGCCACGTGAGCCCATCTCAGCCCAGGCACAGACCATCTCAGCCTCCCCTGCCTTCCAGAGGGAGGAGGGGAGAAAACAGAGAGGACAGACAAGGAAAATCAAACAAGGGCCAGAAGACAGATGAGAGACTAAAATAAAGAATGACATGAGAGGGGAAGGGGAAGGAGGGAGGAGGGAGGACAAGGTAGCAGTACTGGGGATGAGTTAAAATGGACAGGAATGGGCCACTTTGAATCGGACAACCACACAGTGTTCTGCTCAGGGAATCAAAAGACAAGAAGAAACGGGATAGCTTTCATACTAAGAAAAGATTTTGCAAAAGCAGTCATAGGATATAATGCAAAATCAGACCAAATCATCTCAATAAGGCTCTATGGGAAACCTATGAATGTCACCATAATTCAAGTATATGCACCAACCATTGAGGCAGAACAAGAAGAAATTAATAGATTTTACGAAGAAATACATGAAGCAATAGACAACATACCAACACAGGATGTCAAACTGATCATTGGAGATTGGCATGTAAAGGCTGGAAATAAAGAAGAGTCAAAAACAATAGACAAATTTGGACCAGGCAAAAGGAATGAAGCAGGCGAGTGAATGATAGATTTCTGTGAAACCAACAACCTATTTATTGCAAACATATTTTTCATACAACCAGAGAAAAGTGGATACACATGGACATCACCAGATGGCCAACACAAAAACCAAATAGATTACATAACTGGAAGTAAAAGGTGGTGAAGCCCCATACTGATGGCCAAGATTAGACCAGGTGCTGATTGTGGCACAGATCACAAACTACTCATCAAAAATAAAAGTAAAACTCAAGAAGAGAACAAAACGAGTCATCATACCAAAATATGATTTAAACAACATTTCCACAGAATTCATTGACAATATAAGGAGCAGATTTGCAGTACTGAGAATAATAGATCATGAACCGAAAGAACTTTGGTCTGAAGCCAGGGACATAATAAAAGACGACTGCATAAAAGACACTTCCAACAGACAAAAGGAAAGTGAAGAAACAATGGATGACAAATAAAATGCTACAAGCAATAAAGGAAAGAAAAGAAACAAAACAAAAAAGAGATAATTATAAACTAAGAACCATGAACACAAAAGTACAATGGCTAGCGCGCAAAGATAAGAAAAATTACTACAATGACCAATGCAGAGAACTAGAAGATAGCAACAAAAAGGGAATAACAAGAAACCTATTCCACAAGATTCGAGAAATCAAAAGAAAGTTCAAACCAAGGACCGGGACTCTCTTTGACAATAAACATAATATTATTCAAGACCATGAAGGAACAAAAAGACAATGAATGCAATACACAGAAGAGTTATATAAAAGAGATGACAACATGAAGGACACATGCAACAAAGAGCCATATGAAGATGAACCCCAAATTCTAAAAACTGAGGTGGAAATTGCAATAAAGGAAATAGTAAAAAACAAGACTCCAGGAGCAGATGATATTCCAATAGAACTGTTGTAGTCCACATTGACAGAGTCAACTCTACTGCTAACCAACATATGTCAACAGATATGGAAAACGGAATGATGGCCAATAGATTGAAAGCGATCAATATCCATCCCCATCCACAAAAAGGAAACACAAGAGACTGCAGCAACTATAGAACCATAGCACTAATTTCCTATGCAAGCAAAATCATGCTCAAAATTCTGCAACATAGGCTCCAACCATACATGGAGAAAGAAATGCCAGAGGTTGAAGCAGGGTTCAGGAAAGGAAGAGGCACTAGGGACCACAATGCAAATATACAATGGGCTAATGGAGCATAGCAAGGAGTTCCAAAATAAAATCAGCATGTGTTTTATAGACTACAGCAAAGCCTTTAACTGCATAGATCATGAAAGGCTATGGAATGCCAGGAAAGACATGGGAGTGCCAACACATCTGATAGCCCCAATGAGGAATCTGTACTCAGGACAAGAGGCTACCATTAGGACAGAACATGGAGAAACAGAATGGTTCCCAATTGGCAAAGGAGTCAGACAAGGCTGCATCCTATCACCCTACCAATTCAACTTATATGTAGAACATATTATAAGGAAAGCAGGCTTGGACCTAGAAGAGGGTGTAGTGAAAGTAGGAGGTAGAAATATCAACAATCTAAGATATGCAGATGACACCATAGTACTAGCAGAAAACCTCACAGACTTGGAACAACTACTAAGGAAGATCAAAGAGGAAAGTGCAAAGGCAGGCTTAATGTTGAACATAAAGAAAACAAAAATAATGACCATGGAGAAGTTGCACATATTCAAACTAGACAATGAGGAAATAGAAATAGTAAAAGAGTTCTGATAACTGGGATCAAACCTTGATCAGAATGGGGACTGCAGCCAAGAAATCAGAAGATTAAGAATGGAGAAGGCGGCTATGAAAGAACTAGAAAAGATCCTAAAATGCAAAGACATACAACTCAGCACAAAAGTCAGAATCATAGAAACCATTATATTCCCTATTAGCATGTATGGATGTGACAGCTGGACAGTTAAGAAAGATAATAGGAAGAAAACAAATTCCTTTGAGATGTGGTGCTGGAGAAGAGTGCTGAGGATCCCATGGACAGCCAAAAGGACAAACAAAAGGTCCTAAAGAAGATCAAGCCAGAAATAACCCTAGAAGCCAAGATGACAAGACTTAGACTGTTGTACTTTGTACACAAGATGACAGGACTTAGACTGTTGTACTTTGGACACATCATGAGAAGGCATGAATCGTTGGAAAAAAAAAATAATGTTAGGAAAGGTGGAGGGATGTAGAAAGAGAGGAAGGCCACATGCTAGATGGACGGATTTTATTAAAGAGACCACAAATAAGAGTTTGCAGGAGCTGGGCAGAGCAGTAGAGGACAGGGGGGCCTGGAGATGTCTCATCTATAGAGTCACCAGGGGTCAAGATCAACACGAAGGCAGTTAACAACAACAACAAATGGTATAATGGTTTGAGTGTTGGACTACAGCTCTGGAGATCAGGGTTAGAATTCCTGCTTCGACATGAAACCCACTGGGTGACCTTGGGCAAGGCATATGCTCTCAGCCTCACAAGACAGCAAAGGTAAACCCCCTCTGAACAAATCTTGCCAAGAAACCCTGTGATTGGTTTGCCTTAGGGTTGCCATATGTTGGAAACAACAAACAAACAATAATAAATCAGTCAATCTGCTCCAGGTCAACACTTCTTAAGATCTTGTTTATCAGGTCACTAATAAAGGTAATTCTGCTCATTATAAAATAAGTTTACCATTCAAATTATTTTCTAATGAGGCTGTAAAACATCTATTTGCTATTGTATTTTCAGAAGCTGGAAGCCAAATACCCAGTTGACTCCTTCAAGGAGCCTTTCTGAAGACTCACCCTAAATTCAAAGGCAACAGTTTTCTAATTAGGAAAATCCCAAATTTTGCTATTAAAAAAATGCTTGTAGCTTACTTGAAGCCTTTTATTTATAAGCTGCACTGGGAACACTATATTCTGCCAAAAAAGGGGAATAAAGCCCTCTAGCTAGCAGTACTTTGTGCCAACTGTTCTGATTTGCCTTAGAAAGGGGCACAGTGTGTCCCCCTCTTGAAAAATATATGGTGCTTGCACAGTTTAATGACCCAGTGAGGAATTATCATGAACTTTTACCAGAACCCTCTAGCTATCAGGCCTGTTAGCCCAAGCTTTTCAATCACGCACTTTTAACATACACAATTTGTTTACTGTGCTGTTCCTCCCTCTCAGATGTTTCCACTGAGTCTGCTCTTTCATACTTTTGTTCATTTGATTAGTTTCCATAGTGACACTCATTTGTGAAGTTTAGAATTCCCTCTCAGCAGGTTCTCCTAAATGCCAGCGACTGATCTTGTGTGCCAGGTTAATAAGACAAAGTCAGCTTTATTTCAACATTTTCCATTGTATGCACATTATATGTGTGTCTCTGTCATTTTTATTTTATATTTGGGGATGTTGACTAGTGATCTGAGAGCCATTCTTGGGCAAGATGGGTTTTGGTTTTTTTTGACATATAATCCAAACTGAACTTTAGTTGCTGCTGAGGCTGCTGAACTGTGTGGTGTTACATAAGCTGAAGGAATTTGTCTTTAACCTCTAATGCATCGCTGAAGGGCACTGATAACTCACTTGCCTTCATTCCAAGAAGAGGATAAGTGCTTATGTTCTGTCATTTTTCTTTAGCACAAATGAACACGGAAGAGCAGCTCTATTAAATAAACACACAACATACATTATTTGACAGTCTGGGAACTTTAAGCAGAGGTGTGGCAGAATTTGGAAATGCTACTTTTATTTGGATAACTTCCGGAATTGCTGGAGGATTTTGGGAGTTGTGGTACATATAGTAATTCTTTGAAGCTCTGATGTGTTCTGACATATATTGTATTTCCTTGAATGAGGATATGCATTTGAGTGGGCACTTCATCTCTGTTCCCATGCTTTACCATCTTCTCTACACATGAACAGAACTGGATTGAATCCTCTCCTACCCTATTATTTATATTTTATCATAATATAAACAGTCTGGATATATTTGTTTGGCTCTTTAATACAGAGAAGAAAAGTAAGAGGTGACATGATAGAAGTTTATAAAAATATTCATGGTGAGAAGAAAGCAGACAGTGAAAGGTGCTTCCTCTTCTGAAATAATACCAGAACCCAGGGGTCAGATAGTGAAGCCAAATGGTGGAGTTTCAGAACAGATAAATCAAAGTGCCACTTAAACACACTGCATAGTCAAGTTATGAGAGTCACTTCCACAAGATATACTGATGACCACCAACTTGAACCAGTTTAAAATTCCAAAGACAAATTTGAGGAAAAGGTTATCAGCGGCTAGCTCTGATAGCTCTATATTCTCCAGCATCTCAATACTTCTCAGTACCAGTATTTGGAGAAGATGAGTAGGAGGGCACTAATTCATCACCTTGCTACCATTTTCTGTTCCTTAGCATTTGCTGCTTAAAGGAGCTGCATGATTCTGCCTAGTAGTAGGACTGGTAGCCCAGGTGTAGCTTATCTTGTGGTTTGCCCCAGATCATCTAGTAACTCCCCAAATCATCCTACTATTCTTCTTTTCTGAAACTGGGTATGATGCTGTAGCTTTGATACCAGCTAGGAAAAAAAGGGAAGGAGAACCCGCCTTGGGCTTCTTTTTGGGAGAAAGGTGGGATAGAAAATATAAATAAATAAATAAATAAATAGTTCTTGAGCAGAACTGGATAACCTAACTGGTCTTCCACATGCTCAAGCAACTTGCCTAAAAAATAAAAATAAAATACATGCACATGGATTTCCATTTCATATTGATAAAAAGGCAGAATACTCTTTAGCAACATCCCACTCTCTTAAACTTCAACTCTCAGAATTCCCAGCCTGTATGGCCGCTGGAGATTCTGGGTGTTTTACAACTGCACTAGATAGCCCCTATAGTCCCAACTCTAAGATTCTATGAGTCCATGTAAAGTAATCTGAACTCTAGTTTAAAACAAACAAGATTGCCTTGGGTGACTTTAAAAACCAGCTCTGTAGGATGAGCAGGAACAGAGGGGATTCCAAGTGGCAAGGGATCAATGAAAAATGTGTATGCCCTGGTGGTTATTCGCTATGGCAAAAAGTGTACACCAGGGTCATTTTCCTATTAAAAATACCACAAAGATTTTCTCTCTACTGAAACATTTGCTCACACTTGATTTAATTGCAATTAATGATTTGACTGCAATTCTGTCCACATAAAGGATGCCTGTGATTATAATCAATGTATGAACACACAACATGTACTTGGATATAATAATTTGTATGTTTCAAGACTGTACTATAGTTTAGAATTATTGTACACAATCAGAGTAAACTAGAACGAACACAGATGAGAATGGGGGGGGGGGGAATCCCTCAGGCATCTCCTGGATATGTATCATCTTAAAAAAATTCAATCTGACTTTATTCTGTTGATAGTGTTCAGCAATGTTTCATTCCCCTCACCACCCAATTATGTCCCTTGCTTGGACTATTCTACATTTTCTGCTTCTGTGAGGATGACATCTACTGCTACAGTATCTGTGTACTGTAGGACTTGCACAGTAGGTAAAAGGTAAGTAAATCTGTTCATTCGTATATGTTTTTTTTTTTTTTGCATACTTCATTGTTGTGATGATTTGCATGTATAATTTCCAGCAGCAACTTCTATACTGTTGGCTAAACTATACTCTTCAAAATGTGATTCTGACTTAAGAAGGCTGAAAATATAGTCAGCCCTCCATATTCACAGATTTTTTATCCACGGATTCAAGCATCCATGGCTTGAAAATATAAAATATATACATTCCAAAAAAGCAAACCTTGATTTTTGTCATTTTATATGAGGGTCAGCATTTTACTATCCATTGTATTTAATGGTACTTGAACACCCACAGGTTTTGGTATCCATGGGGGGGAACCTGGAACCAAACTCTAGCAGATAACAAGGGTACTGTACTGTAGTTATGGAACTATCTCTAAAATTAGGCAATGGCTTTATGAAGACATTAACAATAGTAACATAGCCATAGAATACTTTGGTGACAATGGAATGAGTGGCATGAGTTAAAAACATGAAGATGCCTGTGGGTTCAACATATGGGTGTCTTGCTCTCACGATCAGGACAATTGTAGATAGAGAAAACAACTGGCCAAATTTTTGCTGTTCCACAGCAGCAGTGGCCTGAAAATAGCAGAAAGCAACATGGCAAGTTGTCACCCCTGTTGGATCAAGGTGTCTGGGCTAAGCTGTTTGGAAAACTGAGGCTCGTTGCTTGAGCTTTAGATTCTTGGCTTCCCAGCTAATGAAATCTTTCTTGCATTATAGATAGCAGAAGTGGTCAAAGGCTCATTAATGGAGGAAATAATTCTGGTGATCCTATAGGAGGATATAATGAAAACATTGTTTATTAAAAAAAACAAAAACAGACTTAGGTGGCTATGGATTGATTGGAACCTTGAAAAATTAATTTTTTGAATTGTTGGAATTCCCCAGCCAGCATGATTACTGTTGGCTGTAGGATTTGGGGAATTATACTTCAAGTCAGTAACTTTCCTGAGGTCTGGGAATTATTGCCAAGTGTCTAAATTACCATTTCTGAGCAAGGCTTTCTATGTGCATATGCAAATATTCCAAAATACAAAGAACTCAGAAATTTAAAACACTTCTGGTCCCAAGCATTTTGAATAAGGGAGACTCAATCTCTATTTATAGAAGTTATTCAGAAGATCCTGGTTCAGCCATGTAAACACACTGGATAATCTTGGGTAAGTCACACACTTTCAGCCTCAGTGAATTGCAATGGCAAACCTCCTCTGAAGAAACTTGCCATGAAAACCCTGTGATAGGTTTGCCTTAGGGTCATCGTAAGTTGGAAATGACTTGAAGACACACAGCAACAACAACAGTCCAAGAGATGCCTATAGAAGACAAACAAATAAGGTTACACTCAAGGAGATGTTACAGTTTAGGAAGAGCTGGGAACCATATTTGTAAAGATATCTACCAAATTTACTGGACGGTAAAAAAAAGAAGTTACTTTCCATCCTGTATGCCAGCCTATCTTTACCCTAAGCATGCATACACATATGAATATAGGCCTAAACAGCAAATGAAATAAATTTTGTAAACATTTTTTACCTGATGCTCAGACACAATTCCAATTTGCCACAACCAGTCAGCCACATGGCTATTTAGACAATTAACCTAAGAATGAAAGATCAGTGGTGAGCACATATTTACATGTAGAAGATCCCAGGTTCAGGCCCAAAATTGTACAGTAAAAAAATAATCTTGCTTGCATGGTTGTGAATGACCTCAGCCAGAGAAGACTAGGCTAGATGAATCATTATTCATCTTGTCACATACACACATTTCCTCTTCTTACAGTTGTGACTCAGTAATACAGATTCATACAATACCTTCATAGTGTTATATGTATCATTCTGTTGCAATGAAAACAACAGAGCATTTTATAGCAGAATTGAAAGATTAGGGAGTCAGCTATCATCATCAATCAGCAGCACGAGAATCATCATCATTGTTATCATCATAATTTAAATCCTGATTTCCCCCCAAAACTAGGATGGAAGATGGCTTACGAATTAAAACATGCAAAAGATCAAAATTAAAATGGAATTAAACTATCAATAACTTTGAAAACAATGTGAAAAAATACAAAATAATTAAAAATAATAAAAACAAAATTTAAAATAGTACAATGAAACATTACTCTTCTTTTGGCAGTGGAAGAGCAGTAGTGTAAATTTGCTATGGTTCCAATATAAACTAGTTTTTTTTTAAAAGTATGGATAGGACAACTTTTTAAAGTCAAGGGCTGTGTTCACTTACAAAAATGTGGTGGTGCTAGTGGTGGATGCATTCTCTGATGGTGGAAACCAGAGCCAAAAGTAGGTGTGGCATATGCCTTCTCTTTCCTTCTATTTTCCTACTTCTTCCTTCAACATCTACTTCACTATCTTGTTTAGAAATAAACTCCACATAACCTATCTTTCCACATCTACTTGCCCATCAATTTCTTATTTCTTATTTATTCTGTCACATATATACATAGTCTCTATTTCCAGTTGTCCCTCTGTTTCTGTTCTGTTTGCCCAGAAGCTTAACCTAATGGAAAGAGACAGACAAATGTGATATATATATATATATATATATATATATATATATATATATATATCTCGCATCATGGGCCACTTTGAGAATCTGATGAAAGCTACTGGGCCCTACTCCAGAAAAAAAGGATACCTATAAACATGGAGACACAATATTTCCCTTGCAATTAACTATATTGCTTTGGAAATTCATTTCCTTCACATTGACTAGGGATGTTATCACACGGGGGAAATCTGTTGGTTAATCCACACAAATCCCAAACAAAAACTGAATTTGTGACTCACGATTTCACACGACGTCGCACAGAAACTGGTCAGAAACTGGGCAGAAACTGGTATTATCCGAGATCTTTTTAATTTCGGGAGTTTAGAGGAAATGCATTTGCAAAATTACAGTAATTTCGCATTTACTGTAATGTGAAAAGCAAATACGCACGGACTATTCTCTTTTAAAACCTGGAGGAGGGCCAAGAGGAGGAGGAGGAGGAGGGGCCTCCAGGGAGGGAGAGTCCCGAGCTCCTGCCATGCAGCGAAGGGAAGGCAAGGGAAGGCAAGGCAAGGCAAGGCAAGGAGAGGGAAGTTTGGGATGGAGGAGAAGTTTGGCATTTGGGATGGAGGGAAAAGGAGGGAAAAGAAGGCTTCCCTCGCAGCAGCTGTGGGTGGATGTGGGTGCAAGTGTGGGGTGTGCTTGTGGAGCAACTTGGAAATCCATCTCACCATGACGTTCTGCCCTGCAGGTCCTACAAAGGGGAAAGGCTTATGGGGGGCATGGGAGCTACCTCAAGTTTCCCCCTCTCCTGGGCATCATCCAAGGCTCTGACTTTCCCCAGGGAACACCCAGCCCTTCCTTCCTTCCTTCCTTCCTTCCTTCCTTCCTTCCCTTTCCTCCTCCTCCTCTTCCTTCCCTGCCAGCTCTGCCTGTGATCCTACCCTCCTTGCTCATCTCCCCAGCAGCTGACAGCCTCCAATGCCAGGAAAGGAGAGAGAGAAAAGGGAGGCTGAGCCATCTCAATCCCTCCCTTGCCTTGCCTTTCCACTCTCCTCCTCCTCCTCTGCTCTCTTGAGAGGTCCTAACCCCAACGGAAGGGGGTTAGGACCTGTGCAGGAGGACATGACCCCAAATGTAGGACAGTCTGAAATTTCCTCCTGGGAAATGCAGGACCTGCCCTGGAAAAAGGAGGAGTCTGGTCACAAACACACCCATTTCCAGTACATGTACGGGTTCTTTTCACTTGTGTATGAAAGTTAAAAACATCTTTTTTTCGCTTTTAACTTAATTCTGTTATTACTGTAATTACGTGTGAAAAGCTTTTGCGCAATTAAGCTCTTTTTTCGCTTTCTTTTCGGGATGCTTCATTTCCACTTTATTATCTCTTTAACAACGAAACTGGCCCACGTGTGATAACGTCCTAGGTTATAATAGCAATAATAAAAATACAATGAATGCATGAGGATGACTAAATTGAGACTGTCATACTTTGGCTACATCATGAGAAGGCACAAATCATTAGAAAAGACAATGATGCTGGGAAAGGTAGAGGGCAGTAGAAAGATAGACCGCATGACAGATGATTAGACTCAATCAGGGAGGCTACTGGCCTGAGCCTACAGGACCTGGGCAGGTTAGTCGAGGACAGGAAATCTTGGAGATGTCTCATCCACAGGGTTGCAATCAGTCAAAGTTGATTTGAGGGCAGCTAACAACAACAAAATAAAAGACTATTTCATTCTTAAAATTCACATTGACAGAAAAAAAAATCAAAATACAAAAAAAAGAAAAAAAAGAAAAAAAGAAAAGAAAAAAGAAATTGGCATTTAGTACATGGATCCCCTCCAAAGTTCATCCATAGAATCCCAGGGATTCAGAGACCCTGAAATTAAGAACCTGTGGGCTAGTGTGTCATTGCAAAGGATGCTACACCATTCTAGCCCACAATGCTCCTTGGCTGGGTCTCTGAGTTTACCTATGTGTGAGCTCACCTGTTTGTCAATTTTTCCTTCTTTTAACAGCAGACATTACACCAAATGTAGGATTTCTACAACAGAGGGCATGGCAGGATGGAGGAGACACTGTGAGGCAGAAACAATGTGCTGGCCTGGAAAGCTATGATGACTGAGGTTGACCCAGAGGCTGGGGATTTCTGATCCCTACTTAAAAGCTACTTAGGAAGATTTATTTACAGTGGTCTTGTCACATGAAGAGCTGTAGGTTGGGCAGTCTGTCATTAGCAAATGTGTAAAAACAGAGGGCTTGGTCTAATACTGTGTACTCTCTTTAAAGTAACTTCTTGGTGTATAATAGTTGCTCACAACCTTTAACCTTAGCATTATCTATATTAGCCAGGTTGACCTGCAAACTCTGCTTTGCATTTACCAAATATTGGTTAAAAGAATACTTTCCAGCTAAATGTATATGATAACCGGAGAGTGATGTTTCCAACCATTTAGAGGAAAAACAATGCTATTCAGACAAATACACTAAGGAGATACTGTTTTTAGAAGGAAAATCAACTTAACAGAAATGAGGATATCAATTTACATTGGACATTACTAAGCTGACCATCTTAACATTGCAAACATTTATATTTTGTAAATGTAAGCATATAACAAGGATTAGTTTTCTTTCAGGCAAGATAATTGCTATGGACACATTCAAGTTCTCTGATGCAAAAGCAAGTGAATCAGCATGGCTTTGTACTACATATCTTCCTGGTCGTTACTATATGTTATCTTTATTTTCTTTGATCAAAGCCCATTCTCTCAGAAAATATAAAACATTAATTGCATCATATATTAAGCAGTATTCAAGGCAGGGTAACATCGAGGAACTGAACTAATTGCAGAAAAATTTGAAAGAGAAATTGTCTTCCTCAACAGGCAGAGAGCTGTTGCTGCTTTTCCTACAGAAATTAAATGTAACAGAAAAAAATATTAATTTCATTATCAGTGTTAAGCTCAACTTATTTACATGGGTAATTGTGAGCTGTTTGTTCTAGTGGTACAGCTGCTCTCCAGAAGCTTTAAGAAAATTAGCGTGGTCAGAATAATATGAAATTTTAGCTGGTAACAGAACTTAGAGGGATAAAAAATAATCTTTTGCAAGAAAATTTGCATAAAGATAATTTATTTGGTCACATCATCTTCTAAACACAGTTCACCTTTATGTTAAACTTATACAGGCAAAAGCTGAACAACTAAAAAAAAATCTTTGTAAATTGAAAAGTAAACTCAAGCAGGGTCAGGTGTATTGACTTGTCTCACATCCAAAATAAAAGTACTTAGGGCTATGATATTCCAGGTCTCAACAGAATGTTGTAAATAAAAGCAGCGGCAGCAGCAAAACTGCATACATTACTAATATTAAAAACTCAAAGCAATTGGTTACTCTTGAAGAATACATGAAACACTACATTAGGAAGTATGGAAATATCATGCAATCAATGGTTACTCTGTCTCTGTGTTATCACAAATAGAAATATAGCAGGTAATTTAATCTTCTCACCACACACAGCTCCATTGCTTCAGTGACTTGGAAAATTGGGAAATGATTTAAACAGGACCACCTTATGCTTTCTGCCAGACTAATAGGATTTTACACTAATGTAGTATTTAGATTCGTGGTGTTCACTATGCAGCCCACACATAGTGAATACTAATAATTATAATGGTTGTTCTCATGTTGAGGAACTACACTTGTATTACTGGTAGAGCAATCCTATACCTGACTTGGAATAGTTGGAAGGCCATAAGAGATGGCATAGAAGCCTTTCTATAACAGTGGAATGTGAGATATGCTGTTGACACAAAAGAAATGCCAATGGAACAGTTTAGACATGCCAACAGCAAAAATCAGCAGCAGTCTGGATCACTGGCAAAGATACGTCAGTAGAATGGCTGTAACAGGATGGAGCTATGGGCAAGGCGAGTGAGAGACAAGAGAGGTGCATGGTTATGGTATATTTTATATTCTTCTAGACCAGAGTTCAGAAAGTTACTTTTACGATGTAGTTAGTTACAGTTTTCATTCCAATCCACCATCTGAGTTACTGACATGTTCCAGTTTTAAAAGTAAGTATTTATTTTCCTGTTTCTGAAAAGCAACTAAAATCATTACCACTAAAATCTAAGCCACATTTCAAAATCTGAATGCTACAAGTCATGGGCCTATTGTACAAAACAAGCCCATAGCTTTGTGGTTACCTCACTGTTGCCTCAACAAAGCACACAGGCCAGCACTTGAACCATATATATTCCTCCTCCACAATTTAGTGAGACTCCCACACTCCTGTACCTGTAAAAGTTACAAACAGTTAAAGTTACACCAGAAAAGAAAGTCAGTTATCCCAAGTTGCAATTTTAATGTAATGTATTTATATATTTGTTTTGGGGTGAAGGAAGTAATGATAAATAATTAGTTGTTTGTAACTAGATGTCCCCAAACTCTGCTTCAGACTACAACCATGCTCCTATCAGTGGCAGAACCAAATAACAGCCCTGAATGTAGATCAAGAAATTTCCTTCATACTGACTTCAACAGAAGAGGAAAATAAATTTTAAAGTAGCTACTCTCATATTGGCTACTCTACTCAGTGCATGACAGAACACACCATGACAATAATATAATACTGAATAACCTAGCATATGATCCACACGACAATGATACAGATAATAATACAATATGACCATTGTGCTTTATTTCTCTGGTCTAACATCATGCATATTTGAAAGTTCATAAGGGGAAACTGGTGAAAAGAAAGGAAACAGCAGAGAAAGGGCATTTTTTATATAAAAAAAAGAAAAAGAAAAAAGGGAGGGATTTGTGTAGACCAATAGCTGCCTGCAAAACACTACCGTAGATATTTGAGCTCATTCCTAACACTTCTCTGCTTTAAACCCATAGAGTGGAGGTGCATACCCTTCCAGATGTGGTTGGATATTAACTACCAGCATTCCTCACCATTGGATAAACTAGCTATAACAACTGAGAGTTGCAGCCCACCAGCATCTGGAGGACCACAAGTGATTTGTGAATCTGGACACAAATACCCAAATTGCACCCCACAGATCCCACTGCTTCATCTGGAAGTGCCAGAACAAAGCATCCCACACAGGTAAGCAAGGGAAGAGGGCAGTTGTGCTGCAAGCAAAACCAGGGCAGCTGTTTCCCATGTATTTTCCCGTACTCACTTTCCTATATGTGAATACTGTATGTTATGTGGATTGTGTTGCTTAACACATGTGCACTCTTCCCCAGCAACAACACTGTGAAAGTACTTATTCCCACATGCATCTGTTGCCAAATGCTCCATTTTAACCATTGCCAGTGCAGAACAAATACTCATTGGGACCATTTTTCTCATAGGGCTCAGTTGAGGTGGTGGCTTCCCAGCCTTGCAGGACTTGGAGGACATGGGGAGTTGAGGTGGTGCTCTTCCAGTCTTGCAGGACTTGGAGGACAAGGGGAGTTGAGGTGGTGCCCTCCCAGCCTTGCAGGACTTGGAGGACATGGGGAGTTGAGGTGGTGACCTCCCGGTCTTGCAGGACCTGGAGGACATGGGGAGTTGAGATGGTGACCTCCCAGCCTTGTGGGACTTGGAGGACATGGGAAGTTGAGGTGATACCCTCCCATCCTTGCAGGACTTGGAGGACATGGGGAGTTGAGGTGGTGACCTCCCAGCCTTACAGGACCTGGAGGACATGGGGAGTTGAGGTGGTGACCTCCCAGCCTTGCAGGACCTGGAAGACATGCTTCCTAGTCAAGCTCAGAATGGAGGTCATTTTGGAATTCCTCCTCGACAGAAGGTTGGAATGTAGGACAGGTAATGGGAAAGGGGGGTGGGAATGGCGGATTTTCCTAAAAACTAGTGGATGGGATACACCCCTGTACCACCCCACTCCAATAAACCCTCTCCTCCAGTTTGATGCAATTCAGGTCTGTTGTTCCCACTTGCTGAACCCTCTTTCTAATTGCTTCTTTTCAAAAGAACCACCAAAAAACTAGTGTCGGGAAAGAGCAGTTCTTAAGCGTTTTCCTCACTTCATTGCAATAGAAACTGAGCGCAGTTGGTTCGGTTCCAATTTCAAGTGAGAAGGACAGACATATAACCTGACCAGCAATTCGCTTTAAATCATAGTGGGAATGAGGCCATAGAATCATAAATCTCAGTTCAGTGGGCCCTTGGCATCCACTGAAGTTTGGTTCCAGGACCTCCCTGTGGATACCAAAATCCATGGATGCTCAAATCCCATTATTTACAGTGGTGTAGTAAAATGATGTTCCTTATATACAATGGTAAACTCAAGGTTTGGTTTTTGGAATTATTGGGGTTTAAAAAAATATTTTCAAGCCTTGGATGATTGAATCTGTGGATGCAGAATGCATGGATATAGAGGGCCTATTCTACATGCAGTGGGATACAGTGTCACCAAACACAGATTTCAGCTTGAACACCCTAAGGACGTTATCACACGGGCCAAATCTGCTGGTAATCCACACAAATCCCAAACAAAAACTGGATTTGTGCCTCGCGTTTTCACATGACGTCGCACAGAAACTGGACAGAAAGTGGACAGAAACTGGTGTTATCCGAGATCTTTTGAAATTCGGTAGTTTTGAGGAAATGCAAATGCGAAATTAAGTTAATTTCGCATTTACCGTAATGTGAAAAGCAAATGCGCATTTGGGAGCATTTGCCTGCTTTTCCCATGGTTCCACGGAGAGCATTCCTCTATCTGCGCATGTGCAAGAAGATCATTTCTAGTACATTTACGGGCTTTTCTCACTTGTGTGTGAACGTTAAATGCACTTACTGTAATTTCGCAATAAAGGTAATTACGTGTGAAAGCCATTTGTGGAATCAAGGTTTATTTTCGGTTTATTTTCGGAATGCCTCACTTCCACTTTATTATCGCTTTCTGGCCCACGTGTGATAACGTCGCTATGGACGTTATCACACGGGGGCAAATCTGATGGTTAATCCACACAAAACCCAAACAGAAACTGGATTAGTGCCCCGTGTTTTCACATGACATTGCACAGAAACTGGACAGAAAGTGGACAGAAACTGGTGTTATCCGAGATCTTTTGAAATTCGGTTGTTTGGAGGAAATGCAAATACGCAATTAAGGTAAATTTGCATTTACCATAATGTGAAAAGCAAATGTGCATTTGGAAGCATTTCCCCGCATTTTCCCACAGCCTGTGGGGTCCTCGAGGCAGCGTCTCCTTCCCTTCCCCCTCAGCAGACGGCTAATTGAGCCATCTTGGGGGCAGGGAAGGGGAGGGGCAGCTGAACGATCGGCGCCCCAACCCCTTCCCCAGGTCGTCCTCGGAGCAGCCGGCCCTCCGCATGGCTGGCGCTCCGAGGAGGACCTCCCGCTGAAGAGTCGGCGACGGTGCGCCGCAGCCCTTTGCAGCACACCTTCGGCGACTTGAAGGACGGGTGGCCATGGGCCGCCCTGGGAAGCTGCGCTGCGGGGCCGAGGTATCCCCACACCTTGGCCCCGCGGCGCAGCTTTGCCGCCCCTGAAAGGAGCGCTAAATTGGCGCTCTTCACAAGCTGCCGAAGGTGTGCCGCAAAAGGCTGCGGCGCACCTTCAGCGACTCTTCCGCCGCAGCGTGTGCGAACGCTGTGGCGGGAGGTCCTCCTCAGAGCGCCAGCCGTGCGGAGGGCCAGCTGCTCCGAGGATGACCTGGGGAAGGGGTGACAGCCGTGGTAAGTGACAGCCGCGGCAAGCATAGTGCGCATGTGCTAGAAGATCATTTCTAGTACATGTACGGGATTTTCTCACTTGTGTGTGAACGTTAAATGCGGTTTCAGCAGGAGCTTACTTTAATTGTGCATTTATGTTAATGATGTGTGAAAACCATTTGCGGAATCAAGGTTTATTTTCGGTTTATTTTCGGGATTTGTCATTTCCACTTTATTGTTGGTTTGTGGGCTACGTGTGATAACATCCTATGTTCTGTTGTTCCTTTTGATACTCTGAGGAGGCTTTGTAGAGAGTACATGCGGTAGTGAGGAAAATAGGCAATTAAGCAAGGGAAAGGTAATGATCAGTTGTGCAATGCTGCATTTCACCCAATGGGATCTACTTCTTAAGAGCTATGTATAGGATTATGCAGCTAAAGCATTAGCAAGAGAGCAAACTACTAAAAATCAAATCCTGGCAATCAGCCTACTTGGGCATTGAGAATAGTTTAAATGAACTAGTGACACAGCTGTTTTGTTTCATTATTTTATGGCTGTAATGTAATGAAAGCCGAAGTGGTGTAGTGGATTGAGCGCTGGACTATAACTTAGATGAACAGGGTTCAAATCCCCGCTTAGTCATTGAAACCCACTGGATGACTCTGGGTGAGTCACATTCTTTCAGCCATAAAAAAATATCCCATGATAGCTTCACCTTAGAATCACCGTAAGTCAGAAATGACTTGAAGGCACACAACAAGGTAATAATGCCAGAAGAGGTTCATGAAGAGGTTAAGAAACACAGATGCCCAAATGTGACCTCTCTGCTTTGGTGAATGCCAGAATGATACATAAGGCTTAAAACTGTTGAAAAGTACTCACCCAATAGTTTACTTAGTCAATATGAGCAAATCTTTGCGGAGAACACATCATTTACTATTCTCAAATTCCAGTAAATGCCTTCAGAAATTCAAAAAGGGTGTTTCCAAAAGTGTAACAATTTCTAATGTGTTATATAGGGCTATAAATATATGACAGTTTGCAGAGTACAGATCCCTCCCTAAGGAACTTGCAATATACAATTAAGCACAGGGAAAACAGGGGCGGGGAGAGAAGTGAGCAAGAGAATAATATGCAGTTGTTTCAGTTATTGAGCCTAGGCTTAGCTACAGTAGGAGCAGTGTGGTATAGCGGTTGGAGCATCGGACTCTCTGTATGTGCACGTGTATGCTAACCTATGGCAACACCTTGAATTTCATAATTTTTAGTTAGACAATGAATACTTAGAGGTGGTTTGCCATTGTGTGTGTGTGCATGTGCCTTCAAGTTGCCTTTCGATTTATGGAAACTTCATTAATTTTATAGGACTCTCTTAGGCAAGGAATACTCAAGAGGTGGTTTTGTCAGTCCCTTCTTCTGAAATATAGCCTACAGCACATGGTATTTGTTAGTTTTATGCTTGGGAAATCTAGGTTCTTTCTTGACTGATGCCTGAAGCTCACTGGATGACCCTGTGCCAGGTCCTCTTAACCTAACCTTCCCCACAGGTTTTTGGAGGACAAAGGGATGATGGGGTGGAAGGATGAAAGCGCCATGCACAGCACTTTTGGGCATGTAGGAATACAGGTGCAGTGTAAATATGAATAATAAATATATAGGACATGAGAACTATTTGGTTGAGCCAAAGTCTTCACTGAAAAGGTGGGCTTTGAGGAACGATTTGAAGGAAGTCAGATAGCTGAAATAGTTCAGTGTCTTGGAAGGCATCTGCAAGTATATAGGTCAGGAAGAGGTAGAGTCAACTCTTTCAAGGTAATGGCTGCAATCGTTCACCCGCTTTTCTGTAAGAGCTATTGCATTCAGGGGCTTTTCTGGCTGAAACCACTTTGCTGTCTGGCAATTCAAGATCCATGTTGTTTTTTTGGGTAGTGTGTCTGGTTCCAGTTCTCTTATGGCCAGTTGGAGGGGTGGGTGAGTCCAATTCTCATACAGCAAGTTGTGAGGGGTGTGTGGACGTATTCACACAGGCGGCTCTAAAGCCGCCTGGAAGCCCCCTGGAAGCCATCAGGAGTCATTCCGGCGGCGAAAACAGCAGCCGCCGGAATGACTCCTGATTGCCTCCGGCAGAAGCGCCTGTAATTCCTTTTTAAAAAAGGAATTAAAAAGATGGCGCTAAAGCCGGCTAGCGGCAGGGATGGCGCAGGGATTGCGCAAGATGGGGCGGGGCTTGCTGCGACGTAGTTTGAACACGTCGAGCAAGACCCCGGAGTGAGGTAGGGATGGCGCAGGGATGGCGCAGGATGAGGAGGGGCTTGCTGCGACGTCATGTGAACTTTTCCTGCACAGAGCCGGAGTGGGGCCAGATGGAGGTAGGAACGACTCCCTTTTTTGCTCTGTGTGAAAACGTCCTGAGTGTGGAGGGTTTCTGGGTCCAATTCTCTTACAAGAAATGGGGTGGTGGTTCTGGGTCCAGTGACTTTGGATGGATTCTGGGTCTAGTTCTTTTGCAGCAAGTCTTGGGGTGGGAATGAGGATAAGGATCCAATTATCTTTCAGCGAATTGTGGGTGTGGTCCAGGTCCAGTTTTGTTTTTTTAAAATATAGAGAATGGGGTAAGTTTGGAACCAATTCTCTTACATGAATTGCAAATAGTTGGGTGGATTCTGGGGCAGGTTCTCTTATAGCTAGTTGAGGCAGAGGTTTGGGTCCAATTCTGTTAAAACAGGAGGGGGTTGGGAGTAATCAGTGAACTGCCCTAAAGTTGACCCTGACTCATAGTAATCCTGTGGATGAGATATTTCCATAGTCCTCCACTGCTCTACTTAGGTCGTGTAATGTCAGGCCTATGACGTTCCTGACTGAGTCTAGTCATCTAGCGTGCAATCTTCCTCTCTTTCTACTACCTTCAACCTTTCCTAGCATTATTGTCGTTTCTAATGCGTCTTGCCTTCTCATAATATGGTCAAAGTATAGCAGCCTCAGTTTGATCACCTTGGCTTCCAGGGAGATTTCAGGCTTTATCTACTCAAGGACCCATTTGTTTGTCTTTTTGCTACAGTATCCTCAGCACTCTTCACAATTCTCCATCTTCATATCTCATATTTCTTCTTGTCTGTTTTCTTCACTGTCCAGCTCTCACATCTGTACACGATGATGGGGAATACAATGTATTGGACCATTCTAACTTTAGTGTTCAGTTCCATGTCTTTACTCTTTATGATCTTGTCCTGTTCCTTTATAGCTGCCCTTCCCATTCCTAGTGTTCTGATTTCCTGACTGCAGTTTCCTTTCTGATCAACGTTTGATCCAATGTATGGGAACTCTTTAACTATTTCAATTTTCTCATTGTCTAGGTTGAATTAATGTAGATCCTCCATGGTTATTAGTTTTATTTTTTTATGTTCAGCCTTTGCACTTTTTTGACTTTCTTTACTGATTGTTCCAAGTCTGTGATGCTTTCTGCTAATAGTCTGGTGTCATTTGCATATCTTAGATTGTTGATGTTCCTTTCTCCTATCTTCACTCCTCCTTCCTCTGAGTCTAAACCCTCATATACAGTCACCCCTCTATTCTTGCGGGGGATCCGTTCCAGACCCCCCTGAGAAAATGGAAAATTGTGGATATTCAAGTCCCATTGGCACTTGGCATTATTGGCACGCACCCCATTTTGTCCCCCTCCATTTGCTGCCTGCAAATGGGCGAGGGACACGCACTTGAAGTCCGCAAAAACAGAGGGGCGACTGTATTTTCAGCATAAAAGTTGAACAAACAGGGAAATAAAATGCAGCGTTGCCTGATCCCTTTGCTAATTGGAAACCATTCTATTTCTCCATATTCTGTTCTGACAGTAGCCTCTTGTCCTAAGTACAGAAGTATCAGAACTAGTGGCAATCCCATGACTTTAAGATACATTGGTAGCATTTCATGAATGTCATTCTCTTCATTTTGGGGAATCTGTTTGTTGTTGTTGTTGTTGTGTGCCTTCAGGTCACTTCCAACTTATGGCAACCCTAAGGGGTTTTCTTGGCACGATTTGTTCAGAGGAGACTGGCTACTGCCTTCCCCTGTTGCTGAGAGCATGTGACTGGCCCAAGCTCACACAGTGGGTATCATGGCCAAGTGGGGAATTGAATTCTGGTCTCCTGAGTCTTAACCCAACACCCAAATCATGACACCACACCTCCATCTATTTTCTGCAGAGTTCCTAAAGAACCCCCTTATCTGTCCATGCTTCCCCACCAGGGTGTCCTCCTTTTCCAGGACACGTCTTCCATTTCAACCTTCTGTCCAATGCCAAGATGTCCTCCATTATGAGCAGGCCTAAGAAGCACACATTGACATTTCTAGGTGTGTTTTTGAGCTTTTCTTAGCTCCTGTTCTCCATTTTCTGGGAATGCCCTCCACTTCCCCTGGTGCCTTGTCCTCCTTTGCGATGAAGACATCTGGTCACCCTATTCTCTACCAACTCTCTCATTCTTGCCTGCTGGGAAAGTGCTGCCTGCAGTGGTGTGTGTGTGTGTGTGTATGTGTGCGCAAGTGCAGGGAGTGCGGGGTGTGTGACACCATTGCTCTCTAAACACCTGAATTTTGGTAGAAAGGGGCTGTGGCATTCACCTATATCTCTTTAAAATGCTGAAGAGATAATGTGAGTAGGGAGATGTTTAGTGGGAGGAGAAAGAAGAGGCCCCAGTTTTTTTTTAAATTAAAATTTTAAAATTCATTTTTAAATATTTAATTTTTTAATTTTTTTCTTTAAAAACATCACATTTTAATCAAATTTTCACTTTAACCCATGAAGCTACGTATATGTAAATGCATTTACGTATAATGTGCGTATAATATTGTAATTTAAAGGTAGAATTTAATTTTTTCTGGTTGTTTATGTCACAACTACAGTTTGGAAACCATGCCTTATGCACCTAAACATTAGGAAGAACTTTCTGAGAATAAGAGCTATTTGACAACGTAGTACATTTCCCCAGAAGGTGATGGAGTCTCCTTTTTTGGAGGTCTTTAAACAATGGTTGGATTGGCTTCTGTTGGTGTGTGTGTGTGTGTGTGTGTGTGCGCGCTTTGATTGTGAATTCCTGCATGGCAGGGAGTTGGACTGGATGGCCCTTGGGGTCTATTCCAACTCTAGATTCTATGATTCTATGAACTATGACCATGTGATATAGGGGAATTATGATTTATGAGTAACATTAGTACAAACACGACTAAGAATTCCGTATAATGTGGGAGCGGAGGAGGTGGTCAATTGTGGTGGTGGTGGTGGGTAACACCATGAGTTATCACACTGGGCGACACCAACAAAAGTGCCCCCCTTTCTTCTCAGAGCCTGATAGTCCGAAAGGCTCAATGTCCTCCCCCTCCCCCTCTTCCTTCCTTCCCCTCCCCCTCTTCTTCCTCCTCCTTCTCCCCCTCCACTTCTTACTCCTCTTCCTGCCCTTCTTCTTCCTCCTCTCCATTTCTACATCTTCCTCCCTCCCCCTCTTCTTCCTCTTCTCTTCTTCCTTCCCGTCCTCTTCCTCCCCACCCTCTCTTCTTCCTCCTCTGATCCTCCCTCCTTCTTCTTCCTCCTCCTCTCCCTCCCCTCTTCTTCCTCCTCTCCCTCCTCTTCCTCCCCCTCTCTTCTTCTTCTTCCTCCTTCTCCCCTCCTTCCTCCTCCTCCTCTCTTCTTCTTCTTCTTCTTCTTCCTCCTCCTCCTCTCCTCCTCCTCCCTTCTTCTTCCTCCCCTCCCCGTCTTCCTCTCCCTCCCCCTCTTCTTCCTCCTCCTCCTCCCCTCTCCTTCCTCTTCCTCTCCCTCCTCTCTTCTTCTTCTTCTTCTTCCTCCTCCTCCTCCCCTCTTTTTCCTCCTCCCCCTCCTCTCCTCCTTCCTCCTCCTCTCTTCTTCTTCCTCCTCCTCCCCCTCCTTCTCCCTTCTTCTTCCTCCCCCTCCCCCTCCCCCCTTCCTCTCCCTCCCCCTCTTCTTCCTCCTCCTCCTCCCCTCTCCTCCCTCTCCCTCTCCCTCCCCCTCCTCCCCCCCTCCTTCCTCTTCCTCTTCCTCTCCCTCTCCTTCCTCCTCCCCTCTTTTTCCTCCTCCCCCTCCTCTTCCTCCTCCTCGTCTTCAGCCAGTGGAGCTCCTCTCTCCCTTCAGGGCAGCCTCTGCGGGGGAAGCGAGCGCAAGAGGCGGAGGAAGGAAGGAAGGAAGGAAGGAAGGAAGGAAGGAAGGAAGGAAGGAAGGAGGCGGTGGTGCTGTTGGCTCTCCTCCTCCTCCTCCTCCTCTTTCCGCATATGCCTCCGGAGAAACCCCTTCCAGCCCGGAGCCCAGCTTCCTCAGCCGCCGACTGACTGAGCGACCGACCTGATCCCTCTGGCTCTGCCGCGCCCGCCACCCGCCTGCCTTTGCAGGGAATGCTCCAGCATCTTTGGGCGTCCGCCAGGTCCTCCGCCGGGAGCCCGCGGGGAAGAAGACTGCTGCTGCTGCTGCTGCTGCTGTTGCTGCCGCCACCATGAACCCCCAATGCGCCCGATGCGGGAAAGTCGTCTATCCCACCGAGAAAGTCAATTGCTTGGATAAGGTGCGTGAGGAGGAGGAGGAGGACATCAGGGGGTGCGTTCCTGTGAGGGGAAATAGGAGGGTTATTTATTTATTTATATATATATATGGGCTTTTTTTGGGGGGGGGGGAACCCTCTGAGGAACCGTGGGAAGGAATTGTCTCCCCAATTCTTCTCCTGGTAGACATTTTATGTCACCTGGAGGAAAGAAAGAAAGGGCCCGCAAATTGGAGAAATGCGTTGTATGTGTGTGTGTGTGTGTGTGTGGTTGCCTCCGCACTGCAGAATTAACCCGGTTTGACACCTGCCGGGGCTCAAGGCTATGGAATTCTGGCCATTGGTAGTTTGTTGTGGCACCACAACAAACTACAAATACCCAGAATTCCATAGCCTTGAGCCCCGGCAGGTGTCAAACCGGATTAATTCTGCAGTGCGGAGGCCGCATCTCTGTCTCTCTCTCTCTTTCTGTGAGGCATTTCTATGTGGGAGCTTCCTTACATTACATTACGGCCAATAGCTTCCTTATGGCAACTCTTAAGGCCATAGTGTGAGAGTTACCTTTCTTTAACCACCACCACTCCTGAACTTTTTAAAAAACCCAACCCCAAGCCCCCCAAAAGAGCGGGATATGACTTGCTTTTCTGTCGTCGTCATCGTGTGTCTTCAAGTCGTTTGTAACTCATGGCCACCCTCTCCTGAGGTTTTCTTGGCAAGTTTCTTCAAAGGGGAGTTTGCCACATGGCCGCCCCCTGAGGCTGAGAGAGTGTGACTTGCCCAAGGTCGCCCAGTGGGGCTCCAGCCCCGAGCCGGGCTCTTTTGTCACCAAATGCGGGGAGGAGGAAAGAAGTCGGGGGTAATTGTGTAAAGGTGGTAGGTGGGTCGGCCCCCTTTCGCCTCTTTCCGCATCCAGGCGTCCTCCTTTTCCCGGACATGTCCTCCATTCCATCCTTCCTGTCCAGGAGAAATTATGAAGGATACTTGCCCATAAAGAACCATGGGGAATAGTTGTCCATAGAGAATCATTGGAGAATACTTGCTTATAGAGAATCATTGGAGAATAGTTTCCCAAAAAGAATCATGGGAAATATTTGCCCATAGAGTATCATTGGAAAATACTTGCCTATAGAGAGAGAATCATGGGGAATAGTTGCCCATAGAGAACCATTGGAGAATACTTGCCCATAAAGAATCATGGGGAATAGTTGCCCATAGGGAAATACAGGGGAATCCTTTTGGCTTGTGAGGTTTTTTTTTTGTTTTGTTTTTTTGTTTGAGGGCAGGGTGACTAGATATCCTCCCCCAAGGAGAACAAATCACTGTAAAATGTAAAATGTAGGACATTCAAGGAAAAAAATTATAGGGCATGTAGAGGCGGCCATGTGGCATTCCAACTAAAAGCTAGAAACCAGTCTTATAAATATAAATGTCCTCCATTTCCAACCTTCTGTCCAGGAGGAATTCCAAAAGGCCCTCCATTCTGAGCCTCCCAAACATACTGCAGAAATAACCCAGATTTTAACTGCCCTGGCTCAGTGCTAGAGAATCCTGGAAACTGCAGTTCATTGTGGCATCAGAGCTTTCTCTGACAGAGAAGGCTCGGTGTCTCACAAAACCACAGTACCCAGAATTCCCTAGCATTGAGCCAGGGCCGTTTAAGAGGTCTCTGCTTCTGCAGTCTGTTTGGGACCTTAGTCCTATTCAGAATGGAGGACCTTTTGGAATTCCTCCTGGAGAGAAGGCTGGAAATGGAGGACGGGTCCTGGAAAAGGAGGACGCCTGGCCGCCCTGTTTGAGGGCGGGTAGGAGCAGGAGTCTGCGCAGCCCAATCCTGCTTAAAACTGGATCCTGATGTCTCTTCTTCTGCCTGGGATCGACAAGGGAATGTGAGGAGAGAAAGAAAGAAGAGGCAGTAATTAATGTGTCACCCAGCAGCTGATGCATTACTAGCCAGAGGCAGAGTGAGAGGGGCCTGGACTCCTCCTCCCTCTTTTAAAGGTTTATTATCATCATCATTATTTTTGGAGGGGTTTGCTTTCAGTGGTCCAAAACACACTGCAGAAATCATCCAGTCTGAGACTGCTTTAACTGCCCTGGCTCAATGCTAGGGAATTATAGGAAACTAGTTTTTGAGACATTTAGCCTTCTTCTGTCTCTGGTGCCACAATAAACTACAATTCCCTGGATTTCCTAACCCTGATCCAGGGCAGTTAAAGCGGTCTCAAAATGGATTATGTCTGCAGTGTGTTTTGGACCCAGGATTCGATTCCATAACCCCCCCTGGGTGACCTTGGTAAGTCACACTCTCTCAGTCTCAGGGGAAGGCAAGGGCAAACCTTCTCGGAACAAACCTAGCCAAGAAAACCCCGTGATAGGTTCCCCTTAAGGTCAACATAAGTTGAGAACGACCTGAAGGCACACAACAACAACACAGAGGTCCAAAACCCACTGCAGAAATAATGTACTTTGAGACCGCTTTAACTTCTCTGGCTCAGGGCTATGGAATCCTAGGAATTGTAGTTTATGGTGGCACCAGAGACAGAGAAGGCTGAATGTCTCATAAAACTACAGTTCTCAGAATTCCCTGGCATTCAGCCAGGGCAGTTAAAGCGGTCTCAGACTGGAGTATTTCTGCCATGTGTTTTGGATGCTGGTCTCCAGAGACGTGGTCCAACACTCAAACCACTAAGTCACACTGACTATAGCAAAGCCTTTGGCTGCCTATATAATGAAAAGCTATGGAGTGATCTTAAGGACATGGAAGGGCCAGCGCATCTGATGGTCCTGATTTATACTTAGGAGACGATGCTACTGTGATCAAGGAAGGCCTGAATCCGCAGAATCTAAGCAAAGCACTGGAAGATAAGGAGGTTTTGGAGATATTTCATCCACAGGGTCCTCATGAGTCTGGGTTGACTCCAGGGCAGTTAAAAACAACAGCCATTGGGGTCTCCTGGAAATCTATCCAGGAGGTCTCAGATACCCCTGATCGGTGGTTCCCAAACTTTGGTCTATCAGGTGCTTTGGACTTCAGCTCCCAAAAGCTCTGGCCAATTTGATCAACAGTCAGGAATTCTGGGAGCTGAAGTCCAAGAATCTGGAAGACCAATGCTTGGGAATCATTGCCCTAGATCAGGGGTAGGCAACCGTTTTGAGCCAGGGGCCGGGTTGCTGTCCCTCAGACAATTGTGGGGGGGCGCGAAGCACCATAAATAAATAAATAAAATAAAAAAAATTAAAATTAAAACATTACAAAAAATTAAAAATATGCATACTCTCTCAGCCCTAGAAAAGCCATGGCAAAACCCCTGTGGAGATTTTGCCAAGAAAACCCCAAGAACAAGTAATAACAACAATAATCAATATTATCATGGCGGGCGGTGGCGGCGGCCGGTCCAAAGGCCTCGGGGGGCCGCATCCGGCCCCCGGGCCTTAGGTTGCCTACCCCTGCCCTAGATGAATGCTGCAGTCCTGACACCAGTCCTTTTGCTAGTCCTAAAGGTGAATCCCCTCTTTTGAGACCCTGGTTTAAACACACGCTGCAGAAATAATCCAGTCTGAGATCACTTTAACAGCACTGCTGGCTCAGTGCTAGGGACTTCTGGGAATTGTAGTTTTGTGAGACATCTAGCCTTCTCTGTCTCTGATGCCAAAATAAACTACAGGATAAACTTGAACTGGATTATTTCTGTAGTATCCTTTGGACCTGTGTAGCCCTTTGGTTGCCTCCAAAGGGCTGCAGTGTAAACAGAGATGTTCCGCTGAGGCTGCTGATTTTTCTTCTTCTCTTCCTTATGCAATGACAGCAACCAGCTGCTGTGATTGACAGCCAGATTGCAGGAGGATGTGTGTGAAAATGTGTGTGTCATTGGGGCGAGGAGAGGCGCAGCATCACCCTTCCTTGCTGTGCCCTTCCCTTCAAAACTATTCCTCTGTCTCTCAAAATGCCTGAAAACCCCCACAAAGGGCCAGGTTGTGACAGATTGCTATGGAAAGGGGATTAGTGGACCTCTGTAAGAGTGATTGTTTAAAAGGGTGGAGGTAGGTAGTGGTTTTTTAACATACAAACAGGGCTAACTGGTTAGTATTAGTATTTCTGGGGTGGCTCTTGGTAAAAATAGGAATTCCTTCAACATAATAATCAGAAGCATGATAGCTTTTTTTCTCTTCTTGGGTGTGTTGGTATTAAACTGATGGAGTCATGGAAAGGTCATTGAGGATGTTTGACAGGCTATGAAGAGATAATGACTTATTGCTTTAAGAGTTGGTTACCCAGTGCATTTGCAGTGCAGAAATAATCACATTTGACACCACTCCAACTGTCATGGCTCAGAGCTATGGAATTCTGGGAACTGTAACTTGTTGTGGCACCAGAGCAAAGCACAGCAAACTACATTCCCCAGAATTCCATATCATTGAGTCATGGCAGTTAAAGTGGTGTCAAACCAGATTATTTCTGCAGTGTGGATGCAGGCTAAATGCCTTTGTGATGGCTTCCTGTAATTTTAGCAAGGGACGTATCACACTGAGCTTGGCGTGCATAATGGCAGATATTATGACCATTCTGTATATATGATTTAAAAATCAGTGGGAACATGTGGCTCACAGAATTCCTCACCATTGTCTATGCTGATGAGGGATGATGGGAGTTGCAGTCTGACATAATTGGAGGGCCACATTTTGCCTACCCTTCTTTAAAAAGATAGACTGAAGGCTGCTGCTTCATTGGGTAGTTATATCTGCTTTCTTTAAGAAGCCATATACTGATGGTTACTTTCTAGAGATGGTTCTTGAGCAAGTAGGCTCCAGATGGTGTTGGATTTAAATTATCAGAAGTCCCGAACATTGGGCATACTGCTAGGGCTTCTGGGAGTTGAAGTCCAACAACAAGTGGAGCCTCTCTTTTGAGGATCACTGTTCCAGAGTCATCAAATGAAGCTATATATGAGTCTTCTCTAAAGAGAATGGAAGGCCTTTGGTCAGGCCTCACCTGGAATACTGTGTCCAGTTCTGGGCATCACAGTTGAAAAAGCGTGTTGCATGGATGCAAACAAGCTGGAGCGTGTCCAAAGGACGGTGACCAAAATGGTGAAAGGTCTGGAAATCACCAAGCCTTATGAGGAGTGACCTAGGGAGCTGGGCATGTTTAGCCTGAAAAAGAGAAGGTTAAGAGGTGATATGATAGCCCTGTTTAAATATTTGAGGGGATGTCATACTGAAGATGGAGCAAGCTTGTTTTCTGAGACTAGAATATGAGCAATGGATGCAAATTACAGGAAAAGAGATTTCACCTAAACGTTAGGAAGAACTTCCTGACAGTAAGAGCTGTTCGACAGTTGAACACGCTGCCACAGTGAATGGTGGAGTCTCTTTTTTTGAAGGTTTTTAAACAGAGGCTGGATGGGCATCTGTTGAGGTACTTTGATTGTGTATTCCTGCATGGCAAGGGATTGGACGGGATGGCCCTTGAGGTCTCTTCCAATTCTATGATTCTAACATTTGGGCATATATAACTCCATCCCATTAAGGCATTCCCCTTTGTTTCAGTCCCAGAATCCTGACCAGTGGCTTTCTGGGAGTTGAAGTCCAAAACACCTGAAGGACCTTAGCTTGAAAACCATTTATTTAGGGACTGGTGAAATGGTGAGAGAGAGAAACCAGAAAATAAGAAGAGTGAGGATTGTCTGCTAGGAGCAAAGAATAAGCTTGTTTTGTGTTTATTGAATTGTGCCTCACCTCTCCAAATGTGTGAGGCTGCTGTCTTACAGTTTTATCAAAATGTAATGTTTATGGCAAGTGGGGTGAAGTAGAACATATGTATCACATTATGGAAAATATTTGCACTAGGATTTGTAGTATGTGTAACCTTTGCACAGTGAAAAAAATGTTGGAAAAGTTAGCAGTCATGCATTGGGCAAGGACTTTGGGAAAGTAGATGAGACCATATGAGCAAGCAGGAAGGCTTTAAAATGCAGCATGTAAAAATGACCACATTTTCAAGTAAATAACATAACCATCTAAAGATCCTCTCTGCAACCTTAGCAAGACCGGAGTCTAAAATAATGGAATGGCACTAATGAAGGTTTCTGAAGGGGAACATCCCTTTTCACAGCATCAGTGGTGTATATTTTCAATGAGCAATATGTATTTTCTTTCAGTATTGGCACAAAGGATGTTTCCATTGCGAAGTCTGCAAAATGGCTCTAAACATGAACAACTACAAAGGATATGAGAAGAAACCCTACTGCAATGCGTAAGTGATATAAATGTCAAATTATGCAAAAATATTCTGGAACTGAGAGATGGTTATGTTGATGGTAGCTGTTCAGGTAGAATGTATGCATTATAGACATGTGAATTACACTAAGTATGTGTTCGGAAGGATATGTTACATAAAGACACCACCATATATTATTGAGTTGTGTACATATGCATCATTTCACTATTGAAAAGATTTTTCTGTTCGTAGATGGGTGAGTTCCAACATAGCAGAAGAATGTTGGATGTGAACAGCAACCTTAGCTTGAGAAGCATTCCTCTGTGTAAGATCTTGTGAAAATGTCATTTCACAAGCTCATTCTCAACAGCATATTACAGTGTGTAAACTAAAGCCTGAATTTTGTTTATCCAGTCAAGAACACTAATAAACTTTCTCCTGCTCTTTGGATTCAAACTTGTGGAATTAGTAGATATATTGTATCTGTTGGATCTATTGCACATGGGATGAATAGATAGTATGTGGTGGACAAGGAGCTGCCTTTTCTTTTTTGCATTGTGGAAAAGATACTGGTGTTAGTACTGCTTATCTATTTATCTTTATCAAGCATGATTAGGCCCTAAGCTTGGTGGTGAAATCCACATGTACCTTGATTTCCATCTGTGGATATGAAAGCTGTAATGAGTTCAAGTCTAATCTTTCAGTGACTTTGAGAGAAATGCAGAAGCAGTGGGAATTTGGTCTGTCATTCAGTACTAATTATTCTTTTGAAGTCATTCTACTGAAACTCTTCTTTTGAGGAGAAATGGTGGGGAGAGCAATGCCATATCTTGCTTGTTGTGATTACTTTTTCTAAATCTTCATGGCATGTCATTAGCTTTGGCTGTGTAAATTTATTACAATCTTCCCATGTTGTCAGAAGCTCAGTTGTGTCATTCATGCTTAAGAGTGCTAATATTTGTAGAATACTGACGACTCTTTCATAGTAGATTTTTCTTTGCAATAGAAAAAATGAGTTTGGGTTTTAACATATTATAAATGCTTGACTTTAAAAATTGTTTATGAGTTTGAGGAGGACCAATAAACTGAAGCTAGCTCTGCAGATAGATCCAGACTTGCTACTGGATCTAGTTGCTTCTGCTGAATAAAGTGCTTTTTTACCAGCTAAGGCTGTGTCCAAGCCACCACAGTTCCTGGCCAGAGAGGCCTGGCCACACCTGTGTTTTGGTTATCCCAGATTACATACAGAAATTAGGTTTATATGATGCTGCACTTGAAGATGTCTTGGATAGTTCTGTTATACTGCTGTTACCATTAACGGGGACTTGTCATAGTGGACACAGATAATCAGTTCTTAAACCATGCTAGTGGCTGGTCTATTTAAAGGTTGGTATGTAGTTGTTTAAAGCCCTTAATTTCTTGGGGTACTTACTATGTGAGTTTTGTTCAAACGTTTTAGTCATCTACAGTGGTTCTCTGAGTTCCATTGCCAGAAACTAGGTGATGGTGACCATACAGAGGGCTGACTTACTCATCGTGCCAAGTGAGCTAGTGCTAAAATTTGAAATGCAGGCATTCATAGCAGTCCCCATAGCCCCACCTCCAAGATTCAAAAACTACAGGCAGCTGTGTTGATCCATAACAGCCATAATCAGGTTGAGCAGTTTTCCTCTCTACAGAGAGTCCATCTTCTTCAAATCTAATAGCATTTCATTGCTTATCCAAAACAAGACTAAACGACTCCCAAATACTTAGTATTACAGTAGGGATAGCTGAGAAGAATCTGAGCTAGGGAGTAACAACACATTTATGTGTTAACATTAGTGTGTCTTAATGTAGCTGCTATTGCTATTAATGTTTCAAATTGCTTAATATGTTTTTAGTTTATTTAAATTATTTTTATGATTTTAGATTCATTTTATTGTACCCTGCCCAATGTACCCTATGGGGGAAGGTACAAATATTTTAATAAACAAATGATATAGGGAAGATAAAAATATTTTAATAAACAAATTCTCAGTAGTGTTGGTACAATAGCAAATTTCAGGTTTGGAACATTGCGGATTAATGTTAATTAATTAATTAAGGCAGATACAACTCCATTGAGCCTAGGGCCAACCTGCTGAGTTAAGGCCCTCTCTCCATCCCAAATGTCATTGCTATGGCCCTAGAAAACAGCAGTCAGCATCTGCTGGACTTGATCCATTATTGTCATCCTCTTTTCCTGGTGTGTCATGCCTTTTCAGAAACCTAAGGGCAGGGAGCTGTCAAATTAAAAACTGTAAACTTCTCATTAAAGCACCATGTACACTGATGGCACTATATGATTTGATGCTGCTGCTGCTGTCTATCTTATTGTTGTATTTTGATCATAGCATGGGAAGGCATGACCCACTAGAAAAGGGAATAATGATAGGTAAGTTAGAAGGCAATAGGAAAAGAGGAAGACTGCATTACAGGCGAGAGACTCAATCATGGCCCTGAGTTTGCAAGACTTCAACAGGAGTATTGAAGGCAGGTTGTCTTGCAGATGTCTTATTCATAGAGTCACCATAGGTCGAGGCCTCTTGAAGGCAATTAATGCACAAACTGTATTATTGTAATGATACAGGGATAAGTCTCTTTGTGACATAATAAATTATAATTACAGTATTTAGGAACCCTGATAGCACAGTGGTTAAATGCTGGTATTGCAGCCTCAAGGTTGTGAGTTTGATCCCAGGGCTCCAAGGTTGACTCAGCCTTCCATCCTTTTGTATTTCGGTAAAATGAGTACCCAGCTTGTTGGGTGCAATTGACTTACAGATTATAAATGGCTTAGAGAGTGCTGAGATCACTATTAAGTGGTATAGAAATGTAAATGCTATTGCTATTAGTTTTTCCACAAATTTTATAGCCAAATCCTATGGGGCTGCAGTTCTCCCCCCCACCTCCTCCAAAAAATAATTAATTGTGTAATATCTAAGGCACTCCCAGAGATTTCACCACTTTTGCTTCTCTGAGGCTTCTTGCAGCACTACATGCCTTGCAAAGAAGTCACACGTATCCCATGCACTTACTTTTCAGCAGTGAGAGCGGGATGGCTACAGCCCTTGTTAGTTTCAAGTGTTGAGTACCCATTGCAGAAGGCTTTCTAATTTTTTTAAAACGCATTTGTGCAACTCCACCAGAAAAACACCAATGTATTAATAATATGTAAAGAAATGAATTTATACCTTCAGCCCCATCAACATTAATGATAATAACCTGATCAGAACAATGAGTAACACAGCTGTTACCCATTACTTAGAAGAGGAAAGAACTTCTAACAGTATGCTTTGTTGTTAGTATTTCTTACATTTTAAAGGATGCATTTTTAAAATTGCTCTTCATTCTTTTGATAGTTTAATTTTATTTTAACTTTTGTATATTTTTACTGATGGTAGCTTTTTTCAGTTTTTATTTTTGTAAGCCTTCTTGAGTTCCAGGCCTGGAAAATTTTGACATGCCAATACAATGCTGTCATCTGCTGCCATTACTGTTTCTATTTTCTTTTGAGCTTGGCTGCAGTTCTCACCATGAAGAATGAAGGCGTGATATACTGTTACCAGATTATGGAATTGTTTTTTTCAAATAAAATAAAAAAGGAGGCCCCAATAAGATAAGTGTCATTTGAAGTTTAAAAATACAGTCGGCCCTCCATTTTCGCAGGGGATCTGTTCTAGACCCCTCGTGAAAATGGAGAATCACCAATATTGAAGCCTCATAGATTTGAATGGGTCGTGCCCCCACAGACATGTGTGGGTGCGTGCCTATGTGGGTGCACGCCATTGATTTTAATGGAGGTTGCTCCTCCGTGAATATTCAAAACCGCGGACCTCAAGTCTGCGAGAATGGAGGGGTGACTGTACTTGAAATCTTTTGGCTTCCTTCTTTCTTAACACCATCTTCATACTTTCAGCTAAAAAGTTTGAATCCTTGGGCAGTTCTGTTAGAAAGAGTAAACAAGAAGGAACATGCCTGATCTGATTCTATGTCACAAGCATTTCTTCTTGAGGAATGACTGATGATTGAAGAATAAGATTTGTCCTGGGGAACTACTTACTTCATAGCCCTATTTATTTTTCTGCTAGAGGACAAACTGTTATCCATCCAGTAAGCCAGCAACTAGTATCTAAGCCAAATAAAAATGAGCATGTGTTAAGTTAGAATCCTGAATATAAATAAAGATTAAGGAGTATTTGTAAGGGTTTTTAAGATGAAAGAAGAAAATCTTGAACGTTTCTCAGAAAAGGGAGTTGATGAGGAGAGACAAAAGATAAAGTAGTTTATGTGAATCCTAATATGAGTTGGAAGTTCTGGCTCAGGAGGAGAGGAGTTGAAAAATGAGGGAGAGAAGATAGCAATGAGCTGGAGTAGAAAGAAGGGAAGAGAACAGGTGCCTTTAACCTACCGGTATTCATAATCTATTGAGAGAAAAGAAAGAGGAGAGTCATTGGTGATGAATTGAAAAAAAAGACCGTGATGGCAAGATGGCACGCGAAGCCATTTCCCCTGCCATACAGTGGGGAGGAGGAGGAAGAGGCGCGCACCTGTTCCTCTTCTTCCCCCTCCTCCCCGGGCCTTCAGCTGTCTCTGGAGAGGCAGTTGAAGGCCTGGGAGGGCGGGGGAAAGAAGTCCCACCCCAGAAGTCCCGTCCCCAGAGGGTGGAAGTACCACCCCCAGAGGGCATATGTCCTGCCCCCAGCACCGGGTAACACCCGGAGCCAGGAGACCTTTTAGTATGGGCACTCAGCCCCTAAAAGTTTTGCCATCACTGGTATAAGACATACTCTTGCATTTAAAATTTAAGCCAGGGGTCCCCACACTTTTTCAGCCGGGGGCAGGTTCGCTGTCCCCCAGATCTTTGGAGGGCTGAAGAAAAAAATAATAATCGTGGCCAGAGGTGCGTGTGCGTGCATGTGCACGCGCACATGCACACTACTCAGGCACCATTTTGTGTTCCAAAATGGCAGCCAGAGTCGTGCTCATGTGTTTGGCGTGCGTGCATGCGCACAACTCTGGATGCCATTTTGGAACACAAAATGGCATTTTACATCGCGCGCGCATGCGCACTACTCCGGCGCCGTTTTGGAACACAAAATGGCACCCCGCATTGTGCGCGTGCGGCAGCGGCAGTGGCAGGGCCGGCCGTGGGCCGGTTGAAAGGCCTTGACGGGCCAGGTTCGGACCGTGGGCCGTAGATTGGAGACCCCTGATTTAAGCACTCAGGAAGATTGGGATTTGCCATTCCTCAGTAAAACAAAGACATGTTAATTAGCGCCACATTGGAGTCACCACTGATCAGGGACTATATTTTGGCAAACCACTGAACTTGCCACTGTGCCAGTTAATTTGGGTGATGCATTAGCAGCAAAAACACCACAACTTTACTTTGAAAATAATTTATGTAGAAAGTGTTTGATTAAAAACAGAACCATGCTTCCGGGAGTGTGAGTTTGCTTTAAAACAAATCAAAAACATTTTACAAAGGAAGTTGTGGCTTTTTGGGTTACTGGTGTGCCATGTAAATTTGGTGGTCGGGGCTGCAAAAAAAGGTGAGAAAGGGCACAAATGATCCATGGGCTGTATGTTGTCCACTTGGATTTCTGTTTGTCAAGAACATGGTGTGATGAGGCACATAGATGGGTGCCCATCAAGGCTGATTTTGAAAGTACGTTAAACTTAGGGAAAAAGGTACAATTATACTCTTAATAAATCAAAGGACCACTTCCCCAACCGAACATCATCTGGATTTATTGGACTACAGCTCTTGTGGAGGGTGCCAGGCTGAAGAAGGCTGGCAAAAGGTTGGCACTAACTTTCTACAAAAGTTTGCTCCCTGGAAAACAGAAGATGTTGTAGGTGTCAGGAATGGGTTGAGAAAAGAAAATTGCTTGAGTGAGCAGATACTAAGCTGGCTGGTCATAAACACACTTATGTTCTGAGTATTAGAAAGTGGTGCAGCCTTGTCTTGATTGTAATTCGGTGTTGGGAGACTGGGTTACTTATTCTGTGGCATTCAGAAGCTAAGACTCATGTTCATTTCAGCATAGGTTATGTCTTGTTTCTGGTAGTTAAGCACCATTGCCCTTGGGGGCTGGACCATGCATACATGGCAGTTATGAACAGACAAGATGGAGAATTGGGTGAAAAGTGACACACCACATTACCGCACTACACTCTTATAGTGCTACTATTCCACTTTTACTGCTCTGGCTGCCTCCTGTTGCATTTGGAGGCTTGTAGTTTAGTGAGGCCTAGGAGCTCTCTGGCTAGGAATTCTAAATCCGCTTGTTTAACCGCAAATCCCAGAATGCAAAAGGAGGCAGCCAGGGCAATTAAAGTGGAATAGCAGTGGTATAAGAATGTAGTGCGTTAATCTAGAAATGCTTTGGAGTGTTTCTTGGTGGGCCCTTGGCATCCACTGTGAGCTCCTGGTATCCACTGGGGGCTGGTTCCAGAACCACCTGTGGTTAAATACATTAAATACAATTGATAGTAAAATGGTGCATTAAATACAATTGATAGTAAAATGGTGTCCTTTATATAAAATGGTAAAATCAAGGTTTGTTTTTTGGAATTTATATATTTTTGAACATTTTTAAGCCATGAATGCTTGAATCTATGGATAAAGAAGCCATAGATATGGAGGGCTGACTATACTCTTCTTCACCAAGCCCTTTGAATTTAGGCTATCCATTGACTTTATCACTAGCGCATCTTGAATGCCATCAGTTTAGCAATTGCTTCCTTAACATTAATCTGTCTGGAAAGTAAAAAGACCTTGTTTCCAAATATCTTTGTATGCTGGAGATAAAAGCCTTTTATTCAAATGGATCTCTCCTGTTGCCTGAGGGCTTCTCATAAATGAATTTCAAGCAGAAATTGGGCATACATCCAGTCAAAGTTGAGCTCTTCTGCTTCTGTTGAACAAATGAGTTTTAAAAATGTTTAACTTGGAGGTTGGATTGCGCCCAGTTTTTCTAGTTTGTATGCATAGTGATTGTGTGAAAATTGAGTTCTTGTTTGATTCCAGGAAAGGGCAAACTGCTCTTCCAGCTTGTGATTATTTTACCTGTTTTTGTTTTTATAATAATAATAATTATTATTATTATGAACTTTTATTTATAAAGTGCTGTACATTTACAGTGCGCTGTACATAGTAAACAGTGTGCTGTACATAGTAAACAGTTAATTAGAGATTAAAAAACCTGCCAGAGTTTTAACAGCATTCTAGCAGCAATCAGTTATAAAATTAATACATGTATTAAAAGTAATGCTACACAATAAAAACATATAACAGAACCCTTAAAATACAGTAAGCCAACAATCACATTATGACTTGTAATGCTTTTCTGAATTGTATTCAATTCAGCTTCAAAGCTGGTTAAAGAAGTGATGGTCCATACTTGTGCCGGAAGGAGGTTCCAGGAATAGGGGGCGGCATGTGAAAAGGGGCGGATCCGAGTGGGGGAGGTGGAAATCCTCGGTTGAGTTAGCAGTCCTAGATAACTAGATAATGCATTCTTAATATTGCAGCTAGTCATGACTCTTTTTGGTCTTACTGATTTTTGCAAAATACATAAAGTGCATTGCTTTGTTTTTCATATTGGAATTTGTTGAACTTGGGTTCATAGCTGATGTCTGTTAGTTAGAAAAGAATGTTTTTAGAAACAGCTCAGTGAAATGGGAATTAACTGAGAGATGTTCCTCTTCCTATGCCTGTGAACCAGGGGCCGGCAACCTACAGCCCCCTGGCTGGTTCCGGCTCAGGTCGCCGGACTTACTGGCCCAGGCGGACCCCTGCGGCCGCCGCGCGCCACCGCCGCTGCGCATTTTGGCCTCCGTGCGGCCACATGTGCCACGGCCGCCATTTTGATTTCCATTTTGATTTCCTGCGCATGTGCAAACGCGTCGCGGCCGCCATTTTGGAAATCAAAATGGCGGTCACGCGTGGGGGGTGCGCGTGCGCCTTCATTTCCCCCCCCTCGGCCCAGCGGAGAGGAGGACTTCGGGGGACCGGTCCAGGGCTCCAAAAGGTTGCCTTCTCCTGCTGTGAACAGATAAGATTGTAACACTTCATTACTGCTCACCAGTTGCTATATTAACCATGGCCTTCAGGCTCTCCTCTGGGAGACTACACAAGAAAGATGATGAGTGTAATATTTCAAAATGCTAAAATATAAACATCTTTACTGGTGTGAAATCTTGGAGAAGCAGGAAATTTACAAATTGAGTCGCATGCCCTTTGCGAAAAGGGCCTTGGAAAAGAGTGCTCTAATTAAGAATCTGCCCTTATGCTGGATTTAAGCAGGTGTTGCAGAAAAAAGAACAGAAGAACGGACTGGGGAAGGGTCTTTTTAAATACCATCTGGCCACTAAGTTGAATGTTGTTAAAAGGATATTTCACCAATTCGTGGAGATAAGGCTACATTCATGATTTCTACTTCCAGCAATATATAGCCATATGTGGGAGTACAGGAACCTGTCTTAATGTTTTATACTGAGACCACTGATCCATTTAGCCCAGTATTGTCTACTTTGACTGTAGTGACTGACTGGCAGTGACTCTTTCAGATAGTATTTTTCTTAGTACTGGAAATCCCTGATATTCTCTGATCGACTTTCATCCAAATACTAACCAGGCCTAACTCTACTTAGCTTCCAAAATAAGATGACATAAGATATAGTATGGTGATTTAGGAGATTATTGCACTGGCTGTTTTCTCCCATTCTGGGCATGGACTGAGACCGTGTGAAAACAGATGTTATTGCACAGCTTTTTGTCCAGATCAGAGGCATCACATACTTAATCAGGACTTCTCCCGATCTTAGCAAAAAATGGTTCTTTTCAAAGTCAAAGTAGACAATACAAATCTCAATACATTTTGCTGGACAACGTAAGTGGAGCAGGGAGTGGGTGCTGTTGTGCTCATGTGGGCTTCCTCTTGGAATTTACTTTGTCACTATATAACTAGGATGATGGACCAGATAAGCTTTTGGTCTGATCCTGCATTGCTACTAGTATGCGTTAATGTAGCAGCTGTAAGAGAAGCTAACAAGTGTGAGCTTCCAGCTGCTTCAGTTTGTTTCAAGCTTGTAAAGTCTATATATGTGGTCCAAAACTGCTCAAAAGGAGGTTGGGCACTATTGGTAGCTGAAAGTGGGCATGAACACAACCAGTATTACAAAGACCATAGAGGGTTTAATGCTTAAAATGTGAAGGAATAAATTAACAGACAAGGTACTTAACTATATAGCCAAAGAAAGTGTCCAGTCCTGACTAATAATGAATTAGATGTGGCAATAACTGCATTGAATTTAGCATGGACTTAATTTTTGGCAAAAAACAAACAAACAAAAAAACAAAACAAAAAACTTAGAAGAGACCCATTGTAATTAATGAGATTTAAGTTATTCATGGTTAACAAGTCCCATTAATTCTAGGGCATCTATTCCAAGTCTAGAGCTGCCAGATTTTTGGTATATCGAGAAGTGCTACTTTATGATTAATATGAAGCTGGGTTATCAGTTTTGTCAGGTGGTTACAATATCACAGCTTTGTTTTCACATTCATTAGGCTTTTTACTGGAGTGTATTTATCTGAGAGTTGCTGTCAAAAACACATACACATTTTTGTAGGTTCAGCCCTCAACAGCAAAACAGGATGAGTTATTTTTGTTTTGTTTTAAATACAGTAGTTTGGTTTAAATATTCAGTATGTTAATGAGTTTTTTTTCTCAACTGATGTTGAAATTCTTTGCAAAACAGAATATCCATCAGCTACTATTTTGAACAGGCAAACTAAAAAACAAAACCAACCAATTTGTAATATCTTAGAAGATTTTCTCTGGCCTCATCATGGGAAATCAGATAATCTGGAGCAGGTACAATCCAGGCTTCCTACTTCTGGGACAGTTAGTTGGCCAGATGCAAGCAAAAGCAGTGCTGCTGTATGATTAAAAGTTATGTGGGAAAAGAAGTTCCACATAACAATTAAAGGTGCTGGTGTCCCCCTACTTTCTCTTGCTTCTTTTCTTGTGTATCTATGGCCCAAAGCAGATGGGTGACTCCAACTCCGATCAGCCTGGGATTGCGGTGACCACAGGGCCCACATAATGTAAACTGGACAGTATATTTATATTGCTTATATGGGCACTATTGTGACAAACTGTCACTCAGAATGACAACATTTGAGAAATGTGGCACAATGTGAGATAACCTCTTTTGAAAGAAAATACTGTAGGATTTAAACCCACAAGTTACCAAGGAGCCTCTTTTTCTTTTTGGCTGAAGTCATGGGGATGAAAAAATTAAGAAAAAATGCCACCCCAGGTTTATCATTTGTCGACTTGCATGAGAAATAGTGCTACCTCTTCAGTGTGTTTTTTGTCGACTTGCATGAGAATAGTGCTACCTCTTCAGTGTGTTTGTTTAAATGAAGGGAATAGTTAACATACTTAATACCTTGCTTAAAGGAAGGGTGTAGCTGAAGTACATTTAAAATAATCTCTTTGGATTTTTGTTGTCAAGATTTGTACAAATTTTCTTTTTATCAGGAGAATGTTTGAATACAGGTTTTTATGTCCTAAAGCTTTCACTGGTCATATTTTCCACATGGCTGCAATGGTTTGATGCCAGCAGTGTAAAATAAACACAGACTTTGCACTTGTCTAGAATACATTTTAAGGCTACAATTACTCTATTTTTGAAAGCAGGAAAAAACATTAAAATGTAACTGCTAAAAACAAGGACAAACTGAACATGCACAACCCCATTGCTGCCAACTATAAATAGGAATATTTGGAAATAAGACAATGAGGATTCCTGGCTTCTTCCTGCTCATGGAAAAAGTTGGCAAAATGTTTTGAGTTTATGAAAATGAAGTATGAGCTGTATCTATAACCACAGATAGATGAAAGTTGCCACATGAAATGTAGCACTAGCTGTCTGTTCTTTGAAGGGCCAAGAAGGTAATCTATTAATGGAATGATTACCAGCAAAAATATGCAAGATGCAGGAATGTCTGCCATGACTGTGTGTCCCTCTATACTATGAATGGAAGAGTTCACTTGTAAGTGAAATTTGGTCATGGGTTTTAATGAGGAGGTAGTTAGTGTCCATATTCTAAAAATACCACACTGTGTCTTTATCATATAGGTTTACAAACCAATCCTTTAAACAATGGTGTCACTAGGGTTGATGTCACTCATGGGGTAACTCATGGTGTCACCCCCCAAATGACTTCTTCCCATATCACACATACAGAAACCTCAGTAGTATTTTTTTGTACTAAGGTTACTCATAAATCGTAATTCCCATATATCACTGAATGTAATTGTAATAGTTGTGACATAAACAATTCACAAAACTGAAATTATACCTTCAAATTACAATATCACACACACGGCCTAAATGTATTTACATGTACATAGTTTCATTCACTAATGACCATAGTTAAAACTGGACTTGCTACTTCATTTTCATACACAAAGGATTTTGAATTTGAATTGACATTCTCACCAATGGCATATATATGTCTGTCCCTGGTTTCCACTGCATTAAATGCATCTGAGGAAGTAGACTGAAGTCTACAAAAGCTCACACTGACTTCTTTCTCCCAGTTAGTCTCAGAGATGCTACAAGATCTCTTTACATACTGATTCTACAAACTAACACGACTATATCTCTGAATAGTTTCATGTGGTTAAAGTGAAAATTTGGTAAAATGTGTTGTTTTTAAAGAGAATTTTAAAATAATAAAATTTTTATTTTTTCATTTTTTTTAAAAAAATTAAAATTACCCCCCCCCAGGTTTTTCCCCTTTCTCCTCCCACTGACCCTCATCCCATTCACACCATCCCTACAGCATTTTAAAGGGGCACAGGTGACTGCCACAGCCCATTTCTGCCAAAAAGCAGATGTTTCAGGAACAGTGGTGTCACCCTCCTTAGGATGTCACCTGGTGTGGCCTGCACCCCCTAGTGATGCCACTGCCTTTAAAGATTTTTGATGAATGTTGTACATGTATGTGCCTTCAAGGTGCCTTTTGACAATCATGGCAATCCTATGAATTTCATAGGGGTTTTCTTAGAGGAGGAATACTCAAAGGTGGTTTTGCCAGTTCCTTCTTCAGAAATATAGCTTACAGCATCTAGGTCTCCCATCCAAGCACAAAACAGATTTGACTCTACTTAGCTTCCAAGATCAGACAATATCTAGTGCCTTTAGGGTACAATTATCTTTTTCTGCATATAACAGAAAAAAGATCTCACCCCATAGCTATGTAACTATGGATACATACCTGAAGCTAGAATATTGTCCTCCATCTATGCATCTGAGGAAGTAGACTTTAATCCACAGAATGTCATGCTATAAAATAAACCAATTAGCTGTAAAGGTGCAACAAGGCTCCGCCCCCGTTTTCTTTTTTCCAAGCAGAAGTACTAAAGGGAGAATTCTTGGTGTAAAGGTAAAACTTTGGGCAGGATCCAAAGAGGATTTGCCAGTGAAATTTGGCCCTGCACATAAAGGGATTGCCAACTTCCTTTTTCCAGCACAAGACCTTAATGTCAAAAAGAAAGCACCTCAAGAGTTTTTTTTGTTCTTGGTGTGTGTGAAAATGAGTGAGTGAGAGATATTAAAAACTATACACATGCATGCAGTCTGTATAAATTTTGAATCATAGGCGTCAGGTCTTGTATGTTTTCTTAGCAGCCTTCTCTGTGACTGTTCCCAAATTGTGTTACTCCCTTCCATGTGAAGTTCAGTTGGCTCCTTTCCTGCTGTTTCTCCACCAGCAGGCAAAGGCCTTTTTATTCAGGCAGGCCTTTAGTCTTTATCTTGTTGATGCAAATAGACCTTTTAATGGATTATGTTGTGTCTTTATCTTGGTTTTAAATTTGCTTTCAAACCTGTTCCTAAGTTTTTTTTTTTTTTTAAAGAATGGTTGTTTAATTGTTTTTTAAAACTTTGTATTGATAGCATTTGAGAGGGGCCTAAAGGCAACAGATCTTATCTGATCTTGGAAGCTAAGCAGGGTCAGCTCTGGTTAGTAGTTGGATGGGAAACCACCAACAAATAATGGATGCTCTAAGCTATATTTTAGAGGAAGGAACTAGCAAAATCACCTCTGAGTATTTCTTGCCTAACAAAACCCTGTGAAATTCATAGGGTTGCCATAAGTCAACAGGTGACTTGAAAGCACATGCACCCAGTTACAAGACTTTATCACATCAGCCTGCTGTTCCCCTTCAGTTGCACTAGTTTAATCAAACATTTATATAGTTGAGGTTGTAAAATCTGTGCACAGTTAAAATACTACCTACAAAGGTACTATGTTCCTAATAATTATGGAGTAAAGACTATTCACTGTTTTACAGCACTCGTCTGCAAAGGAGTTAGAAGCAATGTCAAATATTGTTGAATTCACCAATTAAATTTGTGTTTTTTTTTGGTGAACCAATAAATACAAACAATAATCTAAGGAAGCTGTATGTGAGAAAATCATATCTACTGGTATTTGTTTACTTATACATAGTGTCAGTTTGAGGTGTATTGGCACCATCCTCTCTGTGCATGTAACACACGATCATACTTAACTGTACAGTCAGCCCTCTGTATTTATGGATTCTGCATTCACAGATGCAACCATACATGGCTTGAATATCTATCTATCTATAGATATATAGATATATTCCAAACAGCAAACCTTGATTTTGCCATTTTATATAAGGGACACCATTTTACTACACCATTGTATGCAATGGGACTTGATGGCCTGGAACCAAATCCCAGTGGATACTAAGGGTAGTGTATTAGTGTAGTGTTATAGCCGAATATGTAAACCGTAGTTACAGGCAGACTGTAATTCAAAATGCTGAACTTCTGGTTGATGTGGGCTTTGCAAATGATGATTTTCATTAACAATACCTGAATTGCATGTAGTGATCTCTGTTGGTTAAACTCAGGAATTAGTACAATGATAGCCTTGTTTAAATATTTGAAGGGATGTCATATTGAGGAGGGAACAAGCTTGTTCAGCCCTGGTGGCGCAGTGGTTAAATGCCTGTACTGCAGCCACTCACTCATAAACCACAAGGTTGCGAGTTCAATACCAGCCAGGGCTGAGGCTCGACTCAGGCCTGCATCCTTCCGAGGTCACTAAAACGAGTACCCAGCTGTTGGGGGGCAATCAGCTCACAGTTGTAAACCGCTTAGACACCCCATAGCGTGGTATGAAGCGGTATATAAATGAAGCTGCTTTGTTTTCTGCTGCTCCAGAGACTAGGACCCGAAACAATGGATGCAAGCTGCAAGAAAAGAGATTCCACCTCAACATTAGGAGGAACTTCCTGACAGTAAGGGGTGTTTGACAGTGGAACACACTCCCTCAGAGAGTGGTGGAGTCTCCTTCCTTGGAGGTCTTTAAGCAGAGTCTGGATGGCCATCTGTTGGGGATGCTTTAATTGGGAGTTCCTGCATGGCAGGGGGTTGGACTGGATGGCCCTTGTGGTCTCTTCCAACTCTATGATTCTATGGGCCTTTGCAGACTGCTAGAAATAGTGCAAATTGAGTTCACTTTAACTGTCCTGGCTCAGTGCTAGGACAGTTAAAGTGGACTCAATTTGCACTGGCTCAGTGCTAGGGAATCATGGGAATTTTTTTTTCTGAGACATATTTTTTTCTGAGACATTGAGCCTTCTCTGTCAGAGAGCTCTGGTGCCACAATAAACTACAGTTCCCATGATTCCCTAGCACTAAGTCAGGGCAGTTAAAGTGGACTCAATTTGCACTATTTCTGGCAGTCTGCAAAGGCCCTATGTTACCACACTGATTCTAGTTAAACCATCATTCCTCTTTACAGGAAAGCAAGGTTTAATGTTATTTTTCTAACTAGAGTCATACAACACACTCAAATTGTGGTTTAAGATGTTTCTAGTTGGGAATATTAAATCTGAAGTAGTGCACATTTTGCATTGAGAAAATAACAGCTGAGACAGTTTAATCAGATCTTGAGGTCTTTCTGTTGGAAGGCAATGGACAAACCTCCTTGATATTTCTCTACACACTTTTTCCATACTAGCATGGCATGGATTTATTATACAGTATGTTTAGAATATTAACTTCAGGGGATAGACCATGTTGTTAGGGCTAATCATATTTAAGTGTTATGCCTGCACCAGGCCAAAAAAGAATAGAAGTTAGATTTTGGGCTTGAAGAGCAGTTTGGTATAGAGTTTTGAGTAATGGACAATGACTCTGGAGATCAGGGTTCAGTTCCCTGTCCAGCCACGGAAACCCACTGGGTGACCTTGGGTGAGTCACACACACTCAGTCCCAGAAAACACCATAATAGGTTCACCTAAGGGCTGTCATAAGTCAGAAATGAATTGAAGGGCATTCAAGAACAACAAGAATAATGATGACCAATGTTGTATCATATCCAGAATTTTAATGGAATTAAATAAAACAATCATTTATAGATGTCTTTTTGTTGTTGTTGTTAACTGCCCTTAAGTCAACCCTGACTCAAGACCCTGTGGATGAGACATCTCCAAGACTCCCTGTTTTCCATTGCTCTGCTTAGGTTTTTTAAGCTCATGCCCATGACCTCCCTAACTGAGTCTATCCATCTGGCCTGTGACCTTCTTTGTCTTTCTACTACCCTCAACCTTCCCTAGCTTTATTGTCTTTTCTAATTAGTCACATCTTCTTATGATGTAGCTAAATTATGACGGACTATTATTATTATTATTATTATTATTATTGTTGTTGTTGTTGTTGTTTGATCATCTTGGCTTCTAGTAGTATTTCAGGCTTCATCTGTTCAAGGACCCATTTGTTTGTCATTTTGGCTGTCCACGGTGTCCTCAGCACTCTTCTCCAGCAGCACATCTCAAATTAGTTGATTTTCTTTATATCTGCTTTCTTCACTGTCCAGCTCTCACATCCAAACATAGTAATGGGGAATGCCATGGCTTGGACAATTCCAACTTTAGTGCTCAGTTGTATTTCTTTACTCTTTAGGATCTTTTCTAGCTCTTTAATGGCTGCCTTTCTCACTCCTAGTCTTATCTCTTGACTGCAGTCCCCATTCTGATCAATGACTGATCCAAGATATGGAAAATCTTTAACTATTTATTATACAGTATGTTTAGAATATTGTCTAGGTTGAATTAATGTAGTTCTTTTATGGTCATTATTTTTGTTTTCTTTATGTTCATTAGCAAGCCTGCCTTTGCACTTTCTTACTTGACCATCCTTTGTAATTGCTTCAAGTCCATGATGTTTTTTGCTAGTAATATTGTATCATCTGCATATCTATTGTTGATGTTCCTTCCTCCTATCTTCACTCCTCCTTCTTCTAAGTCTAATCCTGTTCTTCGTATGGTGTTTTCTGGGTACACATTGAATATCAGAGGATTCTGATTAGGCCTAGGAACCAGAAACATCTGTTTTTTTAAACTATTAAAATATTTTTTATTAACACAAACAAACACAAAAATAAAAATACATTTTATATATACAGCTAAAAACTAAAAGCAAAAGCCAACAACCAGATAATGCAATAATTGTTTAAAATTCTGTGTGTCACAATGAATATTATGAACCTAATTTTCTTATGATGAGGTTAGTGTTAAAAAGATGACACATACAATGTCATGTGTTTAACTAGTCTAACTTGACAATTAGAAAAATGACCATAGATTATCTAGGTCTTTTCTTTAAATATGATGACTCTGCTCACTGCTTATTCATTAAATGTGATATATGGTGATTTTTTTACTTTGGGATTTCAATTTCAATTACAAGAGCTCTTAGTAACAGTTGCTTAGTAACCTACACACATCTTCTGAAGCTGGCTGGTTTGTGGTGATAAAGTATACTAACCAAGTGTTAGTGTTACATTTGAAAGACAGTGAGTATTTTGGGAGATGTTCAGTAGTTTGCTTTCATCAGTTTTCACCTGAGGCTTTGCTACTGCATTGGAAACTACAGGCTTGATCCAATCTGTTAAATGTGTAGTGTCCATGTGTTGAGATGTCACTGATTTCATTTAAATGCCAAGTGAAAACTTGGCTGTTCATCAAGGCCTTTAGGCCTCATTGATTCATTTCAAGTACTGATGAACATAGTTTTGATTTTTAAACCTTTTATATCTGTTTTAGCTCTTTATTATGTTTAATATGTTTTGAATACATTTAATTTTTTTATTGTTTTAAACTGCTTTGTTTGTTTTAATTTTACTTGCAAGCCATCCTGAGACCTTTTTTGATATAGGATTACAGTCTTCCCTCCATATCGTGGGGGTTAGGGGCAAAGGACCCCCACAAATATGGAAAAACCCTTCCTCCCATGAGAGGGCCTGCGTGGGTCCCCTCTGGACCCCTGCCATGCCTGGATTGCCTGATCCAGGCATCAGAGGGGAGGTAGAAGGGGTTGCGCTAGCTCCCTCCTGATCTCTCCAATGCCTGGATCAACTGTTTCAAGCATGGGAGGGGTCAAAAGAGACCTCGCAAATAACCAAATTTGCAAATTCCAAGTTCACGAATTGGGAGGGACGACTGTAGTTGTCGCTGTTACTGTGTGCCTTCAAGTCATTTCCAACTTGAAGGGTCATTTTCAACTTGAAGGCACACAAGCTTTCTTGGCAAGATTTGTTCAGAGGAAGTTTGCCATTGCCTTCCTCTGAGGCTGAGAGCATGTGACCTGCCCAAGGTCACCCAGTGGGTTTCATGGCCAAGCGGGAATTGAATCCTGACCTCCAGAATTGCAGTTCAACCCTCAAACCACTACTCCAAACTGACTTTCATAGGATTAGTAGAAATAGTTAAATAAATAAAATAGAAAAGGAACTTCATAGAATGCCAGTTACTTCATTGGTATATATACATGTACAGTGGGCCTTTGGTATCCGCAGGGGTTTGGTTCCAGGATCCCCTACAGATACTAAAATCTGAGGATGCTCAAACCCCAATAAATACAATGGACAGTAAAATGGTGTCCCTTATATAAAATGGCAAAATCAAAGTTGCTTTTTGGAATTTATATATTTTTAAAATATTTTCAAGCCATGGATACAATAGTTTAATCCATTGGGAAAAAAATCAGTGGATATGTAGGGATGACTGTTATATGCTGGAAATTGGGAAGCCTATGTACATCTTACATATTTATTTAATTTATATCCCATCTGGTTCTCATGTTGGAATCCAAAGTGGCTCAGTGTATCTCCACTTAGCCCTTCCTCTCATTCTGGTGCAAATTAATTAAGCTGGAGTAGTTTGCAGCAAGCCAGAAGGGTAGTACTGAAGGGAATCTATGCATAGGCTTTCTATAATGGCTCAGGACAATGTGTGTGTATACAGATGAAACCAAAAGAGAAATGGGAAGTTACTGTGTGAACCCTATAGGAATCCTTAAGGTTGATGCTCAAGCAACACTAGTGCTCTGTCAGTATTACATCTACTGTTTTTAAGAAAAACATAAGTAAAAATAATTTATATATTAAAATCATTGAAGGTGCATTTTAAAAGAGTTTGTTCAGCTGTCCAGACAGCCAGCTTAGTGAAGTGGTTTGGTTGTTGGATTATGACTCTGGAGTCCAGGTTTGAATCCCCACTTGGCCATGGAAACCCACTGGGGGACCTTGGGTAAGCCACACTTTCTCAGCTTCAGATCAAGCTCAGAACAAATCTTGACAAAGAAAACTTTGTGATAACCTCGCCATAAGTTGGAAATGACTTGAAGGTACAAAACAATAACATTTTAAAAGTGGAAAAGATCTTAGGAAAGAGCAAATTTCTGAGGCAACTCCTCTCAATTCATACAGGATTTGGCTTGTATTGAGAAAAAGGTGGATGGCTATTCTCTGAGCAAGTCAATAAGATATTAAGTAATAAGTCAAAGATGGTTCTTTCCCACAGTTAGGCTGCTGATAGTTTTTAACAACCTTAAATTGTTCCATGGGTAATCCAATTTTATTTTCCATTTTGTCTGAAATCCTTCTCTGTTGTTCTGCTAAGCTCACTTCTACTTTGAAGTAGAAGACTGAATCCACCATGGGAAGTTGGCATTTACACTCCTGGAAAGGCAAGAAACACAAATAGCTATTGTGTGTTGAGAATTGTTCATTCCTCTAGGCAGCAGTGAATGAGAGCCTCAGAAAATTGGATAACTGCCATTTTTAGGTGGGGTACATCTGATGCATTTATTTGGGGAAGTGAGGATCTTGACATTGCCTGAAGCCATGTAGGTTCCCTGTGGATTAGTTCCTTAAAAACATGCCCTCTTAGGAATTGAATAGTTCAGCAAGCAAAGCACAAGAGATTTGTGCTTGTATTTTTGTTTCTGAGGTTGATGTTCCCTTAATCACCTGCCAAGTTCACCGCTGGATTCAAAGCAGTAAAAAGCTGCTGCTACTAGAAGTGGATGTGAAATACAGGAATAACTGGTACTGTGCACTGTTCTGCTTGCTTTTTTCTGGAAAAACAAGCTATTCTGAAGTGTACTCTTCCAAAGAAAAACCCCACCTTTTAAGCTGGTGAAAACATCAAGGCGTTGTGCTTCTTCTGTTTTAATAATGTTATTACTTTGAGGGGAAAATATTTGGGTTGGAAACAGGCTTATCTTCAATGCATCTTATCAAGGAGGACATTTTCAGAGAGGCAGCCATGTTAATAACTTGCTTCAAAAACAACAAAGCATTCTGTGGCATTCTGTGACCAAAATATTTATTATAACATGAGCTTTCATGGACTACAGTCCACTTCATCAGATCTATGAGAAGTTATCCATACACACACACAGATACTATCTATCTTTATCTCTATCTCTATCTATATCTTTGGGATTTAATTTCCCTACTATCTGCAGTTCCACCCTAGCCTTATGTATTGTATTTGTATTTTGCTGTCAAGTTGGCATTACTGGGAGGTCTTTAGGAGACCCTGTCAGTAACTGCCCTGACAAAAACTTGCAAACACAAGCCTTTCTTCATTGAGTCTATCCATCTGCTATGTGGTCTTCCTCTTTTTCTACTGCACCCTACTTGACCAATTACTATAATAAGTTATATTGTCTTATGGTGTGTCCAAAGTAAGACAGCTTAAATTTAGTAATTTTCGCTTCTAGAGAGAGTTCAGGCTAGGTTTGCTTTTGGATCCACTTGTCTTTTTGGCAGTTGCAGTATCTGTAGACTGCTTCTCCAGCATCAAATTCCAGATGAGTTGATTGTCATCCTATCCATTTTCTTCACTATCTAGCTTAAATATACATGTTGTTGTTTGTTGTTGTTAACTGCCCTCGAGTGGACTCCGACTCATGGTGACCCTGTGGGTGAGACCTCTCCAAGCCCCCCTATCATCCACTGCTCTGCTCCAGGTTCTGTACATTCATACCCATGAACGTCCTAATCGAGCCTATCTATCTAGCGTAGGTTCATCCTCTCTTTCTACTGCCCTCCACCTATTCTATCATTATTGTCATTCCCAATGAGTTCTGCCTTCTCATGATGTGGCCAAAGTATGACAGTCTCAGTTTGATAATCTTGGCTTTCAGGGAGATTTCAGGCTTGATCTTGTTTGTCTTTTTGACTGTCCATGGTATCCTCAGCACTCTTTTGCAGCACCACAGCTCAAATAAGTGGATTTTCTTCTTATCTCTCTTCTTCACTGTCCAGCTCTCACATCTGTACATGGTGATGGGGAACACAATGGGTTGAATGATTCTGACTTTTGTGCTCAGTTTTATATCCTTGCTCTTTATGATTTTGGCCCATTCGTTCATAGCTGTCTTTACCATTTGTAGTCTTTTTCTGATTTCTTGACTGCCGTCTTCATTCTAATTGATGTTTGATTCTAGGTGTGAGAATTGTTTTACTGTTTCGATTTCCTCGTTGTCTAGGTAGAATGTATGTAGGTCCTCTGTGGTCATTATTTTCTTTATGTTCAGCATTAAGTCTGCCTTTGTGCTTCCTTCTTTCACCTTCCTTAGTAATTGTTCCATGCTATAGTGTTTTCAGCTAGTGGTATGGTGTCATCATCATATCTTAGATTGTTGATATTTCTTCTTTACATCTTTACTCTTCCTTTTCCGGGGTCTAAGCCTAGTCTTCGCATGATATTTTCTCCATGCAACTTGAATATATAGGGTGATAGAATGCAACCTTGCCTGATTTCTTTGCTGATTGGGAACCCATCTGTTTTTCTGCGTTCTGTTCTAATACTTGTCTCTTGTCCTAAGTGCAGATTTCTCATCAGGACTATCAAAAGTTGTGGCACTCCCATGTCTTTGAGAACATTCCATAGCATTTCACAATTTATTGAGACAAAGGCTTTGCTGTAGTCTATAAAACACATGCTGATTTTCTTTTGGAATTACTTGGTGCATTCCCTTAGCCATTGTGTGTTTGCAGTGTGGTCCCTAGTGCCTTTTTCTTTCCTGAGCCCTGCTTAGATAGCAGGGATTTTGCTCTCCATGTATGATTGGAGTCTTTGCTGCAGAATGTTGAGCATAATTTTGCTTGCATGGGAAATTAATGCTATGGTCTGAGTCTCCTTTTTTGGGGATGGGGATTGGAAATACTATGGTATGGATAATCTTGACTTTGGTATTTAATTATATATTTTTATACTTGAGGACCTTTATTTAGTTCCTTCATAGCTGTCCTTTCATGTCCTAATCATCTGATTTCTTGACTACATACTCCATTTTGATTTATGATGAAGCCAATGTACAGAAACTCTTGAACTATTTCACTGTCTTCATTGTCTACTTATGTATTATGTAAATTATCTGTGGATATTATATTTGCTTTCTTAATGTTCAGCTGTAGCCCTGCTTATGCAGTTTATTGATTTTCCTCAATACTTGTTCCACGTCTGCTATTTTCTGCTAGTAATGTGGGTTCATCTGCACATCTTAATTGTTGATGCTCTTCTCCCAATTTTCATACCTTCCTCTGTGTCTAATCCTACTTTCTGTAACATATTTTCTACATAAGTCAAACAAAAATTCAACAAACAGTGATACCATTATTGGCCAACTGAAATGCACAATATATTTGTTGCAAGCTTTTGAAGCTCTGCTGGCTTCTTCATCAGGCAAAGTGTTACAAACCAAACAGGAGAAAAACAATTGGAGATGTTAGTCAGATGCCTGCTTTTTGTTGTTTCTGTCCTTAGTTAAGATGGTATGGGGAGGATATCTTTTGCAGGCTGCCCCCTCCTCCTCCTGGCCATGTGGCAACTGGGAAAATTTCAAAGTCCAGGATTTAAAGTCCATTTGCATCTCAACAAGGACTCCACTCTTGCAGTCCAATATGTCTCCATTCCTGTGAGGCTGCAGACGTCTTTGCAGGCAGAGGACCTGCAAAGAGGCCTGAGGCTAGGGTTACCATTTGGCCAGAAAAACCAAATTTTTGGCTATTAGTTGGTCATGTCCTCTATTTTTTTTTAATATCCTACACCAACACAGGATGTCAAGCTGATCATTGGAGATTGGATTTAATATCCTACGCCAACACAGGATGTCAAGCTGATCATTGGAGATTGGAACATAAAGGTTGGAAGCAAAGAAGAATCAGAAACAGTAGGCAGATTTGGTTTAGGCAAAAGAATTGAAGCAGGGGAGCATCTGATATATTTTTGTGAAGCCAACAACCTACGGTATTTATTGCAAACACATTTTTCATACAACCAGAGAAAAGTGGATATACATGGACATCACCAGATGGCCAACACAAAACCAAAATAGATTATATAATTGGAAGTAAAAGATGGTGAAGCTCCATACTGGTGACCAAGACTAGACCAGCTGATTGTGGCACGGATAATTTCAAAAATAAAAGTAAAATTCAAGAAAAGAACAAAACCGATCATCATACCAAAATACAATTTAAACAACATTTCCACAGAATTCATTGATAATATAAGGAACAGATTTGCAGTACTAAGAATAATAGATCATGAACTGGAAGAGCTTTGGTCTGAAGCCAAGGACATAATAAAAGACGACTGCATAAATACACTTTTAACAGACAAAAGGAAAGTGAAGAAACCATGGATGACAAATAAAATGTTACAAGCAATAAAGGAAAGAAGAGAAACAAAACAAAAAGGAGATAGAAATAAACTAAGAACCATGAACACAACAGTACAATGGCCAGTGCACAAAGATAAGGAAAACCATGTTTGAAACTCCTCTTGATCCTAAGACAATTTCCATGTGTGTGTATGTGCCTTCAAGTTGCCAGTAAACTTATGGCAACCCCATGGATTTCATAGAGCTTTCTTAGGTCCTTTAGCCAGTTTGTTCCTCTGAAATGTAGCTTACAGCAGGTTCAGAAGAGAGTCTCACTGAGTTCAATGGAATTGACTCCCAAATACACACGCATATATGACTGTAATTTTAATTGATATCATATAGAAAGGTAAAGTTGGAACTGTGATCTTTTAGCTGCCATCCAGGCCATAACGTGTGTTCTAAAACATTTTAGCTACTCACAGGCTAGCTAGAAAGTTGAGTACTTTAGGATACCTACATTATGAGATGTCTGAATCGAGACATTTTAATCTAACATCCCCAATACTCATTGTAGAGGGCACTAATCCAACACAGAGCAAGCAAAGGTATGCAGAATGTTCAGCTGTAGATATTCCATTGTCCCTACACACATAAAATATTGACATGATGGCGCCAGCTTGGTAAAACTAAATAAGTCTTTGGTTGGTTAGTGCCTGGGGTGGGCATGATATGGACCTCCTGATGTTATGGGACTGCAACTCCCAGATTTCCTCACTATTGGGTATACTGTCTAGTGCTAATGGAAGTCTGACAACATCTGGAGGGCCACTTTTTTTTTTTAAACTGTTTCCTGAAATACACTTTTTGTGCAAAGTTTGTAGGTTTCTGCATGTAACCATCATTTCCCCCCCCAACCTTGTGTGCTTTCGGGAACTGTGTGGGTTTTTGTGCAAAATCCAGTTTTCCATGCCAGAAACCACTGTTCCAGAAATACAAATGATTTTTGTGCAAGATTTGTGTTTTTGTGTGTGCAAAAAACATTCTTAAAACACAGGTGCTTCGGAAACCAGTGGTTTCTTGAATAAAAAAGGACTTTGTTGCATATTTGCTTTTTTTTTTTTTTTGCCCCAAAACTGAGTTTCCAGTACACTTCAATTGCTATTTTTGTGAAAAGCCCCAATTTTGCACTGCTATGGAAACAGTGGTTTTGGGTTTTTTTCTGGCACAAAACCCCATTATTATTGTACAGTGCCCCAACATGCATTTCTGCACACAATAATATTTTGAAATCTTGGAATGTGTAAATTCCCAGCAAAAACTCTGCAGAAATATTTGTTTTCTCTTGCATTGGGAGAAATTATTTACCCTCACACTCAAGGATGAAACAGTTGAACGTCTGCATCCCTAGCTATATGGGAGCCTGCTTAAGGGGAGGAGGAGGAAGCATATGTAAGCATCTGCCCACTTTAGAACCTGACTAGAAACCAGGCATGAGTTAAATGTCCAGCTCCTGTAAGAGCTGTCACTTTGAGTTGAATCACCAGTGAAAAATTATCTTCCTTAGAAGTTCCAGGCTCCAATACAAAAACTTTCTGTATTTAAAAGTGGATGCTTTTAAAACTTCCTGAAGGTTCCTTTTTGTTCTTAGTTTCTTATATTCTTGTATTCAGAGGTGTACCATCTTTGTACCAGAGCTTAGAAAATTTACTTGGAAATGCTACCCATGTTGACTGGAGGATTCTGGGAGATTTATTCCCAAAGATTTGAAACCAGTGTCTGGCAGCAGTAATGAATTGGACACACAAACAAATTGAAGTTTAATCCAGACAAGACAGAGGTGCTTCTGGTCAGTTGAAAGACAGATCAGGGAACAGAGAGACAGCCTGTGCTGGATGGAGTATCTTCCCCTGAAATCAATTTGAGTGTACACCTGGACTCAGCCTTGAACCTGGAGGCCCAGGTTCTGCAGTGGTTAGAAGAACTTTTGTACACTTAAATCTTGTGTGCCAACTGCATTCATTTTTTGACATGGCTGATCTGGTCACAATGACATGTGCCTTAGTTACATTCCAATTGGACACCTGTTACACGTTCTATAGGGGGCTGCCTTTGAGGAGTGTTTGGAAACTTCAGTTGATACAAAGAGTTGCACCTAGAGTGTTATTTCAGGCTGGTTACAGGGAACATAAAACTCCCTTGTTCCAATGATTCCACTGGCTACCAGTTAGTTTCCAGTCACAATTCAAAGATGGGGTCACTGGGCCAACTCCTTTGTTGCAGCAGTAGATGTCTCCTCGTGAGGAGGCCTCCATTGCCATAGCAAGCCGAGAGTTTTTCTTTTTGAAAAGATTGTTGCCTATTTGCCTCTCTGTTGTTTTTGCACTTTTAGTTCAATCAAAATTGTAAATGCTTATGTTTAGCAGATCCTAACTTCAAGAACCAGGACAGCATGATAGTGATAGAAAAACTACAGCTTTATTCTGGATTTTTTAGACAGAGATACTCCACAGACTTGGTAGTAGCAGGTCTGAGTTTCCCCCCAAACAATTAACTCTTTAAGGATTTCCCCCCTCCAACCCCTCCTTCCTCAGCTCATGATTCGCACATTTTGGAGCATATCAAAAGGCTCTTTAAACTCTCAAAGGCTTGTCCTAGAAAGTAAACAGGGTCATAAAGTTACCAGTAGCCCCTGCTATAGCCCCATATGTTCCCTGGTTTGCATTTCATTTGGATTACAACCCTCACTTTCAATTCATCTTCATTTCTCATTTCTCTATATCACTATTTCATTATCCTTCTATTTCTCCATGTCAAAATATCTCTATATTACCATATCTCCTCATATTTCACAACAGATCCACTTCTGGAGCTGACATTGCCAGAGCTACCAGAAGTGGCTTGTAGCCAAGCCAAAATGTCTCTTTCCCCTTCTGAAACTTGTCCATCTCTCTTCTGCTTTCCTTACTTTTTGATGCAAAACTGAGCTATGTTCCAATTATGTTCCAAGAATATCAGTCTTGCTTTCATATTTCATGAAGCACATTTCTGGTTAATCTGTGAACTGGTGTCTCATCTCCACTCTTCGGGCCAGTCAGGGGCGGTTTTACCATTAGGCAGAACAAGATGACTATATGCATCACCTCAAGTTTACTGCCAAGGAATGTAGTGGAGAACAGTTTCTCATCACAAGTGTTGAAGTACAATTCAATACTGACTCAGTTGCCTTCGGTAGATGTAATGTGGAGGAGGTAGCATTTTGTCCTTCAGCTCAGGTCTCAAAATGTCTTGGGCCAACTTTGAAGTCTTTAGTACAGTACCCAATTCACACATGATGGATGGCTGTCTCAAAAGGCCATGCACAGGGAATCTTGTATGGTTGCATTCCAATGGTGCTCATTGATAGTTCACTCTGTATGGTTCACTAACGAGTTTTGAAGGAAACACAATTCCTTTTGATGTTTTTTTCCACCGGGTTACATTCTTTCATGCATACTAGTTGCTTGGCACGTGTCAGATAACCCCATATTAGCTTCTTGGCAGTTCCATAGTAAGCTTAGGAAGCAACCCTGCCTTAAATAGCAATGAGTAATTGTAGGGAAAGGATGAATCTGTAAGTGCTTATATTATTTTTAATCGACAAAGAAAATGGAAAAATAGCCATATGTGGACAGATCAAGCTTATTTCATTTTAGAAATCATAAAATGAGTGCTGTTGAACATCTGTTAGGAAAGGAAGGGGGAAACGTGAGTGAACTTAGTGTGAAAATGCTCCTTACTAGCTCATGATATCTTGGAGGGGAAGTAAAGTCAGGGGAGAATGAGATACACTAATTCCATCCAAGATAGTTGTAAACTGTTAAGAATTCTGATCACTTCAAAGGTAAGAGCCTTTAGAGTCAGTGAACAAAAGTTAAGGATGAGTGGTTTTTCCAGACTTAATCAGTGGAACAAGTTTTAAATTGTATAAGGGGGCAAAGTCCTTCACAGCTTATCCTGTCTTGGAATAGGAGGTGAAATCAAAGTTGAGGACGTGGGTCCATCCCAAAGTCCCACAAATTAGACCAATATCTAATTGGTACTAAATGTGCCAATGCAACTAACATACATATGTTTTATTATAAAAATTGCAGACATGGGAAATCTGATTATTAGAGATGGGGAAGAGGTGTCATGGCCCCAACAAAAATTGCCAGTCTGAAACAAATTGCTATTTGCATTTCATGGGAAGCTTTTATTACAGGCACATTGTAGGGCAACTATATATTCTGAAGTTCAGGTCTAAATGAGCAGGAAGCCACTCCTGGTGTTCAGTAGTCTTGCATAGTTAGTTGCAGGATGGCTCAGCTGATAGAGTGTATCATTTGATATAGTTGTGGAATGAAGGAACCAAGCCAGGAAATTTGCCTCAGACTGCTCAGTTGTATATTCCAAAATCTGTGTTTTACCCATAGATTTGGACCCCCCCCCCAAAAATTCCAACACTAGAATTATAGGTGGATATATTCTTAAAAATGTTCTTGCTGCTGTTAAAAATGTCCCAAGAAAGGGAGTCTACCACCTTCCAAGGCAGCCCGTTTCATTGCTGAGTAAATGTTGTTATAAATTTCTTTTTGATGATAATCCAGGCTGATTGTACTAGGAAAAATTGCTGATTGCCAGAGTAATAGATTTTCTCAGAAAAATCTAAGTTTAGAAATACAATTTCACAAGGCAGGGGTGGGCAACCTATGGCTCTAGGGCTGCATGAAGCTCTTGGCCTGATTGATAAACTCTTTGCAAGCAGTTTGGTTATGCTTCTGGCAAGAGAAAGCAGTCTGTCTTTTATGTGCTGTTTTGATGGGGGATGGGGATGGGGACCAGAGAGATTCTCTGCTCTTGGCTATGGCCCTATCATTATTTTTGGGTCACCTACTGGGTTTTGCCTAAGGAAGTGCAGCTAGTCATTTGGATTTGCAGCACTATTCATAGTTGTGATAAATGGGAATCCTTACATTTATCAGAGCTTCCCCCCCCCCCCAATAACAAAGGTTTAAAAGTTAGGGGAGGTACATTTTTAATGAGGGTTACATCACAGGTGATGGGATGGCAACTGTCAAATGAGATGGGGGAGTTGGACAGAAGTGCAAACCTTCGAGAGGGTTCTAAGAGACAGACTTAAAAAGGCCTGGATGCAACACATAGCTTTTGGTCTGCTTTTCAGGTCTGACTGTGTAGGTCTATCTGCCTGCCTGCTGGCAGGGGGAGGAATCCAGATGTATTGGACTACAGATGCTATCATCCTCAGTCAACTAACCAGGTTGATTGACCTTCAGAACTAGTGGTGCACCCACTGGGGATACTTAGAAAATAGTGGCTCAGAATGTGGAGCCTATTATGTATTATACCACTCAAGTAATATGTTGGCATGTACAAATCTTCATCTTGAGATCCCCAACAGCCTATTGGGCATTTTTGCTACCATAATTAAACATTAACAAGGGCCATAAACCCTTGTTGATCTGCTAGAAATTATTCAGTTATCTAACATTATCCCCCTTTCTAGCCTCTGCTTACTCCTGCTCAGAACAAATAAGTAATCTGCACATATGTTAAGAACTAAATTGTAAAATTATGAGGGGATGGCTGTTTTTATCCAAATCTTCTTGCATCCCTTATGTGGCAAACACAATTACACAAGGTTCACTTGTAACTGGAATGATGACTTCAGAACTTGAAAAATTGGACAGTAGTTAAGCTTCCAACTCTCATTAAAAGCTTTCAGGATTTGGGAGCTTAGCTTCCAGACATCTTGATAATCCTATCTTTACTGACTTGTCCAAAGTTGTAAACTGATCATCATCACCAGGATTAAGCTCCCCAAGACCAATAGGAAAAATCTTCCACAAATTTAAACCTCCTTTTAATTAATTGGTGGGAGTGAACAGTAAATACTTAACGGGGTCATTTCAGACATGTATATGAATCACTCAGTGATGATAGAGTCTTAAAATGATCACATGCAATTGCATTGCTGAGGCCATTTATGCCCAGTCCTACATTTATGCATTTAAAGGGATGGCCAAATGAGGTTTCAATTTCATAACATGTTAAGTACAAGTGAAAATTTTGGCAGAGGGACATGGAATATTTTGACCATCAGTGAGTGGGCAGGTATATTGGCTGTGATGTCACTTCAAATATTTTTAGCTGGCTGAAATAGTTTTTTTTAAGGAAGTACAGTCCCATCACCTTCTGTAAGTTAGAACAAATGATCCACATCCATAAAATCTTAAACCACTGAACTAACTTTTGTGGGCATGATTTGCATAAGTATAACCACCAGCAAAGTTATGTACTGTAGACTGAGGTTCAGGCTGTCCAGATACTTTGAACAATGAACTTTCATAATCCCACCCCTGCTAGGTGGGAATTCTGGGAGTCAAAGCTCAAAACATAAGGAGGGCACAGGGCCCACCGCCTTGAGCTGCATAAGCAAAGCTTCAGTATTCTCACTTCAAACAGTGTGGTGGCAATTAGCAAGTTCAGCTTTAAGTCACTGAGTGATGTAGAAGGAAGCATGTGTGATTCAGCACTCGATTGGCAGCCAGCTGTGTCATCTTCGGTCTGTTAACATGCTGAAAAAAGGAGGGAGGGAGAGAAGAGAACCATCTGGTCCCATAGTAATGAACTGAAAAGCCTAGGAACAGTAAGGATATTTCTCCCTCTCAATCTCTTCCCCAGTTTTTTGCAGCATCAAATGATGCTTGATGCCAACTAGCTACATGCCTAGTACAATCTGAAAAGAAGGGAGACAAATATTTCCTAGAGGAGGCTAGGAAAAACCTGAGTTTCTCTGAGCAGTTTTCCTTTGCTGAAGCCTCCTCTTACTTAATGCTTTATACTTAAAGGGTTTTCTAAGAGGGAGTGGTGAAATTCCTAGGTCCTCCTTGCAATTCCTTGCATGCCATTCATTGAGTTTAGTGCCCTTATAAATTAAAAGTTCAAAGTTGGAACTAACTTGCTAAAAATAACATAAAGGTATTAGTATTTTTAAAAATGTTCTTAAAAACAAGAAGGTTCTTGGGGGAGAAAAATCAATTCAGCTCTATTTTTAAAGCAATTACTTTTGAAAAGAGCAAAAGGAAAACCTTGTTTTAAAAAATAGATTGTCCATTGAGCCAGTGCCATTATTGTGCCCTGTGACCTAAATTGTTTTATCGGGGAGGAAACTCCCTTCCAAGAGGAAAGGTTACAGCTGTTTATCATTGCATAGCACTTTACCACCTCCTTGTGAAGAAGCCCACTCATATTTCTTTTTATATAGACTTGGCTGAGAGGAAACAATTTTTGTTTTCTCTAACAGTGACTTCATTTTTCTTGTGTCCAGGATATATTTTAAGAATAATTTTTAAAAAGAAGTCTGCTATAAATACAGGTACAAGTTTCAGGCCTTCATTTAAAAGTCCTCATATGAATTGCAATAAAAAGAAGTATCAAAACTGAAGATGACAAATGTGTCTCTCTGTTCAAACAAGCAAAAAGAGAAGCTTATTGTGTTAAATTATCAGTAGTTTGTGAAATTGTCTGTACATAAAACAATTTGCAGTTAGTCTCCTCCCTTCTGTTTTTAAAAGTTGCTTTAAATAAATGAATAAATAAATTAAAAAATAAACTTCTGTAGACTTCAGCAGCTTTGGAACATGGGAAATAATAAATATCACATGATGAGCATATGTGCATTCCTGCTCTCTCATTGTATTTGCACAGCAAAAACAGTAGCTTGCATCTTCTCAGACCTTGGGGAAAAATACAGTTGTCAAACACGCATGGTCACTTGCTATCTTAGCTGGGAGGTTCTGGATGTTGGTTAATTCCCAAAAGTAATTTTTCCAGTTTTTGCATCTGCTTGCCTTCATAGGGGAGCACTGCAGTCCACAGTACATTTGCTCCCAAGAAGTTAAAACCAGAAACAGTATCTCTCCGTATCAGTGGTCTAGTAAAGGAGCACTCCTAACTGGCCACATAGCCCCAGCCCCAGGAGAACTTAAACATGCAGGCAACTGTGTTGAGCTGATCTTTTGTAATGATAACAGGTCTTAATTACCCATTCAAGACACAGGCCCCAAGTGGTTTCACTATTCTTCTTATCACATGGTGTGGTGACTGCAAGCAAGGAGGGCATCTGTTCACTCCTTGAGCTGCATCTCCCCCCTGTGTCTTCCAGTCAGGCTTGTGGGGTGGACAGACACTCTTCTCATTTGCAGTCACCATCAGCAAATGAGAGAGTGTCTCTTCGCCCCCTGAACATGGCTGGAAGGTGTGTGTGGGGTGTGTGGGATATAACTCTGGGGATGGAGAGATGCCATCCCACTCGCCCATGGTGGCTTAAAGTGAGGGAGAGGCCTCTGCAGCATTCCCTTGTGCCTTCCACTCAGGCCTGTGGAGCAGAGAAGTACTCTCTTTGCTTGTAGTCACCATCAGTGAGCAGGAGAGTGTCTCTTCGGTCTCTTAACCTATCTGGAAGGCATAGGGGGATGTGTAAGATGGAGCTTGGGATGGAGAGACATCCTCTTGCTTGCTGATAGTGACTGCGAGCAAGGAAAGCATCTTTCCACTCTGTGAGCCTGGCTGGAATACTTGGGGTGGGTGGATGCAGCTCAGGGAATGTTTGCTGATGGTGACTTGAGAGTGAGAAGGGGGGTCTCTCAGTCTGAACTGCATTCCACACTCCCATGCCTTCCAGCAAGGCTCAAAGGTGGAGAGATGCTCTCCTCATTTGCAGTTGCTGTCAGCAAATGGGAAGGTGTCTGTCCACCACCCCTCCAGCTGCATCCCTCCCCTCATCCCTTTCTGACAGGCTCAGGGAGCGGGGAGACACTCTCCTCATTTACAATCAGTGAGCAGGAGATCATCGCTTCACTCACTGAGCACGTTTGAGGAACAGTGGTGTCACCCCACTTAGGGTGTCACTCAGTGTGGTCTGCACCCCCTGCACTCTGTAGTGATGCCTCTGAGGCTACCAAAAGTATTTTGCATTACAAGAGGAACAGCACAAAACAACACATTGTCCTTGGCAAAATCAGTTTCCCTACTCAGTTACAGTGAGGATTGCTAAATTGAGAGAGAAAAAAGATATCTGTGTGAGCGTGTTGGTATGGGGCTGAGGACTTAGTAATCTTTGCTAATAAAAAAGTCCCAGTACTTTTTGGGAAACTGTAATTGGCTCCAGTTTGCAATGTAGGAATTTATCTGATAGATAAATATTCAAGATTGCAATAGAGGAACTAATTTGAGAGGGGGAGTTGCTAGTCACTTCTTTGCTGTGCTTCAGCAGCATCAGCTAGAATGAGCAGTTAGGTGATGTAAGAGACAAACAGAGTTCCAGTCTAAAAGCAGTCGATTTTGGCCTGGCTCCTCTTTTTGAACAGTATCACTCAGGGTCTGACTGAGGGGTATTCATATGGTGAAAATAATCCAGGCAGAATTTGGATTGAATTTTTGTTGTTAACATGCATTTTGAATGCATCTTAGTTTTGGGAGGGGCTGCCAAAAAAACCCATGTAACCCATAATTGCTGTTGGATTAGAGAAAGAGTTTTTCTAAAAGATTTGTATTTTTTTGCTGTGTGAATAACCAATGCAAATAGCAAGCAGCAAGCAGCTTCATTTATATACCGCTTCATATCGCGCTATGGGATGTCTAAGCGGTTTACAACTGTGAGCTGATTGCCCCCCAACAATCTGGGTACTCATTTTAGCGACCTCGGAAGGATGCAGGCCTGAGTCGAGCCTCAGCCCTGGCTGGTATTGAACTCACAACCTTGTGGTCTATGAGTGAGTGGCTGCAGTACAGGCATAGACCCAGTATAAACCAGGATAAAACCGCATGCCTTGAATGTGCTTTGAATACATTCACATAATCAACTCCATATTTATTTGAATGCTGACACGTGTAAGAAACTGAACTTGCAGAGATGCACATAGATGCAGTTCCATAGTGTGAAACCAAACCTGGAATGCACGAATGAGATTATTAGCATAGTTGTGCTAAAAACAACAGTATTGTTTTCAGTTGCCTGTAGACTTGCTTGCCTGCTGGCTTTGTTACAAGCATGCCTCTAGATAGGCAAATGAAAGCTCCAGAATATCAATGTTTCTTTCAAAGGAAAATAGTTGTGCAAAATACCAATCAGGTATATCACAGGTATGGTATGTGTGTGAGTGCCAGATCTTGGAAGACTGGCCATGTTGGCTGGGGAATGTCACAGTGACAGACTCCCTCCAAAATAATATTTCTAATAATAATAATAATAATAATAATAATAATAATAATAATAATAATAATAATAATAATAATAATATTTCTTCTTCTTCTTCTTCTTCTTCTTCTTCTTCTTCTTCTTCTTCTTCTTCTTATTTTTAACCCGCCCCTCTGCTCGGCAACTGGAGCGGCATACAACAAGATTAAAACAGATAACAGTTAAAACACTCCTTCAACCCAATCCCTAACCCTCCCCCCCTTAAAACTAAATTAAACTAATGCAAGATTAAAATAACAAATGGACAACAAAATACACTCCAGTAAAGCAGCTTTAACAAGGACAAACAGGCGGTGGCAGCAAAAGGGCGGGTAAGCGAACCACCTCCATTGAGCCGGGAGATTTATTCTGGGAAGGCATGCCGGAAGAGATCCGTCTTTACTGCTTTTTTAAAGCTATCAGGACTAGTGATAAGACAGATCTCGTCTGGCAGGTCATTCCATAGTCTGGAAGCGGATCTCCAGATAGTATATGGGAAGAATGTTTAAATATTCTAGGTACTAGAGAGCCAGTGTGGTGTAGTGATTTGAGCATTGGACTGTGACTGGAGAACAGGTTTGAATCCTGGCATGGCCATGTAAACCCACTGGTTAACCTTGAGCAAGTCATACTCTCTCAGCCTCAATGGATGGTAATGGTAACCCCACTCTGAAGAAAAGTACAAGAAAACCCAATGGCAGATTTCCCTTAGGGTCACCCTAAGTTGGAAATGACTTGAAGGCACACAACAACAAACCTGAATGTGCTGCATATATATAAAACACTGCATCTCTTTCTTTCATTTGGACTCTTTCTTGGTGAATATTTGTCCACCAGCGTCAGGGATGGACAGCACACCTGCATTCCCACAATAGCAACTGCAAATGTACGTAGTATTACTTTCTCCCACAGGTGAGTGTCTGATTGCCATTGCTTCTACCTAAAAGGGTGAGTTCAGGGACACCTCTACTCACTGTTTTCAAGGTAGAAGTTTACAGTATCTCCTTCAGTCTAAAAAAATGAGGTTTGGACTAACATTCCCATCTATTGTTATTTTTAAATTCTGAAGATGATGGGAGTTGTAGTTTAACCTCTGGTCACTGATGAAAGGGGTGCTGCAGTACAAGTTGAGTTTCCCTTATCTGAAATTGAAATCTGAAATACTCCAAAATCCAAAATCCAAAAATCCAAAATTGTCCACATGGGTGCCTGAGATAGTGACACCTTTGCTTTCTGATGGTTCAGTTTATACAAGCTTTGTTTCATACACCAAATTATTAAAAATATTATGTATAAATTTACCTTCTCCTTCTTTGGAGGTTTTTAAACAGAGGATAGATGGCCACCTGCCAGACGTGCTTCGACTATGTAATCTGGCATGGCAGGGGGTTGGGCTGGATGGTCCTTGTAGTCTCTATTATTCAGGGTATGTGCATAATATGTATGTTTTTGTTGTGTGCCTTCAAGTCGTTTCTGACTTATGGTGATGCTAAGGTGACCTTATCATGGTATTTTCTTGGCAAGATGTGTTCAGAGGAGGTTTGCCATTGCCTTCCTCTGAGGCTGAGAGAATGTGACTTGCTCAAGGTCACCCAGTGGATTTCATGGCTGAGCTGGGAATCAAACCCTCGTCTCCAGAGTCATAGTCCAACACTCAAACCACTAAGCTCACGTATTAGGTGTATACCAAACATGAATTAATTTCATGTCTAGAGTTGGGTCCCATCTCCAAAGTATTATATATATTCAAATATTCCAAAATAAATTAAAAAAAATCTACACTCTAAAATACTTCTTGACCCAAGCATTTTGGGTAAGGGAAATTCAATCTGTATCAAGATATTGCCCATGTCTCTTCTAAAAAACAAAAAAGTACATGAAGAAAGAAGTGGAGAGATTTTGGCAGGTGTCTTCTATTCAAGAAGGAGCCCAGGGTATGGCTTGGGTAGAGTAAGTAACCTTCTGCTTCACCCGTTTCTAATTTCAAGTACAGTTATCTAAGGTTGCTGTCTGCCTAGAACAGTGATTCCCAAATTCTAGTCCTCCTGATGTTTTGGATTTCAGCTCCCAGAAGCCTCAGACAATTTTGGCCAATCGTTGGAATTCTGGGAGCCGAAGCCCAAAACACCTGGTCTAGAAGAACCTGACTTGATCTGCTTTTGCCCCTTTAACAACTTTGCTGTGCACAAAACAACAGTTTAGACTATTACTGACATTAATTATTAATTATTATTAATAATTGTTATTTATTATTGCCTGAGTATTCGTTGATTACAGAAATAACCATGGGTGTGGGCTGAAAAAGATGGTAATCCTAGACTAGTAAAAACTGTTATTTGTTCTCAGTATTTCCAGACTCTTTAAAATTGTTTAAATGCTATGCAGATAGAGCTCCTTGAAATCCTACCAGTTTGTCATATCATCACCTCTGTTAAAATATTTTTTTGTCTTCAGTTTATACTATGGGCCATTGAAATTTAAAGTAATCACTATGGAAACAGAATACTTATCTGAGCTGATCATGTTTAAGTGTATAGAACAGAGCTTTTGTGGTTGATTTATTAGTCATATCAGTGGGGTTTTTAGCAGGCTTGAGAAGAGCAGAAAGGCTTGTAGGCTTAAATTACTGCAATACAGAATAGCACATAACAAGTTTTTAATTCTCCAGCGTCAAGAGATCATGCCTTTTGGAGAATCCAGATTTGATGCACATATATTACGAAATTAATTAGGGAGGAAAAGAAAATGCTGATTTATCATTGTGCACAACTGTATGACAAATATTTAAAATAACAAATGTATAAAAATTCTAAACTGTTGACATTGTAGGATGTTAACAATAGGATGATATTCCACCACAACATTAGGAAGAACTTCCTGTGACAGTAAGAGCTGTTTGACAGTGGAACACACTCCATCAGAATGTGGTGGACTTTCCTTCTTTGGAGGTTTTTAAACAGAGGCTGGATGGCCATATGCCAGGAGTGATTTGATTGTATATTTTGATTGTGTTTTCCTTACTCTTCATTAATACTTGGCATTTGGGCCATTAAGAAAGCCATTACAATTTGCTGTCATGTCTTATTTGATGAGGTAAAGTCATGTACGGTGTTACTTCATTGCTCCACAGAAGTTTCAGACATGGAGTTTCTCTATTTTCAGCAACATCCTAGAGCAAATCAGGTGTCAACTCTCACTAGAAGCAAAGCTGACTTAAACTGTGACTGTCATACTTTGGCCACATCATGAGACAACATGATTCATTGAAAAAAGTCAATAATGCTTGATAAAGTGGAAAGCAGTAGGAAAAGAGGGAGACTGCATTACAAGCGGATTGATTCAAACAAGGAAGCCATGGCCCTGAGTTTGCAACACCTGAGCAGGGGGCTTGAGGACCAGGGATCTTAGATATCTCCCATTTATAGGGTCACAATGAGTCAAAGTTGGTTTGATAGCAAATAACAACAAATAGATGAAAGAGGAAAAATAGCTCTCGACAATTTTTGTCTGTCTGCCTGTCTGTCTCTCTCCTCCCTCCCTCCCTCCGTGTGTGTGGTGGTGTTGTCATGTTCCTTCAAGTTGTTTTCAACTTATGGTGACCCTATCATAGGGTTTTCTTGGTGAGATTTGTTTAGAGGTTTTCCATTACCTTCACCTGAGGCTGAGAGCATGTGACCTGCCCAAGGCCACCCAGTGGGCTTCTATGGCTGAGCTCGGAATTGAACCTTGGTCTCCAGAGTTATCATCCAATGATTAGACCACCACTCCATGCTTGTTCTCATACACACACACACACACACACACACACGTGTGTGTGTGTGTGTGTGTGTTTGTATGCAATCATCAGGATTTTAAGTCTTTTGATTTAAAGCAAACAGTAAATCTACATACCTGGTTGGATAAAGCCTGGAATGAATCAGAAGACAGTTTGATGAACTGTATTGCCAATAGTAAAAGAAATATGTTTGTTTTTCTGGCTGATGCTGGTAGTTGCACTGGACTTGACCTTGTGTTTTAAGTTCTGTTGTGGTGGAAGGAGCTGTCCAGGGATTCAGGCTTGAGCACTGTTCTCACTGCTCCCATTGTCAAGTAGCCCTACAAGCACAGTTAGGTTGAGGAAGGCCAAGTTGATTAAAGATCAATATGAATTCGACCAGAGACATGAAGAAACAAATTACAAATAACATGGCTACCTGTAGTGTGAAATCTTTTGTGGTGTGTGGGTGGGGACAAGGATCAATTAAGTCATGTTTCAGAAATAACACAATGAGTGGGAATAAAGTCAATTTATTGGGGTAATGCAGGGTTCTCATGTGGTTCCCAAGATGTTGTTGGAATGCAGCTGATAGCAATCCTGTCTATAACTAGGATCTATAGTCATAATGATTTCTAGTTACTTTGAAAGACATTTTGATACGAGTTTCTTAAGTTTTATCATTTTAAAGTTTTTTTTAAAAAACAAGCAAGGAAAAGTAATGAGCAACATGATGGGTTACTCCCAAGACACTCTAATGTGAAATGTTAATTAATGAATTCTCAAATATTATAATCATTAGCAGACAGCAATTTTTTAAAATTAACTTTCTATGCATTTATAACTCCACCGTACAGCAGAATAACATAGCTCAAAAACTTGTATGCTTATGACTCCTTATATATCTACTAAGTACAGATTGTTTTTGCTGTGTGTCTTTAAATTGTTTCTGACTTAAGACAACCCTAAGGTGTCTCAAGCATGGGGGTTTCTTGGAAAGATTTCTTTAGAATAGGGTTACCATTGCCTTCTTCTTAGGCATAAAGAGTTTGACTTACTCAAGATCAGATCGCTCAGTGGGTTTCCATGGCTGAGTGGGGATGCAAACTCTGAGCTCCTGGAGTTTGAGTCTAACACTCAAACCATAAGTACAGATATGTGAAGTATATGGTTCAAATATGTGAAGTGAGGAAGAAAAAAAGATAGTGCTTACTTGGTTAAATAAAATATAATTCCAAGTTTGCTAAAAATTCTGTCAACCAGCCAAAAATCCTGGGCAACTAGCCCAGAAACCCCAAAAGGAGGAAGAAAACCTCCAGGTGCACAAGGGAATATTTTATTGAGCCAAACACATTTTACCCTGTTCTTTCTCAGGAGTGCTCTTAAGCAGGCACAGTATTTTGCAAGTGTGCAAAGAGGCAAGGCTGAAATTGTTTGTGCTTAAGTATGCCCCTGAGAGCTTTCTTCCTTTCTCCTGGAATTTGTGCATTCTAGCTGTTTTCAGAAACCTCAGAAGCTCAGTCAGGCCAGTTTTGTCCTGGTTGATTGGCAATTCTGCTTCTTGTAGTCACTTGTTAAATGAGTAGTGGAGATGCATTTAAACTAGAATTGGCTTTTGACCATTGTGAAAAATTAATGAACCAAATCATAGTTGGCCATGTATGATGAACTGCTGAGTGAATGTTATTCAGTAGCTGTTAGCACCATTGCTAAGGGAGAAAAGGGAGACACTTTAAAGCTTAACATAAATCTGTGCTGGTATTTTACTTTCATAACTAAGTGTAACATCTCTGGTGACTACTTGATTCTTTTACACTGCCTGGTATAGACATTCATGCAGAAGACAGTGAAGATACACCAAGAATAAATAGTCACTTCTCGGGGAAATCCCCAAACATGTGGAATAATTGTTTTACTTTTTAAATTTTAGTTTCATCAAGACACAAGGGATATTATAATGCATTGTACAAGGCATATGAATTTTGAAGCATAAATGCTTTAAGCTCTAGTATCTGCAGATAGTTTAAGCATCACTATCTTGCAAAGAAAACCCCATGATAGGTTTGCCTTAGGGTCACTATAAGTTGGAAATGATTTGAAGGCACAACACAACAATAACATCTGCAGAATTAACATTGAAAAGGAACTGTGGTTGAGTGGGTTCTGTAACCACATCTAAATACTGTTTGAAATGGACCCACAAAATTGTTTTTAACCAAGGATGCTTGGAGCTTACTGGTGACCACATGTTTGAACAACTACCCAGATCATTAAAAGGTAACTATATTATTTGTTACTATAATAAGATCTTCCAGACCCACCCATTCCCCTCCCTGCTAGATGTAATAAGCTGCAGTGAGCTAAGGTTGAACATCTTTTTGGCTACTGGAACTGAGTGTGAGCACCCTGTCCATATCACCAGTCCCTAAAAACAGAAAGTTATCCAACAGTATAAGATCAGTCTGTATCCTACACACCTCCAATGGTTTATCTTGACTTGTTATGAAATCTGAGTGGTGGCAGATATGAGTGATTTTGTTCTCAACACATTTTACTAATGTGTCACAACATGGCTCCATTTTTAAATACCCACAGTACATCAACTTCTAGTGCAAGGAGCACTACTCAGTGACAAATGGTAAAGAAACAGTTAAATGAAAAGCCCTTCTCTTTTATTCAAAGAATTCAATGCTTTCAACATTTCCACATGTGACATATAGATGCCAATTTCATACAGCTGTCTGTTTGGATATTTGGGCGTCTCTTGATACCTACATATAGATGTAGGTATAGATTTCCCTTCCTGTTGTACTTTTATTTTCTTGAGTATTCTTTTATAAATAAATGCAGTTGCAAAACAGTTTATACAGTGCTCAAGAAGCTTACTTAATGTTCACTCTGTTGTTTTGAGAGCCAGGTGGTTGTTGTTAACTGCTGCCCCTCTGTTTTCGTGGGGAATCTCTTCCGGATCAGAGATTAGTGAGTATTCAAGCCCCATAGGCTTGAATGGGGTGCACCCCATTGATTTAAATGGAGGTTGCCCGTCCATGAATATGTAAAACCGCAGACTTGAAACCCCTGAGAATGGAGGGGTGACTGTATAGTGATGCTATGAATGAAAGATCTCCAAGTCACACTATCATCAACAGTTCAAGTCTTCCAAACTCAATGCTGTGGCGTTCTTGTCTGAGTCTATCCACTTGTAGAATGCCCATGATGGCACTACCTTTTCTTCAGTGATCCTGTGAGGCAAGAGGCTATGTTGATGTGCTGCTAGTAGCATCTCCCATGTCAGACAGGTTTTTGCTGAGGAGCCAGATTAAATGTGCCAAACAGCTAACAGAAAGCAGCACTAGTGGGGGTTACACCGATGGAGGATTTCTCAGATAATAATGTACAGAAGACAATGATAAACCATGCCTAAAGCATTTTACCTTGAAAACCCTATGATGAGATAAAGACCTTTTACTTTGCAAGGACGTTTTACTACTTTTTGTTCTGAGAGATGGGGCCTGGCTTTGATTAAAGTTACTGATGCTACTACCTTCTACTATTTGTCACCTCTGTTTTTTATTATTGGCTGTTCTGAAAGTCTCTGGAGTGAAGAGTGGGATATATATGTTCAAACAAAACAGGCTTCAGTGATTTCATGGGGCCTTCAGCAAGTCCCTTAACAGCCACATACGTATATGCATATGTGGAAATGACCTTCATTTTGTTTCTGGTTAGATGAGTAATACGTTGTTTTCCCAGGTTTTTGATTTCTATAGCTTGGAGCTTATAGTGGTGACAACAGCTTCCTGATAGTTAAGCTGTTTTGTTCTGCCTGCATTAAATGTTCATGTGTGCTCTGCATGAAACATTAGGTAATGTGCCATCATATGCATCTCTAATGGAAAAGTGTTAACGGAAGAGGGCAAGTGTTAGATGTACCTGTGAAAGGAGGAATAAAAAGTTTTCTTCTCTCTCCCATCTCACTTCTTTCCTCTATATCAGAAATGAAAGCTGGTAGGAAATCAAACACAAGACTAAGATGTGTTGCATCTTAGGGAGATATAAAGAATGGTGCTGGGTGCTCTTGTGAATATGCCCAAATTTTGTCAGCAGTACATCAGGCCTCAACAATGGCATAGTTTAGGTGTAGGAGGTGTTTGTGGAAAACATATCATTCACTTTGACTTTCAAAGGTTTGGAATGCTTTCATGTGTGATTACATGATTCTGTTTTTTTATACTTATTTTTTTTATCTTGCTGTTTATAAACTGATTCAGGATTTGTGGAAATGAGAAGCAGTATAAAATTATTTTTTAAAAGTAATAATACAAAGTGAGAACCAGTATGGTGTTTGAGCACTGGACTAGTACTCTAGAGATCAAGGTTTGAATGCCTGCTTGGCCACAGAACTCCACTGGGTGACCTTGGGTAAGTCACACTCTCTCAGTCTCAGAGGAAGGCAAAGGCAAAGGCAAATCCTCTCTGAACAAATCTTGCCAAGAAAACCTGCTGATAGGATCACCATGTCAGAACTGACTTGAAGGCACATAACAATAACACAAAGTATTTTAATGGTAGGTCAGTACAGGATGGAGTTATATGGTAACAGGCATTTAGGTTGTGGGTGTGTGCCTTCAACTTTCCTGTCAATTTATGGGTAACCTCATGAATTTCATAGAATTTTCTTAGGGAAGGAATACTCAGAAGTGGTTTTGCCAGTTCCTTCTCTATGCCCTACCCAGCATGCCTTTCATTGTGCTAATGTAATTTAAGTTTATAATAATAATAATTAATAATAATAATTTTTATTTATATACCGCCCTGTGGCACGCCAATCCGGGCGGTGAACAAGAATAAAATAAAATACAACATAAAAACAAGATAATTCCCTGCTCCCCCCTTAAAAGTTATTAAATCATGTTCAGTTTAAAACAGTTACAATTAAAATTAAAATTAAAGCGACTATAGATTTGTAGAAGATTTGGACAGGCAAGGCTCTTCCACCAGTTGGCTTTCTCCTGAGGAGAGGACCAGGCAGAGGAGGAGGAGAATGGAATTAATGTTGATTAATATTATTAGTTAATTAGTATTTAATTCAAACCTATCTGCGGCCTGAAGAACTTTAGCCTATTTTAATTTTGGCCCCTACCTACTGCCAAATCGTGCAGGTCTGCTTTAAAGTAGTAAATTGTTTTTTTTTAATAAGTACATATGTAGGTTGCATACAGATGATTTGAAACCTTGATTATACATCTGTAATCAAGGTTTTGATTAGCAACACCTTATAGGTTACCACCTTACCACCTTGAACAGCTTTAAAAAGGCTGTTAAGACGGATCTCTTCCGGCAGGCCTTTCCTGAATAGATATCTTGGCCATCAAGAGACAGCTCAACCTGCTCCCCTGATTCTGCTGTAGTTATTGTTTATTTGTCTATTTGTATTATTATTTTAAGTGTGTTTTTTAAATTGTCATTGTTTAATACTATTTTAAGGGGTGGGTGGGTGGGATTGTGGGATATGAAATGTATATTTTAATGTTGTAAGTCGCCCCGGTTGCATTACGCAGAGGGGTGGAATAAAAATAAAATTATTATTATTATTATCAGTGAAGAAAATGCACTGGAGTAGGATCTTTTCTACAAAATAGAATAGGCTTCCTCTTTTGTAAACTTAAAGTAAGAACAAACTAATAATGTAAGGAGCATTATGACAAGTAACATGAACAATTTACTTTAAAAAAAGGTACAATAATATCCCAAATCCACAAAACAGAGAAGGCAAGCTTTTGAAGTTCCACTTGAGGCTTCATCAGGCAAAGATGTTTAAAATCATACAGGAGGAAAAAAAGGACATTGTTAGAGTCACAGGCCTACATTTTGTCAAGATGTTGTTCTCAGTTAACATGGTATGGAGGGATATCCATGCAGACAGAGACCATTCTTTTGGTCCATGTGGTTTCTGGGAGACAAAAAGTCTTAAAAGTTCAGGAAATAAAATTTAACTCCATTTGTTGTTGTTGTTATCTGCCCTTGACTCGATCTCGAACCATAGTGAGCCTATGGATGAGACATCTCCAAGGCCTTCAGTCCTCCATTGCTCTGCTTAATTCCTGCAACCCCATACCTGTGACCTCCTTAATCCATCTGGCATGTGGTCTTCCTTTCCTCCTATTTCCCTCCACCTTTCCCAGCATTATTATCTTTTCCAGTGAGTCCTCTCTTTTCATGATGTGTCTGAAGTACGACAGCCTCAGTTTGGTCATCTTGGCTTCAAGGAAGACCCTAATCCTAATTGTAACCCTAACCCTAATCCTAATTGTAACCCTAACCCTAATTGTAACCCTACGTATGCGCCCTAGCAACTGTCCTCTGTTATGACAATAAATGCATTCTGTTGGATGTACGCTTGCTGTCAGCATGCACAGCAGTTTGCATGAAGGAGGCTTTTGTGACCTCTTCTGTGCAGGTGTGCAGAAGACTTGCACACCACTTCCTGGCATGATTGAGGGGGCCCCCCCTGGAGTAACATTTGCCCTTGCATGACCAACAGTTGCATGTATCAAGTCTGTCCACACAACCCCCCCTTGCATATACCTCTCCCCTCCCCCCTGATCTGTGTGGGACATGTTTTGTGGAGGATGATGGAGTGTCTTTTCAGTTGACAAACCCATTCCTTCACCCCAAGTGGTACCTGTCTACTGCACCCACTCCTTGGAGGGAAGCGGAGGGAAGCAAATCTTTGCATGATATGTGGGTGTATGACAGATCCTGTGCAGGTGCACAGGGATGCCAAACTTCAGTCACCTTTGTACACAGAGAGTGACACTGTATACCACCCTATAACAGGTCCTGTGCAAGTGCACAGGGATGCTGAACTTCAATCATCTTTTACACAGATATTGACAGACTGTATACTAGCCTGTGACAGGTCTTGTGCAGGTGCGCAGGGATGTTTTCCTGCACAGATGCGCAGGTGTGGAGAGATGTTCCTGCGCACGTGCACATGCATTTGAGAAGAAAAAAAAATTAAAGCAGCTGCTGCTGGCCCATGCGGTTGCTCCGCCTCCCTTTGTGGCATCCTTGGGGCTGGTGGTGCGGTTACTGAGGCTTCAATACATCCACAGAAAAGCTGTATTGGGTCCCCCCAGTGCAGTAGCTCTGTCCCCATTTAGGGCAACCTCAGGGCAGGCAGTGCGGTTGCTGAAACTTAGGGAAAAGCCCTTTTCTCTCATACCCTGTTTAAGACCCTGAGGCTTCAGACTGGGAGTTTGGCTAGCTTCCCAAGGGCAAAACAGGGCATTAAAGTTGTCTTCTGAAGAGTTATGGATTCTTCTTCTCTGTAGATCTTTATACAAAGATTGGATGGACATCTTTCAGGAGTATTTTAGTTGTGTATTTGTGCATGGCAGCACGTTGGACTGGATGGCGCTGTAATCCTGTCTGGCTTTATAATTCTATGTGTACTGACTTGTTTGGAAGCCATTAGGTTTGGGAACCTATGGTTAACTACAGATTCTTGGCTTGTTCACTTGCTTGTATGAAGTGAGGAATGAAATGAGAGTAATGTTGCAGTCAGGTGTATGAAGCTCATGCACATCTTAGCCTATTAGCCTAAGATTGATGGCATGATTGTAGCCAATGTTTACATACATTTTTTCTCTGCAGAAGGATTTGATAACACTGTCATAGAATGCATCTACTGAACTTCCTTTTGCATATATTTTATTTGACCACAAGAACTTATATCAAGGCTACCGTAGTCTTCCAGGTATGTTAGAGACTGAATGGCTTGAGTCTTACAGGGACTGGCAGTTCTGTTGCATCCTACCAGGTGTGTTCAGATTGAACCAGAACATCCATATGACAGAAAACAACACAAAAAGGTCATACAAAAAGATGTTGGTGTAGTATTTAGAACACTCTGCCTCCTGAGATTTATTGAATATTGGACGATTTCCCATATAGTTGCCAGGGTAGATTGTATAAAACAAAGCAATATTCATAGATTAAAATATCCTATTATACATTATTTGTTGTTGTTGTTGTTGTGTGCCTTCAAGTCATTTCTGATTTATGGTGACCCTAAGGCAAACCTATCACAGGTTTTTCAGGAAGTGTGTGACTTGCCAAGGGTAACCCAGTGGTTTCCATGGCTGAGCAGTGAATCGAACCCTAGTCTTCAGAGTCATCATCCATGCTCAAACTACTACACCATGCTGGCTCTTATTAGAAATGTTTTAATAGGTCATTTTTTAAAAGTAAAATTGTGATTTGCTCAAGGCTTTGTAGATAGGGCTGGGCTGGGTATCTGAAAATAGAACATATTTTAAATAACTGAACTTGTTTTGGTCCCTTTGATCTTACAGCAGAATTGCTTGCTATTGTTAAATATTTTCTGTTACTTTCCTGTTTCTTCAACTGCTTGTCTCTTGAGAACTTGAGCCTTTGAGTGGCTTGGACTGGTTTATTGTTATAATTTATAGCATCATGATACATCCAAAGCTTTAGCCATTGATTGGGGTGAACACCCTGAGAAACCATGAATTATGTACAGAATACTGTCTTCCTGCTTTAGCATCAGCAGTAGCACTGAGGTGCATGTAAAAGCCTTTTTTCCTGTTGCCAGTGTGGTGACCCTTTTTTGTTTCTGTGAGCACCATTTTTTTTCCAGTACATAGAGAAACAAGTTCAAGATGTGGGAGCATTTCCTAGGCAATACCAGAGTATTATAACCAAATCTATTTTTCTGCTTTCCAGAAGGATAGCAGCAAAGATAATAAAGATATTTTTGGCAATTTAAAGACTAACCAGTTTATTACAGGATGAACTTTAAATAGAGAGCCAGCGTGGTGTAGTGGTTTGAACATCAGACGGTTCTGGAGACCAGGGTTTGAATCCCTGCTCAGCCATGGAAACCTACTGGGCGACCTTGAGTAAGTTACATTTTCTCAGCCTGAGATGATGGCAAAGGCAACATTCCCTTGGACAAATCTTGCCAAGAAAAACCTGTGATAGGTTCACATTAGGGTTGCCATAGGCACACAACATCAACATGAACTTTTCATACTAACCTGTGCATCTGATGAAGCAGGTTATATTCCATATACAAAGTATAATAAATCGTTTTGGTCTTTAAGGTATAACAAGATCCTTCTTATTGTTTCTTTGTGCTTAATCAGTGCAGTTTTTGCATAGTACATCTCTAGAAGCCAGTGACCTTACACATTGGATCATGGGGATAAAATGTCTACCTTTTTGTGTTATCTGAAAGAGATATTTCCAGAGGCAACTCATTACATTTAAATTGGAAAAAGCTTTGGTTGATAGAATTAACCTGCAATTTTGAAAAAGTGAAGTAGTAAATGCAGACAGAGCACTTGTTAGATCTGTGGCAATTTCCTCAAGAGTACATAAATTGATAATTGACATGTACAGATCTATAAATCTATTCTTGTCCACACTGGCAGGGAGCAATTGCATATTTGATTTGATTAGAGTGTTTTGAGGACACAATGCACCAAATAATTGCTTATGGAAAGCAAGAGGCTGATATTCACTGTATAGTTGTTACCACTTTGAAATACTCTTACTTTAGAAAAGCAGCCTTCCCTCCCCCCCTTTTTTTTATTAAAAAAAAGTACCAATATCTGTGGATTGATTTTTCTGGTTTTGCCAGCTTCAATTCATCATTTTAAATCTAAAAATATTAAGAAATAATGGTATGAAATTATCTCTTTGTCTCTGACGTAAGTTCTCCCCAATTTATTTCTTTGCATAAACCAACAATGAGAACAGCTCTCAGAAAATTATCTCTGCATTACTAATCTTGAACACTAATAGTTTTCTCTCAGTCTTTACCAATTGTTCCCACATATTAAGGTGCAGTTCATGCAAAAAAGCTAAATACAATCCACTTTAGAATAGTGTTGGAGAGAACTGTGCGGAGTGAGTCATAAGACTGCCAAGTTTGACAGGATCACACATCTACAAATTCCATTCATTGTCAGAATTCCAATCGCACTCTGGTAGAAATAGCAATAGGCAGAGCACATATTTTTCTGTCCAGAGGAGCATCCTAAGGATCTAGGTCAAGAACATGTAAGGGTATATACAATGATCCAAAATATCATCTAGTTACTGTTTGCTTGAAAATCCTATTTTGAAATAAAAAGAAGAATATCTCATGGCTTATTTCAGTATGGCAATACTGTGCAGGGATAACACCAAGCTCTATGAAAAGAAGAGAACCAGCTGAATCAGGAGCAAAGTCTCTTTAATAATAAGAGGTTATGCATTGAATCATCCCCACTCCATGATGAAAGCATCTGTGCCAGCCAGGCTTAGCTACTGGTCTCAACAAATAAAGTCCTTGACACAACTTACCTTTGCCTTTCCAGAGCAGTATTTTTAACATTTAAAATAAGGTTGTTCTTGCTCCATGAATAGGCTTGTGAAATTTCATGTGTGGGTGTGTTACCTTTGCCTCCGCAGAGTGCAGTTTCAGCTGGACTCGCAGGCAATGACCACATGTTTCTTGGTCCAAGATAATTGATTTTATTGGAACAAAACTAAAATAAAAACTTGAGCGCTCAAGGGTACCGATGCCAGGACCCAGATCCGAGGCTGGCACAAATATTCCTTAAATGGTGACAGCTCCTTATGGGGTCAGGGCCTACAGGGGTTCTCCGCCCACAAGTACTACCATTGAGGCTGTGGCCTAGTCCACTCACAGCTTCCCCCCCTCACAGAGAGTGCTGAACCACCCCGAATCCCCGATATCACATTCAAGGTTACACATTTTATTTACAAGCAGTTGGAAAATTTACATTTTCTGGCATGGGTTTCTTTTGCAAAGTTGTACTATACACAGAAAACACTGGAAGAGCAGACAAAACACACGATCATTGTCTTCCCACACTGCTGCTTAAGGCATCCAAAATGTATAAACAAAACAATAAGCATATGAGATCTGTTTTGCTTTTTTACTAACAAAACATGGAGCAATAAAACCTGGTGATCTTCTCTCATAACAGAGGTCGACATCCAAATCATAAAATGAAAATGTTTTTCTTCATTTACCGCTAAGTTAAATAACAGAATTTCCATCCCTTTCCCAATGTAACCATTCTTAAAGGTTGTCAGACACCAACCAATTCTGGTAGTATAGAGTCCTAATGAAAGGATACAGAGCTTCTTAGAAACACTTTATATATATATATATATATATATATATATATATATATATATATAAATACCCAAAGCATAGTGCAACTTTCTTTCTCCTCCCTGCACCCCCATTTCCCCCACAGGGAAAACTTAGTTCACTGCACAGTACTTACAAATATAGAAACTTATCACATTGATTTTAAAACTGGCTTACCTGATAGAGTTTCAGATTTAAAGCAGGTGGCATCCTGATCTTATCAGAAGGATTAAGCCGCTGAAATCGCCTCCTGGGTCCATCTGTGCTCCCACAGGTGCTCAGCGCACCTCTTTTTGAAGCCAGGAGTTTTCCAGCTTAAGAAAATGGCCACTGGAGTGGCCCTAGGAATGGGGATGGACCTGGGATGGACCCCGGCGGCAATTTCGGCAGCTAAATCCTTCTGATAAAATCAGGATGCTGCCCGCTTTAAATTTTAAACCCGATTAGGTAAGCCAGTTTTAAAATCAATGTGATATAATAATAAATAATAATAATAAATATTATTTTTACCCCGCCCTGTGGCGAACCAATCTGGGCGGCTTACAATTAAAAAAGACATGTGTTATACATAATATACAAAAAAAAAAAACCCCTCCCCCCCTTAAAATAGTATTAAATAAAGACAGTTTAAAACAATAAATCAATAAACATTAAAATCAAACTAAAATTACAAAATTATAAAAATCAGCCTTCCTTGCCCAAACCAAAAAGCCCAGTCGACGAACCTCCCATCTATCAGATGGGGCCACGTGAGGTGTCTTCCAAAAAGCTCTCTCTGAGGAGTCTTCCAAAAGCTCTCTTGAAGGAAGACGTATATTCTCCGTAGTAAAATCAATACCAACTGTTAAATGACCAGCTTGGATAGATCAGCATTGAAATTGTAGTTAAACATAACACAATTATAATTAAACACTCCATGTACACTATAGAAATATACAATATTGTCTTTAAGACTGAAAATGACAAGATCACAGAAAGTGAAATTCAGTCTCAGTAATTTCTTTTATAAGCAACCCAAGCACAGTACATTTGGCCTCAAAGGGAATGAGAGGGGGTGCTTTCTAATGTCTGAGGAGAAAAAAGTTTTGTTTTAAAATGAATGAAGTGATGATAGGGGAAGGATGACTCAGATATTTCGTATATTTCCTTCAGTGTGTTTATTTGCATCATCCAGGGTCAACAGTCATGGCAACTTTGTTTTACTATTGCAGAAACCCGTTTTTCATATTTTCTTGGTGTAGTTTTGCTGCCTGGATGGTTGTTGGATAGTAGAACCAAAGATGGCTTTGTTCATGCTGGCTCAAGAGGCTGTTTTTGCCACACGTTTATAATGACCCAGTCACCTGGTTGAATGTTGTGTAGTGGACCATCCAGACTGTAAGGCCATTCCTATAAGGAGATATAATGGAGAACAAAGAGAGCAAGGGAGAGCAAGAGAGAGCTCAGGTCAGAGAAAGGACATTTTTCAAACAGCCATTCCATATCTTTCCCCTCAGGCCTCCCAGGTGAGTCCCCAAGGGCCACAGTCTTCCAAAAGCTCTCTTGAAGGAAGACAGTGTCAGTTTTTCTCTGGGAGTAGTGGTCAATGCCAGTGGAAAGGCTTGTGTCCATTTTAGTCCAGTCTATACCACGTCCGCTGTAGTCTGTACAGGCACCACGCCAGGAACAAAATGGCATGATGTCTTGGTGATGTAATCCACGAATTAGTGGCACTGTTATTCAATCTCCTTTTTTGTCTCCCTCTGTCTCTGAGTTGCAAGGAGCTCTTTGCTTCTTGAGCTGCACCTTCAGCAGGTTATCTTGCTCAATTTTCTTTGTCACTGAAAATACTTGTTGCTGTGTGTCCTCACTGATGTTAACTATGAGCAGTATCTTTATAGAAAATATCTTTCATGTTCTTAGCCTAATCCACTCCTCTTATCTATTGTAATGCTCCTTATCCAGGAACAGCCTATCCATGTTGCGAGCAAGGCTTGGTAATTGATGTCAACATCCCTTTGGAGATATGCTTCACAAATCATGATGTTCCTCTGGGAACACTGCTAACAAAAGCTCCAGGACTATGAGTTAGCCCTTCATAGAGAAGCCTGAGGAAGTCAGCTATCCCACTGCCTATGCTTCGTACCAATCTGGTTGCTAACCTTCCTAGCTTTACAGGATTAAATAGAGCATTAGTGTGCTGCTTCACTTCTGGCTAAGAGTGGAGGCTTTGGTGGAACGAGAAATGCTTTTGTTTCGAGGTTAGGTTTATTCACCTGGAACAGTAAAGTCTGCTCTCCTGGTAGGGATCTTTGCTACATTCTTCCAGGTCTTTGCTGGATACCATGAGGCTGTGCATTTTGGTCTACTGTATGCTTTCATTTTTTTTTTTCCTCTCTGGCACAGCAAGACTGAAAATGGGAGCTGGATTTGCTGTAAAGCTGATTGTCCAGCTATAAGTCTCTACTATAGATTCAGAAAGTACAAAACTGCTGAAGACTATTGGTGGCCTTTTCATTAAATTCCTGTGACAAAGGCCTAAGGTAGCTGGCATCTGGAACCACGTGCAGGTAAATGTGGTCTATGATGAACCGCAGAAGTTCAGGTGACATTTTGGGGTTTGTGATGTCATTGTTCGCAGTGAGGTTCAGCTGACTGATGAATGTTTTAAACTCAAGGCTGTGTTCTTGAGTTCTGTTTAAGTTGGCCTGGTGTTCTGGTCTTCCTTCGGGTGCTAGAATGATCACTGTTGATCTGCACTGATGGGCAACATCCACATAAACATAGCCAAAACCGGTTAAGGACACAATTGGATGTCTTGGTTATTAATGTCCACAAAATCACTCCATTCATTTGTTAATTTCATCTGAGGATAGGACTTTCAAAACAATGCTGGGTACCAAACCTTTTGGGGTATTTTTTTCCCAATCTGGATGGTTGGAAACTTGTAATAAGGCTTATGATGTATTGAACTCTCAGCTGGAACATGTTGCAGTAAACATCAAACACTGGTGTGTCTTTGGAGTTTTAGGCACTGAGACAGACACCGGTTGTGGAGGATTATGAGAGGACTAGGATCTTCTGACAGAACTAGGTATGTCACCCCAACACTGCTCCTGGTGGCCATTGCTGGTACCTAAAAGGTAGATGGAGACGAAAATCTTCTGGCCAGATCGAGAGAAATGTAGATCAGGATAGTGAACCACTTGTGGGAGAGGCCAATCTCATTAAGAAGGATTGAAGCAAATCACGGCCTAATAGGTTGACATGAACATCTGGTAAAAGCAAAAAGGAGTTTTAATAGCAGGAGATTCCCCACAGTGCAGGTAGAGGGGGCATATAAAACTGTTGATTGTGATCCTGTGGCTCCTGCCACAGTCAAACACTCCTGGACTGGAACAGAAGGTGAATGATTGCAGACAGCGCTGCTCCAGTGTCAACCAAAAATTCTTCAAGCTTTCTTCCCACTCGTATTTTTACTCAGGGTTCAGGGGGTGGTGACTAGACCCCTGATCTCTTCAGTCATGGCAGAATTCTGGGTTGGCTGGCATGATGGCAAGACGTTGGGCTTCCTGCCCTCGAGGGCCCTGGTGGAGTTGCGACGATTGGTGCTCTGTGTGTTCCTTAGGGGGCACTGCTACTTCCAGTGTCCAGACTGCAATAGATGCAGTGGTCCCTGCCCAGTCCAGGGGGCACTGCTACTTCCAGTGTCCAGACTGCAATAGATGCAGTGGTCCCTGCCCAGTCTTTCTTTGTGACTTGAGCCATCTCTCAGAGGACCTTGATGTCAGTTCTCTTTTCCTTGATAATTGCTACCAGAGGCTGGGACTGCCATGACCATGGCTTTCCGTCCTTCAGCTTTCTCAATTTGGCAGTTCTGGAAAGCCTTTTGGGCTTCTTCTAGGAGGGCGGCTAGTGTGTTGCTTGTTCCTCCAGGCATTTTGGCTAGCTTACAATGGATATCCTTGCTACAATGGGTCAGGAAAAGATATTTTAAAATGAGACCAGTCTGAGGAGAATCAGGGTTGTCAGCGGTGTTTTCTCTGATCCCGTCTCACAGTTTCTGTAAAAACTGAGAAGGGCTCTCCTTTTCTTCTTGGTAGATTTCTTCCACCTTGGTTAGTTATTACAACTGCTCCTTGCACCCCTTCAAGAGACAAGTCTCTGAAATGGGCTATATGATCAAAGTCAGATGGTGCCCCTCCCACTCCTTGAGTAACATTAAGATTCCAGTTGGGGTTGTTGTCCCAAGGAACTGCTGCCTGGTAGGACCAAGCTGAGTGACGTGTGCTGCTTGAGCCGCATGTTGGACCGCTTTGGCAACTATTTCGGTTTCAGAGAAGACTAGTTCTGCAACTGTCTTGATATCTGCCCAAGCAGGGAAGTGTATTGCAAAGAGGGCAGTAAGTGTAGAAGTCACCACTGATGGAGCTGTAGACAGGTTTCCTTTTAATTCACTTAGCTTGGCTAATTCTGTCAAGTCCCAAGGCTGGTGATGGCAGAGTCTATATTCACCTGGTCCATTGCAGTGTCGACGATGCTTGACTGGGAGAACCAGAGGAAGGACAGGTACTGAGGAAAGGACTGTGACCAACAAGGAAGGACAGGAGGTAAATGGTAGTCTGAAGACATCAGGGAGGACTCGAGGCTTGGGTATAAAGGAGGCAGAGTTGGGAACAAAGACTGGGGTTCAGGCACTTTCATGGACCTTGCAGGACCATGGGCAGAAGTCATGTCTTGACTCAACATTTCTAGCACCTCTCCTGATGAGGGGACCCCACCTGGGAAAGCTGAGGGATTCTCGGCCTGACTATATAATTATCATTCCCCCTCCTTGTGCACAAGGTATGGGTTCAAGGAACCCGTAAACAGCATTTTTAAACACCCGAATATAACATTGTTCATTAAATAAATAAATAAATAAATAATCCCCATAGAGTCAAAATTATTAATCCAATTGTCACTTCAATTTGTTAAAAGTACCATTAGCATGCCACTGACTCATACCAAAAATGTGATATTGAGGCCATATTTCAGTACAATATTTCTTAATTCGTTCCATTCATTCATCACTCATCATTTTTCTCATTTTTTTGTTAAACCTCCCATTTCCCATCTTATCCCACTTCTGCAGAACACACTTCAATGGAGTCAGGGCCCCCCATCTCCCGAAGTGGCAGGAGTTTTAGACTGCCCCAACCCCATTCTAACAGAACAGACCACGTACAGGTATTACTCTGGATGTCCCCAGACAGATACAGACCTCTGAGCATCCTCAGGCAGATACAGACCACTGAGCATCCTCTGGCAAATGCAGATCACTGAACATCCCCAGGCAAATACAGACCACTGAGCATCCCCAGGCAAATACAGACTACTGAGCGTCCTCAGGTAAATACAGATCACTGAGCATCCTCAGGCAAATACAGACCACTGAGAGTCCCTAGGCAAATACAGACCACTGAGCATCCCTAGGCAAATACAGACCATTGAGCGCCCCCAGGCAAATATAAACCACTGAGCGTCCTCAGGCAAATACAGACCACTGAGCATCCCTAGGCAAATACAGACCATTGAGTGCCCCCAGGCAAATATAAACCACTGAGCGTCCTCAGGCAAATACAGACCACTGAGCATCCTCAGACAAATACAGACCACCGAGTGTCCTCAGGCAAATATTGACAACTGAGCCAATCTCCAACTCACATGAGCACCTGGCTAGGAAAACAGGGGTGGTACCAGTAAGATGGGGCAATAGGTGCTGAGCTAGCAGCTCTTTTACAGTGCCCAGACTGCCTTTGCGTTTTGGGAAGTAGTGAAAATGTGTCAGAGAAAGCACTGTCTTCTACCTCTCCCCAAAATGGCTCAAGGGTTGTAGAAAGAATTTGGTGTCCACAGTCTTTGTCAGCAAACCAGGACCTGGAGAAAATTTAAGTTTTGGCCCAATCTCCAGAAAATGCTTGTAGTGTGATTGGCAGTATGGGAAATGGATTAGTATCTTTGACATATTGCCTCTTCCAGCCACAACTTCTCCAAAGATCCTTAATATTGTGCTTATTAAATAGGATGCAGATAATAGAATTATACACAGGTGCATTCTCCTAACCTATTGATTTCCTTGCAAAACTTTTCTGCTGTTAAGAGTTCGTTCTGTTGTGATGAAGGCCACACCAGACTTCCACGAAATATATTATACCTACTCAATGCCTTTAAAAAAATTCATTTGGTCTCCTTTTATCACCAAAAACTTTAAATTACTTATATAGTGGGCTCTTCACATATGCAGGAGATCCGTTCTGGACGCCCCCCCCCCCCCCATGTAAGGCAAAAATTGTAAGCCCCATTGAAAATAATGGGAGCGCACCTCCACACATGGTGTGGTGTGTGCGGCACATGCATGTGTGCCATTGTTCCTGCCACGGTTTGCCTTCAGCATAAGGTTAAAGCTGTGTATGGTGCACCTGCGTATGGTGCAGGCGTGCTGTACTGTGGTCCCTTGGATAGAGAAATAATAGCACCAAGTGGGGAAACCCTGGCTAAAGCAATACACAGTGTATATAAATAACAATGGTTGCTGGAGTTTATGGACTCATCAGGAAATCACTACTGGTGCCCAGAAGCTTTTAATGTAAAAGCATTCCTTCAACCACATGCTGCCTGTGGGATGTTGTAAGGTGACCTTTGGAAAGGTTTTGTGAGAATATAGTTTAATGGAGGTTTGGCATTCTTGCCAGACTGGGAATGTCAGCTGATTGTTTTGAGTTCATGAGGCTTCTAGAAGACTGTCCTCCAAAAGGGCTTTTTCTACATTAAAGTGTGGGTGCATCCTCTTCCCTTTTAAAACAAGTAGATCACCAGTTTGATAATCTTATGTCTCTGCCTGTATTACAGCAAGAAACCTAGCCAATTACTACTTTAAAAAAAGAGCATTACCGGGTTATAAAGTGGAAATAATCTGAAATAAGTATTGAGCAGAGAGTCATGCTTCAAACATTTAAAATGATCTAAGGGGCAACAGCAATTTTTATGAATCAAGGGGGCACCTTCCTCTTTAAAATTCAGCTTTTGAGTGAATCCTTTGGCATGGCTCCTTAATCTTAATATGCAATTGAAAATGCTGGCCAAGGCATGCATCGTGCTGGAAGGAGCATTAGAAAGCATATCAAGTTTTTTGGTGTTTATGTGAGAATTTTTCCTAAGGTTAATAGCAGCACAGGGGAGAGAGGGTTTTATTTTATCTGGATCATTGCTAAGGAAGAAAGGTTTAAGCTTCCTTTCTTGAAGTCTTCATGATTTTCACTGCATAACATGGCATGTATCATTAAACAGACCAGAATGAAATGCTTTCTAATGACATGTGTCATATCATGTATAGCTTGAGCTTAAATCTTAGGGTAAAACTAGATGTTATTTTGAATATGTCTTTAAATTCTGTAATTTAGCTGCACAACATATATTTTCTTCCTTTTAAAAATAAAATCTGTAATAAGATCCTCATCCAGGTTTGGGACCTTGGTATGAACATGGGGTTGAAGAGCTTAAGCCTTTCTCCCATGCCATCTTCATACTAATAATTATTTCTCCCAGAGCTGCTGCTCACTTCACATAGCAGCTTTGGAGCAAATAACTGCATCAGCATAGTGAAGACTTTCAGCAGGAAATATAAGAGGGGGACAAATCTTGCAATCCTGATAGAGGCAGAGAATCATCTCTTGACCTTCAATAGCAACATGGAAGTGCTAGGAACAGAAAAAAATATTGTGAAGTCGTAGACTTTCATGGCTGGCATCCATAGTTTTTTGTGGGGTTTTTTTTGGCTGCGTGGCCATGTTCTAGAAGAGTTTCTTTCTGACGTTTCGTCAGCATCTGTGGCTGGGATCTTCAGAGCTCATTCTCTGAAGATGCCAGCCACAGATGCTGGTGAAATGTCAGAAAGAAACTCTTCTAGAACATGGCCACACAGCCCGAAAAACCCACAAAAAACTATAGAAAAAAAATATTGTTTTGTAGTTTTTTATACTCCGAAAAGAGTAAATCTTTTCTAGTCATGGTTTGCTAGTGCAGGTAAAATAAAAGTATTATGCCCTTTCTAGGAATGCATCTAGGAAACTGGTGGGTTGAGAACTATAGTTTGAATTTACAAATTCAGATGAAGGCAACACCCAACAGGCACTACTTTGGAGCTCTATGTGTTATGCTGATGGACCATATGGTGACAAGTCTTGTTCACAAAAAGAATAAATGGATACAGTAATAAGAACTTGACCTTGGGGAATTTTTAATTAGCTCAAAATTAGTAAGCAGGATTGCAATCCAATGTGTAACAGAGAGGGGAGGTAGAGAACTCTCGCAGAGGCAGCATTCTTCCAAAGAATTGTATTTTATTCAGGGAGAAAAATAAATCAACAAGCAAACACACACATACACACAGAGGCTACATGGAATCTGTAGGAAAGGTTTCACACACAGAATAGTTATAAATTAAATTATATAGCTACCATTCTAGTTCTTACTAAAAATCATGTGGATACCTTATTTTATTAAATAAAAACATTAAAAACAAGAATAATAAGTTTCCCATCTTTTAAAGAAGGTTTAGTTTTTCTCTTACACTCAATTTCTTTTTCTGGGTTAATTTTTCCATTGGGCTTGCTTTGTAAATATTTTTTGGTTGATCCGACTACTGCAAGGGAAAACAACATTATAGTGCACCATTAATATTTTCTGCTTCGCTAAAATAATTTACAGTATTTATCCACTTGCCCCAGTTCTGGAAGCTGAAAATTAAGATAGATAAGGAATGGGCAATTATAGGAAGCTCAGGGAACAATTTTATGCATCTGGTTCCTGGGGGCGGGGGGGGGGGCAGGGGAGGTCTGCACAGACTGTCTAAAATGCTGAGCTCCCTTCACAAAAAACAAGTGTCCAAAAGTCCACTTTGGTTTTTTCAAAAAAATGGTAATCAGTGCAATCTGCTAAAAGGTGCATTACTGCTTCTAGAGATTTCCAGGAGGAGAAACTATCCCTTTATTATTTGTGGCAGAAAAAAGGTGATTAGATATTGACTGCTGCGAAAACAGTCCTGGCACCACACTTGGTCTACTTCTGACCCAGCTGATGTGTCTTTTCTAGTCTTGCATTTTCTGTACTCCACATTCTGTATAGATTTTTTCCCCCTGTTTGGAAACTCACTTCTACAAGTTTTATCCTATCAGATGTATTCTGATGTTGAGCTTCAAAGAGCAGAGCATGCAACAGAGAGCTGTATCTCAAGCTGAACTTCAAAGAGAATTGCTTACTTTAAAGAGAGCTTCATGTCTGGTATCACAGAAAATGAAAACTATCAAAGTTTCTTCCTTACAAAGCTTAGGATATTGTTGACTTGTTTCTCGCTAATGCCAATGTCCACTTCCAAGAACTTTAGGTGTGGCTTCACCTAGTGATAGTGGTAGGTGTTGGTGATGTGGACAGGGCTGTTTGTCTTTCACAAGCAAGTCTAGAGGCAAGTATAGAAATCTAGATCCTTCTTTGGCTTTAGTCTTAATTCCCTAACCCATGCTGGTTATGTACGTGCACATTGATCTTTAAAGTGTCTTTTGATGGCAGTTATTGACAGATTGAATATACTGAATAATAAACAGTAACAGCTTGCAGATGCATCTTTTTATTCCCTGTACTGTAGATATTTCACATAATGGTTTTAAGTCTTGCATTTTTTTTTATAACCATGGACCTCCAAAGCACAATTGAGACATTAGAGCAATTCAGAGCTGAATGTGTAAATTTCAGAAATAAAAACAAAAGGTATTCCCTACTGGGTTGTTTGAACATGGAAAACATCATGTCCTACTTATCTTGTATTATATTAGTTAGTTTATCCTCCACCTTTTCCCTGAAAACCACTTGTAGCCATGACAGCTGTCAGGTTAAAGCATTTCAGAGAAATAAAGGGTTAGCTAATTGTTTGCTTTGCATTGGTTGGGCCATTGCTGGGGAGAAAGCATACACCCCTCCCCACTCTTGTCAGATAATTCACCTGAAGAGCTCCTCTTATTTTCTAATTTTACTTGTTTATCACTGCATCCTCATTTGTCTACAACCAGACCTTTTTGAAATAATGTTCTTGGCCTCCCAAAGAGATGTAAATTGTTTTTAAATTGATTTTTCTTTTTAAAAAGTAATCAATTTTTTAATGGCTTCATGTACAACCTTCTGCAATGGAAGACTGAACTTGCATGATTTGGGTTTGTTTCCCAGCACCTTTAACCTATTATCTGGCCCAGGTCGCCGGACTTACCGGCCCAGGCGGACCCCTGCCGCTGCCGTCGCGCGCGACTGCCGCAGCTGCGTGTTTTGGCCTCTGTGCGGCCACGCACCGCAGCTGCCATTTTTATTTCCAGAATGGCGGCTGCGATGCGTTTGCGCATGCGCAGGAGTACTGTGCATGCGCAAACGAGTCGCGGCTGCCATTTTAGAAAACAAAATTTTTTGTTGCAAAGAAAGGCATGTCACATGTACAACACATTCAAAATAGTTAGGTGCTGAAAAACAACCTTGCAGGACTGTCACCCAGTCCCAGAAAGAGTGCTTATAAATGTTGCACGTTACATACAGAGCACCTTGCTGAACTGATTGTCTTTTGAATTTTGTGGTAGTTGTTGCACTTCACAATTAGGCTTTTCCCCCTCTGCGTTAAACAGTTACAGCTGTTTGTACTCATTCAAACACCTGATGCTGAAATACCACATATTCTCATATGTGTGCAATTTGAATCCCCATGTAGATCAAGTGGCCTATATTTGGGTAATTAATACTTACAGATAGAAAGAATATTCACACATTTTTCCATCCTTGATAAGAAAATGATCCACCTCCATGCAATATGTTTTGGACTTAATGGCTTTTAAAAAAAATATTTATGTTGCTTTTTTCGCAAACTTTTTTGTGAATTAGTTTTTCTCTAACAAAATCTCAAAATATGAAAAATAGGTGGAAAAAACCCTTTATACTAACTTATTGTGATCTTATTTCTTAAGTTTTGGCACATACTTGTAAATTTCTCAGAGATCAATAGTTATTAAGTTGTCTAAAAATTGAATAGATAAATGGTTCAGAACTTGGGCCCATCATCTCCACCCTTCTTTTATTGCTTTCAAGGGAGGGTTGTGCACTAAATAGTTGTGTAGCTAGTCAATATGGTTCTCTACATGGATCTCATGTAGTTAGAGTTATAGAGACAGTTTCTAGTTGGAGATGGAAAAAGGCACACTTCCTTTCTGGAAGTAAAGTTGTATTGTTTTTAAACTGTATTGTTTTAAACTTGGTGTTTGCTGACTTGAATCCCTATATTAGGAGAAAGGCGGGATATAAGATAATGATGATGATGATAATGATGATGATGATGATAAAATTTCTGTATCCATAACCCATATCCCTTTCTCTATCCATAACTGGAATTTTGGAGTGGCTGTTCTTGTAAGATATAAGGTACAGTGGGCCCTTGGTATCTGCTGGGGTTTGGTTCCAGGACCCCCCATGGATAACAAATCCATGGATGATCAAGTCCCATTATATGCAATGGCATAGTGAAATGGTGTTTTTTTTTATGTAAAATAGCAAAATCAAGGTTGCTTTTTGGAATTTATATCTTTTTGGAATGTTTTCAAGCCATGGATAGAATGTTTTCAAGCCATGAATGGAATGTTTTCAAGCCATGGATGGTTGACTCCATGGACATGGAGAGCCAACTATAATTGTTACATGTGGTCTGTTCATTGTACCATCTTCTTTTGCACTGTCACAGGACTACACCTAATAGATGGTTGATAGCACAGCATGGACCTTTCACATTTTTCTGCAGTAAACTATGTTTCAGTCATACAGGGGACACTTTTGCACTTTTATTGATGTAGGAGGATTGCATTTGTTTGTTAGCAAGTCCGTGTCCCTTGCCCATTTGCGGGACAAAATGGGGTGCGCCCTTGCGGGTGCACGTCTCCTTTCATGCCAATGGGGCTTGAATATCCATGGTTTTCTGCTTTTGCGAGGGATGGATCCCCCATGAGAACGGAGGGATGACTGTATGTGATGACTGATTAGGATATCTTGGAGGCTAAAAGGAAAAGGCCTGACACCTAAATGTAACATAGCTCTACATTAGCAAACTGAGTTTTTGGGCCTTTGCAGACTGCTAGAAATAGTGCAGAATGAGTCCACTTTAACTGCCCTGGCTCAGTACTAGGGAATCATGGGAATTGTATTTTTTTCTGAGACATTGAGCCTTCTCTGTCAGAGAGCTCTGGTGCCACAATAAACTACAGTTCCCATGATTCCCTAGCACTGAGCCAGGGCAGTTAAAGTGGACTCAATTCTAGCAGTCTGCAAAGGCCCTTTGTTCTTTCTGACCAAGATCTCAGGTTAAGATCCTGACAAGGTTTATAAATAAATTCCAAGCAACATTTTTGCCTCATCAAACAATTAGACAGGTAAACTATTTTGTTTCAGTTTTTAATATAAAATATTCAGAAAAGAATTTGAAGTGTGTGTGTGTGTGTGTGTGTGTGTGTATGTGTGTGTGTGACAAACTGTAAAAATGGTTCGTGTGTAGCCTTGTAAATTCATAATAGTGCATGACAAAAGCATGACTAAAAATTTTTAAAACTGTATTTGGATAATGTGTGATAGGTGTGTAATATTTCAATTGCACTAAGAGGCACTGAGTAGGTTGCTCTTTATGTTGTATACTTTTTGCATAATTTTCCAATTATGTAAGACAATATGCCAGCACAATTAACACTAATAGGTTTGACCTTCAGGAATGTGGAGTGTCACTGAAATCTTTTGGTACAGCTCTATAGTGTCATAATTTACATGCAAAATAAGGATTTGGATTAAGATTTAAATTTTGTGAACTCTTGTGTTTCCCAGGCACAAAAGGTTATTTGTTGGAGTTTCTTTTTTTTAATGACCATAGTTAAAATTTCATGTGACAAAAACTCTTGAGTAAGACAAGAAAATGCTAGGTTACCTTGTGGGCTTTTTTTCTTTATCCATATGGCACCACATATGTAAATAGTCAATACTGGCTTCATCTTTGTGTCTTTCTTGCTCCACTTTAACCTCTCCCCTTTTCTATTACAGCATTTCCTTTTGTTAATTCATACACAGTTCATCTACCATCTACCACAGTTCATCTACCATACACAGTTCATCTACCAGTATAGTCTGGGTCACTTCCACAGACTGCTTTAGCTTTGATGAATTAACTTCTCAGGTAGAATCTAGAAAGTGTATACTAGGGTTGCAACATTTAGTCAATTAAGTTTTTAAGAAATTATTTGGAAGAGCCCCCAAATTAATCACACATTATGTTTTTAAAACCATTGTTCATTGTTTCAAAAATATTTTTAAAATGGAAGAAACATTTTCAGTGCAAAAACTTGGAAAATCTGTAGATGGCTGGCAGTGCTGTGGAAGACACATCCCATGGTATGTGAATGTGTGTTTAAAATGAGAGGGGGAAAAAAGAGGAGCTATTTTGTCTAAAAATGTTGCCAGCTGCCACATGTGTATTCACCACATAATAAAGAGTCAAGTATGCTTTTATCTTCAGGAGTATTTATTCATATGAAGTTTTAATTGATTAGTTAATCAGTCATGTGTTTTATCTAACTGCATTTTATTACTCGGGTAACATCCCAAGTGCATACATATTGCATTATTTAATTCACCAGTCATCTCTGCAATATATCTACAGATGTTGGGTAAGGAACTTGGTGTCATCCAGATGCTTTACACCAAAACTTCTGTAAACCTCAGATGGTATGCCCACCAGTCAGAGATTATGGGAGCTGCAATCCAAAACATCTGGAGAACACCAGAATTTCTGCTGTTCCCATAAAGTTCCCATAAACTGAATTCTACCATGCATAGTAAAGTGAATTATGAGGAATTAGAAGTGGGAACATAAATCTTTATTAAAACAATTCCAGGCCAAGACTAGTAGACAAGCTATACTTCAGGGCATTTAAAAGTGTTTCATTGTTATGTCTGAAAGGAGACCTAAGAGCAAAATTCAAGTTAGGCTGTAGTTCTTGAAATCAGGAACCACTGGAATCAGTTTTTCTCAGTAAACAATAAGAAGGCTGGGACAGAGAGGAACCAAGGGAGATGGACAGATCTTAAAGAAGAGAAGAAACTAGAAACAGAAGTTGACATCTGGCTAAAGGACACCTAGAAGAGATAGAAACATAGATTAACAGTGTCCTTGGGTTGGTAGATCTAGTTGAACTTTCTATTGATTAGCATTAACATACAGTTTTATACCTGGAGCAACTAATCTTCAGGATTATTGTAAATGAGCCAGATATAAGTAGGTTGCCAGAGCCAGGTAGCTAGCAGACTAGTGGGGAAAATGTCCTTAAAAACTTTCAGTAGAATAGCTGTTGTGTCACCTGAAGCAATTAAGTCAGTATCAGATCTGAATCTCTTTGCTTGATTGGATTTTTGCCCCTTTACCATTTACTGCTCTCAAGATATCCCAAATCTGAGCAAACAATATGAAGACTATGTCCAAGCTCTAGAGCAGGGGTAGGCAACCTTTTTGAGCCGGTGTCTATGTCCAAGCTCTAGAGCAGGGGTAGGCAACCTTTTTGAGTCGGGGGCCAGGTTGCTGTCCCTCAGACAATTGGGGGGGCCGAAACACCAATAAATAAATAAATAAAAATATATTTTTTAAACAAATATTAAAAAAATATGCATGCACACTCTCTCAGCCCCAGAAAAGCCATGGCAAAACCCCTGTGGAGACTTCGCCAAGAAAACCCCAAGAACAAGTAATAACAACAATAATCAATATCATCATGGCGGTGGCGGCAGTGGCAACGGCAGGACCGGTCTGGGGCCGGTCCAAAGGCCTTGGGGGACCGCATCCGGCCCCCAGGCCTTACGTTGCCTACCCCTGCTCTAGAACCTTGGTATCAACATTCCAAAAATAGTTTTTCTAAATTAAAGTATATGTTCTTTTATCAATTTGACAGCCAGCTAGATAAATACATTCATCCCTTGTTATTCGCGGGGGATCTGTTCCGGACCTTCCCATGGATAGCAAAAACAAACAAACCCGAGACCTCGTCCCATTCTTTCCTATGGCCATATGCGTGCATCAGCGGCCAATTAAAAGAACGAGGTTTGCTGTCTGTGGAAGCTAAATCCATAGATGGTAAATCCATGGATAAGAAGAGCCCACTGTACTGACAATAAGAAGTAGCCAGAGAGTCCCAGAAAGAAGTTTAAAAATGAATGAGATGTCTGGATTAATTTTAATGTGACTTCAGGCATGTTTGTGGGATGGAAACTTTGGTTCCCAATCTCTGTTCTGGGGTATGTCTCTATTGGTTCTGCTAGGCCTCAGGGTGGGTGGGATGGATGAGTTCAGTACTGATATTCTTTTAGAAGCTCATCGCATTCATTTTAAAACCACCTTACCTATTCCGGATTAAATTTTAAATCGGGCGGCATCCTGATATTATCAGAAGGATTTAGCTGCTGAATCTGCCGTTCGTGTCCATCTGGGTACACTCACAGAGGCACTCCGGCAGCCATTTTCTTAAGTCTGAAAACTCCCACCTTCGAAAAGAGGCATGCTGAGCACCCCTGTGAGTGGGGATGGACCCAGAATGGACCTGGGTGGCGGATTTGGCAGCAAAATCCTTCTGACAATATTAGGATGCCGCCCAATTTAAATTTTAAACTGGATCAGGTAAGTTTTAAAATGAATGTCATAAGCACCTTAGGCTGTTTCTCTGTTCTGTGATGGCATCAGTCCTTCCTGAAAAGATAAGGTGATGCAGGGGATTCTTATTTGATGTCATGCTGTAGGATCCTCTAGAATTATGTCTCCCCAATACCTCTATGCTACTGAATGTTTAAATGAATTTTGTGGGAATGTTTAAATGAATTTGAAATGTGGCGCTTTGGTACTATCAGTATGTTGATCACAGTCAATTATTTTCCTCCTTCCCCTCTACATCCAAGAAAGCTGATATAGTTCTAAATCAGTTTTGCTAGTCCATCAGTGATGGACTAGATGATAGTGAATAAATTAAAACATAATGCAAAAAAGACATATATAGATTGTAGTTGTGCTGGATGAGATTATATCTCTCTATGAAAACACGGGATTGTAATTTAGGTATACTGCTGGATTCAACCCTGGATTTAGAGGTTTCAACAGTGGCTAGTAGTGCGTTTGCAGAATTGAAGCTAGTGTGCCAGTTGCACCTCTTCCTGGAGATGTTTGATCTGCCTACAGTGACATATGCCTTCATTGTATCCCATTTAGATAACTATAATGCACTCTACATGGAATGATTTTGGAAAGTGGTCAGAAACCTTAGCAGGTCCAAAGGGTTAAGGATAAACTCTTGGCTAGAGGTCATTAAAAAGAGCATGTGATTACATGTTTCCAGGCACAATTAAAAGTGGTAGTTGTAAAGCTTGGATCCAGGGTATCTTAAAGACCATATTCTCACAAACAAGTTTGTTTGTGGTTTGAGATTTTTGATGGTGGATATTCTGTGCATCCCCCTATCCTCAGAGGCACACAAAGTAGAGAGGCAAGAGAAGGCTTTATCTCTGTCTTGTCCCAGTTGTGGAATCCTCTTCCAAGACAGGTTAGGTTATCTTGTTCTGCTTCCATCTTTAGACAAAGATCTTTTTAGTCAAGCAGGCTTTTGGCAGCTGACTGGCTGCTAAGGAAGAGCTGGTAATAGATGGGTGTCACACTTAAAGGACAACTGATATGCTTTTAAAATTGCTTTTAAATCAACTGTACTTAAATATTATAATTTAATTTTGTTTTATTATTCAAGTTTTTGCACTATTATTTGTACCTATTCTTTAATCATGTTGTGACCATCCTTGAGCACCAGTTCTGGGAAAAAGTACAGAAATTCTGTAAATAAATATGGAACACCCCTTCTTTTGGGTAGCATTCTTTCTAAGATTGAGAATTGAGAATTTGAGTGTTCTTTTATAGCAGGGGTAGGCAACCTTTCCCCTTTAAGGGCCGAGGGACTTCAGCTCCCAGAAGCCTCAGCCATGTTGGCCAATAGTCCCATGTTGGCCAATAGCTCCTGAGATTCTGGGAGCTGAAGTCCCTTGGTCCTTAAAGGGGAAAGGTTGCCTACCCCTGTTTTATAGTTATACAATTCACTCTTCCTGTGCTATGGAAGACAATGATTGGAAGTTTTAATGTGTTAGAGAAAAAGAGCTGGAGCCAGGGGCCAAGATCATATATTTTCAAGGGAGCTGGTTTTGTAAAAGGAATAGATTAAAAAAATCACATTTGCAGGTGAATATAACCATCTGCCATAATACCTTGACTCCAGGCACCCCTAGTAGTCAGGAATAATTGATGGCCATCTGTTAGTGGGTAGTGGGAGGCTAGGATCACTTGCCGGAGTTTGTGATTGCTGCTGATCTTCCACTCATGCAAGGAGATGCTTGAGTCCTGAAACTATAACATTACTCACACTAGTTTCCCTCACTGTGTACCTCAGGAATATCTTGGCCATGTGTCTGTAAATGAACAAGAGACTCCAGTGTCCTCAGTAATGTTTCTGTAATGAATATTGTACAGCATCCTCAATGGGACTATCAAAGTGCATTTAATAATGTGATAGCAGTAACACACTAACCTCCAAATCAGTTGATAATTTCCTTCTATTTCTTTATTTTTTGTTCCAGACATTACCCAAAACAGTCCTTTACTACAGTGGCAGACACACCTGAAAACCTTCGGCTGAAACAGCAAAGTGAATTGCAAAGTCAGGTAATCCGTGAATTATTTTTGTAGTCTCATGATTTCTGGTGTTGTTATTAGCACAAGGAGCTGGTTTAAACAACACCCATTGTTTCTCCCCTTCCTTACAAGGAATTTTTGATCTCATACTTTATTTTCACATTAATAACATAATTACTTGTTTTTTTGTTTTGCTCTAATACTAATAAAAACACCTAGGGCCCAAGCTGCAAAAAGGTTCCACTCTATTTGTGTTTCAAATGTTCAGCAAAGCAGGAACCCCACCTCTTGAGTAGACTGGCCTTTGTGGTCAAGGAGTGTTGGTGTTACAGTATCCCTTCTTTGTGGAGGGTCTTGACTTCATTGTGGAGTGGCTGCTACTGTCAAGTATGGTGATCCTTGAGGAGGAGTGCGTAGGAAGGAGAAGATGCAGGCAATAGCATCCATGTGTATTTTATGCTTGTTTGCCTGGAGTGTGCCAAAGCATTGACTCCTGTGTGCAGTTGTTTGGGGCACACGGAAAGGATCAAACCCTTTTGGGCCCAACAAAGGCATGTGCATATGCATCCCATGACCTGCCCTAATCAGAGGAGTTGCTATGAGCTGGCTATATCTGTGACTATGGTTCATGTGAATCTGGAGTCAAGGTGGAATCATAAAATCATAGAGTTGAAAGAGACCACAAGGGCCATATAATCCAGCCCACTGCCATGCAGGGACACACAGTCAAAGCACTGCAGTCATGTATCATTTTATATACCGTGCATCAGGGTGCATATAAAAGCTGGCCCCAAGAATTCTTTTATGATCTCCAGCTCTCCTGGACCTCCTTTCTTCAGGCAAAAAAATTCATTTCCCTTTCCTGGAAGTAGAAACTCACCTTTTAAATAGATTTAGATTTCAGGGGAGCCTGCACTGTTTAGGTTAAAAATATATACCCAGTTTTCAAAACCAGAAGTAGATTTCTGGCCAATTCTGGTTTTGCCCTCTCCTACTTCTTGGCAGTCCATGATCACCACCCCCTAGAGAGTCCTGGGGCAGAAAATTGGCTCCCAGACTCACCTAGGTTGCTTACCCCTGAATTACACAAGCAGTTGCTTTTCTCTCATGTTGTAGGATTTGGTAGCTCAAGAGTGCAAGTCATATGCATTAGATGAAGGGGCAGAACTTATCAGGGCAGGAATAGGAAATGCACACAGGTAACCCATGCAGATAGTATCTTTCTATGCTGTTATGCATGAACAGAAGATGAACAGAGTCTATAGGTGAGGCGTCCAGTGACTCCGTCGATGTAGTTATACTGGATCAGCTCCAATCTGTGAGTACTGAGGACGTGGACAAGCTGCTTGGTAAGGTGAGGAAGACAACCTGCCCTCTCGACCCTTGCCCATCATGGCTGGCTGTCCGGGGGGGGGGGATGCATTGTTGAGATTCCTTATGGATATTATCAATGCATTCCTTAGGGAAGGATATGTTCAATCCTGTTTGAAGGAAGCGGCTGTTAGGCCGCTTCTGAAAAAACCTTCCCTAGACCCGCTGGATATGAGAAATTATAGGCCTGTGTCATTGCTGCCATTTTTGAGCAAGGTGATCGAGAGGGTGGTTGCTCTTCAGCTCCAAGCTGTCTTGGATGAAGCTGATTATCTAGACCCATTTCAAACCGGCTTCAGATCAGGCTTTGAGGTCGAGACTGCTATGGTTGCCTTGACCGACTATCTGCGTCTGAGCATCGACAGGGGTAGTGTGACCCTGTTGGTGCTCCTAGACCTCTCAGCGGCTTTTGACACAATAGATCACGGCATCCTCTTGGGCCGCCTGAAGGGGTTAGGTATTGGGGGCACTGCTTTGCAGTGGTTCCGGTCCTTCCTCATGGAAAGGTCCCAGAGGGTGCTGCTCGGGGACAGTAGCTCCAGTAAGAGGGAACTCACTTGCGGGGTCCCTCAGGGGCTATTTTGTCCCTGATGTTATTTAACATCTATATGAAGCCGCTGGGTGAGATTATACAGAGTTATGGTGCTGGGTGTTATCAGTACGCCGATGACACCCAGATCTATTTCTCCATGTCTCGTTTGTTGGCCTCGAATTCCAATGGCACATCCTCTCTCAATGAATGTCTTCGAGCAGTAATGGGCTGGATGAGGAAAAACAGAGAGACATTTTCATTTAATCTTGCAGGTCCTAAATCTATTGATTTGTTTAGTACATTTTCACTACCACTTTAAGAAGATTCTGAATGGGATGCTGTGACAGGCGAATTGTAAACCAAGTGGAAATTGAGACCAGTCTCTTGCATTGTAACTATAAAGTCTAGGGGAATATAAATTAGCTCAATTGTGGCTGGGTTACAAGCAGCCCAGGATACTGTCTCAATTGTTTACGAAGGTGGGGAAGCAAAGAGCTGCAGAGGCAGAATTTCTCTATTAACTTTGTTTTATTAAAGCATGGGTAGGCAACCTTTTTGAGCTGGGGGCCGGGTTGCTGTCCCTCAGACAATTGGGGGGGGGCACGATATCTAAATTTAAACCTTAAAACTTCTGGCTGTTCACTTGAATCTTTGGGAGTTGATAGAATACATAATGACATGCCTTTTGACTCTAGAAGAAAATACTTATTGGCATTTTCCTGTCTGTGTGGTAAGAGATTTTCTTAATTTTTCAGAAGGAAAGTTGAGTATAGCAGTGATGACTGACAGTTTTTTATTAATTATGTTTCACAATGCGTGAGGGCAACTTTTAAACCTAGCATATTAAATGGAAGAAATTACTCTAAATTACTCCAAAGTTCAGTATGAGCTATTGGCTGGAAACCTGTCGTGGAAAGCGGGCAGCAGGGCTGATAGCCAAAGCAAGAGAAAGTCTCAAACAAAGTCCTAGTTACCAATCCAAGGGAGAAGCAAGCGAAGAGTCAAACACGGTCCGTAGGTTGAGGGTTGCAGAGAGGTCGAGAAGCAAGGCAGTCTGAGGTCCAGGAATTCAGAGGTCCAAGAGTAGTCAATGGTCCGAAGGTCAAGGATACCGGGAGTCTAAGATAGTCAGGAGTCAAGGGTTCAAGGCAAGGAACAAGGTGAGACTATGGACGTTTTCACACAGAGCAAAAAAGGGAGTCGTTCCTACCTCCATCTGGCCCCACTCCGGCTCTGTGCAGGAAAAGTTCACATGACGTCGCAGCAAGCCCCTCCTCATCCTTCGCCATCCCTGCGCCATCCCTGCCTCACTCCGGGGTCTTGCTCGACGTGTTCAAACTACGTCGCAGCAAGCCCCGCCCCATGTTGCGCAATCCCTGCGCCATCCCTGCCGCTAGCCGGCTTTAGCGCCATCTTTTTAATTCCTTTTTTAAAAAGGAATTACAGGCGCTTCTGCCGGAGGCAATCAGGAGTCATTCCGGCGGCTGCTGTTTTCGCCGCCGGAATGACTCCTGATGGCTTCCAGGGGGCTTCCAGGCGGCTTTAGAGCCGCCTGTGTGAATACGTCCAGAGACAGAGTCTTTTGCCAGGAAGCTCAGATAACCTCTGGCACCGAGGCAGCACTTCCCTACTTGCTTAAATCCCCATGCTGCCAGAGCTCAGCTGGGGCTGATCATCTTGATGACCTCAGTGTTTTTCATAAAGTCTCCTCGAGCACTGGAGGCCCGCCCTTTTGGCTCTATGCTGACTGAAGATAGGCATGGTGCCTTGATCCTCCTCCATGCCTGACAGCTCTGTCGTTGGGAGGCTTGGCTGCAGAGCCTCTTGCGAAGTCACAGACTCTGCTAGAGGCTCTGCTGCTGTAGCTGGCAAAGCAGAGCTGCTAGGACCAAGCTGAGGCTCCTCTGCTGCAGACTCGGGACCTGGAGGAATTTCTGGCTCGTCCTTCTCGTCCTTGTCCAGGCAGGGCATGACAAAACCTATAGATTATTCTTAGCTAAAGTTTGTGCCGGAACAGACCAGCATGAAACACTGGCTTCCTGGCAGTTTTGGGGTGTGTCGTTTAGATGGTGCATGCCACCAAGACACCTGGAAACTGCTTGGCTGCCCCGATATGGGCTGGCTTCCGGGCATTCCGGCGGTGCTGCGTTTACACACCGCCGGCCACCGAAGCACCATAAATTGAAATTAGTGCCAATTAGTGGTTTCCATGTGAGAGTGGCACAGATCCACACCACAATTTACTGTTTAGAATTTACATGTGGTGCCATATGGGTGTCCATGAAAGTGCCACTTGGAGGTGCATACGGTGGTACTACTGGGATGTGTGTGTCACCCGCACAGGGTGACATCCCGGAAGAGGGGTGACATCTGGTTGGGTCTTCTGGGCTTGCAATGGCAGTGCAAGGTTTCTCACAAGGACACCTCTGGCACCATGACAAAGGAGAAGGCCAAGTGCATCTTTCTGGCCACTGCTGCCTGTTGGCATCCCCCTCACACCAAGGATGGGGACACTACTGGGTACATATTATTCCCAAAAGTGAAGGACAGTAATTATGAGTAAGTACAAAGTGGCAGGGTTTGTTGGCTGCGTCTGCTGTAGCCTTATTCAGGATGGTATTTTTGATGGCCTGTAGTCCATCCTGGTGTGAGATGTTGGTGTATAGGGATTCCATATCCATAGTGGTTAGGATGGTGTTCTTTGGGTGGTTATGGATGGACTGTACTTTTCTCAAGAAATCAGCAGTATCCTTCACGTGGCTTAGAGTGTTGATGGCATATGGCCTGAGAAATGAGTCCATACAGGAGGCGGAGAGACAACTGCCCAAAACCACAATTTGGACCGTTCCCCAAAGATCCAACTGATGAATATCTAAAGGAAAAACACACATTACTTAGAAAATTCTCCACAATGTACACACTGGAACACATTCCAGGAGCCCATAATACATAAACAAGGCAATCCAGGAAGATCTATTGTCTGAAGTATTAGAATCCTGATTGTTGGGATATGTACATACTCATGGCATCAACGCTCCAAGCTACATGGAATGGGTTTATATCCATGAAAGCTGGTGCGAAAATTTAAAAAAACATTTAAAGGTGCCACATATCTTTTATTTCCTCCCCCTTCCTTATTCCTTTTCATGCTGCAAGAGACTAACATGCCTAGTTCTTTGAAAACTACCATAATTGTGAGCAAAGATTATTTGTATTGTTTTGTGAGAGAGTAAACACATTCTACATTTTCCTTCAGATGACAGGGAAAACATCAGGGCACTTGAATATCATTTATATTGAATGATACACATTGATTTTTGGTTTGACTTCCTAATTATGTAATGCTTAATGGATACAAAACATGGTTCACAATGACAAAGGAACATGTCAGGTAAACTTATTCTACAGTGCACATGGAAGGTTAATTGCAACTGATTGCAAAACATTTGATATTGAAAAAACCTATTGATTTCTCTTCTGTTTTGTTTAGTTGCTTTTGAGACAAGGAGCATTTTACTGTGTATCTTTAGCTGCAATGATGAACACAACGCAAACACGTGCAGCTTTGTGTAAACTTTAAGAGGCTTTCTCTAACATTTGCCAACAAGATGTGTCCTTTTTTTCTGTTTCATTTTTTAAATTATTCAATATGTGGTAAAAAACAAAAACTAAAACTAAAACTAAATAAGATAGTTATGGAGGAAGTAAGAAGCTTGCTACTAGAGTACAAATTTTGGAGCATTCTCTTAATAGTTTTTAATCATTCCCTTTACTGGTTAATTAGACAAAAATATGGCAGGGGTTTCTTCTTTTCAAACTTGGAGAGGTTTCAGATGTTAATAAAGGATGAAAATACAGGGAGCTTGATTTATACTCTTTGTATACTCTATTCATGCATATCATGGATGTCAAAAATGGCTTTCTAATAAGCTTCAGATTGAAACCATCTGGTGTGGAATGGAAGGGCATTTCCCACTAAATTCCTAGATGTACTTCAAGTTTACATGCTATTATCTTTCTTCATTTATCCAAGTCTTTGGAAAACCTTGAGTTGTAAATTAACATTATCCTAATGTTCTCTACTTCCTTAGACATAATGAGGAAATATGGCTTTTAAATGCAAGGTAGGATTTTCATGGTGAATTTATGGTCATAGCAGTTGTCTATAGTGTGAATTTAACAATGAAGTTCTAGTGATGTAGTGGAGTAGAGTATCAGATGAGTGTTGCTTTCTTTTGCTGTATGTTTCTTTTTTGTTGTGTGCCTTCAAGTCGTTTTATTACATATGGTGACCCTATCATGAAATTTTCTTGGCAGAATTTGTTCAGATGGGGCTTGCTCTTGCTTTCTTTTGAGGCTGAATGTATGGCTTGCCCAAGGCCACCTACTGGGTTTCCATGACTGAGTGGGGATTCGAACCCTAGTCTCCAAGTGTCCTAGGGGCTATGCAGACGGGCGGCTCTGGGCTGCCCCTGTCAGTGGCAGATTGGGGCTGTGGCAACCCCACGCTGTGGCCCCATCCTTCCTTTTGCCACCCCTAAAAGAGTGGCAAAATGCCGCTCCTTTTAGGGGCAGCATAAAGGCCATGGCAAGAGCTGGCGCCGTGGCTTTTCTATGCTTTTTCAGCGCAGCATGTCTGCACGCTGCACTGGGAGGGTGTCATGATGCTGTGTGCCGTGCGGGATGAGGTTGGGGGGCCAGCGTGCGGCTGCCTCACCCCAACTCCAACCCGAAGCCGGTCCTTTTAGGCTGGTCTGCAACGCCCCCTAGTCCAACATACAAACCACTACACCATGCTGGCTCTTGTGTATTTCTTTACATGACTGTAAAACAGAGGAGAAATCATGTAGACCTACAGTTGTTATTAGACTATAATTCCCATCATTGTCCATGCTGGCTAGGGCTGCTGGAAGTTGCATTCAAACACCCTCTGGAGAGCTTCTTGATTCCCAACTATACTGTAAAGGACAGCTTTCCTACTTTATTTATTTGTATGCAAAGGGATCTAATAGCACCTTTGAGACTAAAGGCCTAAGCAGACTGCCAGAAATAGTGCACATTAAATTGAGGCACTGCCCTGGCTCAGTGCTAGGGAATCATGGGAATTGTATTTTTTTCTGGGACATTGAGCCTTCTCTGTCAGAGAGCTCTGGTGCCACAATAAATTACAGTTCCCATGATTCCCTAGCACTGAGCCAGGGCAGTGCATCAATTTAATGTGCACTATTTCTGGCAGTCTGCTTAGGCCCTAACTGAAAGGGAAAAAAACTGGTAGCATGAGATTTCATAGACTTGGGCCTAATTCTTCAGATGCATAGAGTGGAGCAGAGAGCCCAGAGACAGACCTGTATAAGCCAGTTTTGTGTGAGAATGCCAACTGAAATTCAAAACCTTGTGGGTATGGAGATAAGGTAGCAAGTTCATTTTTAATGATGGTCATTGGAGGACAAAGGCAGGAGGAAGGATGTTGCCTAAAGCCAAGACGAGTAGAAAAGCATATGATGAGTGTTGGAATGTGGTGTGGGAGCCAGAGAGGAGATATGATGAACTAGTCAAGGGCACCTTCATGGGGATGGAGGATTAGATAGTGTTGAAATGTGTGTATCGTGTCAAGAAACCATTATCTCTATTCAGCTCACCACTGCTGGACTGGAGTGTGTTGATACATCCCACTTCTGCTATTTCTCTTTCCAATTTTCCTTTGTAGTTCTTTTGTTCAAGGACCGCTGTTGCCCAGGGCATTCCATCTTGGACCTTAGAACAGTGGTGTTTGTACTTCATTGATTTCAATTTACAGTCAATTTGAGTCCACGGTCTTGGTCCTTTGCGTATCAGCAAGTGGGGCGTGATAAAATGGCGTGCATGCCTGCAGCGCACTCGCGCATGGCCATTCAAACCAATGGGGCTTGAATATTTGCAATTTTTCATTTTTGCAGGGTGGGTGGGTTTCAGAATGGATCCCCCGCAAAAACGGAGGGGCGACTGTAGTTACTGCTTAAAACCCAAGCGGTTAAATGTTAAACAAATGTTTAATCCAGGGGTAGGCAACCTTTTTGAGCCGGGGGCTGGGTTGCTGTCCCTCAGACAATTGGGGGGCCAAAGCAACAAAAATAAATAAATAAATAAATAAAAATTAAATTTTTTAAAAAAAATATAAAAAAATATGCATGTACACTCTCTCAGCCTCAGAAAAGCCATAACAAACTCCCTGTGGAGATTTTGCCAAAAAAATCCCAAGCACAAGTAATAACAACAATAATCAATATCATCATGGCGGGCGGCGGCGGCGGGGGAGAGGCGGCAGGACCGGCCTGGGGCCAGTCCAAAGGCCTCGGGGGGCCGCATCTGGCCCCCCGAGCCTTAGGTTGCCTACCCCTGGTTTAATCAAATTGGCAGAATATCAAAGAGCCCAAAAAAGCCTGCTTCAAGACACACTTGGCGCTTGGCATTTAGACACCATTGCCTCGATGACACCGAGAAGCTGGCTGCTGCACGCTGCCGGAGCATTATGAAGCCACCATGGGGCTGTGGCGGCTTTTCCCCTGCTGTAAAAAGGAGTAGATCTTATTTGCTCCTTTTTTGGCTAAGTTCAAGGCAGATTGGGGGTGTGGCATGTGTTTGCTCTGGCCCCAATCCATCTTTGCAAGGGGTGCCTTCATGCTGCCCATTTAGGACCATCTGTTTCAGATGACTGTTGATTCAACTGTGATAAAAGAGGAAACTCTAGAATTTAAATGTCTGAAGTAAAGAGCAGCTGAAATGAAATTTGCCTCGAATGATTTAAAAATAAACCAGTTTGTTCAGTGTTCAGTTTGTTCACATTTAGATTCTCACACCTAAGAAGTCTGAATTAAAGATATGAATGATGGAAATATCATTGTGCATCTATAAGCTTATTCAAGCTTTTAAAAGTAAATACACATCCTGTGACCTAGTGTTTGCAGGACTATGCTATTGTCTATTAAATTCATTAATTTAAAAAACGAATAGTGATTAATGTGATGATTACTCTCTTTCCTCATCAACTAAAGAATATTCTGTTGGGTATATAATAATAAAAAGAACTGTGTTTCAATTTCCCAGTGTTATGAACGTCATAGCATTGCTTAAAATTAACATTTGATTCCAAATTGTTTTAAATCCACTTTTCTATTCTAGCTGTTGTGTGAAGATTATTCAGAAATTTAAGCAGCTACTTGTGAAAGCTAATTAATAGGTTAGATTGGGGTGGGAATCATGCAGCCCTCCAGATGTTGTTGGACTGCATCTGTGAGCATTCCTCACTATTAGCTATGCTGGCTAACATCTGGGGGGTGATGGGATTCTTACCCCTAAACTAAACTGTCTAATAAAATCTGTAAGATTATGTGATTTCCACCTAAGGTTAGATATATATTTAGTCATGGATACAGTAGGTACATTGTAATTAATAAGACAAATAAGTCACCTATAGCTTAAGTCCCATTGATTTCAATAGGCCTTCTCTATACTGAACCTTTCTGGATTCAGACCAAAGGTATTCCTCTGGCAATTAAGCCTTTCTTTATCCAGAATGAAGTTATGTGAGATTCCAGGGGGTTTTATGAGGCTTTCTGGTCTCATGAGATGGACTTTCTCATGAGACCATGAGAGGGCTTTAAAAAACTGAGCATCACCTTAGAGATCTCTTTCATCTCTGTGCAGCATGCCATTTCTATATAATGGTATGTTCTTATTTTCTTCATCTTTTAGAATTGATTAGGAATTTTGGGCTTTCCTCTTGATTGACCTGTTTGGATAGCTTTTTTTGCCTTGATAACATAATCTGCTTTAACGAGTTATTTGCTTTTGTCATATCTGGTGGGAAGTATGGGTTATGGTAAAGGAGACACAGGTAAGCACCCCGTGGTACGACACCTGGTGAAAATTTAGCATCCCCAATTGCCTGCCCTTTAAAGATATCCATCAGGACAGCCTGGGTCTATGGTAGGCCTTGGGGGTAATTTTAGGCATCCTTCTGTCTAAGTGCTAAGTAATGAGTATGTCTGTTTGTGGGGATGAGCAGCTATTCTGCTTGTTTTTTGAAGCAGGCCATTATAGGTTTTTGAGAGCTAGGGTTCTTATTTGGAGACACTGTCTCAGATACTAGTATCTCTACACTTCAGTTTTCTCATTAACCATTACTGAGCTCTGTAAAGATGCAGCCAGCCTGAAACCCAGTATCTTGCCTCATATCTTCATCTGAGAATGTAAGGACAGTATTTATAACCCCTAGATTTTATTAGACCAAACTAAACTGTAAGACTGTTATAGTCTTACACACACACACACACACACACCCCTTCTGCTCAGCCGCCTCTCTCCTATTCTATACTATCCTTGGTTTTTATGATCTGTATTTTCAATCTTAATAATAATAATAATAATAATAATAATATAGCAACAATTTCTGCGTCATTTGGTACTGCTCCTCTGAACCCAGAGCAAACTAAGAACAGATGGTTGGTAGAAAGTTATGCCACCTGGTCTATATCTAGTGCCAAATATGTTCTTCTGTAACCATAAAGGTTAGTGAGAACAAAAAGGGACAACTGATAAAAGCCAAGCTGTTTGTAAACAGATTGTCCATAATATCAGTGGAATAAATAAATAATAAAAAAAGGTTTGGAATCCTGAACTTACCCATAATATTATATTCTCACCTTGTTATTCCTTTCAGTTATGAAAAGCCTTATGTTTTTGATTTTTAAAATCTTTCTTTTTCTGAACTTGTGTTTGTACTTGTGTGTATGTGCATGTTTTCTTGGGAAGCAATGGTGTAAATATACATGCATGCTTTTTATGTCTATCTGTTTATTTATTTAATTGAAACTTAATTTGCTAAACAAAATTGTTCTCTAAGCCTTACCCTTCTATTCAGTTGCCTGATAAAAAGTTTTACCCTTTTTGTTGCTGTTAAAAGTGAATCAGCAAAAGAAAAGGTTGAAACTAAATTAAAACATTTCTGTTTCTGCTTTCTGAAACTAAAGGAATTTAGTACCGTGTCCCCCGCTGTCATTATGAGGTGTTTTAGGTTGCAGTCCTAAGCATACTTTCTAGTTACTAGGTAAACATGCTTAGGTCAGTTCTGCTAGTCTTGCAACATATGATGGGACAGCAATGTAATTAATAATTATAATTATATGTATGGCTATACAGTGGTGCATGTTGGTAGGCAAACTTGAATGCATTTCCCCCACACAAATAAAGAATTTTTCTTAACCTGAGAGAACACCTCTCTGAAGTATCTCTAGGTCATCCAGTGCAACTCTATGCTCCACATTTGCTAGAAACTGACTATAGAATTGTGCTGGAGGACCTGCAAATGCCTAGAGAAATGTTTTAATTAGGAATCTGTAGGACTGATCCTCCAGCGTGACTGTGAGCAATGTCCAGCAGAGTCATGCTGGAGAACCTAAAGATTCTTGGAGAGAAAATATTAATCAAATCTGTAAAAGTCAAAGCCACAAACCCACCGCAGATACTGAGGTCCCACTTTAATACTAACTTGAATTAGTAAGTAATTTGTTGAAACCAGCAGATATAAGATACTGACTTCCTACATGGTCTAGCATAGTGTATGAGTTTATATGCAAAATTCCACTTTAACTTCCCTGTCAGCACCCCCAAGACTCACTGTTGCAATGTGCTACCTTCTCCACAGCCATTCCATTGCTAGTGGTGAGTGGAGGAGACTGGAGAAGCATCTGGCTAGGTCCCCATAGCCAGATGCAGACCAACAGCCTCTTCCACAACGATCTGCTAGGGGGCTGAAGAGGTCTCAGCAGATGATGCCATCAGTATGGCACAAGGTGTACTTACGTTTGTATGTGTCACCAAGAGGAGGCTGCGGTGAGAGTTATGTAAGCAGCCTGGTGGAGGGTGGAAATAGCCATGAAAATGATATTTGTTATACTGGTCCTTTATGTGTCCCCAGTAAGTCGTTAGTTGAGCTACTTTTGTCCTTCTTCCTTTTCTTTATTTTTCTTGATTGTTTTCCAGACAAAGCTAGATAAGGCAACTATAGTGCTACTGACTTTTTATTAATATTGTTTCTGTTCATGAACATTTTAATTTACACCATTATTTAACTATAAAATACTTAATCTGATCATCCTTCTTGAAGTTTAAGGAAACACGTACACACAACAAATCACCGCAGATGGCCATGGGAAGGTTTGCAGGAGACTTGCCCGGTTCACTACATGACACAAAACCACACAGTTCTTGACCAGTTGGTGTTACTGCATCATTACACCCTCCTGTAATTACTGTGACAGCTCTCAGCTTTTTAAATAAGCAGTTTATTTAGTGTCGGCTGCATCTATTTTGTTTATTTTTCCTCCCTGTTTGTTAAAGAAGGCTGAAAGAGAATTTTTATTCAATTGCAGAATATATAGCCAGATTGTATTTTAAATCAAATTCTGATTATATTTTAAAGACTACGTAGCATTATTGGTTTAATGATGAGTTTAGGACAAACAAAGAGGTAACTCCACAATGCCGAGTGTTGTGGGTGGGAGAGACTAAAGTCAAAAACACTTGGAAAGAAAGGCCATAGTTCAATGGTAGACTGCATGTTTGAATGTCTTTCAGGTTCTGGGTTTAATCACTGGCATCTACAGGTAGTACTAGAAGCAGTAACGTTTTTTTAAAAAAATACTACTTTATTGTGTTCTTTTCATGTGCTCAACTCAAAAAGCAAAAATAACAGAGAATAAAAGAGGGGATCACAATTATTTGTGGGTTGGCAGGTTGACAGATGATAGGTAAGCAGCTGTAGTCAGGTGATCTACAAAACTATTACTACATTAGGGTTGAGTTTACAAATAGAAAGTGAAGGTACTTTTCCATTGCTTCATGTGTTATCCTGGTGAGCCATAAGATGAAGAATCTTTGTTTACAGAAATAATAAATGAGTACAATTTCTTTGGAAATATTATTTATTTTCTGCTGCCTCTTGTCATAAACCCAGGAAAGCTTCTGCCAGTTAATGTATGACAAATGGTTTGAATTGATAGAAGGGAGAGAGAAGGAAAGTGATAAAGGAAAGCTTTGTAAAACATCTTGTCTACCATTGAGATCACAGGGAACTAAAGAAGCTATTAAGACCTTCCTTCCATGTTGTGTTTAAATTTTCTTGGGAAGGGAACAATATATATATATATATTAGAATCATAGAGTTGGAAGAGACCACAAGGGCTATCCAGTCCAACCCCCTGCCATGCAGGAACTCAAAATCAAACCATCCCCAACAGATGGACATCCAGCCTCTGTTTAAAGACCTCCAAAGAAGGAGACTCCACCAGTCTCCGAGGGAGTGTGTTCCACTGTCGAACAGCTCTCACTGTCAGGAAGTTCCTCCTAATGTTGAGGTGGAATCTCTTTTTCTGTAACTTGCATCCGTTGTTCCAGGTCCTTTCTCTGGAGCAGCAGAAAACAAGCTAACACCCTCCTCAATATGACATCCCTTCAAATATTTAAACAGGGCTATCAGATCCCCTCTTAACCATCTCTTCTTCAGGCTAAACATACCCAGTACCCTAAGTCATTCCTCATAGGGCATGTTTTCCAGACCCTTCACCATTTTAGTCACCCTCCTCTGGATATGCTCCAGTTTTTCAACATCTTTTTTGAATTGTGGTGCCCAGAACTGGACACAGTATTCCGGGTGGGGCCTGACCAAAGCAGAATACAGTGGCACTATTACTCCCCTTGATTTAGATTCTATACTTCTGTTGATGCAGTCTAAAATTGCATTGGCCTTTTTAGCTGCGGCATCACGCTGTTGACTCATGTTCAAATTGTGGTCTACTAGGACTCCTAGATCCCTTTTACATGTAGTCTCATTAAGCCAAGCCAAGCCATTAACCCCCATCTTATATCTATGTATTCCATTTTTTTTGCCCTAAGTGCAGTACCTTACATTTCTCTGTGTTGAAATTCATTTTGTTAGCTTTGGCTCAGCTTTCTAATCTATTAAGGTCATTTTGAATTTTCATTCTGTCCTCTGTGGTATTAGCTATTCCTCCTAATATATCCTATTTAGCATTGAAAGTGTGTTCATCTGTTGCTTTTTAGTGGTAAACTATTTTCTTCTCCCTTCCTTGCTGTCCAGATTCCTGGTTTCTTTTGAGATTTGACATTGTACGATCTTTCCAAATTGGTTGGAACATTACTCCAATACCATTTGTTGTTCTTTCCTTTAGTTATTCGTCCAGTACTATGGTTGTCTATGGCCCGAAACAGACGGGCCAAATAAAGTGCCTTCTGGGTGCTTTGGGAACATGGTGTTCAAATGACGCATGGCCTCCAAACCATCTGGAAGTTGCTCTGAAGCCGCCTAAGGCGGTCTAAACCCAGACGCAAAAGGAGCGGCAAAAAGCCGCCCCTGCCAGTGGCCTATTCAAGACTGTGGCAGCAGACTGTAGTGTCTGGTTGCCATGGTCCTATAGCAATTGGGGTGGGAGTAGTTTCTGGCCGCTCTTTTTGCGCCATCTGCTTGACCCCTAAGTGAAACATAAAAGAGATTTATTATGGAAGATGTCATCATTTACTAGACTGTCTTCTGTTTGTGAAAGATTGTAAACTTTTCAATGTCATTTTTTTTTTTGCAAAAGGATGTTTTATATGATAAAATAGGTTTGTACATGTAAATACAAAGTGGCTTAAACAAATCTTTTATCCTTTTAAATTGTGCAACATTTTCAGCATTTCTTGAACTGTATGAGGTACTTTTCAACATAATTGTGTTTGGCACGTAGCTAAACCAAGGCCTCATTCCCACTATGTTATAAACTGGTTTGCTAACCGGTTTGAAGTGACACTTGAACCAAATCGCTGAAGTGGTTTGGTGATGGGGCCTCTGCTCTTGGCCCATTTAACACATGTATTTTTGACACTCATTTTTTCCTCGTCTTTTGCAATAAATTGATTCAGTGCAAGTGTGAATGTGATGCAGATTGGAATCAATTTAAATTTGCCCTTTAAATAATAATAATAATAATAATAATAATAATAATAATAATTTATATCCCGCCGCTCTACAGAGCAATCGGGGTGGCTATTAAAAATTTCCATAAAATACAACCACATTCACACCCCAGAGAACCCCGAAACCCACCGACCCTTAAAAAGATATTAAACAATATCATAATTTGAAATGTACTTAAAATAAAATTCACTAAAAGAAACAATAACCCTGGCTGTAGCAGAGAGTAGGGGAAGAGAAGGATAGACTAACTCTTAAGGCCGGGAAATTTAGGGCCTTTGCAGACTGCTAAAAATAGTGCAAATTGAGTCCACTTTAACTGCCCTGGCCCATTGCTAGGGAATTATGGGAATTGTATTTTTTTCTGAGACATTGAGCCTTCTCTGTCAGAGAGCTCTGGTGCCACAATAAACTACAGTTCCCATGATTTCAGGGCAGTTAAAGTGGTCTCAATTTGCACTATTTCTGGCAGTCTGCAAAGGCCCTTAGACAGGAAAGGCCTGCCGGAAGAGAATCATCTTAACAGCTTTCTTAAAACTGCTCAAGGTAGTAATAAATTTGCTGGCTGGTTGAAGAGGGCCCATTTTGAATTGATTCATTAGTCAGTGTGAATGACAAGTGGGTTATTTTACAACAAGAAAATGCAATCAGGGCAAATGTAGTGTGAACCATGCTCCGTTGTCGAACCAATCCATTGATTTGGATCGCAACATTTATTTGTAAGTGGGAATGAGGCCCAAGCATAAAAGCTGGCTAATCATACTGATCACAGTTTAAGTTATATGGTTAACTCTTTAAAACTAACTTCATTAATACATCTGACCCGTTGTTTTCAGTCAGACCTTATGTGGAAATGTCTGTAGATGGATGCAGCCTGATCCAGGTTCCAGTTTGGTCTCTCTGGTAAAGAGTCTAAAGAAATAGACACTATATTTTCCTGTAAGCATAAATTGCCAGATTGCCCTTCCTGACTGTGATCAGCCATAGATTTTTAAATGTGGCATGTAGGTGCTATGATAATGTGGGTTATGTATTTTACTTTCCCCTTCTATTGATACTAGTTGCCAAATAGCTCTATAATGTGAAAAATGCATCTGGAAGAACTGTTCCATTAACTGTTCCATTAAAATGTTGTCAGGTTTTAAAAAAAAAAACAACCCTCTTTATCAAATGCCATAAGATGTTGTGAATATAATTTCTTTGCTTTCTATTTGATAGGTCAAATACAAACGAGACTTTGAAGAAAGCAAAGGAAGAGGTTTCAGCATTGTAACTGACACACCAGAACTGCAAAGACTGAAAAGGACTCAGGAACAAATCAGTAATGTATGTAACAATGAGGGTAGTTCAGAGAAATGGTGCAGAAATGAAAAGGCATGGTTGGAGATGGCTGATTGTTTTCAATCTTGGGTCTGTGTGAATGCAGAAATTGGATCATTTGATGCTTTTGTGTGTATTTTGTTTTAGCAGCACATTGGTAGTGTGTGTGTCCTCTCTCCAAACAAGTTTAAGGGCGACTTACTGTTAAAAATTCATATGCTTACTATTAAAAAACGCATATGCTGAACAAATTATTGCAAATAGGATTTTTTTTTTGCAAAATCTCATTTTTAGTAGTGTTATGCAATAGATATGTTTTGCAAATTAGTCAAAATAGAAGTTGCAAAATATTTTCCAGATAATTTCAGCTTCCAGAATTATTTTTTCCACAAGAAATCCAAAGAACTGTGACTGGGAAGAGAAGAAAAGTGTTCTTCAATGAATGTTACTCAAGATCTAGTGGAAGACTTCTCACACTGGAGCACCACAATGTATCAGGGATTGTGATACAGTATGAGGAATAATGATGAAGGAAAGCATATAAATTAATGGGTCTTGGAGAGCTTGTGTGCAGAAAACACCTGTGATTATGTTTTTTTGTGCAGTGGTCTTCTGTTAATTTGGAGGGAGATTTTCCTTGAGCCAAACATGCTTTTTGTTAGAGAACTAAGATCCAGCCTGCTGTCAATATTTATTTATGCAAAGAATAAAAGTGCAAAAGTTATTTGCAAGATAAAAATATGTACACATAAATGCATAGTTGAAGAGGTTGCAGCAGTAGTACTTTAGAGATGTATAGCCTGAAATGTGAGCAGTCATATAATCAAAGGTCACAGCTTCATAGGTCCCCATACTCTCAAGAGGTATTATTATTTCATTTTCCCAACCAACTCTTGGCTGCATGAGGATAGGAAGAGTGTTTGTTATGTTAATTCAATGACTTTTTAGGGGAAAAGTTTGTGCAGAAAGTTGATGCTGGCTCATAGCATACTCCTTGGAATTAATGATCAAGGTGATCTGGGAAAATACTAAAAGGACATAAACATCGAAGGGAAAGGTGAGTAAGTGGGGGTAACATCTATAGTTATACCACTATTGGAATTAAGAAGAGTTTATAGTTCAAAAGCATTCAAAACCCTTAGATGAATTTACTGCACAATGATTTACAGAATCTAATGTGGAATAATGTACCATGGATTGTATTTGTAAGCATTTGTGGGCAAAATCAGTAATGGAAATCATGTGAACTTCAAGATGTTGTTGGACTGCAAGTTGCAGCAGTCCTAGCGAGCATAACCAATGATGATTAATGCTGGGAATGGTTGTGTGACAACATATAGGGCTGCATTATTGCCATTCCAGGCAAACACTAGGCTAGTCCTATCTAGGATAAACCCATTAAAAGGAATGGAACCTTTTAGTGATAGCTAACTTCATTCTAATTTACCCCGCTCTTACTAGGACTCAGTTTGGTTTTGCCCTTTAAATGTACTTGTTTTCATACAAGCTATTAATATGTTTTACTGACAGTTGGAAAGCTGAAGTATAATGGCTTACAGATCTAGCAAGCTCCCCCCCCCCTTGTGAATGGGTTTTAATGTTACGTGTTCTCCTTTAGTCTTCCCTCTTTATCATCCAGATTCTCATCACCCCAACAAGTCTTTGGTCTTTGGTATACACAGCTAACCCGATGCATTTGTAACCCATTATATCAAAACAGAGTAGTTCTAGAGAGAGTTCTCATAGCTTTACTCCAGGAAGCAATGTCTGACTATTCCATCTGTCTTTCCTTAAAAAATAATATATATATATATGTGTGTGTGTGTGTGTGTGTGTGTGTATATATATATATATGGTGACAAGAAAAAGATGGAAGAAGTGGGGGAAATTAAGTGTTTTTCAGCAGGAAGGCATCAGCTTTTAGATGAGCATTTTCTTATTCACTGCTTTGTCTTGTTTTGGGTACAAATACTGCTCTAGAATCCACTGTTTTGAAATTGTTCAGCATAAATTTAAAAATGATCAATGAGCTCACATTAAGAAGTGGCCCTATATATTCTTCTGCTTCCCATTGCAGATTTCTGCAATTGGGAGTGGACAGACTTTAGGCTTGTGTGATCTACTTGGGGTTATTTTTGGATTGGGAGTCCACCAGCTGGAGTCTGAGGCAAAATAACAGGCCAAGAAGGAGACTAAACTCAGAGGTCTTCAGTACTAAAATGTGAGCTTGCACAGAAATTCTTTTATACACATATTTATTCTTGTTCTTCACAAAGCTCTCCCGTTTTTAGTAGCCTCATTTGTAGGGAAAAAAGGTCTTTTGTTTTTGGCTAAATAGTTGGCAATGGGGAATTCTTCCTGATCTGTACCAAATCATTTGCAGAGCTACTAGGAGATCCCAGCCTAATTCTTTACAGAATACTTTTACACCCAGATGCAGTGTGGGAAAAGTTTACATTTCAAGCACATTCTAAATGAGAGACTTTATACTATGAGAGACATATTTCGGTTCTGAAGGTTTGTGCCTGAAATATGTTTCTTCTGTGAGTTCATTGTTGTCCTTTATCAGTTTATATACAATCATTGATGAAAACTCACACAGGAATGCCATTTTTATTGCTTGATTCTCTTTTCATATAGAATTAAGGATGTTTCCAATTTCACCTCTCCTTTATATGAATTTTTGTGTTTTGAGGATAATAGTTGTGTTTTTAAAGTGAAGGAGGATTTTTTAAATACATTGAATTCTGAAGATAATACAGGATTAAGAAATGTTATAGGAAAAAGAAGTTATGCTTTAAAAACTACTTATCATTGCTATTTTTGGATGTAACAGGTTGGATTGAATTAAATCAGAGGTGGCTTAGTGGTTAAGATGCCAATTCTAATGTTCAGAGGATCGAAAGGTTGGCAGTTCAAGGCCCAAGTGCTGCATAATGGGGTGAACTCCTGTCACTAGTTCCAGCTTCTGCCAACCTAGCAGTTCGAAAGCATGGAAATGCAAGTAGATAGATAGGTACCACTTCTCAATGGGAAGGTAACAGTGTTCAGTGCAGTTATGCTGGCCACATGACCACCAGAGCAATCCACGGACAACACTGGCTCTTCAGCTTAATAACGGAGATGAGCACTGTCCCCTACAGTCAGTTATGACTAGACATTTATGTCAAGGGACTACCTTATGCAACCACGCTGGAAATGGGAAGCATTTTTCATCCATGTTATTCCAGGGCCACATCAGTACTTTCCGTGCAATAGCAGAGCAACCTGATACCACCTCCAGTTTCAATTCAGGCTGAAAATTTGCTGTGGATGATGGATGGATTAATGGATTATTGTCGTGATGATTATGGTGATGATGACGATAACGATGATATTTATTTATATCCTTATTTCTTTCAAAAACAGGACTCAAGACAGCTCACTAAAGTTAAAATTTAACTGATAAAAGCAAATAAAAGTGAAAGTGTAATTAACAATTTCATCTTCCATCTCTTTTCTGGAGCTAGTGGGGGGAAAGGAAGTTTCTCAGGAAGATGTGTATCTATATATAGTATGTATATCCTGTCAGACCCTACTGAATATTAAAGATGCAATTCCATGACTAAACAGTACCTCCTGAATTCATTGAAAACAAGAGCATTTTGAAGCGCAAGCTCATTGTGCCAAAGTCCAAGGCTTGATAAAATTCTGTTGTCATAGAAGTCAAAACTGGGTTTTGTTATATGGATTGCTCTAGGAGCATTAAATAAATTAACTGCTTCTCTTAATGACAGGTTTTAGACATTTTGGTTCACCTTGCTATGGTTGGATGGGCATTTTAAATTGCCTGTGCATTTTCCAATTTGTGTGGTGTGATTTAAGATGCTCATAAATTATTATTTTTTCAATATTTCAGATTTAAAATATTCACATCTATTCGGCTGGGACAACACACTGATTTTGGGCTTCAAAGGTGTCTGCCTACAGTGTTTGCTGAGAATGTAGGAACTTACATTTATCTTATTTGTGATCAGGCACCATTATTTCTTTTCATTGTAACTGTTAATTTTCAGTATCTGAAGATGCTAGCCACAGATGCTGGCGAAACGTCAGAAAGAAACTCTTCTAGAACATGGCCACACAGCCTGAAAAATCCCACAAAAAAAACTATGGATGCCGGCCATGAAAGCCTACGACTTCACAATTTTCAGTATGCTGGATAATTTCACCGTGAAAGTTACTTAAATCTTATTTTGTGAAATGTGTATAAAAATTAATATCCAAAGTAGGAAATGAAATTAGAAAATGAATAAAACAAGTTTTTATTATGTAATATTCTTGTCAAATCCAGTGAAATAATTAGCCAATAGTGATGCCATTATGGCATCTACAACATTTTTTTGTAATGGGCTCAGGCAAGCATGTTGCTAATAGTTGATACTATCTTATTAGTGGGATGTTATGTACACATATATGTCTCCTTGGTTGTTTCACAACTGTGTTGGTTTGGTATCCTATAGCATTGGTGGAGAAAGTTGGTGAGAAGTTAGCATTTTTCATGAACTACTTGAGAGGAACAGCCATAATAATGGAAACTATTATTGTATAGTATTCCTGGCCTCAGGTAAACAATTTCTGTACTTGTCGTAATGTCATCCAGACATCCAGAGTGTCATCCAGACATCCAGAGTGACATCCAGAAATCTACCATGCCTATCATTTTTCTCTGGAAAACATTTCCAAATCTTGCTGCTGAGCAGCTTCAACAAATTTGTAGTAAATAATGTAGATATTAAGAGTGCTTTCTCTGCTGACATGGTTTTATATATAATCTGTTAATCTCAAATATGTCAAAATCACAAAAATCACAATGTAAATTGTGACTTTATTAGATGGATTTTTGGATTGTTAAATTAAAATTTCTAATTACAGTTGGCCATCTGTATCCAAGTATTCTGCATCCACCGATTCCACTATCCACAGCTTGAAAATATATTTTTAAAAATTCCAAAAAGCAAACCTTGATTTTGCCATTTTATATAAGGGGGACTGTTTTATTACACCATTGTATACAATAGGACATCCTTGGAGGTGGTCCTGGAACCAAACCTCAGTGGATAGCGTGGGGCCACTGTACACACAAATATTTGGTGAAAGCTGTTAACACATCAATTATTATTATAATTTTTAACATGGTGAATGGGAAGACTATATAATTCCTTTAAATTGGTATTATTTTGGTGAATTAAAATAGTATAAGCATCAGAACTTACTTTTTTTGGTCATTACAGAGGTTGGAATTCACTATTGGATGTTGCAAGGATGTAATCTTCAGGGATATGCTGAAGACCCCTGGAGGTCTGCACAGATGGCTGTTGTAGTACATCCAGCTGAAGGAAAACAGCTAGATTCATCTCCATTGTTCCCCTTGATCTCTGACAACACTGAAATGGCTGTGTTGGAGGGGCTGCTCTGCTTACAAGGTGGGTTAGATGGGTAGTGTTGGGAGATATGTATTATGTCTCCCAATCCAGTATCTCGGTCAAATATCTTATGAGAAATGATAAGCCATCTCTTATAATAAAACCAATAAAGAAAACATTCGAATGTAATACTAATCCGTAGTTTAGCACTGCATGAATAAGCATGACTGCTGAGGTTGTGTGCTGTCTTGCCCTGCTCTTCTTTTCACATAGCTGGCAACAATTTTGTTTTGTTTTTCCCTAAACTGGGAACTATATTCAGTATTAACTATGGTTAATTTCAAACAAGCCAGCTTCATAAACCATAGTTTTAAGTGGGCTTTTTAAAAGCTTAGTATTAGCCACAGTTTGTTGCTTTGTTGCTTGGTGAAACAATAACTTGTGGTTCAACAAAAGCTTTAGAAAAGGCTTATCCCACAGCCAGTAGAATGCTGTAATCATGATGGAGGTGGACATTTCACTGTTGGTCTCCAGACTTTGGAACACTTCACTTAATGTATTTGAGAGGCACAAACTATGTGGACCTTTAAACACCTCTAATTAAAACAAAACCCATGCCCCAGCTTCAAGACTGAATATATTGATATGAAATTAAATCAAGCCATATCTTTATTGGGTTAGTAATGGGCATGGAAACAACAAAAAAATGCAAATAAAGTGTAGGTTGTTACCTAGTTGGAGACATTTATAACATAATGTTTCAAGGGGGCAACAATCCTTGCTTCCAAGCAGCAGCTTACAAAGGAAGCTGTCGCCTCCACAATCCCATAATTGTCATGGAAAGGAAGGCACCACAATGAATGACCACCACATCCAATTGGAAGGAAAAGGCCACAACTTTATTGAATACAGCTGACAAGGTAGGGTTGGCCTGAAATGCATGAGGATCTGGATCTGGCATTGACCAACCCCTAGTTGATCGATGAACCAACTTGCATGGTCATGGCCAGGCTTCAGGATGACAAGGGGTAACCGGCTAATCTCATGTTCACATCTTAGGCAACCGGTCAGTTGCATATCCACATCTCTACCCCTTGTCACCAGGTGATGCTGATCTGGCATTGCCCCTGTAATGGCAACACCACAACATTCTCAGCATTCTCGGGTCACTGATGGACTCCTAATCCAGTGCTCCGAAGCACTGGAAACCATGCACATTGTGGCTTTCCCCCCCACGGCAACCAAGCTGGCCCAGTGAGTCATTTGTCACCTTTAAGGAAGTGGCAGAAATGTCCTTACCACACCAACAGCTGTTTCACAGGGCTCACCAGGCTTTCCTCTATCCAGTCCACACTCTTTGAAAGAGGTGACAAAACCAATTAGACAAAATTCAAAATTTCTTCACTCTTCAATGCTATGGAATTTTGAGGTTTGTAGTTTTGTGAGATATTTAGGTCTCTCTGTCAGAGAGCTATAGTGCCACAACAAATTACAAATCCCAGAATTCCATATGATATCACCATGGCAGTTAAAGTGGTGTCAAACTGCATTATTGCCGAAGTGCAGATGCAGCAGTAGTCTTTTCCTAAAACCCCATTTATCCCCAGTTGGTGACTGCATAATCCCATATTGTTTTAGGGAAGAGTGAGTGGCTGCTATGAAGCCCAGAATGAAGTAGGAATCATGTTTGTTGTTCTTGAGTGCCTTCAAATAATTTCTGATTTATAATGACACTAAGGCTTTTCATGGCAAGATTTCTTCAGAGGAAGTTTGTCATCGCCTTCCTTAAAGGCTATGAGTGTGTGGCTTGCCCAAGGTAATTCAGCGGGTTTTCATGGCCAAACGGAGATTTGAACCCTGATCTCTAGAGCTGTAGTCAAACACCCAAACCACTACACTATTCTGGTTTGTGGGAATCACTTGTAAGGGCCTTCAATAAATGTCTCCAAGTTGACAAATGTATCTGCTTCATAAGATCAACTCCTCTTGTGAGAGGTGTGGGAATGGCTCCCAACATAGTGCTACAAAGCAAATTTATTTATGCAGGACTTCCAGAGATTGTGACACCCCCCCCCCATATATTAGTTTTTTTCAACTACAGCTTTATTTTAATGACCATGGTATCCTTCTGGGCCACCTCTCTGGAGATGGGACTTGTTTTACAGTGGCTCCATTCCTTGCTGGAGGGGCGAACCCAGAAGGTGGTGCTGGGGAACTCCTGCTCAAGCCCTTGGACATTGCCCTGTGGGATCCCTTGGGGTTCTATGTTGTCCCCTATGCTATTTAACATACGCATGAAACCGCTGGGAAAGGTTGTCCAGAGTTTTGGGATGCAGTGCCATCAATATGCAGATGACACCCAACTCTATTACTCCTTTCCACCCCAATCTAAGAAGGCTGTCATGGTTCTAAACCAGTGTCTGTCATCTGTAAGGTGCTGGATGAGGGCAAACAAATTGGAACTTAATCCAGGCAAGACAGAGGTGCTCCTGGTCAATTGGAAAGCAGATCAGAGAATAAGGATACAACCTGTGTTAGATGGAGTAACACTCCCCTAAAGATGTAAGTTTGCAATTTGAATGTACTCCTGGACTCAGCTTTGAACCTGGAGGCCCAGGTCTCTGTAGTCACCAGGAATGCTTTTGCACACTTGAAATATGTGTGCCAGCTGTGCCTGTTCCTTGAAATGCTGGATCTGGCTTTGGTGGTCATGCCTTGGTTACATCCTGTAACGTGCCCTACTTGGGGCTGCCTTTGCATTCAGGCTGTTAACTGGGGCAGGTTACAGAGACCACACAATGCCCCTGTTACAACAGCTCCACTGGCTGCTAGTTTGTTTCCGGTCACAATTCAAAGTCCTGGTTATGTAAGTTATAAAGCCATTATGGCTCAGGTCCAGACTATTTGGCAGACCGTATCTCCATGTATAAATCAGCCTGGGCTCTGAGAGGTTCAGGAGTTTGGGCCTGATTGTCAAATCAATATTGAATATCTACTGTTTTTCCAGAATTTTACTTAGTAATTTTATGTACTCTCAGTGTTTTCAGAAATGCCATATTGTTGGTATACATTTGTGTAAGCCATTCATATTGTTTCATGTTTGTAAAATGAAAAATGATATGTTATTTGTAAAGAGACTGCGTTAGAAAAAAAATTCTGTCACCACATATAGCCATGTTAATGTAACTGAATTTGCTGCTTGCTGATGATCGTGCACTGTGAACTGCCCTGATTGAATTCCAACCTCTAAGTGTACATTAAAAAAACTCAAAACATAACCAATCCTATAATTAGAATTTGTTGGCACATTTGTGCAACCTGTTTACTTGTTCAAGCATAAGCTGTGCCTGGAAATTGATAAAGCAGCTTGCAGTGAGTGTTGGCAAGGAAAGATGTTAAAATCAAAGCCTGTTTGTAGACAACAAAGCTTGTGCCCGAGAACACTAATTTAAGAAGTTTAGACGGCATTCCTATAGATACTTATCTGGGAAGTAATGCAGGAGCTACTTATATGTAGACATACATAGAATAGAGCTGTTCCTCTTATTTTATTCTAATGATGTACTGTACAGTCTTGTCTTCCAAATGACTAAATCAGGGGAAGGCAACCTTTTTAAGACCTGGGCCAGTCTCTCGTAGCCCAGGTCTCGGCTGGGCCAAGGGGGGGGGATGGCGGTGCGTGCGCACGCACACACCCTCCGCTGCCGCGCGCGACCCCCCGTGCACGCCGCCGCCGCCGCCGCCGCCGCCGCCGCCGCCGCTGCCGCCGCTGCCGCGCGGCACATGTTACTGCCGCCATTTTGGAAATCAAAATGGTGGCCGCGACGCGTTCGCGCATGCGCAAAAGTACTACGCATGCACAAAAGTGCCGCAACCGCCATTTTGATTTCCAAAATGGTGGTCACGTCGAGCGCAGCCGCAGAGCGGCAAAAACGCACCACGGTGGCGGTGGCAACCTTCGGCCTGGGCCGGTAAGTCCAGGGACCGGGACCTTAACCGGCCCCTGGGCCGTAGGTTGCCGGTCCCTGGACTAAATTATAGCTTATTGCTGTTTGATGGAATGAATGAATTTCTGATTTTGTAATCAAATAGATTTCACTGGTTTGAAAGAATACATGAAGTAAACTGGAGACTGATTGCTGACATCTAATAATTATGTTCCCTCCAACCTCTTGATGAGGTAAGGAAATAACTTGCATAAAATTTCTGTGCTCTTAAATGTGAAAGATGAAATCTTTTGCTTCAAGTCACAACTGGTGAACATGCTTCCATATTTTCATTAATACTGGAATTTGTGGTAGATTTTGTTGAGTGCACTAAAGGTTCACAGATCAAAGCCTTGCAGTCTTAATCAAAGTTTGTGCATTGGCAGTTCTTCTAGGGAGTAGTCAGGCTCGACTTATTCTCAAACTATTTTTTTGTCATTTTGGTAGTTTATGATATCCATGGAACTCTCTTGCCATAGTTCAAATAAGTTGATACTTTTCCTGTCAGCTTTTGTCACTGTCCAGCCTTTACACCTATACATAGAAACTGGGAATGCTGTGGCTCAGTTGATCCTGGCTTTGGTATTCAATGATACATCTTTACATTTGAGGATCTTAGCTTGTTCCTTCATAGCTGCCCTTCGAAGTCCTCCTCCTTCTGACTTCTTGATTACATTGTCAGTTTTGATATATGACTAACCCAAGGTTTATAAAGTCTTTGACAATTTTAATGTCTTCATCACCCACTGTAAAATTATGTAAATCATCTGTGATCATTGTTTTATTTTCTTGATGTTCATATGTAATGTTGCTTTTGCATTTTTTCCCTTGTGTCTCAATAATCATTCCAAGTCTTTGTTGTTTTCTGCAAGTAACATGGTGTCATCTGTGTATCTTAAATTGTTGATGTTCTTTCCTCCAACATTCTTTCTCCCCCCCCCCCACCACCTAGTGTTGCTGAAATTTACTTAGGACTCCCCTCACCCTGGTCTAATTTTGTGTTGATGTTGTGGCTGTTTGTCCCTGGCCTGGAAAAGGTTTGGATCTGGCATAATTGATCTCTTTCCTCACCCTGCCCTTTGTTTACTCTCTTTTTGGCTCATCTGTAGATCTGTAGATCTTACCCAGCAGAGCTCTTCTGCCAGCATATTGCTTACTGGCAGATCTTTGACATGGTTCTGCCAGCAGAAGGAGATGTCTGCCAGCAAAGAGGTTTGTGCCTAAACTTAACCCCCTATAGCCAGTGCATCTTTGAGTTAGTGCTGCATTGTTAGTTGGCAGAGACAGAACAGGGACGCATTCCTGGTGTCATGGTGTATAACTTAGTGAAAACATTTGCAGCATGTTTGCAGCAGCTGTCAAAGGGCAAATTTCATGTTATGGATCATTAGGAAAGGGATTTGGAAAGAAAACTTCCAATATTATCATGCCTTTATACAAATGGTGTAAGTGCATTTCAAATGCTGTATATATTTCTGATTTCTGTTCCTCAAAATGGATATTGTGGAGCTAGAAATGGTGCAGAAATGGGAGACCAAAACTGTTAGGATGCTGGAACAACTTCTCTGTAAGGAAACATATGGGGCTATGAAGAAAGAAGAAAAAGTATGAAGATTATGCCTGGTATGAAGAAGTAAAATAGAAAATATGAGAACCAAGGGTTCCAATGAATATGAATGGTAGGAAATTCAGGATAGAAAAAATTATTAAATGTTCACACGGTGCATAGTTGAATTTATGGAATTCACTGCCCCGATGATATATTAATGGCTACTAATTTAAGTGACTTTAAATGGGGATTGGGAAAATTAATAGAAGAAAAGGTTGTAAATGGCTACTAGTTGTGATGGCTATGAAGCTGTAGGTGGTTGTTTTGAAAAAGGCTTTATTTGTTGTTGCAATCTACCTACCCTGCATAGTAGAGCCTAGGCCCAGCAGAACACTAGTGGAGTGAAAATCCCCACTAGTGCAGTTTCACTGGAGTGTGCTGTTGGTGCAAATTGCTGTAGAAGCAGTTGTACAACTGCTTCCACAGTTGTGCAATCTCTCTCACAGCTTCTTGCACAACCGTTTTTAAGATTGCACTGGAAAGAGAAACTATAATGGGCAGCATACACAACCATTAGTACAATGGACTGTATGCTAGTGCCGTGACAACACTGGAGATAGGTTGAGATGTATAAGATGCATGCAGTATGCCTTTGAACAGCAGATGCTGGGGAGAAAATATTTTTTGCCCTCATGTCCTACTAGTGAACTTCTTAGAAGCACCTGTTTGGTGACTATGAAAAAGAGGATGCTGGAATAGACAGGTCTTCAGTTGGATCCAACAGGGCTCTTATATACTTAGACTTTTAGCAGTTTTTAGCAGTAAGAACCAAAGGGGGATTACTAAACTGAAAGCAATATCAAAAATGGCTTTTATACTACAAATGGATTTGAACTCTTTTCACTTTTACTGAGAGGGGGATGCAGACGGGTGGCCCTGGGCCGCCCCGGGAAATGGAGGGTCGGGTCCGAGGCTGCTGGAGGCGTCGGCCCCATTCCTCCCTTTTGCCAGCCCGGAAAAGAGCAGCAAAATGCCATTCCTTTCAGAGCCGACAAAAGGGCACCCTTTTAGAGCCGACAAAAGTGGCTCTTTGGCGCCCTCGTCAAAAGGCTGTGCCGGAAGGACGACCTGATGTCTTTGGAGAGGGGTTGAGGCGGTTGGCGTGCGGCTGCCCCTCCCCGTCCCTGCTTCCAGGACGGCCCAAAGGGCCCGTCTGTAGAGGCCCTGAGTCTGCTATACAATTCAAATAAATTAAGGTGTTTAATAATAAGGTGTATTTCTCATCATATTGTGTATACATTTGTGTAAGAGTAGAACAAGCATTTTGAATCAAGTTTTAGGTAGTGTGTATGGGAGAATGGAGAAGACAAAATTGTTTTTCATCAGCTGCTGACTTCTGATGGTTGCCTTGGCCTCGGGAGTTATTTATTGTATTTTTATGATTCATCATCTGTCTGTTGACTGGGAAAGGTTTTATGTTCTGTAAAAATGTTGAACTATAGATGAATAATATCTGATACCTAGCATTTCTTCTTCTTTGACTGAGCTTGACTGTGTCTATTTTGTTTAGCTTGTTTATTTATTAATCTAATGTTAGTCTTCATTTTTGATGCATTTTTGGGAGAATTCTCTAGGCTGGAAGAATTCTCTAAATCATGACAGTGCTGAGGTTTACACAGTATAGTAAAAGCATAGATTAACTGACAAGATCTTTGTTAAGAGAGAAAAGTGAGTTCCTCAAATGACAATAGAGCCTACTATGAATCCATTACAGCAAAATATTATATTTGTGTTTTCTTGTAAATAACTTGCATTTTATTTAGCACTGGTATGCAAAACCTGGTTTGTGTGATACAGTGGATAGAACAAATCTGTAGCAACCATTGATACTTTAGTGAAATACTTGGTTTCTCAGTCATGTCTGGATACAATTTTAGAGAACTGGGCAGTGATTCAACTTTGCCCATGTTCCCAAGGTTTTGGTTATTTATTCTGGTTGGTTTCATGCATATCTGTATGGTAGCCAGAGGCTATGTTTGGACTAGTGCTGCCTATATGTCCTACACCACTGGCTTTGTGCAAAGTGACCAGCTGTAAGATACTAATTAGGACTCATGCTGGAGAATAGTGTCTTACACCCTCCATCATCAAGACAGCTTCCAGGCAGGAGTTAATGATATGATCTTTCCTTTGTTCCAGTATCATCCTTACAATGTCGAGAGAAATAGGACATGTATGGCCCATCAGTGCTAGGCAGGGTTGTTCACTCAGCTTAGATGATTCAAAGGAACCAGTAGAGGTTGGTTGGTTCTCCAGGCTTGGCTCTTCAGCCTCAGCAACTTTTCACACTCAGAGGCAATGCAGGTGCTGTCCCATCTCATTTAGGTCCAGAACAGATGGGCACGAAAGAGTGGCCCAAGTCTGCTCCAGCCAGAAGTGGGTGAGAACCCTGCTGTCCACATGACCTGCTTCCAAGGTGGGCCATGGACGACAGGGGCTGACTCATGCCATAAATATTATTATTATTATTATTATTATTATTATTATTATTATTATTATCCTGGCTCCTTTTTGCTCTGGTCCAAAGGGCTTTGGCACAGCTTGCAGCTACTTTGGAAGTGTGCGTCATTTAATCTCATATGATATGCTGACATGGCATTTACAGTTCCAGATTAATAGTTCAGCAGGGGGTTTACCTTTGCCTCCCTCTGAAGCTGAGAGAGTATGTCATCCAGTGGGTTTCATAGGCAAGTCACACTCACCTTCAGAGAGACAAATATTCTTATCTCTAAGTTGAGAAAAATAGGAAATAAAGAATGGACAAACAGAAAATTAAGTAATATAAAAAAGATGCTGATAATGTTTTTAGGTTTCAGTGGGAGCTTATTCTAATTTCAGACAAGAATTACTGTGTTTATTGTTTCTGTAGCATTTTCTGTGTTGCTTTGGTACGATGCTACTTCTATAAAATTTTTAATAAAATTGAAAATAAATGAAAAATATAATAATGAACAGCATATTAAGAGGAACTGACGTTTCAATACCACATCTGTAATATATTGGACAGAAATAATTATAGACCTGTTTCGCTGTTGCCATTTTTGAGCAAGGTGATCAAGAGGGCAGTCGCCAATCAACTACAAGTTGTCTTGAAGGAAACCGATTTTCTGGATCCATTTCAAACTGGATTCAGGGTGGGGTATGGAGTTGAGACTGCCATGGTTGCCTTAGTCGATGATCTCCGTCTGTGACCCTGTTGGTGTTCTTGGACCTCTCAGCAGCCTTCGATACCATAGACCATAGTATCCTTCGGGAACGCCTGAGAGAGTTGGGTATTGGCAGCACTGCATTGCAGTGGTTCCGGCCTACCTCTCCGGTAGGTTCCAGATGGTGTCGCTTGGGGACAGTTGTTTGGCCAAGAGGGAGCGCAAATCGGGCATCCCTCAAGGTTCAATTCTGTCCCCAATGCTATTCAACATTTACGTGAAGCCACTGGGCAAGATCATCCGGAGGCATGGGGTGGGGTGTTAGCAGTACGCTGATGACACTCAAATATATTTCTCTATGTCTCAGACTGATGCAGTGACTAAGAATGGCATCTGTCCTCTGAATGCCTGTCTTGGGGCAGTAATGGACTGGATGAGGAAAAACTGACTCAAGCTGAATCCAGGCAAGACGGAGGTATTTGTCATAGGAAACCTGAACCCGGGAATGGAGTTATGTCAGCCAGTTCTCGATGGGGTCACACTTCCCTTAAAGGACTCTGTTCGCAGCTTGGGGGTGATCCTTGACTCATTGCTTCACTTGACAGCTCAGGTGGATGCGACAATCAGGAGTTCCTGTTATCAGCTTCGGCTGATATGCCAGCTGCGTCCCTGCTTGGAGCTGGGAGACTTTGAAACAGTAGTACATGCACTGGTAACCTCTCGATTAGACTTCTGTAATGCGCTCTACTGATAATGATAAAAAATTTCCAATAAATTTAAAGGAAGAAATAGGGAAAGAGTTAAGGAAACAAAAAATATATAGGATAAAAGAATGGATAATGATAATGAAGGATAAAATTAAGATAAAGGAGAAATTACAAAGTCTAAAGTTAACCTGGTTTAATTTTATTCAATTGGAACAATGGACAAAAAATTGGAATAGGAAAATTATAGAATTTAGAGAATACATGAAATTTGAACAAATGCAAAGAGATAATATGGAGGTAAATGAAACTTTGAAAGGTGTTACAAGTGCAATATATATTATTATTAAAATATAATGAGAAAGAAGAATATCTCAGGACAATATGGGAGGAGGATTTAGCACAAACAATAAATGTTCAAGAATGGGGAAAATTTGGAATCAATGTCATTTAAAAAATGTATCCATAAGGATAAAGGAGAATTACCGTAAATTAATATGGAGATGGTATTTAACGCTAGTAAGGTTAAACAATATAAATAAGAATTATTCAAGGCTATGTTGGTGGTGATACCAAGAAATTGGTACATATATTCATATGTGGTGGGGCTGTAGATCTGTAAAGAAATTTTGGCAATTAGTATTTAAAGAGATAAAATAAATAACAGAAATCGATTTAGCATTTTGTCCAAAGATAGCATTATTATCTATATTATCAACTGCACCCAAACTAGAAAGGACTTAATTACAAATTTATTAACAGTGGCGAGATTAATCATAGCAAAAAAGTGGAAAGATCAGGGAGATCTACACATACAAGGTTGGTATAAAGAGATATGGCAAATAGCAATTAATGATAAGTTAACTTGTGGAATTAAGGTGAAAAAAAGGAATAATGAAGAGAAATGATTTTGAAGCAATATGGAAAATATTTGTACAAAAGGCTTTAGTAAATGAGGGAGGTGTTTTACCTCCACAGAAAGAGTTACAATTTTGGAGGGGAGAGTAATATGAAGATACTAGGTTCTGGTGATGGGGAGCACTTCGGGAAGTGGGAAAAAATAAAGAAAAGCAAGAGAGAGAGTAAAGAAAAGAAAAGAGGGAGAATGAATTAGTGATAAATTAACAGTATTATACCTTTGTGGAATTGTGAAAAGTATATGTTGAAAAGAAGACAGTAAGAAGAATGAAGATATTAACAACAATTTTATGTTTTTTTAATTACTGGTTTAATCAATATTAAATGGTTTGATATGAATTAGATTTAGATAAGGCAGTAAAGAATAAATAATGAATGTGATTTACCATATTTATGTGGAATACTATGTAAAAGTTTTTAAAAATATTATTGTATGTAGGTTGTAATACTAATAAAGAATTAAAAATATATATTACAACGGAGCTGTGAAACCCCATTGACTTATGTTGTTTTTAAGAGCAGTAGATTAATACCTAACTAAATGTCATAGATTTAAGCTAGTGAAAACCATGAAACATTTGTAATGTGATGTAAAAACACATTAATCTGTAAAAAAATCAGACAAGGTCAAGAAGTAAGTGAAAGGTCTACAATGAAACATGAAATAATATTGAAGCAGACATTACACATACTTTCACCCTGCTGACCGATTTCATGATATCATGTATTTAGATTCTGTAATAGGTTAGATTATACAAGTATTATGGAGCACAGTAGTTTTCAATTTTATGTGGTGTATGAAAGCTCTTGTAACTATTCCTTTGAGATACTATACCTACTGCAATGTAAAGGAGTTTACAAAATAACTGTACAGTTAAAAGAGAAAATTCTTTGGATTTTTGTAGTTCATTTGAATTGTTACATGCGCCTGAAAATTTTAAAACTTAAGGTAACAAAATTCTACATGCATATGTGTACGTTCAACTTCTGATACATCTGGTAGCAGATGATGGTTAGAATGTGTGCATGAGATTTTGTAGGGTAACTGTGGAGTAAAAAGAAAACTGTGATGAAAGGGCCAATACACTCACTTAGTGTTGGGCATTTTCATGTATCATATGTTGTTGTACCTTCAAGCCATTTCTGACTTATGACAACCTTAAGGCGAACCTATCACTGGGTTTTCTTGGCAGAATTTGTTCAGAGGGGGTTTGAGAGCAATGCAGTAGAAATAATTCAAGGTGCCAGTTATGACCCTTAAACCCCTATATGACTTGAGTCCAGATTACCTGAAAAACCGTATCTCCCTATATGAGACTGTCCAAACTTCAGGGGATGACTTTCTCACACTCACCACCATCACAGGCATGTTGAGTGCGGACAGGAGAGAGACCCTTTTCGATTGCTGCTCTCAGGTTGTGGAATTCCTTTCTACAGGAGGTTTGTTTGGCCCTACTGTTAGCTAGGAATTTGTTTTTAATTTGTAGGAGAAGATGCAGCTTTTAATGTGTGTGTGTGTGTGTTTTATTTCTACTTTATTATGTTTTAAATGTGCATTTTAGACTGTTTTTAACTTACATGTTTTAAATAGAACTTTAGTTAATTCTTTTTTTTAAACATGCATTTGTACTTTTTAAATTGTACTTTGTTTTCAATGATTGTGAGCTGAAAGGCAAGCTATAGATCAGTCAATTAATTATTTAATTAATGTTTCTGATAAAATGAATTCTAGTCAGTGAAAACATGCCATGATAGCTGTTCTATTTTTTGGCTTTTGCTTTGTTGCTACAAATTCACACAGTTTCTGTTACCTAATGGAATCCCAATTACAGTGATATTGAACTGATAAAAGTTGCTTGATTTACAAACAGATGAGATTTTTGAGTAGGACCAGGGTCTGAAGAAGTTACAAGCATCAGAGGGAAACAAGTGGCAGCATGCCATCTTTAAAGAAAACAGGAGGGTATACCTTTTTCTTGAGCAACTTTATCTCTTCACACTTTAAAGCAAACCTCAACATTTCCTCCGTCTTGTAATTATTTGCATTTTCCTTTGTGGTATAACAATATGTGACAGCTGGGAAATAAAGTACTGCAAGGGAAGCTGTTTTACTCTGTTGCACAAAAGCAACTAAAGAATCTTAACAAATTTGTAGTAGCATAAGCTTTCATGTTCTATTTTATCAGATACATGGAAAGCTATGCAGAATTTGGGGTGTGTGTGTATGCGTATGTTAAAAACATAATGGGGGGGGCTGTAGACATTGAGATCAAAGGGCAACTAGATGCAGAAAAACTATGACATTTCAAAACCAATTTCTTTAATTAAATTTCTACTATTGGAGAGATTAGATCCCTACGAAATATACATTTTTTTCAACATTTTTTGGAACAACCTAAAGCAAGCCACCTGAATTTTAATAAACTGGGATTGCCCTAATGTTTAATGAAGTTTATGAATTGTAAGAGGCTAAGAACTAGGGCCTATTCACACTACACAAATGTAGCACCATTATTCCACTTTAACTACCATAGTTCCATTCTTGGGAGTTCTGGGATTGGCAGTTTAGTGAAGGACATCTAGAATTCCCAGCCAGAAGGCTCCAGCGCCTCACAAAACTACAGATTTCATAGGATTCCATAGGATGAAACAATGGCAATTGAAGTGGTGCAATAGTGCTATAATTATGAATAGACCGCTGCTGTGAGCAATACAGAATTCTGTGACTTGCTAACACTGATTTATTGCAACATAAAATTTATGCTGGCATGAGAGAGAAATAGGAGCAACACTAATCATGGAAGCATAAAGAGGCTAGCTCTAAAATGAGAGCTAGTGTAGTATAACATTTTGGGTGTTGGACTAGGACACTGATAGACCATGGAAACACACTCGGTGATCTTGAGCAAGTCACACTCTCTCAGCCTGTGAGGAAAGCAATGTCAAACTTCCTCTAAAGAAATATTGCCAAGAACACTGTGTTAGGTGGAGGCCACCAAACTCAGTCTGCTTTTCCAATGTGTTGTGGTCTCTATGCTGTTGTTTTCCTGTTTGTGATACAAAAGTAACTTTCTCATGAAAGAAGTAGGAAACTTGTCATGCCCTTAAAGTCTGAGGATTTACTATTTTGGTGTGGATGAGAAAGATGTAATGCTAAATGTGCTTGAGGCATTTCAGATTCTGCCATACTCCTTAAACCATTGAGGGATTTGTCATGGCTTGTTATGGTAGGGGTCTGTCATGGTTTTTCATGATGGGGCATTTCTCTATTTTGGCTTGAGAAATAAGGCAAGTTATATTCTTAACTCAAGAATATAAGAAATTTCCTCAGGACATTTTCACACACATACTAAACACCTTTTGCATCTCCATGTCCCTGTAATGCAGTATAAAACTGACTAGAACCATGTTGGTGAACCTGTGGCACGTGTGCTGCTTCTGGCATGTGGCTTGGTCTGTGAGGGCATGTAGCAGCCATAGGAGGTAAGTGCAGGGGGTGGGCTGCCCCATGCACAAGCCTTCCAGGCAGAAGTCCCACCCCTTGCTATGGGATTCTGGGAACTGTAGTATTTTGCGGTTGTGCGCCTTCCACTCATTTCCAATTTATGGTGACCTTAAGACGAACTTAATATGGAGTTTCTTGGAAACGTGTTCAGAGAAGGTTTGCCATTGCCTTCTTCTGAGGCTGAGAGAGTGTGACTCCTTGTTTCTACTTATGGCAACCTTAAGGTAAACCTACCCAGGGTTTTCTTGGCAAGATTTCTTCAGAGGAGATTTGTCATTGTCTTCTTCTGAGGCTAAGGAGTGTGACTCCTTGTTTCCTACTTATGGCAACCTTAAGGTAAACCTATCCTTGGGTTTTCTTGGCAAGATTTCTTCAGAAGAGGTTTGCCATTGTCTTCTTCTTAGGCTGAGAGAGTGTGACTCCTTATTTCCTACTTATGGCAGTCTTAAGGCGAACCTATCCTGGGTTTTTTTTGGTAAGATTTCTTTAGAGGGGATTTTTGCAATTGCCTTCCTCAGCCTCTGTGGCTGAGACTTGTGTGGTGATGCCTTCAAGTCATTTCTGACTTATGGTGACCCTAAAGTGAAACTGTCATGGGGTTTTCATGGCAAGTTTCATGTTTTTTTCCCTATTGCTAGCCTGAGGCTGAGAGAGTGTGCCTGGGGTTTTTCCCCTAGACATTCTACCTCCGGAAGGCAGTGATATTTTCAGTGTGTAATTAGTCGAGGTTCCCCCCCCCTCCATTTTATTTATTGGATAAAAGAGTGCTTATTAGAACAATTTGTCCTACTGTTTAAAACAACATTAGTTATCACATTAACATGCAATATGTTAGCAGAATTAATTAAATTAAAATGTGTCAAAGACAGCAGATGTATTCTTGACCCATTAGAAGAGAAAACACATTCTATTTTGTTCTTTAATGAACTTCATTGTCATTTGTTTGCTTTCATTTAGGTAGTCTTCTTGTCATTCATGCCTGGTGTTTTCAGCTGTTTAAAGTTGATGTTCATAAAAATATTTAGTTTGATAAGTATAAATAAGAAACTGTACGATCTTGGGTGAATCCTGAATTTCTAGCTTGAGTTTTGTGACATTAACTGTGGAGTACTTTAAATTACTAACATAGTGAACTGGGATTATGGTTTTTTAGATTTAAAAGTGTGTTAGGAAATGAAATAAGGCTGCAGCTTGAAAGAGGTATGTATAAATAAGATTTGACATTTCCCTCTTCTGCCACCTGGCAAAGCCTCATGCCATTTTGATTTACAGATTATTATCTTCAGGCTTTTGATGAGACTTAAAACTCCCTTCTCTTGCTCTAGAAAAATCTGCAAAGCACATTGGTACAGATTCAAACCAGCCTCTGGCATTAGAAAGTCTTCTTTTTCTACTGAAAGGCAGGCTTTGGCTGCCTATGAGATCATCAGAAAGATAAAAGCCTAAAAGCTCATCCAAGTTATGCCCTTGGCTCTCCTGGAAATTAACTTTCTGGTGACAGCCTGCATATGTAAACATTAATAAATATACTTTTGGTTTGAAAAAGCATCTATCCTACTTATCTTGTCAGTTGTAGCTTATTTTTGATTGCATTTTATGTCTTCTTATCTATTCCTCCTTATTCCTGTTCTTACCACAACAAGTTCGCATTCATGCTATGCTTTTCTTCTTCCATTCCTGCTGTTCTCAGTGTTCAGCAATACTTATTTTTTTTTACTCTGGCTAGATGTTCTTCCTCCTTCTAACCTCTCTTGCAAAGGAAATAGGAAAATCAAATTTATCACAACCACACCTTTCAGTGCTGTCTGAACCAAGTCATTTTGTACAACTAATTTTTTAAAAAAAATGTTAATGGCAATTCAGATCTCATTGATTTAATCTGGTCTACTCTTGTATAGATATGTCAGTTTCAAAGTGGAGATACATATTATTGTTCATTACATTTATGGAAGAATTCTCTTCATATGTATATTTCTTAAGAAATAAAAACTGCACAATCTAGTATCCACTTATTTCTTCAGCTAATGATGGCAAAGTGTGGCCACAAAACTGTTTTATGGCCCCCTAGGATCCCCCCAGTGATCAATTTGCTGTGCTCCAGATTGCTTCTTATTTCACTCTAGGAGATGTGAAAGAAAATTCCACAATATTTTGAGCCCCCCACCCCGGGCTTAAACGAATATTTGCAAAATTTGGGGGGCTACACCTACTTGTTAATGCATTGTGTATGTGTTTGTGCATGTATATTTCTTCAGGTTGCTTGTCAACTTATGGTGACTCTATGAATTTCATAGTTTTTTCTTAGGTAAGGAACACTCAGAGGTGATTTGCCACTGACTTTCTCTAAAATACAGTTGACACTAACTTGCATTCCTTAGTGGTCCACTATACAACTACTAACCAGGCTTGACATTGCTTAGCTTCAAAGATCAGTGAGGATATGGTGCCTTCACGTTATTTAGATCTAGGCCCTCTGTGCATTATTGCATAGAAGGTGATTTCTGCTTTGGAAAAATAATAATATGTCTAGTGCTTTTTTTTGGGGGGGGGAGGGCTTCCTACTAGGCCAAGGCATGGGGGTGATTATGCTTTGTTCTAGAGAAGAATAACTGCTCTTGAAGGCTTCTGGAAATACCAGAGGCTACAGAAATAGACTTTGGGAGCAATATGTGGCTGATAGTGTCATGTTTCCTGTCCTTCATATAAAGAATAGAAAATATATCCAAAGGCAGTGTGTTATTTGAGTCAAACAGAACTCCTTTAAGTCTTCGTCAGATTTATGTAGCACTAAGTCTTATATGTTCTTTTAGTTCTTTTGGGACTTCTAGGCTGTAAAGTGTCATGAGATACTGGGAAAATTGGCTTGTAGTTTCACAGATCTGAAAGGGGTGCTCTCTTCTAGTCTGTGTGCATCTACACTGTACAAATATTGCAGTTTGAAACCATGTTAAATGCTGTAGCTCCATCCTGTGGAATACTGGGCTTTATAGTTTTACATGGTGTTTAGTTGCCTCTGCCAAAGAGTGTCTCACCAAACTACAAATCCTTGTAGGATGGAGCCATGACAATTAAAGTAGTGTCAAAGTGCATTATTTCTACAGTGTAGATGCACCCTTTTCCAAGCTCCATAGGAAGGAGGTAGTGAGGAGGCCATTTAAAAGTAATTTCTTCAGCTGCTGTCATTCTAGGAATTTTGTAGTACTCTTCAGTTGCTTCATTTTGTCTTATTTATTTAAGTCTTGATTTAGTAGTATTGATGTTGCTAATATCTCAAGCTAATACTGGGTATATCACTCTGTCTACAGATGCCTGTGTTCAAACATTCACAGAATTGTTCCAGCTGAGCTGTGAAATACAAAGTTTCATCTTAAGGAATGTATACAAAGCAAAATATGCTAAATTGCAAATGATGGAAAAAGATATTCAAATAACTGCTAGGTTATATATTATTTTCTTTTTTACCAGCATTGCATAGTCACTTAAATCATGAGGTATGTTAATGCATTGGTAGAGCAGCAGCGACAGCTGTGTGTGTTGGAATGTAGTAGGGCAAATATAAAATAGGTATTTGACAATGTGTAGGCAGAATTATGTTTGTCAGGAGGTTACAGGAAAGAGCCATATTTATCATCTTGTCCCTGTTGTCATGGTAACCATGCTTCCTTGTTGGGTAGCATTCTTGGTTGGGAGCCTAACTTCCCCATGCCTAATTATTGTTCACTATTACATTTTCAATTCATTTTTCCTCAAAAGACATTCCTCCTCCCTCTGCCAGGTTAGGGTCAAACTAATGGAACAGCCCATGTACTAGCATACGAATTGTGCCACATTGGTATATATTTGAAGAGGGAGGAAGACTGAAGTTTAAAGGCAGGGAAGATGATGATGATGATGATGATGATGATGATGATGATGATGATGATGATAATGAAGAACCTTCCCTCTGCTGGCACGTGCTTGCAAAATGGCATTGGCTTGGTGCTTCTCTGCCTAAAAGCAGGGGTGTCCCTATGGGGGTGCAGACCGCACCAGGTGACACCCTTAGAGGGGTGTCAATATGTCATCCCCTCTGCCATCGCTGCAGTGGTTACTTTGTTTGCCACCCTGAGGCAGGCACAAGCCTCAGTGTGGCAGTTCCTTTCTCAGAGAATTAGAGAAAGAAATTGTCACCCCACACACATGCACACAGGAGCAGGAGGTTTGTGTCTGCCTCAAGGTGGCAAAGCAAAACATGGCAATTGGGAAGGGAAAGCTTCTCTCACTGAGAAGACCACCACCATGATGCCAAAAAACCACCCCTTTCCTCAGCCATCACCTCTTGCTGCTGCCACCACCATGACTTAAATGTAGACCCTGGAATTGGGTGGGAATGTTTGCAAAAACATGGCTGGTAGGTAGCAACATGCCCCCCGCCCCCCACCTCATCCTAGCATTACAGAAGTGCCTCAAGGAAATGACCCTTCTAAAAACAACAGAAAAGTGGGGAGGCTCTTCTCGAGTGACAATAACAACAACAACTCCCTGGTTCATGTGTGTCGGTGAGGAGAGGGTGCCTTCTCTTGGTGTGTGTGTGTTATCCATGTGTGCTTTGGGGAAACTGGTATGAAGAAGATTGTGAGGAGGAAATTGTTTTATACATTTATGGCATGTGGATCTCTGTGAATGCATGGTAGAAAGAGCTTGTGGAATTTATTTCTAGAGATAGGCATCCTCCTTTTCTCTCTTCTCTCTCTCCTCGGTGGATGTGTGAGTGCAAGGAGGGGGCTGCCATGGGGTGTTTTTGGTGTGACAGTTCAAGAAATGTGAGGTGCTTATGGAATTTCTCCCACTACAACCCACAAAGGGTTGGATTGAGTGCTAATGCAGGAGGAGGTGGGGGGGGAGGCTTTCTTGTTTTAAAAACTCTTAAGAGCTATCATATATATTACAGCATTTTTTAAGGATTTCCTTCAATTATTGCCCCACGTTGTACCAGCCCAGCTGCTCCTGAAAGTCCAAGCAGTATTCAGAGCAACATGAGAGGCTATGGGGGGAAAGAAAACCCCATAATTCCCTTCATGTACACAGAGGGAAGCTTTCTGGAGGTTCTTTGGCTTCTGGTTTAGGATTCTCATCTTAACTTAGGTTATTTGTTAAGTGTACCTCAAGTTTCCATATTGTGTTTAAAGTTCTGCTAGCACTCTTGTTCTCATTCATGAAGCTTTATGGCATTTCATGTTATAAAATTGTTTAATAATTATATGCAAAGCTATTATTGGAGATGGAGCAAGTGGGGCACACACAAAACACAGATTCAAGCCCTTAGGCCAGCGGTCCCCAAACTATGGCCCGCGGGCCGAACTTGGCCCATCGAGGCCTTTGAACCACCCCGCGGCCAGTCCTGCCCCACCGCTGCGGCGCACGCGCGATGTGGGATACCATTTTGGGTTCCAAAATGGCGCCTGGTGTCACACGCGCATGCGTACTACTTGGGTGCCATTTTGTGTTCCAAAATGGTGCCCGGAGTCATGCGCATGTACACGCGATGCGGGGCGCTGTTTTGGAACACAAAATGGCGCCTTAGTAGCGCGCATGTGCGCCTCCGGCCCCCTGAAGATCTGGGGGCCAGCGAACCAGCCCCTGGATCAAAAAGTGTGGGGACCCCTGCTTTAGGCAGATAGGGCTGATTCTTTTCAGAAACCTTGGAGACCTCCTGCAAGTCACTGCAGAAAATTTAGTCTTAAATAGGAGAGAGGAAACATGCTGGATGTCATTTCAAATAGGAAGAGAAATTTAAGAGAGGAAAGGTTTTGGGAAAGACCGATCACCCCGAGACCCTTTGCGTTCTGGAAACACCTCTTCACAAGATCTGCAATCTGCCAGATCCTTTGCATGCTAGAGATCCTCTTCTCTTGAACTAGATCAGGGGTAGGCAACCTAAGGCCCGGGGGCCGGATGCGGCCCCCCGAGGCCTTTGGACCAGCCCCAGTCCAGTCCTGCTGCCGCCGCCGCCCACCATGATGATATTGATTATTGTTGTTATTACTTGTTCTTGGGGTTTTCTTGGCAAAATCTCCACAGGGGTTTTGCCATGGCTTTTCTGGGGCTGAGAGAGTGTGCATGCACATTTTTTATTTTTTAAATGTTTTAATTTATTTATTTATTTATTTATTTTGGTGCTTCGGCCCCCCAATTGTCTGCGGGACAGCAACCCGGCCCCCGGCTCAGAAAGGTTGCCTACCCCTGAACTAGATGAACCAATGATCTCATTAATGATTATCCCTCATTCTAATATTGAAAAAGCTTCGTTTATTTTTGGTCTGGCCTGATTCTTGGTATGATTCAGCTGTAGTCTTCCTGTCCATCATGGCAGCAGATAAAATCAAGCTGGAGTTTCATGTTTGGTTAATCTAAGCTTACAGTTGGTGCTCCAATACTGTCAGCTCAAATGAGTCTTTCAATCAGGAGCTTTGCATACAGAGGCTTTTTGATGCTGTTGGAGTATAGGTTCTAACATCCCTCCCATTGGCTGTGGTGGCTAGGGTCAGAGATAGGAAAGTTACTGGGAAAGGCTCGTTGTGTTTAGTTAATCATTAATAACTTTTTAAAAACCTAATTTGGTTACATTTACATTGGAATGAGAAAACTTTCATAGTTAAGTCTGTGATAAATTGGTGTTTAAGTTAAAAAGCCTTATCAAAAAGGCTAAAACACACACACACACACCCCAGCCATATTTTTACTGCCTGTCCATATTTTGAGCTTTGGAGAGATGGAAACAGCTGTATGAATTTTTCAAAACCCAATTCTCATTCAAACCTCCCTCCCCAAATTTTCCCTTGCTTTCTGCTTCTAATCTCATCTTCTTACCCCCCTCCTTTCTGAGGTTTTCTGGGTTTCTTTTAAATAAAATTTTTTAGTTGAAGCAATATAGATTATTTATTATTTTTAGAAATGAGGTGTAGTGGGTCAGGGAGGATCAGTTACTGAGACTACTGATTTCAGAAATCCTTAAAATAATTCATCCCACTGGAACTATGCTTGAGTAAGAGCTTTGATTCTTGTGCCATAAACATTGAATATTTTTGGTTTTTTAAGAAATAAAAGTTTTTGGACCATCGCATAGCATGTGGAACTTTGTTGTCTTTCATTTTTCTACTGTGCATATGTCCTTTCCAGTTTTTTGTTCTTTGACCAACTGTATGTCTGTCCTAGCATCCTCATATACCTATCTGGTAAGAACATGGTACAGGGCCTTCTCAGTGACTGTTTGATAGTCTATAGCAGGGGTCAGCAAACTACGCCCTCTCGAGGCCTTTCAACTGGCCTGCCACCGTTGGCATCGCTGTGCATGCGTGATGCCATTTTGTGCTCTTGGCATTGTGTGCGTGGAACATTTTTGGAACACAAAATGGCACCCACGCTCGCACAAAATGGCACCTCTGGCACATTTTTTCCTTCGGCCCACCGATGATCTGGGGGACAGCGGACCCCCCCCCAAAAAAAGGTATGCCGACCCCTGGTCTATAGTCAGGTGAAGACTTTTCTGTTTTGGCAGACTTTTGAGGGCTGAGTATGCAGGGAGAAAAGACTTTTTATAACAAGTTGTATTTTCTGCATTTATTATTTTTTCCTTTGGCTTGTCATGGGTTTAAATGATTTTGCTTCTGTTGATAGTTTAAGTGATCTGTCTTAAAAATGGAGTATTAGGATTAGGGTTTGGTGTACCAAAGCTGGTGTTGCTGGTTTTTCTGGTTAGACTAAATCATGTTGCCCTGTATATGGTTCTTAAATTTTTCCCACAGGCAGGGTCATAAAAGACTATGTAATCATATTTTTTTCTTTTTTAAAAATATGTCATCCCTGAGATATATCTCAGTTTGAGTCTTAGGAAATAAGCATGATGTAGCCCAAAGGGACAGATCATGTAGGGAGATATACAGACAAAACATGGGAAAGGTAGAGACATTTTTAATAAAACCCCCAAAGTTGTTACACTTCAGAGTGGAGTATTGCATGGTGTTGAAAGCATGAGGGGCCATTTTCATGACAAATTATGCAGCAATAGCCATAGGAGAGGATTTTAATCTGGAATAAGCTGTTGATGTACACATCTACACTTTGATGCTGTTTGTGTAGGAGCTGAATAGGTGTAGCAAGAACTGGACAACATTTGACAAGTACTGGCCAACAACATTGGCAGGCTCCTTTCCCCTGAAAGCATACCCTTAGTGCCTCCAAAAGACAGATCTAATAATATCTCCCTGCTGCAGAACACTGTTCTATGGGTGAAGGATTACTGCAAAATGAAACGAGCTTCTGTAAAATGCAGCATATTTATTGTAAAAAAGTGAACTAGGTTTTTAGTGAAACAGTCTTATAACAGTTTTAAGTGTTCAAGTTGCTTTTAATACATTATTCCAAGAGTGATCAATATTATGATCTCCCTGTTACAGATGGTTGTTCTGTGGATAAAAGATTACTGGAGAATGTGGGATTCTTGTTGCAAAATGTTGCAGAATGTTTGCAAAACTCAGGCATAGATCTGGAGGGGATCCCAAATTTCAGGGTTTGTTGTTAACAAAGTTTATCTAGAAAGCAGGGCCAGTTCCAAAGAATCTGAGAACAAAAAAATAAGATGGTACTAAGTTCATATGAGGGGAAGGGAAAACAGGGCAAGACAGGTAGGACAAATTACTGAAACACTGCCAACTCTCTAGTCTGGTCCCTATTCTACAACACAAACATTGGGTACTTCAGTGTTCTGTTGACTACCAAGGCAGGGTTAGTATTGTGCAACTGAAGTTATTTTAGAAAACTAGCATTTTTTAAATCATTACATTTTATAGAAGGAGGCTGTTCTTTGATATGTTTTTACAGCATCATACTAACTTGTTTACTTGTTAAACTAGCCAGGCTGGCCTTATTCAAAACACCAGTTATACTTTCAAGAAAATATATCAAGATCTACTGCAATTGCATTATTTTTCATTTTTGAACTGTAGGGCTTCCTGAAAATACCAGAATTAATCTTTCTGGTTGTTTTTTTTTGGCAAAACTTATTTGTAATGGATAGTGACGTTTCTCTTAGTCAAGGATTTCTGCTAATCTCAATGTCAGATTTCAGCAGATGTCACAAGGTTCCTCTCTTAATTTTATCTTCTATATTTTTATACTGAAATAGGCAAACACAAGTTTTTACTGAATGTGTGAACTATCATTTGTGTAATACTGTTACACAATAGGATTGTTTAATTAAGTGTAAAGATATGTCATTGAATGCTAAAATCTGGATTGTCCATGCCATCATAATTCTGATTTTTATGTATGTGAAAGCTGTACAACGAAAAAAGCTGATATGTGTTAGGTGTCCTTAGATGTCTCCTGCCATGAATATGAAAGATAGTTAAATGTGATTAGTGATATTAAGGTTGCAGGTCTCATTCTGTTGTGGTTCATGTCAAGAGTCAGAGTTAGAGAACTCTGGGAATGTCATGGGGAGTACATGTATTAAAGGACTGTTGTTGGGATTATGTCTTTCATGGATGCTCATATGTTAAACTTCTGTTATGTTTGTCATGATTTATTGGTTATTGTGATGTTTGCCCATTAGAATGCCTACTGTTTAATTCAGTTGATCTGGAATGTATCTGGAGAATGAACTGTGTTAAAGATGCTGTTTGTTATGAGGGATTAGTTGACTTTGGCTTTTAAATGCTAGATGGTTTGGATGTCTGTTTATATAAGAAAAGATGACTAGATAGATGATAGAGATGGATATGATGCTAATGGTTATTATAGACCAATGTTAGACTATATTATAGAGTTTTATAAAAATAATGGTTTGTATTAAGCGAATACGTTGGTTAAACCAGGGTAGGGCAAGGTCCTGGGAAGCTGAGTCTATTTGTGTGAGAGCAGGTGCAAGGCTATCACAGTGAGAAAAGTGAACTGTTTATGGTTCTAGACATCTGGAGTCTATTCTGCCTTGAGGAAGTGAAAACAGAGAAAGCAGTCTATGTGGAAGAATGCAATGTTTGGGATTTGTAGTACAAATAAAGTGATTGGGAAACGGTGGGAAAGTTGCTTGAGCAGGAGATTTTGGAATGAACTGACCAATGGTTGTGGTGATGTGATTATTTTCAAATAGTCTTTCCATCCTTACTTTCAACTGGATTCTAGGATTGTTTCTAGACTGCTTTTAGGAGTTTTAAAAGAATATTTAATTTTTTTTAAATTTTGTTTTTTTGTTTTTTATTGTTTTAGTTGGCTTTTATTTGTTCATTGCCTTGGGAGTGCTTGTGAACTGGGAGGTGATGCAGAAATACTTTAACTAACTAAACAAACATTACAAGACCTAGGTTTTACAAGATCCAGTTGTAGGATTATTTGTTAAGGAAAAAGCAACATGGGATATACAGTAATAGAAATAAAAATATGTATGTGAATGTCAAAGTGACTAAGCAGGAGCAATCAGGAAGATACACAGGTGAAAAAGATAATATAATTAAGAAGCCTTGAGAGCCAAGGACAAAGTTATAGAAGGTATATTGAGAACACCTGTGATAGATTGCAAACACCTGAGACTCATTAAGTGGTCAAGGTAAAGTGATGAAACACTTGGGTTGGTCTTAGGTATGGGATGATCTATGTGGACCAATCAAGATGTATGTACACACCCACTGGGTGGAAACTGACTGGTGGGTGGTGTCTAACAATGGCTATAAATTGCAATGTTTGCTAATGTACATTGTGGAGTAGTGGTGGTGTAGTAGAGATTGTGATTTGTAGGGCATATAGTATTTATGTATATAGTAGAATAAAGTAGATCTTTTATATACGACTACTGAGTTGTCTGGTGTCTTGAGTGAAGATACAAGAGCCAGAAGAATCCTGGAGAAGTTTGGAGACATCATTGGAAGAAGAGTGAGAAGGCTTGGAGAGTTTGTCAGGGTCTTCAGCCTATTCTCTGAAACTCTGCTGCTTGGGAAAGAAGCATCAAACACTGATCAAAGCTGGTCAGCTCTGCTACATAACAAGGTGGTGAGGTAGAGCCAGAGGTGAAGAGCTACAACTCCCATCATCCCTGACATTATTATATGCCATGGGATCAGCTAATTTTTATGAATGGATCTCTTTTCTTACCCTGACCGTCCCATTTTATTTTACGGATATTACAGTTTTTCAATTAAAGGTCTATATGACCTTTAAACATACTGCCATGTGCTGAATTAGAAGGTCGCTATATTGGGACCTACACTGGTAAGCCAGCATGATGTAGTGGTTTGAGCTTTGGACTACGAACCTGAAGATCAGGGTTCAAATCCTCACTCTGCCATGGAACCCAATTGGGTGATCTTGGGCAAGTCACACTCTCTCAGCTTCAGAGGAAGGCAAAAGCAAACATTCTTTTAACAAATTATTCCAAGAAAACTCCATGATATGTTCACCTTAGAGTCACCACAAGTAAAAAAATGACTTGAAGACACACAGCAACAACAACAAATACTGAGATTCCTTATAATGAAGGACTTTGTTCTATTGGAGCAGGGGTAGGCAACCTTTCCCCTTTAAGGGCCGAGGGACTTCAGCTCCCAGAAGCCTCAGCCATGTTGGCCAATAGTCCCATGTTGGCCAATAGCTCCTGGGATTCTGGGAGCTGAAGTCCCTCGGCCCTTAAAGGGGAAAGGTTGCCTACCCCTGTTTGGAGACTTGGTTCATGTGAAAATTTGGTGGGCTTTATTTTTCGTTGGGTAGGAAAAACTTTTGCAACTTATTTTAGAACAACTTCCAGGAAGACCAGATAAGGACAAATGAATGATGCTATTGTCAGGCAAAGATCATTTTTTGAACTCTGAATGGCAAAGCTTGTCACCTTGTTCATAAAGGTTAAGTCAAAGTTAAAGCCTGGAATTCCTATGGAAAACAAAACTGGGAGTTAGATTATTTCACTCTGAGCTTCTTTTTATTAGACACTTCATTGTTAATTCTCGGTCAAGTCTATAATGTGTTGTTCTTTTATTGTCTTAATACATTCTTTTAGCATACTGTATATGGACATAGAGATATGATGTGTTTTAGCTTACTGTGGATACATTTTCTTGTATTTTAATAGCAGTTTGCTGTGGCTTTGTGCTAAAGAAAAAAATTCTTGTTTATTTTAAAGATTTAAGTTTGGTTTCAAGAAAGTATTAACTTTTCTTGTTTTAGAATGGTCATTAGCAAGGACATCTGTAATGCCTTTCACTCCACTCAATGCTGCATTGTTTAGATAAGACCCTTCAAATACTGCCTAAATAAGGAAGAAAGCATGGGGAAGTTAAGTTTGCCACAAGACAAGAGTGGCATAGAGAGCCAACAGGTTGAGCAGAACATAAGCTATTTTATCTTGCAGACGTTTACCATTTTTCTAACAGAACAAAGAATGAAGGCATCTTTTCAGGAATCTAGAGATGATCAAAATGAGGAAGAAGAGGAGGTGGAGGAAGACTATGATGGAAAGGTGGGTGGCTGTGACACATTTTATAAAGTGCTCAAGGATTCAATATTGGACTTGTACTTATTTTAGGTATGCCATTCTCTTTCTGTTGTAGATGTTTCTTAAGCCGGTTGTTGAAGATAAAAACATGGAACTTGCTAGACGGTGTACTGAAATGATAAGCAATGTAAGTAAAGGTTTCCAATTGTGTTTTAATTCCTTATTACATTGTAATGTTTCTAGTTACACTCATATTTAAATTTTACCTCAAGCATATACATCCAACACTCTAAACAGAAATGAACAAATATGCTCTTCAAAATATGTATGCATGTCTTTGAAAAGGTTGGCAGTGTTACTTTAAAATGGCATTGTAAAACTGGCTTGTGTCCTTTTAGATGTGTCTTTTTTCTTTGCAAAGCTTTCAGCACTTTTCATCTGTCAGTAGAAGCTTAATTCTGAGTACACTGACATATTTGGATGGGATTTAAAAGAAAGTGATGCATACCCAAATTCTTTATAAATTGACTTTAAGCAGCATTATGAAGGTTGAATTTAAGCATTTAGTGGTGCTTTGCCTCACTCATTTTCACAGTTAGTCTTGAATGTAATTTTCTGGGATATTAATGTTGAACGAGATTGAGTATAAGTTGTCATTAGGTTCATACTAATGTAATTTTTGTCTGTAGTTAAAGTTTATTGCTGTGTTAGAACTGGTATAATAGAGAACAATTGAGTCTTTGCCTTACAGGTTCATGATATGTGTTTGAACAAGAGGACTCTTTTTCATTTTGGTGCCTGATTTATGTGATGCCCTCTGTAGGAGATCATCTTTGCTGTTTCTCTGAGCAGTCCTTGTACAGTCATATGTAATTCCTTAAGAAGGATCTTGGCAAATTATGTCCTTACTGACTGAATTGATATCCTCCCCTCCCCCCATGGGTCCTAAGACATCTCCCAGTAAATTTCACAGAACTGGAAATTTGATTATTGGTGATCCTTATTACTATTTTTCATGTAGCTCAATTGGGCAAATTTTAAAGTGTGCATACACATTAAATATATATTGTCAGCTGCTTTGAAATTTGCTTTGAAAAAAGGCAAAATTCAATATATCAACTCCAATCATGATTTCATTCAAGGAGCTTTAAGACATGCCATAATCTTTCAGCAACAGAGCAAGCAATTAGCAGATCATAATATTGATCTGTCTTGTAATAATGTATTAAATAATAAAGGAAACCTGAGCACTTAAACTTTTTGATGTTATCAATGCTGTGCCTACTTTTTCAAGCTCTGATTTTAGTGGCACCATTAGTCACTTGGTTAACCCTGTCCTATTCAAACTACTCTGGGACTTAGCTGCACTTAACTTCAATGGGGTTGTGCCTTATGTTATTCATTGGTGTTGATGCTTTCATCACATACAGACAACTGGAAATGTGTCAAGCCCATTATGGATAATATGAAGCAGAATCATCACCTTCCATAAAGAGCCTTCTTCCTGAAGGGCATTGATTGTTCTAAAGCTTTTTTCTCTGGTTTAATGGAACTCTGTTGGATGTCTGCCAGCATGAGGATAGTGATGATAACAAAAATGTTTAAGTGTCCTCATTTTACCCCCACTGCATCTCTCTGTCCCATTCCTAGCATTGACTCAAGCTCAGTGTCTCATTTTCTGAATGAGGTAAATATAAGCCACAAAGCACAGGATGTTGCTTGAAAGGCTGCCAGTAAAATTTACTGAGCTGAATTTGAAATGGAACTGAATTTTTTGGAAGCAATTCAGTTGATATACTGTTACTGAATGCACTTAGGAACTCATCTATTGTACCTCAAGTAAAAAAGAAACTAAAAGAAGAGGGAAGGAGAAAGGAAGAAGTGTTCCAGATAGGAGAGATGCAAATATTGGATAACTGCCCATGACCTTGAAAAAGTGTGATAAAAATTGGTTGAAAAGTGATGCAAAATTATTTCATTTAAACTACCATCTGATTCTTTTTTCATTTGAAGAAGGTTTAGCTGCAGGGGTAGGCAACCTTTCCCCTTTAAGGGCCAAGGGACTTCAGCTCCCAGAAGCCTCAGCCATGTTGGCCAATAGTCCCATGTTGGCCAATAGCTCCTGGGATTCTGGGAGCTGAAGTCACTTGGCCCTTAAAGGGGAAAGGTTGCCTACCCCTGTCCTAAGTGATTTTTATGATCCAAATCATAGGAGTTTATCACATGGGATGGATCCCATGCAGAATCTGGATTTAATCTAAAAAAACCCCGCAAAAGCGGGTAGTTTTTCAGACGACCTTCAGGTTAACCCGAACAGAAAGTAGAAAAACCCGGCAACAGCGGGTTGTTTTTCAGACCACGTTAGCGTTAATGAAAATTAATGCGACATTAACCCAAATGGAAACTAGACAAAACCCTTAAAAAGGGCTGGGTTTTGTCTACTTTCTGTTTGGGTTAATGTCACATTAACCCCATTGTGTGTGAAAAACTACCTGCTTTTGTGGGTTTTCCCCGGTTTTGAAATCCTGTTTCTGCAGGGGATTTTTGCAGTTTGCCCTGTGTGATAAACTCCATTGTTTCTGCCTAAAGGCCTATAGCTTTTATTTTGTATCTTTCTAAATTTATGAGGGCTTGGGTATGAACAATCATTGGAATCAATCAATAAATATACTTATTAGGTTTCTACATGCCTAGATATATAATGTTGATTTCTCTTTGCTTAAAATGTTTGGTGTGAATTTGAGGTATTCTATCTGCTGGTTTGTATTTTGTGTTGGCCCATTTACACGTGCAAGTTACCACTTGATGAACATACATGTCTAATCAGTGGAAGGGCTTGTACATGACCAGAAAGATAAAGTTTTGACCTCTTGTCACAACTGCTTTTGAAACTGCTTAGTGTTTCAAAAGTGTTTTGTCATTGGAAATCTGGGGATTTGAAAAAGTACTTCCTGTTAGTTATTTTGGCAATAGTTGCTATATTTTACATTACCCAGTTTGACATGATTAAATCTGAAGTCACAATTTCTTTGTGTGTATATACATCTGCACACTCACACACTGTCTTATACACATTTTTTCCCTCTCTCACACTCTCATTCTGATTTGTTTTCCTTTTCCAATTCACTTCTCTCCCCTACTCCCCACCTCATTTACAGGTCCATTATAAAGAAGAATATGAAAAATCTAAAGGCAAGTTCACATTTGTACGTGACACCCCTCAACTAACGCATCTGAAAAATCTCTCTGCTTTTATATCTGAGGTAAGGTGCAAAGTATTTGGGGAATATTTATAGTCCCAGAATGATTTACATAGTACTGGTTTTCCAGTTCTACACTTTGTTTTATGAACTAACACTAGGCACCAACATTAGATGAAAAGACTACTGTATAATCACTAAAATGTATCTTTACTCAAAATATTTCACAGCAATTAAATGGTTGCTAACTCTCAATCTCTTAAAGGTGATCCTTAAATAGATCAGAACCGTTTCTCCAAATATGGTTTAATCATAGAAGTATTCATTACCCTCATCTTTTCCTCCTGTCTTCCACTTCTTTATTTCCATTTTCTCAACAACATATTTTCTCAACAACATGGGCTGTATCAGCCAATCAGGGATCATATTATTGATGGGATTAAACTGTGCAACTATTTGGCCAATCAGATTTATTTGTGTGATGCTGTCACTGAAAACAGTTGGTTGAGAATGATTTCTCTTGGAGAAATCGCATGGATGAATCTTGTCAGTTTGGGAACATGCAGTGAATAGTATGACATTGCCATACCTAATCATTTGCGTTTGCTAAGTTGTCAAAAACCACAGATCATGTTATTGATCTCTAGTGTGTTCTAAGTGGTACATAGAAGTTGTACAGTAGCTACTTTGGTAGTGTCTCATTTGAGGAAAAAGGGAAATACTTATTTTCCCTAGTAACAGGTAGTCTGAATTCTGTAGCTAGAAAATTAACAACAATAATAACAACAAAAACATTTTAATATAAAATCAAGCAAATGTAATAAAGGACCACATTAGTGGAAGATCTGGAAAATGGGTATAATTAGGCTTTAAAATTATTTTATGTTTATTGCCATTTTGACAATAAATTAGTTTGTTACTAGCTCATAATCATTAAGCAGTGTGAGCTGTTTATAGTTATTAAAATATTATAGTTATTGGTTAGTCCTACAGTGATTTAATTATATATGTGCTATATTCTATGTTAGATATGAATTTTTGGCTCTTACTTTTGGTTCTTACTGATGATTTTTTTTTAAAAAAAATGTATGTAATAACAGATGTAGGAAGAAAGCACACTATATCCAATTGAGACTGTGGGTTTTATTGCATAACTACAGCAAGTCAAGAAATGATTCAACATTTAATATACATTTATGACAGCGGTAGGCAACCTTTCCCCTTTAAGGGCCAAGGGACTTCAGCTCCCAGAAGCCTCAGCCATGTTGGCCAATAGTCCCATGTTGGCCAATAGCCCTGGGATTCTGGGAGCTGAAGTCCCTCGGCCCTTAAAGGGGAAAGGTTGCCTATTATTGCATTATAACTACAGTGGTACCTCAACATACGAGTTTAATTCGTTTCGTAACCTTGCTCGTATGTCAAATTGCTCGTATCTCAAAGCATCTCAATTTTCCTAATTGAAATTAATTGAAATGTAGTGTGCGGTGTAGTGTGCGATTCCTCGTATCTCAAATCTTGCTCTCATCTCAAAGCAAAATATTGCTCGCTCGGCGGTTCGTATCTCAAAACACTCGTATATCAGGGCACTCGTATGTCGAGGTACCACTGTATACATATTATTTGACCTTTGTTGGGTTTGTGGATATATTAATGGATTCCTCAGGTCTTGAAGAAGGCTTGAAAAAAACTTCAGGTATTTTCATGCATTGGGCATCAGTTTTTGGACAATATCAGGGAATCTCATAATGGTAATGGAAGAAATGTTTTTACTTACATATTTGCTGAATTTTTAAAGTTACATACCAAAGAGAAAGTTAACACAAGGAAAAAAGAGTGAGCAAATATATGAAGAAAAACAGAATACAAACAATGCAAGAGGAAATCCCAGGGTATAGATTTATAGGGGTTATAGTTTTAATGCACATAACTTATTAGTCATATGAGCATTAGTGAAGAATTAATTTGGATGGATTGAATAGAGGCAGTAGGCAGCAAGAACTAAGGAATGATTGTGAAATAGAACTGGTTGAGGTGGCAGAGGTGGTCTTGATAGATGGTCTTAGAAGGTGGCAAGAAAGAAGGGGGCAATTTATAAACCTTTAGAGTAGAACAGTGCATTTACATGTTTATTATCTCACTTAGTCTGGTTCCCCTCAAAGCACATAAAGATGACTGCTTACTTTGACAAGTCCTTTCAATCAGAATTACAAAGACAGGTCTACAAATGTTTGCTCTGATTCCAGAGTTGGGCTAAATCTTTCTTTATATCCACTTGTTGACAAGCTGAATATGAACTTTATCTCCTGAATGTCCTTTCAATTTACTTGAAGGAATGGCTGCCTTACTGCTTTCTTTTGCCTTCTAGGCAAAATACAAAGCAAATGCAAAGAAAGAACTTTCCAATTCACTCTATCAGCAGATGCCAGCTACTATTGACAGTGTGTTTGCAAAAGAGGTCATGCAGCTTCAGAGCAAGGTAATTTTATATACTTGTGTTTAAACAGCTTGATCCATCTCCTGCTGGTGGGCATGCAGAGCTGAACACATAGGGGAGGTCTCTTTAGGGTTCTCTTCCCCCCACTACCATTATTCCTCACTTGACATATAATATGAGATTTGCTGTAATATATGTAGTCTTCACCTTTTGTGGCTCCCATGAAGAACTCCAGCAGCTCTTAATTATAAAAATGTTAGTATTTAATTCTTCATGATCCATGAAGAAACATTTTGACTGTACCAATAATCATGACAGATAGGGCTGACTAGGATTCCCATGTAAGATGTAAAGCAGGTTTCCACAGTTGAGGCGAGAAGAAGACATTTATTTATTTATTTATTTATTTATTTATACCTCACCCTTCAGCCAAAAACATCTCCTAGGGCAGGTTACAAATCATTAATCTGACAATCTAAGTAACACATGACACAGAAGGAAAGGGAATGGCAATGCAAGAGGGGAATGAATCCAGCAGATGTTGGTTGGTCTTCTGTCCCTCAGAGGCCAGACCAATGGCAAATGGAAGATGGAGGGAGGGGCGATTGCTAGTCACTGGGCTAAGGCATGATAGAGCTGTGCTTGGCTGGTCTTCTTATCCCCAGAGGCTAGAGCAGTGGCAGTTGGAACATGAATGGAGATCCTCACACCAGCCACTCCACATTATTTGCTCCATAGATAGAAATAGTGACCTTGTGGCCTGCTTCAGCCACAGATAATAGAGCGTTTCCATCAGACATGTAATAAACTAGTTTAGGCTACAGATAGTGAACTTTCTTTAGCTTGCCTCATAGCACCAACTGTGGGGTCAATGAAGCCAACCAACTTCAGTGCCTTCGTTGTGTTCTGTTCACAAATCCTTATTCAGTCTCCTGCTGTGTCCACCACGCCAGGAAAATAAAAAGCTGCCTTATGCCAAGTCAGACCATTGATTATCTTGCTCATTATTGTTGAAGTTTTCGGATTTCTGGATAATGGAGTCTCAACCTGCATACAATATTTTAAACAATATTCTGTTTGTTTTATAAATCAAATTAAGCTATGTTGCTTGTCCCCCAATGCACTTTACTTTTGGCCTTATTTGAAATAACACAGGTTTGTATAAGATTTTAAAATCATTCCACCCTCTCCATTTAATAATACAATAGAGCAACAGAGAGGCGAGTTTAATAAAATGAAGTAAGTTGGTGCAACTCTGTCTTATTGATGTCCATTTTCCTCTTATAAAACTTTTTCTGGAAGAATTAAACAGTAAGCTGCATACTGTTAAACAGTGAGCTGCGTACTGTAAAACACTTACTCTAAAACTCACATCAGCTTTAAGAGGACATACATAATATATCTTAGATGTAGCATAACATATATGCAGACATATTTATTTCCCATTTGTGGCATAAATCATTGCATTCTTGCAAAAAAAGCTGGGGAAATGGAAACATTTCCATGCACTGGGTTTTCCAAATATTATGCCTGCAGGAAAATGAAGGAGGGTTTTACAACAGAGCTGAGGGTTGTACCTTTCTAAACGACTCTCATCTCCACCCATATCTTCTAAAAGCACAATGCTCATGCACAGACTGGTTTCAAATAAGCTGGAGGGAAGAAAATACATTTTGTTTCTTTTTGTTTTCTTTGCTTCCCTGCTTCTCTGCATTTATGATGGCTTCATTGCCCTCCATGGTTTACAATAAAGTTGTGGAAGGTGCAAAGAAAACTGTATAGAAAGCAATACTGGATTTTCTTTGGTTTTGCTAAAATAAAGATATCTTATGAGAACATGCTCAACGGGTCGAATATGAACAGTGAATAGTTGGCTGGGTGGGACCATAATGGGATAAGAAAATTGCTGGTCAATAATATTGCAAGAGTATGCAATACAAAAACAGTATTTATTGCTGATTATGCTTTGGGGTGTTTAAGAGCTAACGGTGCCCTCATTCCTATTGATAGGAATTTATGAGAATAATGTTCTTAGAAACCAGCAATGTGTGGTGGTTTGAGCACTGGACTACGACTCTGGAGATCAGGATTCAAATCCCTGCTTGGCCATGGAAACCCACTGTGTGATCTTGGGCAAGTTACACTGTCTCAGCCTCAGAGAAAGGCAAAGACAACCTCCCTCTAGACAAATCATGCCAGGAAAACTCCATGATAAATTCGCCTTAGGCCGGGTCACCATAAGTCAGAAATGACTTGAAGGTACACAACAACAAATGTTCCTAAAGTATTACAGAAAAGGAATGGTAGCAAGGAAGAACCAAAGTCTTTATTTTAGTTAATAGTATATATTGTTTATAAAGCACCACAGAGTCAGCATAAAATATTTTGCTACCCCCATCAAGGTACATAGTATCTGAAGGCAATTAAGTTATTTTGACTCTTGGGGGAGGAATTAAAAAAAGAACACTTCTTTCCTAACTTGGCAGTAAAAATAACTAATTAAATGTTGCCTTTTGTAACACTTAGAACATGTTAGCTAAGGCAGGTGCCTAGTCTGCCTAGTAGTGCTGATCCTGAAGCACCACCTGTGCCAAAAGTGCATTGCAGGACAATGAAAAAGACAGTTTTTTCTTGTTTACAAACTGATGGGGAAGTTGTCGAGGGAAGGCGGATAGTGAGGGACAAGATAACAGGAAGAATGTGTGTTGAGTTTAATTGTAAATACGTGGCCATAGTGTCAGAAAGAAGTTTCAGACATTTCAGAATGCTTCAGACAATGGGCTTCAGACAAAAAACATGCATCTGGAGAAAGGCTTGAAAGCAAGGGTATACTAGTGGTATACTAGGGTGCTCCAATAGCCCCCTAGGAGACCTTGAGTGGTTGCACCCCTCACCACATCTCCCATTGCAACCCCCCCCCTTTTTTTGTTTCCAATGCCCCCAATGTCTCTTAATGGCTGTGGGGAGAATTTTTGCCCTGTTTTAGTCCATTCTAGGCTCATGAGAGGCCTTTATTCAAAACAAGAACTCCTTCTCTGGGTCTGAAATGCCCAGGGGGGATCCAAAACATGACACAATATGTCTAACACCTGCTAGAGAGCATTTGGGGATATTTGAGGGGCACAAAATTCTTTTGCTTTAAAGGAACATGAATGTATCATTCTGGGTTTCATTATAAGAGGAAGTGGAGGTCATTTATGGATTAGATCTTTGGATAGCTGAGAGTAATCAAGTTGTAAAGGTTGTAAAGTCGTGTGATGGAATATGAGGGAGGATGAGAGCAAGAAGTTGAAAGACTATGAAGAAAAGGTGAGGACTTTTTTTCTGGATGTAGGAGTGGATAGAAATCCAGTGATGAGGTTTACTGAGGGAAAGGACAGTCACTGGTAGGTATAGGAGATTTATTCCCATTGCAAATAGCAGCTTCAAAGAGCCAATTGTCATTAGAACTTGAAGAAAAGAAGAAGTTAAGCTCCTCCTTCCATCTCCTGTGATTCTTATAATGACACCTCCCCCCATCACTTCTGCTGGATTGCTGCTGTTTCTGTTTACTATTTTTTGCTTTATTTGCTTAAAGCTTATTTTGCTTACATTTTTCATTTGAGTTGAACTAATTGTTCTATTGGAAGCAACATTTTTATACTCAATTTTTATTGCTTCCTGTTGTTTTTTAAACTTTGATATATTTAACATTGTATTTTGCTTGCCTTGATGTGATATTTGCCAAGGGAACATTTGTCAACAGGAAGGTTAATATATGTGATAAATAAAATAAAACCAGTCTCAGGCTGTGTACCTTAAGTGCAAAGATGCATTTAATCTATGTAAACAAATACTTTCAGAGCCATCTAGAAACCATTTCAACGCTTCTTCCAAAATGCATCCAAGGACTGCTGATCTCAGCAGTCTCCATTTTTCTTAAAATTTCCATTTTTGGTGGGCAAACGTGTAGCTCCATGCTTCTTTTAATATGTAGAAAGTAATCTATGAGGCATGTATATCTGTTTTTCCCTCTCCCCTCCATTTTACTCTTCAAGCATGTTCAGCAATGAATTCTGGAGGCAATTGTTGTTTCCCTTGCCTGCTGTATGTAGACACACACAAACATAGTAGGGTCATTTAGAACAGAATCCCATTCCCCCCTCCCCAGCTCAAGCTTTATTGCATTGTTTACTGCAAGTGTGCTACTGTAGCCTTGACACAGAAGGACTCCTTAACTGTCATCCTATTCTGGATGCTTCAAAAAGTCTTTCGGGTAGACTATAGGACAAGAAGGAAAATGGGAGGGAGGACATAAAAGAGGAGCTTCTTTGTCATAGGCTTTGTTAACTGAGATATGCTTATATTTTTTAAATGTTTATGCCGGCCATGTTAGCATACCCTTTCAGCAACATCAGCAAGAATAGCATCATATTTTGTGTCAGTTTTTATATTCACAGATTATTTGCAGATCCGGGTGAGAGCTCTTTTGTCTATTTAAAAAAGTATGGGAAATAGATATTCAGGTTTTATGTTTTCCTTCAGACATTCTTTAAAATATCACAAGGAAAGGCATGCTTTTGAAAGAAATGAAGGAACAACATGGCAAAGTATTTGTTTTATATATATTCCATCACTTTGACAGAAAATTCCAGAGGTGGTTCCTTATCAAGGAATCAAAATGACCCAAGAAAAATAGAAAACTAGGGTATGTCAGTGAACTGTTTGGTTTTCTTCTTCTTGATCTGAGACTCCATTTCTTCAAGCACTTGGCAAATGTGCTTAAAGCAATATTTCTGTTTGCTTAGAAAGATGATGAATGGTGGGAATCTTTAGGTTCTACATTCATTATTCAAGAAAGAGTGGTGTTAAAAGCTGTGTAATTCATCTGTGTAGTTTTCTTCAAAAACACTTTCTAATTTCTTGAATTTGTATTAAAATATGTATTACTTAAAAACAATAATCCAGACTTGGTTATATTTTTAAAGGAAAACCATTGAAATCAATGGAACCTATGTTAGCCAAGACTAATTCTGTCTTACTTATTTCAGTGGGTCTAGTTGGCCCTCTGTGTTTTTGTCCCGACATACTATTATAAAATGATTAATTTAGACCATGACTGACCTCCCCATTTGCATGTACTTCGCTTGATGAGTCTGAAGCTGCTTACGCTCAGTCTTGATTCCATGGTGCTTACCACACAAGCCTATCATGCCATTATAGTGGTGGATTAATCTTTGCTTCAGCTTTCTTACATGACATTGTGGCTCTCTGGATATGGTTTTGCTATAAAGTAATTGGGAATTTGATTTTTTAGTGCTAGAAATAATCAGTTAATCCCTCCTTTCCCACTATGGTTCAGTAACCAGTTTGCGTGTGAATTTCTCATCCCATTTTATTGTGAAAATGATTGAACAGTGGGAGAATAATGAATGTGGTCTGATTGCCCCTCCCCTGGGGATTCTCAAGGAAATCTCCAGGAAGGAAGCCTCAGACTACTCCTGGTGCTTGGATAATGCAGACAAGATTTCCCAAGAGAATAGCTATGTTTACTGTTTTCTATACTCTACGCATGTGAAACCCTTTTTTATACTTTTCAGTATATTTAATATAATAGAATTTCTTTAGTTAATAGAATTTCTTCATTACAGTCATAGACCAGCATAAGTAAAAAAAGTACAGCATAAAAGAAAGCAGGTTAAAATGTATTTACAATCATCCCTTCCGGTTACATGGCCTTAATGCATTTTGACACTGGTGTCCCGCCGATATCATTGTCTGATATATTTTAACCATTACTGCACAAAATTTTACTACATTATATGTTATGTTAAAGGTGATATCTGAGAGCCATAGAGAGGTATAGAAAAAACAGTGTGTCCTTGATATTTGTGCAAAAAAGGTAGGATGAATCTAGAACGAGTATCTCTATAAAATGAGAACTGGATTAAAACATTCTCTGCTGCCTTTACTTACCCAAAATCACTATCTGTCAGCAAAGAGGATCTTCTTATATCGACCTTTGGGGATGGCTGAGGGAAAGGTTAGTCATTTTTTAAAATATAAATTGTTTGCTATTGTAGTGCAACAGTGGCACAGTTTTTTAGAAGTCACTGTTTGAACACTTTTACTGCACAGAAGTGTTTTCCAAACATCTCTCCTCTGCTTCCCTGTGGTATCATGTGCCACAGTGTTCTTTAAAAATTATTATTAGTTATTATTTATTTATTTATTTATTTATAAAACAATAGTGTAATCGTTCGGCAATATAATGTCATCACTGCATTATTGCAGTGTAATTTAAAAATAAATAAAGGAAAACCTATCATGATGGAGCAGCTGGAGCAAACAGGGTGGTGCACATGGCATTGTTGGTATTAAGGAAAATATAATGCAGGAAACAAAACAGTGGAGGTTATGGTATTTAAACACAAATGTGGTGAAAGCGTGATACACAGCATCAGGATTCAGCTGTTTTCACGAGTATGAGTGAAGTTGTTTATGAACAGGACAACCCAAAACAATTGACTGGTATCATAAAATGTATGTAAACCCATGTAAACACAAACCGCTTTATAGATTTTAAAGTGTGCATGCATTCATAGTCTGGGAATGAACTTTTGTTAGTACAATATTTCAAGTTCTGTTTGTAGTTGTTGTACAGAAGGGATTTTCTGGACTCTTCCATAAAGTTCTTCACAGCAACCTTGACCAAATCTGAAATTATTTATGTGAATAAGAGCTTTGAAAAGTTATTACTTCCAGAGTCCCCAGTCACTGTATTATAATAAAAGAAACATTGTTCTGTAATCTAGCTATATATATCTTTCATGATAGATAATACAAAATGTATCATTTTAAGGTTCTCTACAATAAGAAACACATTGCTGAAAAGGGAACATCTGACTATTCACATATGAAAGAGCCTCCAGATGTTAAGCATGCCATGGAAGTTAGTAAACACCAAAGTAATGTGAGTATTTTCCTCTACTGATATTGTAATGAAAAAAAACCAACATAGAAGAACACCAACATAGAAATTGTGTCAAACTTTCTATCTATCTGATGGATATGGCTACCAGAAGTGTACTTTGCATTGTGCAATGTGTATATCAACTTCTACATATTCCCCCCCCCCCCCAAATTCCTGCTTTGCTTACTTATGCCTGAATAGTCAGCATAATGTTTACTTCTGATTATTTTTGGTTTTTCAAGGATGTTATTTAACCTATGCTATACAGTATTTCAAATATGTTAATAGACTTATTTCTGAGCATGGATTTGGTCTGGACTTGGTAGATAAACTGAAATTAGTGTGACAAACAAGTCATGATAAATGTAAATCCCATTGATTTCAGTGGATCTACTCTAAGCATGTCTAAATCTAGCTCTTCATAATGGGACTTATTTTTGAATAAACACACATGCAATTGTGCTGTAAATCTATTTTGGGCATGGAAGGACAAAACCTTTCTTATTTGTCCATAGAATACTACATCTCCAGGAGCAGAAGGCATATTTATCTACATTGCCTTGCCAATTCAGCCCTCCCATGTAGTATTTACATCTAATGGGACTATGATAAAATTTGACTTACTTGCTCAGACTTAAAGATGATGTTTTATAATCAAGTGTGTCAAATGGAAAATTCCCTTTAAGAGATGAAGTCTTCTGAAAATATCCTTGCACTCTTGGCTTTGCACCTCGTAGTACTCTATGGCTTTGCACTATCTTGAATAGAACTCATGCTGAGCTTCACACTAACTTGCAAAATAGAATACTGTAAAATTTCCTAGTGTTGTAACATTAAAAAAACACCTCGCCTCTTACATTTTTATCTGTAGCAACAAAATAATCCTGCAAAATACAGCAATTGCATTTAGACTCTGTGACTTTCTGTTATCCATTCACCTGTGAGGTAACCAAACCCAGTAAAGACAACTCCAAAATGCTCACCGGTATAGGATCATCTTTTCTGGGTATGGAAGACATAGCCCTCACCAGTAAAGCAATGGCAAAACTTCTTCAGCCTATAAAATAGTATGCTTTCAGAGAAGAGCTTGGGAAGAATTTCCTTTTGGATGACAGTTGACAGGATCCCCCAGCTAGCATGGTCACTGTCTGGGGGATTTGAGAGATGTAGTCCTCCAAAATATCTTAGATTAGTTCTAAGGATTAGGTAAGAATCAGCTTTGTTGGGTGATAACCCACAACTTTTTCAAGGTAAAGATAATTTATTGCAATGTGGGGGGACGGGACCCCTTTCTTTTGTCTTTCTTTGTGGGCGCTCACAACTATGTAACCATTGTTTTCTGCTGTTTATTTCTGCTTTGCTACTATTTTTCTTCTATTGTAAGTGATTCCAGCCAGTCAGGGATCATGTTGTGAAGATATCACTGGACCAGTGATAGTTTATGTCATAGAGGGAAAATTAAGCTACATTATCATCATAATTGAACAAGTGTTAAGTGTAGATGGAGACAGAATTCTTCCAGACTGATATTCCCTGTCTTTCAGTCAGGATGTGAGTCAAGTGACAGCAGGCAATGAAAATGCCATGGCACAGTGTTGCATAACAAGGAGCATTGGCCTAGTTGCCTTAGCAACAGTGACATGTCCATTTCCCTGACACCTGCCTCAACAAAATGTGCAAATGCTGTGTGGCCAGTTTAGTGTCATAAAAGGGATGTTGCCTTTCAGAATGGGCTAAAGCATTTGCAGATAGCACTTCCTTGTTATGGTTCAGAGCTAGATACAGTAACATTACTCAAAGCCTGGAAAATGCACATCCTTCATTACCCTCTGCTCAGTTGCATAGCACCACTATTGTGAGTGGGGCATGACAACATCTAAAATCTGAACTATGTATTGCAGAAGTTTTCCTGTCAGTCTCCCTCCAAATCTCTCTCTCTCTCTCTCTCTCTCAGCTCTGGTTCCAGGATAATAGTAATTCATGCAAGGAAAATATTTCCCTAGGCCTTATTAAAATTTAGTGAAATAACATCTGTCTGTTTTTTCTCCTGCCTCCTCACTGTGAAATTAACCACACTTCCTTATTTCATTCACTATGTGACTGTCACTTGAGAAAAATAAAGAGGCAAGGATGCTAGAGCTTTCACTTCAAGATTCAGAGTATTTTCATCTGTGACTGGATGGATTGCTTCTGTCTTAGTTAGTTGCTGTTTTACCACATATACTGGGCTTTCACTTGCAATTTAAATTGGTTTTCCACTAGGTTTTCCACTAGGGCGGTATATAAATAAATATTATTATTATATTATTATTATAAATGGATGACAGGTCCTTTTCAGAAACCTGTTCCTGATGCTTTTATGGTAGTCACTTCACCTCAAGTGGTCATTAGGGTGAACAGCATATAATTAGCTAAGTCTGTGTAATTCTCTGAACTATGAGAGCCTGCATGCATTTCTGATTTTATTCTAGACTGTTATTTGTACTAGTCTGCACAACTAATCTTTGTTAATTTTAAAACATAACAATGGGTTATCAGTGTTAGAAAGTTAGTTTTAGGTGTTAATTTAATGATCTACTGAAACCATTCATATCTAGACAGTGGTAAAAATTAGGCCTTGGGATCAAAAGCATAATCCTACCACTATTTAGCTGTGGATCTACTCTTGGTCACTGCTGAGATTTAGCCTTCAAAAGGCCTTTGCAGACTGCCAGAAATAGTACAAATTGAGTCCACTTTAAGGGTTAGGGTTAGGGAATCATGGGAACTGTATTTTATTGTGGCACCAGAGCTCTCTGACAGAGAAGGCTCAATGTCTCAGAAAAAAACAAAACAGTGCCCATGATTCCCTAGCACTAACCCTAACCCTTAAAGTGGACTCAATTTGCACTATTTCTGGCAGTCTGCAAAGGCCCTAAGTTGAGCTCTGAATCTAGGAGTGTATCAAAAATGAGTGTGAGTTTCAAGGCAAATGTAACTCCATTCAACACAGGTCGAATCCCTGTTTCCTGATCCTGCTTTTGATTAACCAGGAGTTTTTCTGTCCTGTCTGGATTAAGTTTGTTCACCTCTCAACACCCATTTATCAACACCTGCCACTGGTTTAGCTTTCTTAGGGCCTTTGCAGACTGCTAGAAATAGTGCAAATTAAGTCCACTTTAAGGGTTAGGATTAGGGAATCATGGGAACTGTATTTTATTGTGGCACCAGAGCTCTCTGACAGAGAAGGCTCAATGTCTCAGAAAAAAAAACAATTCCCATGATTCCCTAGCACTAACCCTAACCCTTAAAGTGGACTCAATTTGCACTATTTCTGGCAGTCTGCAAAGGCCCTTAGATTTAGAAACAAATGTGTGTATCATTTAGACAGAAAATAAGTGGGAGGTTTACGTATCATTGGTATACTTGTGGCACCGCATCTGAAAGTAGGAACTAACACCTGAAACAGATGGACCAAAAGAAGCAGATTCTGGCTGCTTCAGGGGCATGGCATTTAGATGATGCACACCCCCAAAGTGGCCAGAAGCTGCTCCGAGGCTGTGCTAAGGCAACAAGAGCTGGACCTTTCAGGAATGGATTAAATCTGCTCCTGCCAGCCCCCCATTTGGGACTGTGATGGTGGCCTGCTTTTGGAGTGGGCTGTGCAGTTGCTGTGGTCCTGGCCAGATTGTGGCTGTCTGCTTCGGGCCCATCTGTTGCAAAAAGTTTCATGCATATGTGAACTAGCATGGGGTAATAAACGTTATACTGATAGGAAGCACTGGACAGGATGGCAAGTGAGAGTCCTCCAGTGATAACTTCTGAACTCACCTGTGCAATAAGTTTAGAAAAATTATAGAAAATAGGGAAACTACTATACTTTTACTTTTGAAAGGTTCTGGTTTTTTCATCTTAAAAACCAACAATGCAGTTTTCAGTTAATTGAAAACCAATAGCATAAAAGTAAACAATGGCATAAAAATATGTGTAAAATAAATATAAAAATATATTTGTTACACAGACACACACACACACACACACACACACACACACATACATATGTTTCTTTCAAAAGAATACAGAATAATTAAATGCTTGAAAAAGATGACAACTAAAAAGAAACAAGACACCTAGAGAAAAAAAGCTTAGTGAAGAATCTGGAAAATTCCAAAGTTTATTTCAAGGACAACCATCTGTGCCTATTCTTGAAATTACTAGAAGGGATGGAATGAAATTGCAGGTGGGCCTGAAATATTGGTGCTACTGTTGAAAGTCTAGTTCCAGGTAAATCTTCTTTTCACTTACATTATAGATTGGTCCTGAAGAGAAGTTCTTAAAATATGGCTAAGGGTCATGTGGCAAAAAGTCTGTAGGTTATCCTGCATTAAAGACTTTATAACTCTTTGCTGCTGCCCTGAAATGTACCATGAGACCGGCTTGGAAATTAAAGTAATTCTTTCAAAATTGACCTAATCTGTTCTTTGTGGTTTGCCTCCTTCAGCAATCTGGCATCCTTACACTGAACCAGCTGTAATATCAAAGAATTCTTCAAAGCCTCCTGTATGTAGAATATGTAACAGTAACCAAATCTAGATGTAGTTAAAGAATTGAATTGCTGTTGCTGTTAAGGAAAGGACAGAACTAGCACACTAGCTGAAGTTGATAATAGGAATTTAGCCATCTCTGTCATCTGATTAACCTTTATTATAGGACAATATTTTAGTCCAACCTTTTAATGCTTGCTATATTTACCTGCAGTGGAAAACAGTTATTAATAAAATATAAGTGTTTTTATTTAAAAAAAACACCAACACTTTGTTTTTGATAAAACAGAACATTTTAGGTAAAATGCTTTGTTTTAGGGAAAACAAACTGAAAAGAGAATTAGATAATGATAGGATTTCCAGTTCAGGTATAAGATTTTACACATAGACCGCTCCCCATAGAATCTTTTCTATAATAGGCATAATAATATTATAATATTTTAATGCTGGTCATTGAAAAAAGTTTGAATTTTTTTGTGTTTGTGCTCATATGGTTTGTATTGTTTCTTTTCACCTTAATTGTGGTTATGTGTTATGAGAGATAAGAGGGACTATTTTACATAAGTATGTGAATTTTACTACATTTATATGTAAACTGCTAAATCAAGTAATTTATGTATTTTGTTTTATAGGTTTCATATAAGAAAGATTTTCAACATACTCATAGATACACTGAAGTTTCAAACAGACCTGATGTAATGATGGCAACTCAGCTAACAAAGATAATAAGTAATGTATGAACTTAAAGTTCTTATGACATCTTTAAGCTGTATGCAAGATTTTCTTAGTGTTCAGCTGTAACCCTTCTTTGCACTTTTTTTTAAAAAAAACTTTTTTTCCAATAATCATTCCAGGTTTATGCTATTTTCTCTTAGTAATATTGTGACATCTGCTTATCTTAATTGATAATGTTCTTTCCCCTAATTTTCACACCTCTTTCATCTGAGTCTAATGCTGCTTTAAGTATGAAACTTTTGACATATGAGTTAAACAGATAGGGTGATAAGATACAGCCTTGCATGACCCTTTTGCCAATTGGAAACCATTCTATTTCTCCATATTATGTCCTAACAGTAGCTTCTTGCCCTGAGTATAGGTTATGTATTGGGATGATCAAGTATCGTGGTGCACCCATTCTTTTAAGAGTAAGCCATAATTTTTCATGATCTATACAGTCAAAAGCTTTGCTGTAGTCTATAAAACACACACTGATTTTCTTTGTTGAGCTCCATTGCATATGAACCCTAGTGCCTTTTCCTTTCCTGAACCAAGCTTGGACACCTGCCATTTCTTATTTGATATATGGTAAAGTCTTTGTTATAGAATTTTGAGCATCACTTTGCTTGCATGAGGAATTAATGCAACAGTCCTGAGGTTACTGCAATCCCTTGTGTCCCCTTTCTTGGGGATTGGAAAATATATTGATCATTTCCAAGCTGTAGGTCATTGCTTTGTTTTCTATATTTGTAGATGGATTTTGGTTAGAACTAGAGTAGATTCTGCTTCTGTAGCTTGAAGCAGCTCTTTTGGTATGCCATCTGTTCCTGGTGGTTTGTTTGTCCCAGTACTCTGAATGAAGTTTCCACTTTATTTCTTAAAATTGGAGATTTGTTTTTGTATGGTTTTTCTTCCAATGACTCTGTCAGCCTTTCATCTCTTTTATATAGTTCTTTCTTATATTATTTCTATCTTCTTTTTATTTCTACTTGGTCCTATATTTGGTCCCTTGTTAGGCATAGAACATCCCCACTTTTGATTTAAATTTCCCTTTGATTTCTCTGATCTTGTGGAAGAGGTCTCTTGTTCTTCCTTTTTTGTTGTCATCTTCTATTTCTCTGCATTGTTTTTTTTTACAGTAGTTCTTGTGCCTGCCCACAAGTCATTAAACAGTTGTATTCAGGGGTCTGACTGTTTTTACCACCTTTTAGTTCTAGTCTATCCTTAACTCTTTGAAGAGTTACAACTGTTATCTATTGAGGCTTTTGTTTCTTTTTGGCTACTGACAGTGTCATTTTGCATTCCTCTCTGAAAATTCCCCGGGCTTCAGTGCAGAGTTCATCTGGTTAGGCTTAATAGTGCATATCTATATTTCACATTATCTTCAAATTCTTTGGGGATGTTCTTCAGCTTGTATTTCAGCATAATGGTTGGTTCTGTGTTCTTTAGCTCTCTTTTGCAATTAGTGGTTCATGACCTGTGCTACAATCTGCTCCTGGTTTTCGTTTTTGCTGAGAGAATGGAGCTTCTCCATCTTTTGTTTCTAATTATGTAGTCTATTTGATTTCTGTAATGGCCATCAGGTGATGTCCATGTATACAGCCCTTACTGTGTTGTTTGAAGAATGTGTTTATGATTAATAAATTGTTGCCCTTGCAAAATTCTGTCAGTCAGTTTTCTGATTCATTTCTTAATCCTAGGACAATTTTTCCCAGGTTTGAGAGATTTGCTTTTTCTCTCCACTAGGAATTCCATGAGCCAAACACAAAGGAATGTGAGGGAGGGAACGGTTTTAAGAAGTAGAGGGCAGGATTTAAGGAGAAGCATGCTTTGAAGACCTGTTCAGCTATAGGAAAATGCTGCAAAACTGAGCTCACTGTTAATTTGCATAAAATATTCTCTCTTTCTCTTTCTCTGTGTATATGTGAGAGAACATCAGCCCACGTCAAACCTTCTAGTTTCAATAGCTTATTTTGGGGAGATCCTTTTGTTGTTGCCATGGCTAAACCACTGTCGGCAGGAAACTTTTGCCATCATTTACGAGATGTTGCTGAGGGATTTAGCAGAAGATCCCAGTTTCAGTCTACCTTTTGCTTGCTATTGAATTGGCTTTTCAGAAACAATCTAGAGAATTTCCTTAGGAATGCTTTTCTGCTCTTACACTTGGAAGAAAGTGCCCTTTAGCTAGTGTTTCATTAAGTCTTCAAAAGGAGCAGAGAGTAGCAATTGAGCAATTAAGCTTGGAAAGACTATTTGGTCCAATCCAGATGCAGCAGTAAGCCTTGGGCTTACATGCTTTCCTGCTCCTTTCTTTTTCTTCAGGCTCAAGGATCTTGAAAAAAAATGAGCCTGGAAGGTTTCCATTTGTTTCTCACACTAGGTTTTGAAATAAATTTTGTTTGGCTTGGCAGTCTCATGATAAAAGTAGCATTGTCACAAACCTAGAGGCATGTTGTGGGAAAATGTGTGCCTATTCATCCAGGTTTGATTCCTAAAACAGTAAAACATTTGGAAAGGATGGTTGGGTTTCTGATTGCAGTTCTGGCACTTACGATATCTTGCTGCTTATCAGCATCTACCCTTTCTTTCTTCTGTTCATGCTTCCATGACCTGCACACCTGTTGAGGGGTCCTCTGCTATAGAATTTTATACAGCTCCTCCACCCCACCCCTGCTATACAGACTTGCGCTATATTTTACCCATTGCAGTCTTTATTGACTTCAGTAGGATTGCATTTCTGTAATTTAGATTGGAACCTGACCTGTTATATGTGAAAGGCAGTCATTTGTATTTCCAGCTAAGTTTTACACTGAAATGCTAAAAAATTATTCACCCTTCAGAGTAACTGGGAGTCAGCAACTTTCATGCTTAGCCTCAACAATAACATTTTTCAAAAAATGCAATGTGTTGTTACTCAAATAAAATAAATTGTACTTCTGTTAAAGTACAGAGAAGCCTAGGAATTGTTGATGAGAGTGCTGGCCAAAGTGGTGTCAACAGAGGTCACTAAATGAAACTTGCTCTAATGTTGCTTTAGAGGATTATATTTCCCATGGCAATAATGGAATTGGGGGGTGGGGTGGGGACATCAAAGAAAATTGTAGTCAGTGCTAATATATTTTGATTTTTTTCCCTTAAAGGCTGAATATACAAAAGGAAGAAAAGAAATGAGTAAGGAGCCAATAGTCCTTGGAAGACCAGACTTCAGCCATGCTCAAGAAGTTTCCAAATATTTAAGTCAAGTAAGATTTTGATAAAATCTTATCAAAAATAAAATAAATATAAAATATAAAATATAAAACATAATATAAAATATTATAAGTAGTTAATAATAATAATAATAATAATAAATATTATAAATATTTTATTTTTTATAAAATATAAAAACAATAAAAATAACATAATTCAAGACCAAGAAGGAATAAAAAGACATTGGATGCAATACACAGAAGAATTATACAAAAGCGATGACAAAATGAAGGACACATGGAACGAAGAGCCATATGAAGATGAACCTCAAATTCTAAAAGGCGAGGTGGAAACTACAATAAGAGAAATAGCAAAAAGAAATAGCAAAAAGCAAAACAAAACGATGGCCAACAGATTGGAAGCGATCAATATACATCTCCATCCACAAAAAGGGAGAGACAAGAGACTGCAGCAATTATAGGACTTTAGCACTGATCTCTCATGAAAGCAAAATCATGCTCAAAATTTTGCAACATAGACTCCAACCATACATGAAAAGAGAGATCCCAGAGGTCCAAGTGGGATTCAGGAAAGGAAGAGGCACTAGGGACCACATTGCAAACATACGATGGGTAATGGAGTGCACCAGAGAATTCCAAAAGAAAATCAGCATGTGCTTTATAGACTAGCAAGGCCTTTGACTGCACAGCTCATGAAAAACTATGGAAAGCCTTTAAAGATATGGGAGTGCCAACACATCTGATAGTCCTGATGAGGAATCTGTACCCAGGACAAGAGGCTACTGTCAGAACAGAACACGGAGAAACAGAATGGTTCCCAATTGGCAAAGGGGTCAGACAAGGCTGTATTCTTTCACCCTATCTGTTCAACTTGTATTCAGAACATATTATAATAAAAACAGGCTTGGACACAGAAAATGGGGAGTGAAAATAGGAGTAAGGAATATCAACTATGTAAGATATGCAGATGGCACTATAATACTAGCAGAAAACCTCACAGACCTGGAACACCTACTAAGGAAGATCAAAGAAGAATGTGCAAAGGCAGGCTTAATGCTGAACATAAAGAAAACAAAAATAATGACCACCCAGGACCTTCACAAGTTCAACCTAGACAATGAAGAAATAGAAATAGTAAAAGAATTTGCATACCTGGGATCAAATATTGATAGAAATGGGGACTGCAACCAGGAAATCAGAAGAAGATTAAGAATGGGGAAGCTATGAAAGAACTAGAAAAGATTCTAACAAGACAATAATGCTGGGAAAGGTGGAGGGTGGTAGGGAGAGAGGAAGGCCACATGCTAGATGGATGGACTCTATTAAAGAGGTTACGGGTATTAAGTGGTTGCAGGAATTAAGCAGAGAAGTGAGACATCTCCCATCCATAGGGTTGCTATGGATTGAGACCAACTTGAGGGCAGTTAACAACAACAAAAAGATTTTGATGGCTTTCAGGTAATGTGTCAGTGGAGATATTTTATTTGTTTTAACTATTCAAGTTGCAAACAATCTGTGATTGCATAAAAACTTTAATATTATATTTCTACAACTTTTATATCTAGAATAGTGTAACAGATACATATTCAATGTTGAGGAAACAATAGCTATAGTCTACAAGTGACTTCAGCCACACGTGGAAGGTTATAGGATAAATACATTTTGGTATTGGAAGCAGAATATGTAATCAATAGGGCTGCTATATATAGTTCGATTCTTTTTGTTTCATAGCTAGTCTTTTGAAAATGCTGATTTTCTTTTATCCCTGAATAATTTCAGTGCATAGAATAAGCTATGTAAACAAGGCTAGAAAGGAAACACATTGCCATTATTTCAATGTGTCACTAAATGTCAAGATGCTATAAAGAATACAATAGACACAATTGAGGAAAATAATATTTCAGAAGAAGTAGTTTTTAAATACTGAGATAGTTTTCCTCAGTCTTCCTGGAAAACTTGTTTTGAACATAGCAAGTGGCACACTATAAAATTTCTTAGTTTTAGGATTCTGCACAGTAAAGTGATTTATTTGTGTATGATCATCTTGAGACATGGCCACCAAACATTTTGGGTGTGTTCATTTGGTTTGCATGACCTGTGTAAAATTGGCAAGTCTCTTGAGAAGTCAACTCTGGTTTAGCTGTCAAAGGAGCTGCAATATAAGTATATTCAGTTGGGTGGCCATTAACTTTAAAGTGCAAATAAACCTAAATATGTGTAACTAAAATAAATACACATTCTCAGGATAGGGACCTGTGCACTGTGAAGCATCATACCCATAAATAGCTCTATAGAAACAAAAATGAATGAATGTGAATGCAAATCTTGCATTATTGCTAAGGGCAATCTTGAGAACAATTTAATTGAAGCTTGATTTGAAAGGTCCATTTTATGTCAGAAAGGTATGCACATGGATATTTTAGCCATGAAGGAAAATGTATGCATCATGTCATGAGAAGAATATCATTGCCATTTTCTACTCTGCAGAAAATATTGTCACTATCAGTTACTATACAGAATATAGTGCCTTTGATTTTTTTTAAATAAAAAACCCAGCAGTTTCCACAAGTTTGAATGTGAGTTTCAGTAACATTTGGTGAAGTGATACAGGTAATGGTTTGGAAGAAGGTGTCTATTCACTTGTCCACTGCTTTTGTACAATCTGTCTGCATTACACATAGGGATTTTTAGATCATGGACACTTTCTGCATACAAGGAACTCTAATAATCAAGAATGATCAAGTGGTTAGTCAAGGGAGTTTATCACACTGGGGAAATCCCGTGCAGAAATGGGATTTAAAAGGTGGGGGAAACCTGCAAAAGCGGGCAGATTTTGACACACGTTGATGTTAAAATGGGGTTAACCTGAATGGAAAGTACCTTATTTTCCTGCGTATAAGACTACTTTTTTACCTGCAAAATCTGTGGCTAAAGTGGGGGGGTCGTCTTATACGCCGGATATAAGGATAATGATGATAGAGGTGCTAAAACTCTATATTTTGACTGGAAAAATGGGGGGGGGTCATCTTATACGCAGGTCGTCTTATACACCGGAAAATACGGTAGTCAGAAACTGCTTCTTTTTACTTTTGGGATTTTCCGAAAGTAAAAAGAAGCAGTTTCTGACTACTTTCAGTTCGGGTTAACCCCATTTTAACAGCAACGTCGTCTGAAAATCTGCCTGCTTTTGCGGGTTTTTTTTCAATTTAAAACCCCGTTTCTGCATAGGATTTCCCCCGTGTGATAAATTCCAAGGTGTGAGTGGATCAGAGAAAGGAAGGTAAGCTTTAGCACTATCAGCTGATTTGAAGTCATGATGATAACAGCAACATTATCCCACTCCCCAGCCCCTGTGTACATTCGTCATCCAAAAAACAGGTTATGTGAGTATTACTGGGACAGAAAATAATATAGTCATGGTGCATCTGTTAATAATTTTTAAAAAAATGATAATTAGGCCATGTGGTAAAGAACGAAGGCCCATTTTATGATACCTGTAAGTTAAATCATGTAATTATAATATCATTTACTTTAATCATACATGCTAGCTGAATGCTTTGAGGTTATGTTTTTCTTTTTCCTTTTAGATCCCGAGTAATAAGGTTTTGCTTGAATAATCCTATTAACATATTAACAATTTGCTCTTTGTTAATAATCCTTTAAAATACTAATTTACATCTTACACTCAGTCAGTGTGGAGTTAATTGTTTGGGGGATAATTATTACAGTTTGGATTATGTGTGAAGGTAATTCTGTATTGTCATATCAGTTTAGAAAATGCAGCGCCTTTTACCACATTAGGCCCAAGACATTAAGTACCCAAATAGTTATACTGAGAATTTCATATTCCAGGATCCCATGCAATGTTGTGCCACAGCATCTTTTCTGTCATTGTGATAGGTCTTCAGTCTCACCTTTTAAACTCCACACTGTTTCATTGTCAGCATCCCTGTGAATAACATGCTTGGATTGTTTATGTACATTAACTCTGGACTTTATGGCATGCAGTCTATTATTTATTTATTTGATTTATATCCCCTTTTCCCCCCCAAATGGGACTCAAAGCAGTTTACAATATAAGTTGGGGGGAAAAAAGCATTATGTGATACAAAAGTTAAAATATCATGAAACAATCAATCCAGTTAAAACATTACTTTCAGATATTGATTTAAAACAATTAAAAACAAATAAAATACCTCATTAAATTGCATTACACACTCTATTATTTATTATCCTTTCTTAGCTTATACTCAGCTAGCATTTGTGCCAAATGTTATTTCTAGATAAGCATAACATTTCAGAGTACAGCATATTTATCCTTGGGATTCTCTGGCTATTTTCAACTTTTTTGTATGTCTTTTGTTACATGAACAAGGAAGTGCTTTCTACTGAGTATAAAGTTATTTCATTATGAGGATAACTTTTTGGAATGCTTCATATCCAGTTTGATCCTCCCCCTTTTTGTGTAAATTAAATAGTAGCCGATGTTGTCTACTTATGAAACCAAAGTGTTTTTCTCAATATGTCTGTAGATTAAGAAAAAAACCCCACATAGCTTGAGAGATAGGGCCTATACAGACTGCCAGAAATAATCCATTTTGAGACCACTTTAACTGCTCTGGCTTAGTGCTAAGAAATCATGGGAACTGTAGTTTATTGTGGCACCAGAACTCTCTGACAGAGAAGACTCAATGTCTCAGAAAAAACTACAATTCCCATGATTCCCTAACACTAAGCCAGGACAGTTAAAATGATCTCAAGCTGGATTATTTCTGACAGTCTATATAGCCCCTAGCCCCCAAAGATATATGGAATTTGTGCAAATTTAACAAGATATTTTGTGGTACATTTGTTATTTATTTATTGCAAATTATTTGGTAGGTTCTGATTCCTGTTTCAGTTATATCTCATGACAGATGCTGTCTTCAATTAATTTCATGCCCCCCTCAATTAGATGAGCTCTACATACTGTTATCATATTAATAAGTGACACTGACATAAAAATCAGTGGTTAGAAACATTAAAATAAAATAAAGGTACTGGCCAGAATTCCACTGTTAATCTCAACTAGGGTACATCTACTGAATCAAAGAGCAGACCCAAATAAATTCTCATTGATTCAGTGAGTCTATTTGGGACTAACAATTCATTTTAGGTCACTATCTGAAGATATTTAATGCTTAATTTTTCTTTTAGGAAAAAAAGATCAGGCAAAAATCTGGGTCATAGTCTCAACAATAACAGACCCAGTGAAACAATGGGATGTACACATGTGCTGATTTCTCATTCAGCAGCTGAATCTGTGGTTCAGTGATTCAATTCCATTTCTGATTTTTCATTCAGCAATTGGACTTGGTCACTCTTTTTGAAATATTTACCTCTGCTTACATTTTAATAGCTAAAAGTTCTTCTTGTTCTTAAAATATTTCCTAAGATGTATTCACACCAGACAACTGCAATACAGGTTGAGTCTCCCTTATCTGAAATATCTGGGATCAGAAATGTTTTTGATTTTGGAGTTTTTCAGGTTTTGGAATATTTGCAAATACATAATGAATTATCTTGGAGATGGGATCCAGGTCTAAACATCAAATTAATTTATGTTTCATATACACCTTATACACATAGCTTGAAGGTAATTGCATAGACAATATTTTAAATAATTTTGTCCATGAAAGAAAGTTTGTGTACATTGAACCATCAGTAAGCAAAAGTGTCACTATTTCAGCCACCCATGTGGACAATTTGGGAATATTTTGAATTTCAGAATTCCAAATTTGAGAGATTCAACCTCTACTTTAATACTACTTTTAACTGCTATCTTATAAAATTCCATCCTACAGAATACAGAGACTTGTAATTTTGGGATGTACTACAAATTTTCTGCCAGAGAATTATATCTGATAGTTCAGGGGGATGAACTAGAGAATACTAAGAACCTCATCAAGCTACAAGCTCAGGATTCCACAGGATGGAGCCATGGCACTTAAAGTGGCATCAAGCTGCTATAATAGTGTAGTATAGATATTCCCCCAATTCTATTTAAAAAGGTTTAGCAATGTAATAAACATCTCAGGGAATTCTTGGAATTTCCCCTCTTGAAGAATTACCGTATATATAAGTGGATCTCATGTATAAGTCGAGAGTAGGTTTTGGGGTCAAAATGATGGATTTTGATATGGCCCATGTGTAAGTCAAGGATAAAACTTTGGGGCATATAACAAAGGAAAACAATGCCAAAGAACTTCCAAAATTCCAGCAGGCATAAGTGTTTATGCTTATACTAAAGGCAGGATGGATGAGAGAACAGAGGTGGAGACAGTGATTCCAGGACAGATTACACTCTTACTTTTCACCAGGGAATCGTTCCTTTTTTTGTTTTGGTAAGAGTTAAAGTGCAGTACTTACACTGATCAACTCAGTTTTTTTGGGTCAATTTTTTGACTAAAATTTCTAGACTTATACATGAGTATGTACAGTACAAATAAAAGCGTATGCAGCAATAGGATATCTTCCTTTTAGAAGCTTTGACTATTTTATATTTTTGATTCCTTTCACTTCTGATTCCACTGTTTAAATAATATAAGGCATATTTTGAAACCATATCTTTTTTCAAGCTTTCTTGTCCTGTTCTTAGTTTTAGTTTGAGTATTTACTGCCATCATGTGTTCTTGTTATTCATTTCCTTCTTTTTTCATAAACAGAAATGAGAAGTTTACACAAGATTATTTTCCATTTGTAACAGCAACCTCACACCATGTTCCTCCGCCCCCTTCTGTAAGGACTAGTGCAACAAAGCCTTTGACGTGATGCTGTTACACTTCATTGAAGTGGAGAATCCCCTATTCCACTTCACTGCTACTGCTTGTAGAAATTGAGAAGCTCACAGTGCAGTGATGTCAGATCACAGGTTTTGTATCACTAGATGTTGCCAAGGGAAGGGGAAGCAAAATTTATGTATGTATATGTATGCATTTGATTGTGTGTGTATATGTTGCAGCATTATAACATCTAGTTCAAGTCTTGTTTGCCTTTGGTTTGGGAAAGACTAGATAAAAGTGCCTCAGGAACTTAGCTGTGTCCTTTGGATCTAGGTATATATCCTGTATCATCCTTTCTATGTTTGGTCTGTAATTATAAAACTGATGGTTTGGACTTATCTATTAAAAGAAGACATCAATTATATGCTGTATTGAAAAACTTTGCTTATCACTGCTGTATCTTAATGTTATATGTTTCTTTCTCAGGTTAAATATAAAGAGCAGTATATTAAGGATATGAAAAAATACTGCTTCAATCCTCTTGAAAGTGCTTCTTTCAGGCAAGCACAACTTGCATCAGCCTTGGCAAGCAATGTAAGTAGGATTGGTTTGGCATTTCTGTAGACAATACAGGGTTCTTTATATGTTCTTAAAGTTGCTCAGTGTGCATTTTATTTTCCCATTAGCATTTGCTTTGCCTTTAATTGGAAAGGTCTAATCTATTTCAAAGGATTAAAACCATTCCTAGAATAAAATGTTTTATGACTGTTTTTCACCACACTGTAGTAGATGAGTGCCACCTAATGGCCACTAGATATTAGGCTAATGTGAAAATGCAGAATCTGTCTTTCTGCAATGCAAGTGACATTATTTATTTCTGTTACCTTTAGGTCCTGTCCCCCCATTCATTTGATATTCTTCTTGCAGGTGAAATACAAAAAGGACTTAGAAAACATGCATGAGCCAACTTCTGCCTTTCCAAATCTGTTACATTTAGAGCATGTTTTGAATGCAACTAAGATCCATAGTAATGTAAGTAGTTTTTCTTCAAATCATCTTTTTGAAAAGGATTTTAGAATGTTAATGTAGCTGCAGTTCATTATGGTAAATATACCTCTCAAATGAGAGTGCCTCAAGCTAATTCCACCATCTCCTTCTTTCATCCCATGCCTCAAAATTTCTCCTACTTGCCCCATCCCAATTCAACCCATGTAAGCACATTCTATCAGCCGTGCTAATAAACTGCAAAAGTGAGAACCCACTTAGATGGAAAGGGCTTCTTTGGTCTAGCCGAATATTTGTTTAATGAATCTGTACAAACTAAGGAGTTGAAAATAGATTAATTTTTTTGCATCTTCTGCTCCATCAGTACCATGTTTTGTAACAAGTCTGATCTATGATGATTATTTTTTGGCCTGGTGTACAGTCACAAATGTCATCAATTTAAGACAAAGGACATGATACCCAAAACTAGGGAAATATGAAGTACAAAGTCCCACTAGTTTCTCTTGGCAGAAAAACACACACAGTAATAACAATTCAAATAACTAACAATTTTCCATCCTTTCACAGCACTTAAAATCTGCTGCTTTGCTCTCCCTAATTGTAGGGCCATTCCATTCCATTTGTGTTTTGTTTGTTTTGATTTACTTTCTCTTGTTCTTTTCCTGCCTTTCCCTCCATATGGAATGCATGATGATGCTTGATTCTACAATTTTAAAGTGCTGTTTGAGCATGTGTTCATGACTCAGTAATTTACACATCCCATTTTTTGTAGATGACTTGTTTTGATTGCCTTAACCTGGTGGAGTATCTGAATAGCATATTTTGAGTATTGAGGTCCATTTCAGTGAAACAGTATAACAAAAGGCTACATTTCAGTTTAACAATAGGATAATTTCAGAATAGCAGTGACTTAAATTTAGATGAGAAGGCTGACCTTGCCTATATTACTGAGACCTGAGTGAAGGCACTAGAAGATTAATATCTGCTAGTTGTGTCCTCCTGGATAGTCTGTTCAGGGCTAAAATTGAGGGCTGTGGACTCTTGACAGTATATAGACAATTCCATCTACTTTGGGCTTCTTGTTTGTTTTGAGTGGCAGTCCCTAGTGATTTATTAGGTGTTTGATAAAAGAAGTTTGTAGGTGTGCTCTTACCCTATTACAGTGATGACGAACCTTTTAGGTACTCTCTGGAGGCAGCTGAAGGTCTGGGATGGCCAGGAGGAGAAGGAACAGGTGTACACCTTTTCCTCCTCTTCCTCACTCTGTGTCCCAGGGAAAATGACTTTGTGTGCCATCTCTGGCATACGTGCCATAGGTTAGCCAACACGGCCCTATTACCTTATGGTTTCTCTCACTTAATTCAAGGGAATGTTGGTTTTGGTGTCCTCAACATGTATTCTGAGGAAACAGGAGGTTTATCGTGGCCATTACAATTGTAAAGCCTCTCCCAGATAATTATTAGTTCATCCCATTTATCACATCACACTCTCAGTTTGGTTTTTTTCTACTGGACAGGAGATTCGTAGTCTGAAAAGGGAACTTTTACGTCTACTTTACATCTGACCTATCTTATCATGGCCAGGTTTAGGATCACAGCCTAATCCTGATCAGGTTCAGGATTACAGCCTAATAATGGAAAGATAGTGGCTCTGTGGGTAGGTGGTTCCCAGGTTCAGGATTTGAGTAATCTACTTGTCTGGAAGTGTTAGGCATGACCTGGTTACTGCAATTAATATAGATCAGGAAGTATCTTGGACAAGTTCTGATACTGTTTTATTGGGTAATATTTATATTTTCCGAACTCAGCATGTGGAAATAATGCTGCAACAGGTCTGCCCAGCAGCAACCTGTATCTTCAGCATTGCCAATATTGGCTTATTATATTTGGCAAGGAAAGTATATTAGAGTAGGTTAAGGAAGTGATAAATACTCAATGAGAGAGTCCCAGCATTACAAAAAGGAGGGTAGGGTATGTCTGCTCCTAAAGAAACATGCCTTGGACCTGCAAGGTCTGAATTGCTGTTTGCCAGTGATTATCATCACCTTCCTAGACAAGGTACTCTGTGTGAGTGGAGGACAACCCACTCCAAGAACTCCTGGATGGTACTTATTTTCTAACATCTATTTCAGTCAGACTGTTGGTTGCTATCTGGGACAACTATTCCAGGAGAGAGAAGGAAGATTGCAGCCATATTGATTCTCTTGGAATTCTCATTACCTTTCAGTACATATTAACAACTATATCCTATGCTGGTCTATGACCGTAATAAAGATTCTATTCTATTCAACTATATCCTTTGGGGATGCTGTCCACCATCCTCCAATTGCTGAGTAAGGTCATCTAAAAAGTGTTGAGTCATCAATAGGCAGATGAGCTTTACTTCAGTTTTTCATCAGACTTTGATGAGACAGTGGGAATGATAAACCAATGGCTTCCCATGATAATTGTCTGAAAGACCAACAAGCTGAAACTCAATTCAGGCAAGGTATTAGTGTGTGATTCATATACTTAAATAATGTTCTACCAGGTCTGGAGGAATTGCACTTCACTTGGGGGATAAAATATAATTTGTGTTTCCGAGGTGGTAATTGGTCTTATTTTTGACTGGTGGCTTCTGAGCTGAATAGCTCAGGGAGAATGTCCTGATGGTAAAAGCTGTTTGGCAATGAAACAAACTGCCCTGGAAAGCAGTGGACTCTCTTTTTAGTAGTTTTAGAGATGAGGCTGAATGGCCATTTATTAGATATGTTTTAGCTATGAATTTCCTGCATTGCCTGAGGTTTTTACTAGGTGACTTCTGAGTTACCTTATTGTTCCAGCACTACTATTCTATGATTACAGGTTTCTTTCACTGCCTTTTACTAGTTTAGGCTAGTATACTTAACCCCCTTCAGTTATCCATTCCCCGGAAACCTCCTGTTTAGATTATTGGCGTGTTTTGCCCATGGGGCTGACTTTGGCAATGGTTCGGAAACTTCATTAAACTGGAATCCATCTGTAAAATTACAGAATTGGACTGTGCATTATGAACATATACCAATACTTTCTCATCTTTACTTGCTCCCAGTCCATTTGCAGGCTCAGCAGAAAACACTGGTTTTGATCTTTGAAGTACTATCTTTTATGCTTTAGGATTGTGATACTTAACAGTGTTTTCAGTTTACAAATGTGTCTGTATGTACCCTGAGATAATTGCCAGAGGTCCTTTTTCAGTTGCCCCAGCCAGAAGAGACACAATAGGTAAAGGTAAAATGTCCTTTTCTATAATATTGTTTCGGTTATAAAATGCCATCCCCACAGAGGTCTGCTGATCTATATTTTAGTGTCCTGCACTTTAATATGAGGACTGCATACTAATAATGTTTTGGTGTCAAACAAAAAACTGTTTTCTCAGTCCTTTCAATACTTCCTGTAGTTTGTTGAATTAGTTTTAGTTCTTTTGTTTTTATTGTTTGCTTTTTGTTTCTAATCTTGTGGTGAGTTGAATTTAGGTTTTTTAAAATGCTCCACTTTATTTGATGTCATTACTAACTTTATCATTTTAAACTAGGGGCCTTTGCAGACTGCTAGAAATAGTGCAAACTGAGTCCACTTTAACTGCCCTGGCTCAGTGCTAGGGAATCATGGGAATTGTATTTTTTTCTGAGACATTGAACCATCTCTATCAGAGAGCTCTGGTGCCACAATAAACTACAGTTCCCATGATTCCCTAGCACTGAGCCAGGGCAGTTAAAGTGGACTCAATTTGCACTATTTCTGGCAGTCTGCAAAGGCCCTAAGTTTCCTTGATTTTTTTAAATTTTGTTTTAGGATGACATACAAATATAATAAACAAAGTAATTCTGCTCAATATAAAGACTACATAATATTTTACTTACTTCCACTAGGAGGCAATAAAAGACTGCCAAACCAACCATTTAATATTTCTGTATTTTTGGATCCATTGGGGTTATTAAAGACTTAGATTGTGGTCCAAACAGCTGTGCGCAATCTTTTTATTACTTGGGCTTTTTCAGACACCTAAAAATATCCCACTGAAAGTCAGGAGACCTTTTGCCAGCTGGATTCCATCAAGTATGGAGAAGCAGCCACTGCTACCAGAAGGCAAAACCAACATCACCATTCCATATTTTATATGTGAAAACACATTAAATATATGAGGATCTCTGTGGACCTCAGATTTGTCATTACATTTTGTTTCTTATAAGTTACAATGCCTTGATAAAAAACTGCACATGTGCTACAGTGAGGCATGTCGCTGTTGTAAGTGGCTGTCTACTTACCCAGTGCTAGCTTTGGCTATGGATTTTGGAGGGATGGAAATCCCTGTACATAGCCATGCCAAGATGTAATCAGTGCTGTGTGAGCAGACTGTGTACTGCTGAAAATGAGAGGTTGATACCGTGAATGATCATTCTAGGAAGGCTGAAACAGCTACCCACCAGCTTCCTTGATAAGCTGGTGTGAGAGCATAATCCACTAGTTTTGGATGGCTCCTTCATCCAGCCTGAAAATGCCTTTCAGCATTGCATGTGTGCTTCAGAATAGATTAAATGCTTGGAAATGCCACATGTAACTGAAGTGTAGCATCTCTGTGTTTGTCTGCAGTGCCCTAACAACCAGAATGATAACATTTATGTCTTATTTTATTTTTTAAAAAAATAAAATATTTACAGTTCTACTTTGTAGTTTAAAAGTCAGTAATATATATATTTGCCTCTCTGTTTCAGTATGAATATAAAAAACTCTTTGAAAAAAGTAAGGGTTTGTACCATTTTCGACCAGATACAGCAGAACAGCAACATCACAAAGAAAATGCTGTGCTCCAAAGTCAGGTATGCCCATTCTGTTCACTGTCCAATAATGCTACTGATTTGTGAAGTATATGCTATGAGTGGTGTACACTTTTGCTAAGGCAGAAAATGCTTTATACACAGAAAAGAAAAATTCTTGTACTCATATTAAAACTTTCTCTTCACATGAGAGAATGGTAAATCTCTCCACATGAGGTTTTTTTTTATTGTTCTTCATATATTTGCTTGTAGTTTTAATGACTCATCTGTTTTATTAGGTTAAATACAAAGAGAAATATGAAAAATCAAAAGGCAAGTCTATGCTGGAATTTGTAGATACGCCATCATACCAAGTTTCAAAGGAGGTGCAAAGATTTCAAAGTGAGGTTAGTGGAATGCTTTTAAAACTGTAATACAGTTGTCACCAATGTACTGTGCTGGCATTCCCTTTTTTTTTTACTATGATAAAGATTAATTACACAGTGCAAGGAGGTACTTGGGCCTAATCTATAGGTGATCACTGTTTGAGTTTTTGGGCTTTCTTTCATTGAGAAGCAGATCATCTTCTGAAATCTCATGCCCAAAAATTCTAACAGTGATCAGCTATAGATTAGGCCCAAGTGAGAAATGAGAAAGGGGCTTCTTAAGTATTAAAGAATCTCAACAAGAGGAAATCCCTCAAGCCCCTTTCTCATTTCCCCCCAGTTCTCATATTATCTAAAGAACTATTCCTACCCCTGCCAAGTCAAGATGTACCTTGCTTCCCACGCTCTGCAACACAGCTGTGTAATATTTGGCAGAAAAGTGGTGGGTAGCCAAGGAAAGAGGTTCATCACTGCCTTTTCTATAGCTGGTGACAAAGATGATATCATTTTCTGGAGTATCCCTGGGAATCTGTTGAGGATGAGCACATTGTGTACCAGCTATCAGAATAAAGCCATCAATGATCCTCATGCCCTCTCATCAATCACTACATGGTCATGCTGGGGGACAGGATAAAACAGAGCAAGGATCAGGGATGGGGGAACAGCTAAGAAATTATGCTGATTATTTTTTTCCTGACATTCTCTATGGCGATCGTCCTTTCTCAGATGTCCTGCCATCTCTCACTGGCCACTACCATAGTTGTGCAAGATGCAGGGGTGAAGAGCTGCCACTGTTTGTTTCAGAATTACAGAGGCAGTGTCAGCAGGGATCTTCCATGTGGCACCTATCACTACCCTCTCAGTGACCACTACCATGGATGCCAAAGAAATGAGGGGCAGTTAAGGGAGAGTCTCCTCTGCCTATATACTTCTTATTTTGTTAGTGATGTCCATCCTTCTTGTTTAGCTGACCCCTCCCACCAGTTGCCAGAATAGCCATGATGCAGGAGGAGTGCTGCCTCTGTCTGTGTCAGAAGAACAGAAGCAGTATAAGTGGTGATCCCTGCCTCCCTCCTGCTTATCACTACAATAGCTGCACTGGGAGAAAGAGGAGAGGAGCCATGTTAGGAGTATGGCTTCCACTGCCTGCTGCAGAAGTTCAGATGCAGTGCCAGTGGTCATCCATTTTTTGTGCTGCTGATGCCATCTGCTCCCACCAGCCACTGCAATAGCCATACTCCCAATAGGAGGGGGTGGGGGCAACTTTGCATAGAGGATTTCTGATGTTGCCTGTGTCAGAAGAATAGGGGCAGCCATGGAGATTCTCCTCACTCCTCCCAAACACAACAAAGGGTGATGGAAAAGAGCCAAGAGAGGATTACTACTCTAGGGATGGAAGGTTTTTTCCCTCCTCTAAAGACATCTTTAAATATTGAAAAGTAATCCAAGATGTCCGTACAGCAGGGAGAAAACTGATTATGTTTTCTGTTCTCCCCTACAGTTACAGATAATTGAAAGAAGTACATCCCTACCCCTCACCTTCAAAATATCTTTGCAGTGTCGTATGCTATTTAAGCAATCTGGATCCATGAGAGCTAAAAAGATAATTATCTGATTATCACCTTCCATTGATGTTACCATAGTTGTTTTAGAGTTGAACTTCAGTATAACCTGAGTATTTACATCATGTGCTGTATTTATGCGTTGAGATTGTTCAGCGAAACCTTTAATTCTTATCGTATCATATGTTCTATAATATATATAAAAATGTGTGCATTAAAGAAATAGGGTTTTTTTGTTCACAGAAAATATATCGAAAAGAATTTGAAGATAAAGTCAAAGGGAAGGCAGCACTGGATTTAGACAAGACACCAGAATTTTTGCATGTAAAACAGATTACTAACCTGCTAAAAGAGGTAAAAAAATTAAGTTAGAATTTGGAATGACTACTTGTAATCTATCTGTCAGTCTGTCTATCTGTCTATCTATCTACTGGCAACTTGTTTTAAAGTGAGGTGTGAATTGTTCACTTTATTTACTTAAAAACTTTATAAGCTTCCTTTTGCCACTCTGAGATGAGGACTCAAGACAACAGTATGGAATTAAACCAGGCCATATATTTATTGAATAAACTAAAACTGCAATGAGCACAATTCATTCCAAATAATGCATGGACCGTTAACAAACTGGAGACTAAGGATTAATAGCACACTGGTTACCAAAACAAAATGGCCATCCTGGTTTTAAGCAATAGCTCAGAAAGGAAGCCATCCCTCCACCACCCATGATGACCACTTCTAAAGAAGTGGCAAGAACAACCTTCCGACTCCAAAGTTTTCATAGTGCTACTAGGATGGGCTACATGAAATCACTTTATCCAGCCCAAACTCCCTACCAGACAAGAGGAGAATAAATGTAAATCAAGTTAAATCAAAAATCTTTTCACCCTTCAGACAATATGAAGTAGGCAAAAAAATAAAATAAAAAATAAAAATAAAAAATCATGAGCTTTCAGATGTACCACAGAAAAAGCAAAGTTAACAACTTGTCTTTTTTCATTTTCCATTCTGTTAGCAGTCAGACTTTTACATACATAAGGGCCTGATTTTTTTCTTAGCCCTTACTAGAGTAGAACCACTGAATCAATTTGATTCACCTACATGTTGATACACAATTCAACACCTGATTGAATGAGTCTGCTCTAGCAGGGATTAATTGACAGGACTCCAGTCCATATCTCTCCCATCTCTATTGTGCAAATGCTCTGTAGTTTAATAATGCCATGGTACAGTAGCTACTGTAACCTTATGTATTCTAATATCATGTCAAACTCTTGTTAGCAGGAACTGTGGGCAGCCAGCTTACTCAGAGAGGTAAAGCAGACGGGCAGCGAGGAGCATCCTCTGTGGTCGCTCCAGCCGCAGTTGGGCCGGGACCATGAGGACTGCATGGCCCACTCTCAAAGTGGGCCACAACTGTGGTCCTAATCCAAGTGCCACAGAAGCCGGATTATTCCAGCTTCTTTTTGACCCAGTCCAAAGGACCGGATCACAGCATCAGAGTGACTTCTGGCCATGTCCCCAAAGCAGCTGGAAGCCACTTCTTTAGGCCTGTGTGTTTCGGGCCCAAGTCATGTTTTTTTATTTTGGTTTGTTGACCAACTGTACAACATGGCTTACCAATTTAGATATCACACCATATCATAGTTAGTTATCATTAACTGCTTTTAGTGTGATGTTTAAATAGAGTTTGTGCTTGCTTGGATGTAAATTGAAATGACATCTCTCCTTTTGTCAATCAAACAAGAAAGTCTTATGCTGACTATTTCTCTTCTGACTATGCATAACACAAATGGAAATGACTTTGGCTTGCCTTTTCTTCCATGTTAGTGCAATATTCTTATACATGCTTATTTCAGTCACAAGTGTTCAATCATATTATGCAACTTTGATGTTAGGATAAGTATCTTTTGTGTAGTATTTAATGTACCTTTGCGAATAATGACAGCATTAGTAGAACTTGAGTGACAGGGTCATTTACTTGTCTGTTATGTGCAGAGCAACAATCCAGAGTAGAAGCTCTTACAATTTTATACGCTGTCTGTTTAACTATAATACTAGTGTATAAAAGAATTTTTTTTCCAGGAGCAAGGTACAGATTGTAAAGCAATCTTTTCACTCTAGGTGCATCATACCTTTTGATTTCCCAATTCTATTTTAACTATGGTAAATGTGCAGTATCTAATTCATATTTCATAGAGATTTTCAAAGTATTCCTTGAAATATTTAATAAGAATTTTTTCTTTTCAAGATCTTGCTCACAATTTAAGGCATAGAAATGTTTTTTTTAAACCTTCAGAAAGAGTATAGAAAAGATTTGGAAGAAGGGATGAAAGGAAAAGGAATGACGGTGTTTGAAGATACGCCAGATTTGATTAGAGTGAAAAATGCAGCTCAGATACTAAATGAGGTAGGTTATGTTAGCAAAGGTTATTAATGTCATGGAAAGTGAGCCCTTGACAAAGCACCCAATGAAATATATTCTTAGTTTTTGCAGTCTGTTGGAAAAGGACATGCTTTGAAACTGCTTCTCTCTGTCCCCCCCCCTTTTTTTTTTAACAGAAGGAATACAGAAAAGATCTGGAAAATGAAATAAAAGGCAAAGGAGTTAAGCTCATTTCAGAAACTCCTGACATGCAAAGAGCAAAAAGGGCATCTGCAATTGTTAGTGAGGTCAGAAAAGGAAAACATATAAAATCTTGTTTTGTATCTTTTATGCTTTGTGCAATTAACAAAAGTTATTAATCAGTACATCAGCACAAGAATTCTTTATATTTCTGTATATGGTAGTAGTGCTTTTGTTTACAGCTGAAAGTCATCACAGAGATATATAGTTTGAAAGGATATGGGAATTTATCAAGTGAAAATACATAGAACGTGTGGTGAAGAATGTGTAACCCTGGAGATGTTGTTTGGTTTGCAGTGCACTTCAGCTCTAAATTGGCAAAGCCAGTATTAAGTGATGATGAGCTGTACATCCTACAGTCTAGAAGGCCACATGTTTCCCATCCCTCATGCAGCTGGAATAAATTTATAGTCTGCTCAGTCATTTCCCTGTTTAGGTCACATTTCTGTGCTCACTTACCTGAAACTATGTACTGTTGAATTTAATAGGACTGGCTTTCAAAGGACGTTATCACACGGGGGCAAATCTGCTGGTTAATCCACACAAAATCCAGACAGAAACTGGATTAGTGCCCCGTGTTTTCACACGACATCGCACAGAAACTGGACAGAAAGTGGACAGAAACTGGTGTTAACCACGATCTTTTGAAATCCGGTTGTTTGGAGGAAATGCAAATGTGCAATTAAGGTAATTGCGAATTTACCGTAATGTGATCGCCAAATGCACATTGGGGAGCATTTCCCTGCTGTTGCCATGGTTCCAGCGAGCATTCCTCTATCTGCGCATGTGCAAGAGGCTCATTTCTACTACGTTTACGGGCTATTTTCGCTTGTGTGTGGACGTTCAATGCACTTACTGTAAATTCGCAATTAAGGTAATGACGTTTGCGGAAACAAGGTTTATTTCCCGTTTATTTTCGGGATGCCTCATTTCCACTTTATTTTCGCTTTCTGGCCCACGTGTGATAACGTCCTAAGAGATATGCATTGGATTGGACTATCAAACATATTTATTTTGGTAGAATTATATGTGCTTGTGGATTCCGGTTCTGAGTTTGAGTATAAATCTTGGCATTTCTGTGAACAAATATAAATTCCAGGGAGGTTAGCTGAGAACACCTTTTTATATTTTAAATTATTTGGGAAAGTAGGATGTGTTATTTTAGGCTTTGCTGAAGATAAAAATATTCATTTTACTCCAGTTATTTATAATTTATTCCACTAGATAATCCCTAAGCCATGTAAAAGTTCTCTGACTGTTGTAGTTCAGTGCAGGCTATGTGAATTAGTGGAGTTATCCTTACTTGTTAGGAAACATAGACACATCTTTGTACCTCATTAGAATTTAAAATAAGCATTTCTTTGTTTTTTTAAAGAGACCATGAGAAGAACAGAACATTCTTTTAATAGACAAAGCACCAAAACATTGGTATAGATGAGGAAAAATTCTGCTTGAGAGAGTAACCACTTCAGTTTGCTTCCTAAGTTGTAAACTGGCCTGTGAGGGCATAGTCTTGAATATACCACTAGTGTGTGTCCCTTAAAAGCTCTTTATTTTACCTTTCCAATTGTCTCAATCTGAATCTTGCATTCACAGAAAGAATATAAAAAGGATCTTGAGATTGAAATTAAAGGAAAAGGAATGCAGGTGGGCACAGATATACCTGAAATTCAGCGAGCTAAAAGAGCTTCTGAAATTGCAAGCCAGGTTTGTTGAATGGAACTTCACCCTTTATAACCCCAGTATAACATACTACTTTAAAAGCTTACCTAGAATATACACATGGTTTACAAGTAGAAGCTGCTGTTTGTTGTTCTTTCATTTGTCATCTGAGCAAAAATAAATTGCTCCCCACCCCCCCACCCCCCGTGATGGGTTACAGTGTTTAATGATATTAGCTTTTACTGGAAAAATACTAGGTCCCTGATGAAGGACTTTTGGGTTGTGTAGATGTTGGCAGAGGGACAATGAAACTTGGTAAGTTGTAAGACTATTCCCTTCTCAAAACACGGAATAGGTTATTTTCATTCCTATTTGCATTAAATGTCATAATCAGTGCCTTTCATATGTTCATGTTTCCACTAGTGGGTGAATCCCTTGGCACATGAATTTTACCTTTTCTGGATTGTGCCCACTGTCCATAATACTCAGTTTTACCTGACATGGGATGATGAGAACGTTCTTAAATATTTTCATTTCAGATTCTTTACTCTTAAAATATTGTTACATAATCTGATTTTTTAAAAAAAACATCTTTTTTTGTGTGTTAAGTGGTCTTCTTGGGGGGAAAAACGCATATCAGATATATCTGAGTATTTCCTGTAGAGCCACAGTTCTGAGTGTGTAAAAAGACATTTTGACCTTCAAGGGTGTTATTTAATATAAGCACACAAATTAAAGCAAGATCTGTATAAAAGCTTGCACTACTATAGATCTGAGCATTGTTTGTTCTGTCTTTCACAGAAAGAATACAAGAAACATCTAGAAATGGAAATTAAAGGGAAAGGAATGCAGGTGGGCATGGATACTCCTGATATACAACGAGCGAAGAAAGCTTATGAAATTGCAAGCCAGGTTAGTGCAGAATGCAGCACTTCAATGGCATTTACAGTAAAATACAATCAGCTTTTAAAAATGTGTTTTGACAAAATCCCTTTGAAAGTAGAATGTATAGAAAATAATAAAACTGAATCCCACGGAAGCACAGCCAGGCATCAGGAATCTAGTTTGTGTTCTCAAAGGAGCACACATGAATTTTTCCAGCTGTATGGATCTGAAAGCCTAAAGATATTGTGTGTCTTAAGAATTCATTAATGTGCCATTTCTTGCAGAAAGAATATATGAAGCACCTGGAGACTGAAATCAAAGGGAAAGGAATGCAAGTGGGCACAGATATCCCAGAGATACAGCGAGTAAAGAAAGCTTCTGAAATAGCCAGCCAGGTGTGTAAGGAATGAAAAATAACTAAGTTATATTTGGTTCAGAGATGCCTTTCTGTGTACAGGGTTGTTCACTTTGTTCTGATCTGAATTATCATTTTAGGAATTAGGTTATGTCAGCACTTGTTTTAACATGTGGGTGCTAGGTCTACAATCAGCAATTTAGATTTTAATTATACTAAGGTTCAGGTTACCACAATCAGGCAGTGTTTACAAGTGGTTGTAAATTAGATTTCCATATTTTTATGTTCATGTTTCAATTACTGGTGCATTCGTACTGTCTGTATGTGTTTGTATGTATTTGTTTTCACAGAAAAGGTATAAAAATGAAGCAGAAAAGATGATGTGTACCTATTCTGCTGTGCCGAACACTCCTGAAATTGAAAGGGTTAAAAACACACAGAGAAATATCAGTTCTGTAAGTAGTAGCAAACATCTTAGTTTCTCAGCATCATATGAATTGGCTTGGATCCCAGGACAGCGGTTCTTAACCTGTGGTCCATGGACTTCTCAGAGCTACTGTGCCCTCAAAGGGGGTCTAGGCAGCCATTTGGAGGTCGCTCACCCTCTCTGCCTCTTTCTCATTTGGCTGGAATGCATGTGGAGGTGCCTGGCACGGTGGAGGGAAGGAACCTGGGAGGGTGGCCTGAGTGAGTGACAGTCCCCTTTCTTCCTCTTCTGCCTGCCACCACTGCCATACTCCCTAGGGGGCCTGCTCACCCTCCCTGCCTCTTTCCCATGAGGCTGGAGCACATGTGGAGCAAAAGGCAATCCCAGTTGTCCCATGTTAAAAAGTATAGTAAGTACAGTATTTTATGTACTTTAGGATTTTAAATCTTGAGTTGAGCCTTGGGGTTCTGTAGCAACAAAAGATATTTCAAGACAGTCCCTAGTAAAGAAAAGGTTAAGAACCACTATCGGAGGACAACGGAAGTGTGCAAGTCATCGTCCCCAAATTGCATAGCCTATTTGGTAAAGGTTACATTACTCTTTTAATGTTAATGGATTGAATTGGTAACCCAATTAAACTAATAAATGAAAAAGTAACAGAGGCTTGGCAAGAGTAATTGTTTGATCGATTCTAGGTTTAAAAAAACACTGTGTCCTTGTGATTTGTCGCAAATGATATTATTTGTTGATTAGTTAATAAATTTTGACACCACTTGTGATTTGTCGCAAATGATATTATTTGTTGATTGGTTAATAAATTTTGACACCACTTCTGGTATAAATATAAATTCTTCTTCGTGGTCTCTGCGAATCACACAAATGGGTTATTCTGCGCCTGCGCAGCCAACTTCGGAACCTTCTTAGAGCTATTAGAAGCGTTTTGGCGGTAGCCCCGCCCACTCTCCAACTGCCTTATTGGCCGGTTTCCCGCCTAAACCCTCAGTTCCTTTTATCCGCCGCAGCAGCAGCATCTAGGAACTCTTCAGAGATTCTTTTTTCCTGTCTCACTTTAAATTGCTTCTTGACAGGATCATTTTGCGTTTTGGTGGTGGTTTTGTTTTAATATCATCGTTCATATTTAAGATAAGCGCTGCGATTTCTGTGGGAATCGCAGTCTGACATTCTAATTCTATTTCTGAGGTAAAAATTTTCTATTCTATTCTATTTCTGAGGTAAAAAATTTTCTAAATGGCCACTCGCCCTTTTGGTGTGTTGGCAAACTTCATTTATTCCCAAATTGGAGATAAATTTATTTTGGAAATACTCCTGAATGAAAGCTGTTTTAACATTACCCGCCTCTTTGGCGTGTTGGATAAGGCCATTTTTACTACTAAATGTAGATATAGAAATGGATTATTAAATTTACTATAGAGTATGGTATGTTTGTCAATTTTAATGTTGTATGCCACCCCGATTGCTCTGCAGAGGGGCGGGATAGAAATAAATGTATTATTATTATTATTATTATTAGATAGATAGATATAGATATATCTTTTTGGCCGTTTGCCTTGCTTCATGCTTGGCTAAGGTCCATCCCTCCCTTCATATTTTAAGAGGGGTGCTGCAATTTCTGTAAGAATTGCAGTCTTACATGCCAATTTAATTTCTGAGTTGGAGTTTTTCACTGACTGCTCAGTTACAAGAGTATTAAAATGGCCGCTTGCCTTCTTGGTGTGCTTGATAAAGCTCCATTATGCCCTATAGGGGGACAATTTTTCTTCCAGAGGCTACTCCTGGAGGAAAACTGTTTAAACTTCACCTGCCTTTCTAACTTCCTTTACAAAGGCCTTAAGGCCATTTTTACTGCTAGATGTATATCTACGTACATGGATATATATTTATATATATAGACATGTAGATATGGATAAATATAGATACAGATAGATGAATCTCCCATGGCTGCTTGCACTGCCTCATGCTCGGCTACAGTCCAGCATATTTCGAAGAGTTTTTTCTCTGACCACTGTCCCCCAGACCTCTGGGGGTCAATCCGACTAGCTTGGTGCTCTGTGTGGACCCTCATCAGTCCCTGACTCTCCAGGGTCACTCCGATTGGCTTCGAACCTGATGTCGATACTCCTCGGTCCCTGACTCTCCAGAGTCATACCAATTGGCTTGGAACCCGACGTGGATACTCCTCGGTCCCTGACTCTCCGGGGTCATACCGGTTGGCTTTGAGCCCGACATGGATGCTCCTCAGTCAGTCCCTGACTCTCCGAGGTCATACCGATTGGCTTCGAGCCCGATGTGGATGCTCCTCGGTCCCTGACTCTCCGGGGTCACACCGATTGGCTTGGAGCCCGACGTGGATACTCCTCGGTCCCTGACTCTCCGGGGTCATACCGGTTGGCTTTGAGCCCGACATGGATGCTCCTCGGTCAGTCCCTGACTCTCCGAGGTCATACCGATTGGCTTGGAGCCCGACGTGGATGCTCCTCGGTCCCTGACTCTCCGGGGTCACACCGATTGGCTTGGAGCCCGACGTGGATACTCCTCGGTCCCTGACTCTCCGGAGTCATACCGGTTGGCTTTGAGCCCGACATGGATGCTCCTCGGTCAGTCCCTGACTCTCCGAGGTCATACCGATTGGCTTCGAGCCCGACGTGGATGCTCCTCGGTCCCTGACTCTCCGGGGTCACACCGATTGGCTTGGAGCCCGACGTGGATACTCCTCGGTCCCTGACTCTCCGGGGTCATACCGGTTGGCTTTGAGCCCGACATGGATGCTCCTCGGTCAGTCCCTGACTCTCCGAGGTCATACCGATTGGCTTCGAGCCCGACGTGGATGCTCCTCGGTCCCTGACTCTCCGGGGTCACACCGATTGGCTTCGAGCCTGACATGATATGCCTCGGTTCCTGACTCTCTGGGGTCATACCGATTGGCCTGGAGCCCAATGTGGATATTCCTCGGTCCCTGATCCTCCAGGATCATACCGATTGACTTCCAGCGCAACGTGGGCACTCTTCGGTCCCTGACTCTCTGAGGTCATACCGATTGGCCTGGAGTTCGACGTGGATCCTCCTCGGTCCCTGGCTCTCTGGAGTCATACCGATTAGCTGGACCCGTCGAAGATGCTCCTGTGGTTCCCTTCTCCGTACCGAAGCCACAGTCTGCCTTCGATTCAAGGCTGTGATTGCCCTCTCCGTACCGAAGCCACAGTCTGCTTTGGATTCAAGGCTGTGGTTCCCCTCTCCATACCAAAGCCACAATCTGCTTTGGATTCAAGGCTGTGATTGCCCTCTCCGTACCGAAGCCACAGCTTGCTTTGGATTCAAGGCTGTGGTTCCCCTCTCCGTACCGAAGCCACAATGTGCTTTGGATTCAAGGCTGTGGCTGCCCTCTCCGTACCGAAGCCACAATCTGTTTTGAATTCAAGGCTGTGATTGCCCTCTCCGTACCGAAGCCACAGTCTGCTTTGGATTCAAGGCTGTGGTTCCCCTCTCCGTACCGAAGCCACAATGTGCTTTGGATTCAAGGCTGTGGTTCCCCTCTCCGTACCGAAGCCACAATGTGCTTTGGATTCAAGACTGTGGTTCCCCTCTCCATACCGAAGCCACAGTCTGCTTTGGATTCAAGGCTGTGGCTGCCCTCTCCATACCGAAGCCACAATCTGCTTTGGATTCAAGACTGTGGTTCCCCTCTCCATACCGAAGCCACAGTCTGCTTTGGATTCAAGGCTGTGGCTGCCCTCTCCATACCGAAGCCACAATCTGCTTTGGATTCAAGGCTGTGGCTGCCCTCTCCGTACCGAAGCCACAATCTGCTTTGAATTCAAGGCTGTGGTTGCCCTCTCCATACCGAAGCCAGCTACATCAAGCCTTCGGTTGGGACCATGACTGTTCCCTTTGTATGGAGGTGCACTACTGGCTAGCGCTCCCCCTGAGTTGGGACCATAGCCTTTCCCTCTGTACCAAGGACCACTATTATGTCCAATTCAGAGACATGCTTGTTCCTTCCTTGGAGGCCCATTACCGCTCTAATAGGGCCCATTACAGCTCCTACAATTCATCCCTCGGGGAGCTGCTATTAATCACTAATTCAGCCTTCGGACTCTGGTCACCTGGGCACACGCTCGGTGGGACTCGAGGCTGTGATTACTGCCTCAATACCGAAATCTACAATTTCATGCTTCATTCTGCCTCTTATTTCATTCAAATTCGACCCAGGTTTAAAGTTGTTTCCTCGATGCCGAGGGACGGCAGAGTCAGCCAGATAGTCACAATCGACTTTGTCTACATGTCAAGACCTGGCATCAGGGCTATCTTATATAGCTGTTTTTTAAGATGTGGTGCTCCCTCTTTATTGAAGTGGGCACCACCATTTGCATGTTACTTTCTTGTGAGGATGTGCTTTGTCTTTGTTCACCAGAACACCCTCGATACCAACAGTCCTCCACTCTCTATAGGACTGGAGGATCAGATTCAACAATTGGTTGCTTTCGATATCTAACGACACTACCATTATTCACTTAATTCCTCCACGGTTGGAATCGTCTTGTTTCCTTCCTTTGGGGGCTTGGATACCATTACTCATCCTCTAACACCAAACAATATTCTTGTATCGCTCACTGATACACATGTATTCTGGGATGCTCTTTAGCTCCACACACTGGGACCAATGCCATCGCTTCCCTTAGACTACCAAGTCAAAGGCATGATTATGCCTCCATCCTGAGGGCATGGCTACAAGCGATACTGGGGTGATCATACCCCTTTTTATTCCCAGTCTGACATTAATGCTTCATTCCTCCCCATTGGACTCCATTTCAGTCAAAAACTGTGTCAGTTCTCTCCCAGAATAGCCCTCTGGCAACATCACTGCAATCCGACCCTCCATTTCATGAACTTGTTCCTCCGGAGGATTAGGACATGCATACTTGTCCCATCCTTCCAGGCTGACTGATGTCTTAACGTCTCGTTCTTCCGAGCCTCTGGTCTCAAGGCGTCTTTTGCTGAGGTGGTGATAATTCAGGTCTTCATCAGCACTCCTGCCAAGGCTAACTATATACTTTGCAGATGCCCTGGGACTTCTCTGCCTTACAGAGAAGCTTGTGCTTCCCTAGTTATTGTACTCTATCACACTGCACTTCATGCTTCATTACGCACCCCAAATCTATACGATAAAGGGTTTCGCACGTGTATAAGGTTGGGCTTGTGGCTTTACCGTCTATTCCAGCCCCTATGCCTTAAAATTCTTCTCTCATGGATTACTCATGACAAGTTAACACCATATTGATCCTTATATATATCATCATTGACCACTTCTCATTGTTCTTGCTGAGTCCTGTTATCCTTGGTACAACCTCTCCAGGACGTCACTGTATGGAATAGCATCCCCACAGGGATCTCTTTATAGGTACACAGTAAAATTCTTTATGTGTATAATGCTGTGACTAATCTTCTAGTCATCACACCATCTACTAGTGTTTTTCTGGGACTTTCACCAATAACTACATGTTTCAGACTGATAGCCTGGAACATTAACTTACACACAGCATGTCTTGTGGGTCATAACAATTGGATGTCATGTTATTTCACTCTCACTGTTGTTAGTGTCCTTGCTGTGACTAGATGAGGTTCTATTCCTCCTCTTCGAGGTCCACCAATGCTCTAGAAGCTGTTACTGAAGCTTCCCCAGTTCAATACCATCAGGCTCTCCCTGTATAAGACAATATCCAGATATCCTGCTGAGGTCCCACTTTGTAGTGCAGTCACTTGTTTCTGCCATTGTTGGTGTTGCCCAACCATCTCATTGCTGGGCACACATGGCCTATTTCACATTTATGTGAATGTTTAGCCCTAGATTGTTTAACGTTCTAGCCGTTATCTGTCAATCCCATAATTTTCAAATGATGGCTTAGAGGCATATCAGGTCACTGTCCGTTTTCATCTTGAAGGATTCCCCTCGACATATCTTTAAATTTGAGGGTTCCTAAACCCTCTTTTTTCCTATTTACCAATGTCATGTCCTGGACAGCCTCACATTGTTGCAAGTCTCGTGCCTTCACGTTGGTTTTCATTAATCTCCTATATCAGACAGAGTCTGTATACCTTCATTCTTGTTGCACTTGTCCACTTGTAATAGTGAACTACTTTCACTACCTCCTGCATAGCTTTGCCATTATTTCCATTGTGGGCAAATCTGTGCTGTTTAGGTCAGAGATTTTCCCTTTGACCTTCGCCATATATCTGCCTTGTTATTACAGACCATCTAGGTCTCTCAACAGACTGTGCAATGTATGGGTTAGCTGGCAAGCCTATTTCTTCCTGCCACTGGGCATGTTCTCACCTGCATTGGTGACTGTTTCCTTTTTCCTTTTTCTTTTTTTTTAAATTTTTATTATATAAATCAATCAACACATATACAAATACACATAAACAATTACATATTCCTTCCATTCATTCTTACTTATATACACCTATTAACCCCCCCACACCCTAAATCTTACATTCATTTCTCCATACATCCTACATCAACATAACAACTTTTTGATGAATGCGTTACTGAACGATTTTCAGTATAATTCATAATGGTATTATTTTTGAATTTTCTATCAGTGCTGACTTCCTTAAATGTGTCTACTAACACTTGCCTAATACTTTTTGATGTAATGCCATTTATGTTTAACTTAAATTAACCTCGGAATTAAAGTGTTTTCCAGCCTCTATTTTTTCTCATAATTTCTAGCTCTTCCCATTCTTCGTTCGTGTCATTCATTTCATTATTTTTTAAATTTATTGTGAGTTTATCTAGTGCGGCTGCTTCTAGTAATTTGATAAACCAATCTTCTTCTTTGGGTATCTGATTCAATTTCCAAAATTGTGCATATGTGATTCTGGCCATAGTGACCATATATAACAGTTTTTTAATTTGTACTTTCTTTTGTAGTATCTTGGGATTAGTCATTATATTTAGTAAAAAGAGTTTGGGGTCAGGTTTAATTATCATCTTAAACATCTCGCTTATCCGTTCTGCTATCATGTTCCAATATTTTCTTGCCTCTGAGCACTTCCACCACATATGAATGAAATCTGCTTCTGGGTGATTACATTTCCAACACTTTGTGTTACCGGTTTTATAAATTCTATGAATTTTGGCGGGTGTTAGATACCATTGATGGAACATTTTAAGATAATTTTCTTTTAAATTCTGACAAAGTGTAAATCTATTGGTATTTTTCCATGATGTTTCCCAGTATTCTAAATCTATTTGTTCCCCAATATCTTGAGCCCATTTAATCATTACTTTTTTAACAGACTCATTTTCTAGATCTCTTTCTTTCAGTAGTTTATAAAATTTGGAAATATGCTTCTCTTTTCCCATAAATATAATTTTATCTATTTCATTGGTATTATTTTCTAATCCTGATATTTTTAAATCTTCCTTAAACCTTGATTTAAGCTGATTATACAGAAACCAGTCAATTTTTATATCCTTTTGATGTATGTCTTCTATAGTCTTGAATTTATGTGATGTTCTTATGTCGCTCTTTATTAAATCTTTATACGTTATCCATTTTTCATCTTCATTTCTTGTTCTATTATAAAATGCTTCTTGTAAAGATACCCACATGGGTATTTTATTATTGTAGAATTGTTTTTTGATTTTACACCAAATTTGTAATAGTGCCTTCCTAAATATATGATAGTCGAAATCTTTATTTACTTTCTTCTTGTCGTACCAGAGATATGCATGGTAACCATATCTAGTATTGCTGCTTTCTAATTTTAACAAGTTGTTATTCTCTAATGTGATCCATTCCTTAATCCACGTCATCCCACATGCGTAGTAATATAGTTTCAGATTTGGTAGAGCAATTCCTCCTCTATCTTTCTTTTCTGTTAGAATTTTCCATCTTGTTCTGGGTTTTTTCCCTCCCCAAAGAAATTTTGATAATTCTTTTTGCCAAATTAAAAAACAGTTTTCTTTTGTTATAATCTGTAGATTCTGAAATAAAAACATAAACCGTGGGAGGATATCCATTTTAATAATGGAAGATCTACCCAAAAATGATAGTTTTAATTTGCTCCATCTTTCCATATCTTTTTTAATCTCTTTCCAAGTTTTCTCGTAATTGTTCTGGAAGAGATCAATGTTTTTCTTTGTTAATGTGACACCTAAATATTTTGCTTTATTTTGAATATTAAATCCGGATATTGTTTTCAATTCTTCCTCTTCTTTATATTCCATGTTTTTTGTTAATATTATTGTTTTGTCTTTGTTAATCTTGAATCCGGAGTATGAGCCATATTCCTTTATTATTTGTATCAAATGATATATACTTTCTTTGGGTTCTTCTAGAAAGCAGATCAAATCGTCTGCGTATGCTTTTAGTTTAAATTGTGTTTTCCTTATTCTTACTCCTTTTATATTATCGTCTCTGCGTATTCCATTAAGTAATATTTCCAATACAGTTATAAAGAGTAAGGGTGACAATGGGCATCCTTGTCTCGTTCCTCTTTCTATCTTAATATATCTGGTTTTTTCTTCGTTGACAAGAATTTGTGCTTTCTGTTCTTTATATATTGCTTTTATCCAATTAGTAAATGTTTCTCCAATATTCATCTTTTCTAAGGTTTTTAATAGGAAGTCCCAATTTACCCTATCGAACGCCTTCTCAGCGTCAATCAGCACCATGGCTAATTTTCTGTCATTATTATGTTCAAAATATTCTAAAATGTCAATTACTATTCTTATGTTGTTTTTGATCTGCCGATTGGGTAAGAAGCCGTTTTGATCTTCATGTATTATTTTATTTAGTATAATTTTTAATCTTTCTGCTATGATGGTTGTGAAAATTTTGTAATCGGTGTTAACAAGTGAGATTGGTCTGTAATTTTTAATATTTTTCACATCCTTCCCTTCTTTAGGTATAAGAGATATTATAGCCTCTTTCCATGAACTCGGTATCCCCTCTTTTTGTATACTGTTTAAAAGATTGGCAAGCGGTATAAGAAGGATTTCTTCCATTTTTTTGTAATAGCCCGCTGGAAATCCGTCAGGTCCAGGGGCCTTTCCTAGTTTTAATTTTCTGATGGCTTTAGATATTTCTTCTGTAGTTATTGTTCGATTAAGTTCCTCTTTTTGTATTTGATTTAAAGTGGGTATCTCTTGATTTTGTAGGAATTTGTCTATAAGTTCTTTTTCTTTTATCTCTGTATTTTGTTCTTTTTTATATAGTAATTCATAATACTTTCCAAATTCTTCTTTAATCCTGTCTTGATCTGTAATTCTTTCTCCTCCTATTTCTAATTCTGTTATCAACTTCTTCTCTTTCCTTTTTTTTAATCTATAAGCTAATAATTTCCCCGGTTTGTTACCATATTCAAATTCTCTCTGTTTAATAAATTGTATTTTCTTTTGTAATTCTTTAATTGCCATTGATTTTAGGCGTTGTTGTAAAATTTGTACTTCTATTTTTGTTTTCTTATCTCCTGTTTGTTTCCATTCATTTTCTTTCTGTTTAAGTTGTGTTGATAATTCTTGTTTTTCCTTATTTTCCATTTTCTTTCTTTCCGCTTGAATTTTCATTATCACCCCTCTTATCACTGCTTTGTTTGCTTCCCATAAAGTTATATTAGAGATTTTTGGGTTATTGTTTTCCTTAAAATAATACTTTAATTCTGTTTTTATTTTCTTTACTGTTGCCTCATCATTTAGTAGATTTTCCGACATTTTCCAGGTGAATTCTTTTTGTCTGTTTTTAATCTTCAATAATATTAAATTATGATCGGAGAAATCTTTAGATTCAATGTTCATAGTTTGAATTTGTGATAATAAGGTCTTAGATACTAAAAATAGATCTATTCTAGAGAATGACTTATGGGGTTCTGAGTAAAACGTAAATTCTCTAGTTAACTTATATTTGTATCTCCAAACGTCCGTTAAGTCATTTTCTTCTTGCATTTTAAAGAAGGATCTTGGGAGTTTCCCCTGGTTCTTCTTCACATTTTTTGATATTGTATATCTATCAATTTCTGGTTGTATTACACCATTGAAATCTCCGAGTAAGATTATATTTTCATACTCTAGATTCTTGATTTCTCTGTTAATTTTTTCAAAAAAGTATTCCTTATTTTCATGAGGAGCATATATTCCTACAACAAGATATTTTTGATCTTGTAATGTTATTTCTATTGCCAATGCTAATCCATCCTTATCCTTAAAAACTTGTTTTGTTTTATATTTCTTCTTTGTATAAATTACAACTCCTTTCTTTTTCTTTTCTGACAAAGAATAATAACAATCTCCTAATCTACGAGAATATAGATATTTAGAGTCGGTATTCTTAATTTTTGTTTCTTGTATACATATAATGTCTCCTTTAAGTCGTTCTAATCGTTGAAAAATTAAGTGTCTCTTATATTTATTGTTTATACCTTTTACGTTCCAGGAGATTATGTTGAATGTCATTTCAATGTTTTCACTCTCTTAGTTATTGATTGTTACAGTATCTGAGATATAGTTTCCAGTTCTTGTTATTTTTGTTTTATTTATATTTTATATCTATTTGTTTTGTTTTGTTTTATTTTGTTTTATTTTGTTCCACCCCTTCCGCCCCAATTTTTTTTTCTCTCCTTTTTTTTTTCTTTCTCCTTTCTCTTTTTTCTTTTTCTTTATTGTACTAAACTTAATATTGAATCTTATATAAAAAAAAAAGTGTATCAATTTGCAAAGGGAGAAAATTTCTTCTTTATTTTCCTAATCATTTAATAATTCATCTTTTTTTTCCCTCTTGTTTCAGTTCTTGTTCTTTATCTTCTGGTCTCTTTTCTGAAATTCTATTATTTTTCTTTTCCTGTTCATTTTCATGGTTCTTTTTGGCTCTCCATTCTTTTTTGCGATATAGTCTCTCTTGAATTTCTTCATCCGAATCTCTGTTATTGTTGTTTTTCTCTTTTAAGAGTCTTTTCTCCATTTCTTTAGCTTTTTCCAAATTATCTATTTTGTATCTTTTCTGTTTATATATTATGGAGAGACCTTCGATTCTTTCCCATCTAAACTCTATTTTTAAGTCCAGCAAAAGTTGTGTTAGAAATCTATATTTTTGACGCTCCATCATTAGTTGGGGGGGTATGTCTTTAAAGATTTTAGCCTCTGTACCGTCAATTATCAGTTTATTCTCATAGCTTTTTCTTATTATGCGGTCTCTTGTAGAGGATCTGATGAAGCTTATAACAATATCCCGTGGTATTTTATGTTCTTTTGCACGCAGCGAGTTTATTCTGAATATTTTGTCTAGGTCCGACATTAATAATTCTAGATTGCATTCTAGAAATTGTGCTAGTGGTTCCATGATCCTTACTGTTAGGTCTTCATTCTTCTGTTCTGTTACTCCCCTGATCTTAATACATCTATCTCTGTATCGAAGTTCATTTGACCAATCTCTATAGCTATGTTGATTTAATTCTTGACGTATCTCCTTCGTTGTTTTTTCCAGTTGTTGAGTCTTATCTTTGATTTTTTCAACTTCTTTCTGTGTTTTGTTCATATCTGTTGTTATTTTAACAACTTTTTTCCCCAAATCATCCAGGTCTTTTCTAATTTCAAGTTTACTATCCTTGATTTCTTCCCTCAATTCTTGACAGGCTTCTTTCAAATCTTCTTTCATTTCGCTCCTCATTTCCTTCATTTCCTGTCTAATCCTACGTATTTCTTCAAGAATCAACATATTTGGATCGGTAATTTTAATTGTATCTTCCATTGAACCTCTACGTATTATTGAGGGTTGTGTTGGTATTTGAGAAGTTCCTTTTTTGGATGTTGTCATTTTCTCTAATTTTTCCTTATTGAGTATCAAATCGTATGGTGGTGCAAAAGATTTTTAAGGAATAATTAATGTCCAATTAGATCTGAGATATAACTATTATTAATGTATAACTATTATTAATGTAACTATTCAGGTATAGACAGTATAAATTCACTCTATCTTTTACTTAACCTTGTAACATTATTTTACACCATTATGATTATTTTTTATATATATATATAATACATGCATTCGCAGAAATTAAATAATTAATATCCCTTATAGCTATCTAATTGTAATAAAACCTTATCTATTACCATCTAAATAATATTTACATATATTCTCAATATATACCAGAAGCATACATCACGTAATTCTATATGTAATTCTATCCGTACTGTCTTAAAGATCAAATTAATCAACATACATCTTAATTAATAATGTAACAATGTCTTAATCTTAAACTCTAAACGAATATCCTCTATTGAATGAGTAAGTATATCCTTCAAATTTTCAAACTTTATAAACTCTATATTTTATCAGACACTTTCTCTTTGTTTCAATCTATACAATTATTATAAAATAATATTATAGCATGAATTAATGTATAACAAAATTAGATTTTCCTTACAAAGATATCTTCTCTTTATATCTTATTCTTGTATCTTATATCTTGTTCAGATTATGTAGTAAATGAATTCTATTTTTGTCTACGATTACCAAAAATTACCAAAAAAATTTACTATTTAATTTAATGTCTAATTTTTAATATTCTTATATTTCTAAAGTTTGATATATTCTCCTTTATTCTTACTTTTTCTTTTTTCCTTGTGGATTCTCTTGTGTCCATATACCAGAACAGTTTCTGTTTTCTTTGAATGAATTTAAATGAATTTCTTCTCTAACAGTAGTTGTTCCTTCGTTATTCCATAGTCCTTTAATGTCAGTTAAAGTCTGTGAGGTTGTCTGTAAATGGGCAAAGAAAGTCTTCCTTCTGAATTTTAACTCAGTCTCCGTCTCAATCCCAGTCCACAACAGTCAATCTTTCTCAATCCCGGTTTGTAACAATCCCTTTTCTTTTCTTACAGTTCTGTCCTTTAATTTCCTCACCCGGGGTTTTCCTCTTTAGATATTCTTCTTCTCTCTTGGTGCTTCTAGTAGGAGTTTTCCAGAATCTGTTACGCTCTATTGGCCTTTCAATGCAGATCCTCCTTGCAGCATGCCTTTATTTTAACTTCAATGTCTCACAGCTGTTCTTGACAATAGTCAGCAGCTGTGTCTAATTTGTACCGAATCCAAATGGTTCTGCGTTTATATTCTCTATGTTTTCTATTTTCTATGTTTTTCTATGTTCTTAAGTTTATATCTGTCTGTTTGTTTTCCACAGTCTATGTTGTTATCTCATTTCCTGTTTCCGCCGCTCTAGCAATCTTCACTATGGTTTATATTTTCTTTCCTTTACCTTTACTTTATAGCTAGTAACTCGTGACTCGGGTGTCTCCCCTTACCTTGGGGACAAAGGCGTCTCCGGATCACGAATGGCAATGCAAGTGAGTAGTCAACCAAATATGTTTGATGTGGTCGTTTCTTCCAGCTTTTTAAACATAGAGTGCGGGATTGAGTGCGTCATAAAACGCTGGAGTGCGGTTGGGTTCGGTTCTATCGCTGGTAAATTCGCTGGTCCCGTCCCGTCAAGAGCCAAGACGCCGTGACCGCTGAGGTCAGGACCGCGTTTCTTGAAGGGAAAAAAAACCTTATCCGGTTTCCCTTGTACAGTTTCCCAAAAACCGAGCAGGTAGTTCCCCTACACAGGGGGACTAGGGATGGGTAGATAAAAATCCCATTCCCTCCCAATACTCCGCAAACTCGGAGTTAGGGTCAAGAGCGGCTCCGACCCGCGTCCTCCTCACAATCTCTCCGCACCGGAAGTCATTGGTGACTGTTTCCATTATGTCTCACTATTGGAATTTCAATTTGTCTCATAGAGTCATGATTTCACGGACTGTCCGTCCCTATATTGACATGCCTAGGGCTCAGATTCACAAATGGTGACTTTGTTTGGAGGCAATGTGCTGTTTTATGTGGCATGGCACTCCCTCCTCCATTGACTTTAGCTTGTCAGTCTGAATAACCCATTTGTGTGATTCGCAGAGACCACGAAGAAGAAGGACAGGTTGCTTACCTGTAACAGTATTTCTTCGAGTGGTCATCTGCGAATTCACACAAATCCCGCCCAACCTCCCCTCGAGTCGTGCCCTGCCTCTTCTTCAGTCCTGGGCTGCTGCTTTGGCGTCCATGGAACTGAGGGTTTAGGCGGGAAACCGGCCAATAAGGCAGTTGGAGAGTGGGCGGGGCTACCACCAAAACGCTTCTAATAGCTCTAAGAAGGTTCCGAAGTTGGCTGCGCAGGCGCAGAATAACCCATTTGTGTGAATTCGCAGATGACCACTCGAAGAAATACTGTTACAGGTAAGCAACCTGTCCATATCCTATCCGTGTTGTAAAAGCAGGTTTCATGGGATCTTTTCTTTCTATTCAGCCTGGTTCACTTTTGTATGTTACTTTAATTATACAGAATGATCTTCTTTTTCCTGTTTAAGAGACTTCCTACAGAATTTATATTGGGTATCTAATGTAATTTAGCTTGCTGGAGTTTAAAAGGATCCAATGATGTACCTCTCTTGGATGTGTTGTTTCCAGTAGAATCGCCAAACTTCTTCTTCCTAAAACCTGTGCTTTTTGAAAACATTTAGAGGAAGTGACAGAGAAACTCACTGGAGATTTTAAGGATGTAGCAGGAGCTGCAATGACAGAAAGAGAGCCCCAATTTTCCTGTCTTGAATCTTGGCCAAAATAATTAGCTTGGATAACCTGGTAATCATTTGACTCTTTCAGAAACAAGGCAATGACATTCCTGGGGATTCTGCATAGTTCTTAGATGTTTGGCTCTGAGGCTATGTAGAACTTTTTATTTACGCGGAACAATAAGAGCAAGTCTTTATTCATTGCTTTCTTAACAGAAGCCCTTGTCTTGTTATACTAGTAATAGTTTGAGAACAATTAAGATATATACAGATGAAAGAATCATACTTTGGTGTGCTGGGGAAGAAAAAATGTTCATTACATTAAGTGATGGGATTAATAATTTCAAGGATGACTAATTTCTGTACTTTTCTGCATTTTGGAGGAAAAAACGAATATTTCTATATAATTTTTAGCCAGTAGTTGCACATCACAAAGTGTATTGAAAAACAATTTTGTGCACAAGTATTTGTGTTTTTTAAAATACCAATTGTGGGTTTTGTACAAACCTGCATTTTTCACAGTTTACCAGCAAGAAAAACAGTGTGTGCATGTGTATGTGGGCACACAAACACATTATTTCTGTACAAAACCAGGTGTGTTTCTGGAAATAGTGTTCAAAAATTATTTCCTTTATTTATTTATTTATTTACAAAAATCCAATTTGTTTCTGGAAAATAGGTGTTGGGTTGTTGTTGTTGTTTTTATCATCCAGTTGGTGCCCGTGTGAGTCATAACTAAGGTTGCCATAATTCTCTTCCACAAAACTGGAACAAAATCTAGGACATTCAAGAAAAATGGAGGACATGACCAACTAAAGGCCAAAAATATTAATAAATTTAAAAAAACATTAATATAAATTCATACTTCTCAGTCATGCTCAAAGTGGAGGAGATTTTGCCATTCTTCCTGGACAGAAGGTTAAAATGTAGTCCTCCTCTCTGGCCAATGCTGATGTATTATCAACAACCCCCCCCCAAAAAAAACCCCCAAAAACACATAGATTTGAAATGACTTGAAGGTACACAACACACACACACTACTATATTATCAGCATTGTTCCCTCAAGTAGCCATCCCAAGCAGCTGAATGCTTAACAGTTTGGAAACAAAATAGGACTACCCAAAATAAGGCAGTTTTGTCTACATAACTTGGGGGCTCCCTAGTTTATCAAAATAATGTCTTGCACCTCAAGTCCTCAAATAACACGATCAAATGCATATGAGGAAGTAGACTGAAGGCTACAAAAGCTCAGGCTGCCAATTTCTTTCAGTTAAGGCCAAAACAGACTGCAGAAATAATACAGCTTGAGACCACTTTAACTGTCCTGGTTCAATGCTAGGGAATTCTCTGAACTATAGTTTTGTGAGACATTGAGCCTTCTCTGTTAGAGAGCTCTGGTACCACAACAAACTACAGTTCCCCAAATTCTGTAGCACTGAGCCAGGGCAGTTTAAGTGGTCTCAAACTGGATTATTTCTGCAGTGTGTTTTGGACCCTAGTCTCAAAGGTGTTACAAGGTCTCCCCAGGGCTGACCCTGCTTAACTTCAGAGACATATTACATCTGTGGAAAGAAACTCTTAATCCCCACAAGGACCACTACAGTAGTCTCTGCCTGCAAGGAACTTCCACCTGAGGGAAAAAATGGGGGCCACAATGGAGAGAAAGGGCCAGGGGCTGTTCTCTTTGGAAGCCCAGCGCTTGCTTCCTTGCCTCACGGACTGGGACTTGGACCCTGAAACTCTTCTGCCCCTCCTTACTCACATCTCTCATCCACAGACTAGCAGCCATACTACCCCCACTGCCCCAGGAGGCCTGGGCCTAGGCAGGGGTGGCCTGCCCCAACTGGCCAGTGATGGGGAGCCTCCCCCACTCAACCCTGCTGCTGCTGCTACTTCTTCCTCCTCACGGTGGCCAGGCTGAGGCCTGCTCCTCCCACTCCCATCTTGCCTCCTTCCGTAACACTAGCTTCCTGGCTGCACATCCTCCTCCATTTTGTGCGGAGGGTCCGCCATCCAGGAACTACCCCGTCACCTCCCCTTTCCCCCCGTGGGCCCTTCCTTCTTACCTCCTCCAGGAAGGTGGTGAGATGGTCAAGGAGGGCAGCGGCAGAGGGCAGGTCCCCACTGAGGAGGCTCTCTGGGGCAGGTGGCGAGGGCAGTGCAGCAGGAAGAAACCCTCCCTAGTAGAGGCGGCTGCCTAAGGGACCTGCTCTGCTGCCCTGAGTGCCAGCTTCCCCCCTGGCCCCACCATGGCCACCAGCAGCCTCTTGGCTGGGTCTCCCTGGAGGAAGGCCTGGAGCTCGCACCGCTTTGGAGCCACTCTCAGGCTCAGAGAGACATGCTCCCGGGGTAGCCGGGCCCCAGGGAGGGTCCCCTCAGACTCAGGGCCCCCCTCAGACTCTGGGTCCCCCATCACCCTCAGTGTTTCAGGAGCAAGAAGAGACAGCACCATTGCTGAGGGGATGGAGGATGCCGACCTGCCTCTCCTTGGATAGGAAGGCGGGACAGAGAGTTTGCTCCAAAACACACTGCAGAAACGATCCATCTCGAGGCTGCTTCAACTTGCCCTGGCTCAGTGGTAGGGAATTCTGGGAACTGTATTTTGGGTAGAGTTCCTGTAGCACCTTTGAGACCAACTGAAAGAAAGAAATTGGCAGTATGAGCTTTCGTGGACTTCCCACAGGAATCCAGGAATTGTGGCTTAAAACATGCCCAGCCAACTGGGACGTTTTTTAGACCCTCCAATCCGTGATTGTCCTGTTTTTTCAGGACAAATGGTAACCCTAGTCAGAACACATATTTCTATGGAAGTGTGTTTATGCATGCTTATGGTGACTTTTCCAGAGTATAGCACTGTTTGAGTGCAAAGGCCCACTATAGGTTAACCCTGTTTAAGCCTATTGATCAAAACTATGATTTGAAACTATACTGTGATTATGACTTGTTTTTGCTAACCATAGTTTTAATCATGCCAGTTTTCTGAGATCAGATATCACAAGGAACCATGATTTTGTTTAAAATTAGAAACAAAAGCTTTATGAAAGAAAGTAAGCAATCACATGACCCTGAGGTTCTCTGGAGCTTGTTCATGCAACAGAAAACCGTGGTTTACCATTAGATCTAATCTGCTTTTGTTACAAGACATTTCTGAATATGGACATATGTATGCTTTGGATGGGAACAGTGTTTTTTCTTTTTACAAATTCTGAGATATTTGAGGACTGTTACACAGTTCAGATGTTTAAACCAATCCCATTTAGGTGTAAAATTAATACATTTGGATTAAAATAATTCTATTTATACAGTGGTACCTCTACTTACGAATGCTTCTTCTACCGAAAAATTTGACTTACGAAACGCGCCTCCCGAAAAAATTTGCTTCGACTTACGAAAGCGTTCCAACTTACGAAATTGGCGCAGACGGGCTGCTCTTCCAGTCGGATCCACAGCCGTTCCTTGGGCTGATCCTGGAAGCGGAGGAATCCTCCGCTTCCAGGATCAGCCCAAGGAATAGCCGAGGCTCCGACTTGAAGGAGGCCTACTTCCAGCTGGAGCCTCGGCTATTCCATGGGCTGATCAGCACATGGAATAGCCGAGGCTGCGGCTGGAAGGAGGCCTCCTTCAAGTCGGAGCCTCGGCTATTCCTTCGGCTGATCGGCCCATGGAATAGCCGAGGCTGCGGCTGGAAGGAGGCGGCCTTCCAGCCACAGCCTCGGCTATTCTATGGGCTTGGAATGGATTAAGGCATTTCAATGTTAAATTTGCTTCTACTTATGAAATTTTCTACCTACAAAATGGGTTGTGGAACGAATTAATTTCGTAAGTAGAGGTACCACTGTATTTTCATATTTATTAGTGTATCACTTTTCAACTTAAAAAGCTTTAACATTACTTTGAATGATCATTAATACTGGTTAACACTGGCCTGAAACACACAGGCCAAATAAAATGGCTCCCAGCCGCTGTGGAGGTGTGGTGTTCAAACAACTCATGTCCCCAAAGCAATTGGAAGCTGCTCCAACACCATGATATGATCCTTTGGAATAATCCAGCTCTTGGTGGCAGCCAGCTTGTGACTGTGGTGGCGGCCTGCTTTCGGAGTGGGCCATGCGGTCATCACGGTCCTGGTGCAATCGTGGCTGGAGGGGCCAGAGGCTGCTCTTTATTGGCCATGTGCTTCACCCCACTATTACTGTTCAACAGCCTCAGACAGAATATCTACCCTTTAACTGCCATGGTTCCATCCAGTAGTATCCTGGGCTTTGCAGTTTTGGGAGGAGTACCTAGAATTCTCAACCAGACAACTCTATTGCCTCACTGAACTACAGACACCATTTCTATAGGATGTTGTCATGACAGTTAAAATGGAATCGTGCTATACTGTGAAAGGGTCCAATAATAATAGGAAGGAGCTAAGGCACAAGAATGGCAGACTTTCCTCTCCCTTCTTGAATGATACATGAGACCATCAACCATCTTCTGAAACATTTTTGCATTTAAAATTGAAACATCACCATGCATGTAAACAATGAGCGCAAATTTATTCTAGTATTTAGAATATTGCCCCCCCCCTCAGTTATTTGTGCTAGTGTATTCTAATTATTTTTCCTTTTTGTATAATAAAGGTATTCTACAAGAAGGGGATAGGTGCTGGCACAGCATTAACAGATACTCCTGAAATGGAGCGAGTAAAGAAAAATCAACAAAATATTAGTGCAGTAAGTTTCAATAGTGCTCCTTTGTATAAATAATGAGTGTCATCATCATTACTATTGTTTTTAAATTTATTTTTATACCAAATAAATTTACAATAATACATTTGAATTCACATTATACATTAATAATGTCTTCATCCTATTATTGTCTACATTATATAATTCCTCCTAACTGTCTCTTGCATAATACACCTTATTCTCACATTTTACTCTAGTCATATTGTTATTCAGAATTTTCCAAGATATATCTCATATATCTGGTCACTATTCACAAGATTTCATTTTCCCCTTCTTTCTTCCCTCTTTCGTGTTAACTCTTCTGATTTCCATTTGCACCTTTTTGTTACTTGTAACCTAATTCCATCTGATATCGCAATATTCATTTATTGGGAGCCACTCTTTGCCATCATTACTATTACGAAAAAACAAACAAACAAACAAACAAAGGGAATATAAAGGTAACTTCTAAAATAGCAAACAATATATTTAATTAGTTATTTGGTTCTATTTATAGCCTATTCTTCATAATAATCTCAGAGCAGGAAACAAAACAATATTAAAACAATTCAGTAAACATTGATAAAATAATAAAACAGTATGAACATCTAATAAAATCAATAAATAATCTGCAGATAGAAACAAATGGTCACCAGAGGTCAACATTAACCATTCTTCTATATCTTGATAAATAGACTGGTATTAGCCAGATGATGAAATGTCAGTAGATTTGGCATCAGACATACCTCTTGGGTGGAGGCCTAAATACCCTAAAGGCACCAGATCCCATCTGATCTTAGAAGCTAAGCATGGTCAGCCCTGGTCAAATTGGATGGGAGACCATCAATGAATGCCAGATGCTGTAGGTTATACAGTTGGCCCTTAATATTCGTTGCTGTTTGGTTCTGAGATCCCCCATAGATACCAAAATCTGTGCATGCTGAAGTCCCATTAAATACACTGGCATAGTAAAATGGTGTCCCTTATGTAAAATGGCAAAATCAAGGTTTGCTTTTTGGAATTTATATTTTTTTGAATATTTGCACACCGTGGATGGTTGAATCCATGGATAAAGAATTCATGGATATGAAGGGCCAACTGTATTTCAGAACTAGCAAAACCACCTTTGAGTATTCTTTGCCAAATAAAACCCTTTGAAATTCATGGCGTCATTGTAAGTCAACAGGAGACTTGAAAGCACATACACACATACCTCATGGGTGAGAGGATTCCATAGTCAGAGTTTTGCTACCACAGAAGAGGCCCTGTCTTTGTTCACTACTAGGAAGACTTTCCTTCCTCTCTCCCAAGCTGAATGGCCTATAACTCTGTAGCAGAAAGATGCTTTTTTATACATACATTTGAAACTATGGTAGTGGTACTGTAGTAATAGAGGCTGACAGGAGAAAAGTGCTGAACAACAGAAAAATGTAGAACTCTTTGTACATTTCTGCTTTTAGTTTCTCCATCCTGAAGATACTGTACTAACTGGGATAAAAAAGAAGCAACCTCTAATTCATTTGCATGTAACTTGTAGTTACATATAGAAATGTATGAATGAAGTGTACTTCCTTCTTGTGCATCTTTGTTTTTCCAGTTTCTTCTTTAGGATTCCAGAATCTGCTATTTGGTTTGGCAACTTTTTGTAAAGTTTTTTCAGATCTGCAAAGTGTTTGACTTCATCATGAACACTGAAATGAAACGAACACTCAACTTGTATTAAATATGGTGGGCAGAGAATAGTTTATGATTTGCTTTGTTCTTGGGAATGAGTGTTAATAGGGAAACTTTTTCTTTGAGCATGTCCAGCAATCACAATGGAAATTCATTGTGATCTTATTAGAGGTTGCACATCAGCAACAGTAACACAGATCTGTATCTCAAAGTAAATTACAATCATCCCTTCTGATTTGCAGGGGTCCCATTCCAGACCCCCCTGCGAATTAGAAAAATCACCAATATTTGGGTCCCATTGATTTCAATGGCCGCACACGCGACAGGTGTGCGCACCATTTTGTTCCTTCGCTGCTGTCTGTCTGTGAAGAGTGAGACCATGGACCCCAAGTCCACGAATGGGGAGGGATGCCTGTATTTTAAAATTAGTAATACTATTGTGTGTGCATATTTTACCAAACAATTGTCCTTCAGTTTCAAGTGTTAACAAATATCAGCTAATTGGAATATCTGGAATTTAAACTGCAGATTGTGTTTGAGTATACTATTTATCATAGATCAGTTTCAGTATTATCTTTTATATAGGTGTATTATAAAGGGCAGCTTGGTAAAGCTACTTCTGTGAGTATTACTCCTGAAATGGAAAGAGTCAAGAAGAATCAAGAAATTATCAGCTCGGCAAGTCTTTTGTTCTTTCTCTTTTTCTTGTTTTGGATTAGAGAACAATGAGTATTTCTGTAAGTAATGCCTTTACATATGAATTTTTAAATTTCCTTTAAAAATACTGCAGAAAAGTATGTTTATCTGTCCAGTATGATCACAGCTCATAATCAAATCTTGAGAAATCTATATGTTTTTCTTGTGCATCCAACTGCTTTTTCTGATAACTGCTAGTTTTTTTTAAATGGTTCCTTTTTGTATCATATACTAACCATTCAAGTGTGATAAATTCTAACCTATGTCAATGATACTTAGGCTTTTTGGTAGACCACTGTAATGCTCATTACCAAGAAATTAAAAGAGGTTAATTTTCACATCCTATTAAGCATGGTTTTTTCATGGCCATCTGTGTCCTCAAAAACTTTATGTGTGATGATGATACTTTGTTTTTCAGGTCAAGTACAGCAGAGATCAGAAACAGATGAAAGGTAGACCTAGTATGATTCTAGACACACCTGAGTTAAGGCATGTCAAAGAGACACAAAACAACATTTCAATGGTAGGGTACATTCTCCATGTAACTAGCATTTTCTAAATAACAATGTTTTGCTATTGACTGGATTGTGCCCTTCATTAATCCAGATAACTAGTACACACCACTAAAGTGTGGACTAATTTTTTCTTACACAGTGATTGATGGGGTGAATTTGCTACCTGCATATTAATAATGTGTTTTGTTCCTACAATACTAATAAAGTTATTTTCCTAATGATTCACTGTCTGGCTCATTAAAGACATTTCACATTCTCTCTCTGCATCCCAGAGTTTTACTAGAGAGGGTGACACACACACTGCCTTGTGCCCGTGCATGTCTTTGATTTGTGCGTGCAAGTGGAATTGTGACTGTAGGTACTCTGATTGTCATTGCTTGCAAGGTTATATACGTGTGAGTGTGTGGTATACATGACAGTATGAGGACTTTTTTAAAAGTTTACAAATATTTGTAAAGTCTTGGTAATGTGTACTAATTTGGGGGTGAGTCAAGAGCATTTGTTCTTACTGATTTTGAATTTGTTTGAAATGTGAGCTCTTTTGGAAGAGTTGTAATACCATCACCTGCACGTGAATGCAACTGATTGATGCTAAACATATTAAAAATGCATGAAACTTTTTATATGTGTGTAAAATGTAATTACTTCAGAGAATATTCTTAAGGAAGATCCCTGAAATTAAACATATATTAGTAGATAAACTGGTAATGAATAAATGTACTGTTATATTTAGTGGCCTGAGTAATATGCAGAGAAAAATGCCACTGCCCAGCAATAAGAAGGATGGAAGTGCTTCATCCTTTTGTGGTTTTTAATGCTCCTTGCCATTGAGCAGTAAAATAATTCTTATTCTTCCCCAGGTCAAGTACCATGAAGATTTTGAGAAGACAAAAGGCAGAGGTTTCACTCCAATAGTGGATGATCCTGTGACTGAACGGGTGAGAAGAAATACCCAGGTGGTTAGTGATGCTGCCTATAAAGGTGTTCATCCACACATAGTGGAAATGGACAGGAGACCTGGAATAATTGTGGGTAAGTTAATCTATATGTTTTACTAAATCAAAGTCATTTGTGTGGGCCATGTCTGCTGATATTTCTTTGTGAACGGAGTAATTTTGCTCTGTTATTAATTTTTCCCATTCCATTTAATTGCAATGTTATCTCTATTTGATGTTATATACTTCTACATCATACGTGGTTTCTTTTTCAGATTAAATGGTAGGTCAGTGTTGGGATGTCAGACAACAATTGTTCTCCAGCAGAATTGCTAATTGCAGTCACCTCTGAAGTAATGAGAATATTAATTAACATAACAGATGATAAGATGAAAAGAATTCTAGTCAAACATTAATTTGCTCCACAAAGGCTTAAAGGTTAAAAAAAAAAAAAAAGAGGAAGGCATAATATAAAAAGTACTTAAATCGTTAATATGAAGCACCAATTATTAATGCTTATAACTTACTTTTCAAAATGAAAGTAATCACAGAAGAAATTGCCATTTGACATTTTCATGTAGGTTACTGTAAAAGGAATTCAGCTTCACCATTTCAGTGCCTCCTAAGGCAAGTTTTTCATTGCTGGAAAAAATATGCATTATATTTATTTGGGAGCTGTGAACAGTTGATCTGTATACATATTGAAATGAAAATTGGATGCATTATGCTGCTTAGCTATTTGTACTGTATTTGAGCCTATTTAGGTAACATAAGAAACTACATATTGTTTTTTTTTAAATGCTTTTTTTCAACAGGTCTTTGAAAATCCTCACAAGGCAACAATCATGCTTCTACAGCCATATGGCCACCTTACTTATGGGTCTTGAGGTGGGGGGTAGGGGTAACACATTTCATTCTCATCTTGTTTTTAACCCATTGTGGATGACATCCTGTTGGTTAGTCCAAACTAGAGTAGACCTATTCCATCAATTCTAGAATGGTAAGCCAACATATAGATAGTCCCATAGATTCAGTGGTTCTTCTCTAGTCAGGACTAATAATAGGATTGAGCCCTATGTGTATACCTCAAGTTTGACTGGCATACTCTTGTTTTCTAACTTATCACTGAAAAGAAAGAGGTTTGTATTAAAATGTGTATAACTGCAACTCTGTAATTCAAGAATTGCTCTCTGTTTACCCAGAGTTATCCCTGTGATATTGTACAGGAATCCCTGTGTGAACATTACTACTGGTATTGGATATTTCCCTAGCAACCCGAATATGTCCTGCAAGTGATTGAATTGACATATCTCACATTTAGCAGTTATACATAATTTTTTCTAACATCCACTATGATAGCTGCTAATATAGACCAACTTGTGGCTTGCTCTTGTGTCAGGAGTTATTTATTTTATGTAAAACATAGCGCTTTACCAAGCAGGTACTGAAGGGAGTTTGCAATTAAAAATAGCCTACCATAAAATGAAATAAAACAGCAAACTAAAGAACAAAATGGTAGAATAAACTCTGATTGCAAGAGTAAAGTAGCAGTCTGGGAAAAGCATTTCTAGAAGACAGAAAAGACTGTCAGTGGGACTGTTAGTTTGTACATTTATTTATTTATTTATTGAACATAAAGAAAACAAAAATAATGACCACCGAGGGCCTTCACAAGTTCAACTTAGACAATGAAGAAATAAAAAATAGTAAAAGAATGTTCATACCTGGGATCAAACATTGATAGAAATAGGGACTGCAGTCAGGAAATCAGAAGAATGGGAAGGGTGGCCATGAAAGAACTAGAAAAGATTCTAAAATGCAAAGATATACAACTCAGCACAAAAATTAGAATCATACAAGCCCTTGTATTCCCTATTACCATGTATGGAAGTGAGAGCTGGACAGTTAAGAAAGATGATAGGAAGAAGATCAACTCTTTTGAGATGTGGTGCTGGAGAAGAGTGTTGAGGATCCCATGGACAGCCAAAAGGACAAACAAATGGGTCCTAGAGCAGATCAAGCCGGAAACCTCTCTGGAAGCCAAGATGACCAAACTGAGACTGTCGTACTTTGGACACATCATGAGAAGAGAGGACTCTTTGGAAAAGACAATAATGCTGGAAAAGGTGGAGGGAAGTAGGAAGAGAGGAAGGCCTCATGCCAGATGGATGGACTCTATTAAGGAGGTCACGGGTATTAAGGGGTTGCAGGAATTAAGCAGAGCAGTGGAGGACAGGGGGTCTTGGAGATGTCTCATCCATAGGGTCCCCATCGGTCAAGATCTACTCGAGGGCAGTTAACAACAACAACAAAACTTTATATATATGCTGCTTCTCTCCTAGGATGGGACCCAAGTTGGCTTCCATAACCACAAATTAAAATTGTTTTTTAAAAAGTTTTAAAAGCTATTTAAAATCACAAATAGAATACTATAAAACTGGTTTAAAAACATACAAAAGTTAAAAACAGATAAAACATACATTACATAAAAAACCTCCCTGTTTAAGCATTAAAAAGCAAGCTTAAATAATAATGTTTTTATGTGCTGGTGAAAAGAAAGCAAGGAGAGAGCCAGCCTAGCCTCCTGTGGAAGAGAGTTCCAGAGGATGGGAGCAGCCACTGAGAAGGTTCTCTTTCATGTCCTCACCAAGTGAGCCTGTGATGGTGGTGGGACTAAGAGAAAGCCTTTCCCTGATGATTTTAAAGGTGTGGCAGGTTCATATGGGGAGATATAGCCTTTCAAATAATGTGAACGTAATCCTTAGGGCTTTATACATCATGAATTGTTCCCAGAAACAGACCTGTAGCCAGTGAAGCCATTTCCTACTCCTACTTCTTCTTGCTACTTGGCTAACTTTTGATCATAGGAGCATAAGTGGCAGAGTCTGTTAAAAATATTTGAATGAATGGACCAGTTTCATGGGAAGAAAGCTGTTAGGTTATCTTAAAGTACAACCTGGAGAGGATTAGATAGTTAGCATCTGATGTCATGTTATGTTTACATTTTTGAAAGGCATGCAACATGCTTTGTTGGTATTTGTTTTTAATAAGACTCATTGGCAAATTCAAAACTGAATTGTCTTATTGATTTCCTAACTTGGAGCTACAAAATCAGGAACTGAATGCTGCTGGTGAAGAAGGAGAAAATGCAGATGTGTGACACAAGTGTTTTGCTCTGTAGCTTTTCAGTTCCCAATGCAGAGGAGCAATTAGTAGGAAAACATGGGTGATAAGACCTTGGAATTGAAGCAATGCCTTTCAAAGAACACAGCCATTTTTAAGTCACTTTAGATTTTATCAACTGTTTCCCATGTTTTTAAATTTTAACTTATCTGGTTATTGTTTGCATATAATCTGAAAGGAAATAGGACAGTCCTTTTCAGTTTATATGCTACTTGAAGCATATAAGGGAGGGGGGAAATAGATGAAATGATGAAATATCACAGGGAGCAAATTGCTTGTGCAAAAAAATGGTAGGATAGAAAAGTGTTTCTTGGCTGTAGTAATATAAATAAATGTAATGTTTTATAAATCAGACTATATAAAATAAATCAAGAGTGGGTAACACACAAACTACATATGCCCCCTTGGCCTAGTTTTCTGGCCACTGCTACTGCATTTGCTGATGCACTGTGGTGGCAGCAACCTTGTCTAACATTTTTCCTTGAAAATACCATAATTTTCTGAATACCATAATTTTGTTCCTTGGCTATTCAGGATGTGTGTGTCTCTGTTTTTTGGCTATAGAAGGATGATCATTACAAAACATAGTTCTTCCAACTCTAGCTGTGGGGAAAAAAGGAGTAACAGTCAACATTACAAAACATCTGATGAAGTAGACTTAGGTGCAAAACACACTGCAGAAATAATCCCGTTTGAGACAGTTGTAACAGCTCTGGGTCAGTGCTAAGGAATCCTGGGAATTGTAGTTTGTTGTGGAACCAGAGTTATCTCTGACAGAGAAAAAAATGCCTCACAAAACTACAGTTCCCAGAACACCCTAGCATTGAGGCAGTGTGCTTTGGAGCTTTGTCTACGAAAGCTTATGCTATCAACTTCTTTCTCTCAGTTAGTCTCAAAGGTGCTATAAGAACTATTTGCATAACAAAACTGTTGATCAGATCTTTGTGCATTTACTTTCCACACTTTCTGTCTCATCATTTCTTTTGGGGCAAGACCTCAAAGTTTGGCGCACAGATCCTGGCTCTATCTTCGACATTGACCCTTTGGAAGACAATATTCAGTCTAAGAGTCTACATATGCTTTCTGGTACTTTTTAACTCATGGCTTTTCCCCAATGCCTGATAGTAGTTATGAAAGTAATATTTAACATAGTGCATCTAACAATACAGCTGCTGCATTTCAGAAATGACTTATGTGCACACAAAGGCACTTTTGTTTTTTTGCAGTGGCCACATTAATATAAAGTGTCATAAGCTAAATACACATGGATGAGCTGGATTGGATTTCATTTTCTGCACATGGTTTTATACCCGTAGGTAGCCTGCATGGAACAATTTGCTGAGGATGAACTTTTCAAATGTAGTGTGTGTGATATAAGAAGTGGATTTTTCTTCATTATAAAATGCATGTAAAAAGCTATCCCTGAAAAATGTTAGATTAATTTTACATGAGGATTATTAGTTTGCCTTATATGACAGGTTAAATAAAAATAATAATTCATTTTTCTCTGCTGTGACAAAAGTCTAGCATTGTAAGGGATCTGTATTCCATCTCTTGAAATTGGGCAGTACAACTTTTTGGACAAGCAGTGGAGTGTCTTTTGATAGCAATTGCATATTAGCAGAGTGTATGTGGCTGTGTAATTCAGTATTTTGACATTTGTATGGACGGTTGTCCTTTCTTGTACATTTTAGAGGACTCATAAATCACAACATGAAGCTGGCAAGGGAAGTGACCATATTGATGTCTGCCCTGTTTCTCTACTTTTGATACTTTGTAAATACCAATCTCTTTTTTCTTTACTATTTACTATTTATTTAAGTATTGTGTTTCTTGTAGAAAAAGCAAGACGTTACAATAAACAACATTTACATTCTACCAGTACTTCTGGCGTTGGAGATGACAAGTCAGATGGTTCTATATTTTCTTGTTCCAGTGAGGTAACAAGGCCATCTAATGAAGGAGGTACCCACAGATGTCCACTGTTTCTATCTGTTTAACCATCATAATGTGTTCTTTACACAACTCACATTTAATTCTCAGCAATTCTTGCTGTTTCAATGAACAAACATCTAATTAATGTCAGCGATCCTATGAGAAATCCGGTTGAGTTTTTGCATTTTTTCTTTATATACACTCGTCCCTCCACATTTGCAGCTTTGACTTTTGTGCATTTGATTATTTGATTTTATTAATATGTTCTCTCTAGGAATCTCTAGGTCCTCCAGTGCAGCTCTATGGTCAACTTTAATCAAAAGTCTCACTGCAGGACCTAGAGATTCCTAGAGAGAACATTCCACAGGCATTTGTAGCTCCTCCGGTGCAATTTTATGGTCAATGTGTGGAAGATGTAGACCACAGAGTTGCACTGGAGGACCTAGAGATTCCTAGAGAGGTGTTCTCTCAGGTAAAAACATAGCGTTTGGGTTATTTGCAGTTTTTCCACATTCATGGAGGTCCTGTGCCCCCTAACCCTAGCAAATGTGGAGGGATGAGTGTGTGTGTGTGTGTGTGTGTATATATAATTCACATGTCTCAAAAATAGTTGTAATATTAGAATTTCTTTTGTTTTAACAAAGTTTAGCTAGTACTGATTTTCAGTATTACAGGTGTATGGAAGACAGAGTATAAATCATTCCCAAGTGTATGGTTTTATTGTGAAGGGTGTATGTCAGTTTCTTAATTGATTTTGTTCAAGATGCCACCAGAACAGAGTCAATTCTGAGAGGCAAAGGTGTGTGTGTGTGTGTTTAGAAGATAGAGACTGGAACTGCCAGTTTCAGTATATTATAATTACAACCTTATGTTATATGTTAAGTTAGAGCGAGATTGGATCTGGTTTTAACCCACTCATGGTTTTATTGGTTTTCAATCAACTGAGTTTGAAATTATCTAGTGATATGATAACCTTTCAATATCTTGCTTGACTTGACACCAGCAAAAATTACATTGCAGCATTACAATTTTTGATGTTTCAGCAACATGACATTTATAATGCTCATTTCTACATGTGGGCTGGAAGTCTGCATTATGCTAGCATAACAGCCTGTTTACACTAGCAGTTGAACTTTTTCCAGGATCACACAGTAGCTCTAAAGGAAGATAAATCCATTTACTACGCTGCTGGGTTCCAATTAGCTCTTGATCCAGGATTTTCTGGTAAGTCTGTATGGGAAAATTACTAGTCCTGTAGCACTGGTGATTTTCCAAGTCACCCTTTCCAGAGCAACCTGGCTTTGAGGAATGCCCTACATTGGAGAAGTAGGCTACTTGGAGCGGGAAGCATTTCCTGCTAGTAACAATTCCCCCCCCCCCCATCTTCTTGCATGGCCATGGTGCCCACAACCTCTTTCCCCCTGCTTCCCTGCTGCTGGTGTGTTGCGCCAACAAGATTCGGGTTGTATACTACACATGCATACCAGTACATGCATCTGTATACATGCATAATTTATATTTATGTATTGTTTTTTTAGGAATGCACAAATGCTACCATATACAAAAACAAAAACTAAGTACCATAATTTGTAAGCTAAAAATTAGGCACCCAAATCTTGTTAGAAAGGGAGTTTAACAAGCAATGAAGAAAATTCTATAATTTCAGTGCTACTATAGAAAATACCAAGCTTTGACTACTTATTAAATAAATTAGGAGGCTCACATGAGAGAAACCATTCAGCAAGGCATGTAGGTTCTAAATTTTGTAAAGCCTTTAAACTCTGAACCAGTACTTTATGTTGAATGTTAATGTACACATGGCACTGATGCCACTTAAACTATAGATGTAATGTAGCCCTGTGACTAAGCCCTGTCAGCAGATGGGTACCCAGCCTTTCCACTAGCAGGAGCTTTTTAGCTGTCTTTATCAGTCAGACATATGTAGAGAGGTTAAAGTCAAATGAGGATGAAAGTGGTTGGACACTAATCTAAGTAAGGAGATGCAGTTACTTCAGGGCTTTAGGTTTAATGTTCATGTTAATGCTCAGGGCTGTAGGTTTAATAAAATAAAATTAAAACTATCTGCCAAGCAGAGCTTAATTGTGTGAACTACATACTATATAAACTGGAAAAAATCCATTATTTTAAATAATTTTAATTATGACGTGCTGATTTTAAGTAAAAAGAGAGCTGAGATTCTCAGGAGGTTGAATCCTGTATCCTTCCTATGTGTTTGTTTTAAAATGAAGTCAAATTTTTGGTTGACCCTTCAACAGAACTGCAGCATATTCAGAGCCCTGCTGAGAGTTTTCTGCTCTGCTTCAGATGCTCAAAGCAGATTTGGCTGTATTTGTACTTTAGAGGAATTAATGAGAATGAATTTTGGTCTGATTTGTTCTGATTTTGTTATCTACACAATTGATCTATGCTGAGTCACATTTTTCATTGTTAATATATTATCCAATGTAACTGGTAAAATTGAAATAGATATTTCCTAACTTCCTTGTGTTATTTCATATTTTATTGGTTGTTATGTATGAATACAGTGAGAGTTGCAACTCATAGGATTAGCATTTCAGTGCTACAAAATAAATTGCAAACCGTTTCTGTAAATGAATATACGGTACATGAATGTACAAGGTGTATTAAGAAGTTTTCTTTCTGTTTTTTCTATACTTTGAAAGGGTTTTTATATTACACTTAACTATATTTATGAAATATTCATTGCAATCTTCTGTTCTGCTTCATATATTTCCAAATCATTTAAACTGTTCCTTGAAATTTCATGTTTTAGTCTTAAAATGGAATAACTTTAGTATTCCCATTAGCATCTGACAACTGTAGTCTAAATCCAGTTGTAAGACCCAACTAGAATATATCAATTGGATTTACACCATTATTGACTTAATCCCATTCAGCAACTGAGTCAGTGGGACAATTGTAGTTGGAGCTAGCCTTTACGTTTGGAGTTGGATTTAAGACTGTGTTTTTTTAAAATTTGATATCTATATTTTAATGCTCAGGTTTCTGAAAGATAACGGCCTTTAGTAACAAAACTGTGTATTATCTGTTGTGATGAAACAATGTTAAAATGAATTTGTTAAACTGAAAAGAAGAGCCTCTTCCATATTGTGCTCTTTGGCTGACTACTTTTTTGCAAGTGCCACATACCTGTTTTTGTAGTTCTGTGCAATCATCTGGCCACATGGTCACAGAGTATGGCTCTGGTCACATCCTGGCTCTTTAGTTTAGTAACGGGAATGAGCACCACCCCCTAAAGACATGACTTGACAACTTTGTCAACGGGGAATACCTTTACCTTTTTACCACACACTAATAGTTGGCATGGTCTCCTATTGAAGGAAAAGCGAAATAAGGTATGATCCAGCCAAACTCAAATTTCTCAAGCTCAAAGAGCTCATGAAAATCCAACTCAACAATATATATAAAAAAGGACAGAATGGCAATATATTTATAGACCACTGACAAGTAGGAACTTTGCATACAGAAAATGTACAGAACACAAGTTTCTCAAAAGATAATAGAGACAAGGAAATCATAGGAACAAAAGGAAGCAAAGCAAGACTGTCCTCTTGCTATATGCAAACTGGTGAACAGTCCTAGAAATATCAAGAATTAAGAAATTTTGCTGTTATTCCCTCTCCAGATTTTCTCTCCCCTTCTTTACTTTCAGAATTGATTCCTTCCTTCCTAATACTAAAATGCTTCCTAATGCTAAAAGCTGATACAAGAAAAGGTAGAAGTAGGGCCAGCTACTGTTAGGCAGAGGGAGGAAGCTGCCCCAGGTGACAGTACTGGACAGCTTGAAGGAAGCAGCCTTCATCCTCTGATCATTCCTACCAGTTGGAAGACAGAGCAGTGGTCTGCCCTGTACCCTAGCCTGGCATGCTATCCCCGGAGAAAATGAACTACAGTGTCCCATTCCCAGTGGTGCGCTGGGATTCAACTGTCCAGTGCATGGAACAGGAGAGGTGCTATCTTGTCCTTCCCTTCAGGCAACAAAACATTTTGGGGTAGCCCTGGCTAGAAGTACTAGATGGAAAAGAGAAAATGCTGTCAAGTGGTAGTATTTGCTGACATTGCTCTGTTCAATTATCTCCACCTCCACCTGGTAGGAAAAAGCATTGCTAGAAATAATTAAATTAAGCCAGAACCTCTTGGGTCCTGAGGTATGCAACTAATATGTATATTGCATTCTAATATCAGACCAGTAAACTAAGGACCTTTGCAGACTGCTAGAAATAGTGCAAATTGAGTCCACTTTAACTGCCCTGGCTCAGTGTTAGGGAATCATGGGAATTGTATTTTTTTTCTGAGACATTGAGCCTTCTCTGTCAGAGAGCTCTGGTGCCACAATAAACTACAGTTCCCATGATTCCCACATGCTGGGAAATAGAGCCACATCTCACTCTTTGAGTGATCCAGCTTCACTTCCAAATAGACTATTTTTTTAAAAAAAAATCCATTCTGCACAGAATACTTTTTTTTAGATTTAGTGTTTGTCTATTTAAAGAAGTCTCTGCAATAATTTAGGAAGAGATTGCATTATGATTTTATATATGGTGCATCTTAGAATATATACACTATTTTATAAGATTCATTATTTGCATTACAATTGGCTCTCCATATCCACAGATTCTGCATCCACGGTTGAATTTTTTTTTAAATAATTCCAAAAGCAAACCTTGATTTTGCTATTTTATATAAGGGAAATTCTTTTACTACATACTTGAACATACTCAGATTTTGATATCCATGGGGGGTGGGCTAGAACCACACCATAGCAGATACCCACTGTATATTAAGATGTACATGTCAATTAATTTATAATTTAATATATATGCACTTATGCATACATATACATGTTGGCATTGAGGTTGTGTAGGTAGGAAATTTCCACTTAATCAAACTTCTTTGTGAATAATAATAATAATAATACAAATAGGAGCTAAAGCTGCCCCATCCAGACTCTTAAAAGACTTCCAGAGATATACGTATTGTTATTACATCAGAACGTTTCCTAATGAGTGCATTTTATTAGTGGTGATCCAAGGGTCTCTTTATATAAATAATCACTTCGCAATCTTTAAGATTTTGCAACAATTACATGACTACACTATACACTATACACTATACACTATGATTCATTTCAGTGCATATTTTACTGAAAAGTGTAATAAAACAGGAATCATTGAAAACAAAGGTAAGACTGCATCAGATTTTCTAATCTAGTACATAATGAAACTGAACTACCTTTTGATTTGTAGTTAATGGAGCAAGAGTGCTTATGAAACAAGAATCTTTTGTTGTTGCTGCTTATTCGTCCATATGGAAAACCTGGAAGTTTGTAATGGGTGTGTTGTTTGTTCACACAAACGGTGAAGGTTTTTCTGTACGGAAGAAGCTCATACAGTTTGTGTGATTAAAGCATCATGTCCTGGGACAACATAGAAAGCTAATAATTTTTAAAATAACTTCTCATCCCTCCCCTTCCCTGTTTTCCTTACAATGAATAATGTAATCCTATTGATCCTGAATGTAAATTATTGCTTGAATTTAGCTGGAACCTTAAGTGCTCATTTGTCTTCTCCAGGACAATACATATGGAGCAATTTCCCCCTCTGTACTACTTGAGAAACACACAGATTACTCCTACAACAATGTCAACTAAGATTTTTTTAGACACTGACAGCTGGTGGTTTTTATTGAGAGGAGCAGTTTTGTTCTAAACTTTAAAGGAGCTATTCATGGTGCCGAAACTCTTTTGGCTAGCTCCTTTGAAATTCAGAATAAAACCTGGAGCAGATTCACCACTCCACTGGCAGTCTATGACTGAGGGCAAGGAAATTCACATCACAAAGACTTTACATCTGGTAAAAAGTCTACTTAAATCATACTATAGGGACAGGAATAACTGGGCCTAGGGTATCATTCTTGGTGGCATCTTTATGTATAGCATATTACTAAATAACATTGGGGCAGATGCCTTAATTTGTTGCAGAGCTTTTAGAGAGCCTTGATGTACCTCAGGTCCCTGGTTAATTTTGCTTCAGATGAAAAAATATCAGCATGTATCTTGGTGTGTTTTGTTGTTCCAGGTTACTCAAAAACAATCTTTTGTTCACAAGATTGCATATATTTCAATTACAGCAGAAAATTGAAGTGAATAGAGTAATTTGCTCCTTGCTGAATTGGCAGTGTGGACAGCACAGATATAATTTACTACTGAAGTAAACTACTACTGTTGACAGTTGGGATGTAAATGTATCCCATGCATCCCACCAAAAATTTGATAACCCAATACAAGAAGGTGACATGGGGAAGAACTGATCAAGAAAACCTGATTTAGCACTGATAATTGAATTGAATGTTTCAACATTTTATATTACCTAGTAGTGGTTGTCTGACATGAGTGCTGCTAACTGCATAGTAGAAGAATTTAAAAATAAAGCTATTATTACAGGCAAACAAATTTTGATTCTAATATTATAATGATTTATTGACTGTTTGCCACTTTGAAGTGAATGAAGATTGCACAGCAGTTCACAGCTGACATATGCCTTCACTATAGGATGTTTTTATTTAATTTGAAATATTGCAAGTAAATTACATTTTTTCTTACATCTATTAGGTTCGACAAAGATATGCTTGTGGTGTTATCCTCTATAAAGTACTCACACTATTAAAGATACTTTGACTCTGACAAGCTTATTTATCTATACAGAAGATTTCTCTGCTTAGTCCGCTTCCTGCCGGTGTAACTGATTTGTACAGATCTTCAGATTAGAAGATCAGACCACCACTTCATCTATGGAATTTCTGTAGAATGTTCCTTTTATAAAATTAGTAATATCTTTGTGTTTCTTTATCATGTAGCACCTGTGCTTCCTGGGGCGTATCAACAAGGCCATCCCCAAGGATATGGTTACATGCACCAGACTAGTGTGTCCTCAATGAGATCAATGCATTCACAGCCACATTCAGCTAACTTGGTGAGTATTAAGTTGAAAGGTATATTTTTAGTGGTAGCCTCTCTTTTATTACTGTAATTGTCTTAAAAAAAGTATAGACGTGCTTAAGAACGTATTGTTTTCCCCATGGGCTAAATATGGCATAGAATAGTGAAAATATCAGGGAAGTAATGAAACGTTTGTGCCTATTGACTTGGCTGCAGCTGCATCATTTTCAGGTACTGTACAGTGTATTTCTTTATAAAACCATTAATTTCTTGCTCTTTTGCCTAAAGGAGATCAGTGTGCCACGTACTGAATATAGTGTAACAAACAATATAATTTATAGCATCTACATGGAGATAAATGAAGTGTCTTGAAGGGCTCATAATTCTGGAGGATACTCAGAGGCCCGAAACAGACCGGCCAAAAATTGCAGCTTCTGTCTGCTTAGGGTGCAGATGGCGCACACCCCCAACTCTGCCAGAAGCCACTCTAAGGCCACCTAAGATGGTCCAAGGCTGCAGGCAATTGATGAAAAGCGGTGGTGACCCGCTTTAAGAACTGGCCATCTGGTTGCAGTGGTTCCCGGCTGATTGGGGCTCGATCATGGGTGGAGTGGCCACCTTCATGCCTATCTGTTTCACCCCAGAGTCTTTTTCTGGAGAAATGCATCCCCCAAATACAACAATTCACCCTGATTAAAAAGAAAAGATTTAACTGCCCTTCTAAACACAACTAATAAAAAAGCAATGTGGCTCTCTCAAGGCAGGATGACCTGGAGGCTAGAATGACCAGAAAGTGAGAGAGTTACAGGATCTGATCAGGGGTTGAAATCACTGGATTCACCTTTTAAACTTTTGATAGCATAACACATTAGCCAGCATTCTACTAGTGACTTACATGCGCGTAGGTGCAGCTTATATGGATGTAAGTATTTTGCTATGCTCTTGCCCTTGCACTCTACCCATCAGCCTCCCACATCTGACAGCATCAAGCCCCAGGAGGGTTTGCTGCTGCTGCTTCTTACCAGGGGGAAGGGGGAGGAGGAGATTCAGACCATGAAGATCTGGCTGCTGTGAGCAACCGAGGGAAGAAAAAGGTAGGTGCACTCCATTAGAGAATGTACCCTTGTTTCTTCCCAACTGAGTTTAGATCAGCTGCTTCTCTAAGGTCTAAATCAGTGATTTCCAACCTGTGCTCCGAGGAGCTCTTAGGGCTCTGTGTGTACTTCCCAAGTGCTCCACGGCTGCTCCAGGAAAATGAAAGAAATAAAAAATGAAATTAAGGAATAAGAAACAGAAAGTAACACTACTAAACATCATTAATTTGTAAGACATAGGATAGATCTCTTAGGTGATCCACCATAGAAACTGATTCTGAAAAGGGCTCTGTGAGTCAAAAAGGTTGGGAATCCTTGGTCTAAATCATCTCCTCGCTCTTATCTTCCCCACTGGTAAGTGACACCAGGAGCCCCTCCCCTTGGGGCTTGACAGCTGTTCTTTGGTGGGAGAAAAGGTTGTTGTATGTGTGGAGCTCTAAACCATGGAATTATTTCTAAAGCACAGCTTACTAGGATGTTCTCCTGCCCATGCTTCATTAAAATACCTTAATTGTTTTGGTAACTTGCCAGTGGATAGTAATTGGCAAGGATAACTTGCCAATGGATAGTAATTGAGTATTGTTGGAGTCAGAAGTACCATATCCTCTGCCCATTCTTTGTATTTCTTCATATCTTCTGGACTCATTTAATCCAAATGATGAAGAACTTACTTAAAATATTTTAATAGTTATGTTTAAGTGGTGTGAATACGAAATATGAAAGTACGTATTCTAAGCTACTGCATATAATGTTAATTAGAGGCACAGTGTTAATTGAATTATTTTTCATGACTTCCTTATTATATAATTATGTGTTAATGTATTTGGGCTTTTTGTTTCTCACCAACATTAAGGCCAAAATATGATTCTAAAAGTATTGATGGATTAGTTCAGGGGTAGGCAACCTTTTTGAGCCGGGAGCCAGGTTGCTGTCCCTCAGACAATTTGGGGGACGAAGCACCAAAAATAAATAAATAAATAATAAAAATAAAAAATAAAAAAAAACAACTTAAAAAACTTAAAAAATATATGCATGCACACTCTCTCAGCCCCAGAAAAGCCATGGCAAAACCCCTGTGGAGTTTTTGCCAAGAAAACCCCAAGAACAAGTAATAACAACAATAATCAATATCATCATGGCGGGGGGGGGGGCGGTGGCGGGACTGGCCTGGGGCCAGTCCAAAGGCCTTGGGGGGCCGCATCCAGCCCCCCCCCCCCCGGGCCTTAGATTGCCTACCCCTGGATTAGTTTTTCTCCAGTATGATGAAATACAGTTAAAAATTCTGCTGGGGTTCTCATATTTTATGCTCTGAATGTTGGTGCTTCATTCTTAGAGATGCAAATTATAACTCCAGAGTGTTACAGTCTGCCCTTCGTATCCACAGTTTCTTGATCCATAAATTCAACCATCCACAGCTTGAAAATATTTTATAAAAATATAAATTTCAGAAGGCAAACCTTGCTTTTGCCATTTTATATAAGGGACACCATTTTACTATGTCATTGTATTAAATGGGACTTGAGCATCCACAGATTTTAGTATCCACATTAGATCCTGAAACCAAACCCCACCTGATACTAAGGAGCCACTGTATTTGTTTTAAAAGTTGAGCATCGATGATGGATTTAAATTAGGAGTGGTAAACCTGTGGCCTTTCCTATTCTGTTGACCTGGAATCTTCATCAGCTCTAGCCAGCATATCTAGATAGGAAGAGGAAGATGAGATTTGTGGTCCTATATCCTGTGGCAGGCTACAGGTTGCTTAACCTTATTTAAATGCTATAGAAGATCTGTTCAGACGTATTTTGAATGCTATGGACTATATCCATGAACTAACCTAAGTCCCACTGTGTTCAGCAGGACTACTCTATGACTAAGTGTGTATCAGATCCCTTACTATAGAGTTTCTGTAAATAATGAAACATTACTGCAGATATTTTATGAAAACAATACATTCTTGTAGTATTTCACTAGAAACTTCTTTTGTCTTTGTATTAGTGCAAAAATGTGTTCAGTAAACTGTAAGACAAAAGCATTTTGAAAACTTTTTTGGCTACTAAATAGGCTTAGCTAATAAATCATGTCCATATTATACATTGTGTGTGTATATTGTATACATATACTCTATAACAGGGGTAGGCAACCTTTCCCCTTTAAGGGCCGAGGGACTTCAGCTCCCAGAAGCCTCAGCCATGTTGGCCAATAGCTCCTGGGATTCTGGGAGCTGAAGTCCCTCGGCCCTTAAAGGGGAAAGGTTGCCTACCCCTGCTCTATAATGTGTGACTATATATAGATAGTGCCAGGAAAAAAGCATAATCTGTCTCAAGACATTTATTACGTGAACATCCTTGATTCTGCTTTAGAATAGTGTGAAATACAATTGATAAATCATAGAGGCTCTCCAGCCTCTGTATGGACCAATAGACACTGTTGGAATTTTACAAAAGTATTAAGTGTGGTTTCATAAAATGGCTGCCATAACAGGGTCTGCTCATTCACAAAGTAACCGGTGGGCTCATCCAGATACAGAATACCCATTTTCCCAAAGTCACATTGATGAAGTTAAAAGAAAATGAACTTGCCTAGAAATTAAACTACAAGGCAGATATGGCCTCTGAATTCTACTACTGCTTTGGAATCACTTTTTTTTTCTTTAATACATATTTCACTGTAAGCCAACAGATAAGGTTCATAGTCACTTAACTTGGCCAAGAAGTGAAGTATATAGTAAGGTAGGCATTGAAGGGCATAACATACCAAGTCAGAAAATTAGTCCCACAAAGCACACCAAAATGCTAGTTTCACAGAAGTCAAAATTAGTGAAGATCATTTATATGCCTTGATGCACACACATCAGGCAAAACAAACACACACAGAGCACAAGGGGAGAATCTTACTGCTTACTGCTTCCATCTCTTCCCTCCTTCTCAAACTTTGTTTTTCTGGCATGAGGAGACTGGAATATTTCCATATATACTGCTGGGCTAAATCCACTAATTTTTATTTGCTAAGAATGCCTCTCTGTGAGGTCCAGAGGTATTACTACAGAGATAAAGATGGCAATGAAGGCTGGTGCTTTCATTTATGTTTTGTGCCAATTTCCACATTTTCAAAAAGAATGGGGAAAAAATTAATTTAAAATCTTTTCAGAGAAGGTGAGATGAGGAGGTTGGTAGGTGCTAAAGGAGGTGTCTGCAGGAACATTAGCACTTATAGGCACAGTGGTTGGGACCTTCAGGTATAGTGCCTTGTGGACTTTTTACTGTCAGATTACAAAGCAGCCTTCCTCTCTTTCATGTGGATATTTTGTTTTGTCTTGTCACCAAGGAAGTCAAATTCATATTTTAAAAGGTGATTGAACATTTAGGATGTAGTACTTAGAATGAAACATAGTTTAGTATCTACTGCCTTATTGTTCCATATACAAGAATTTTTTAGAGTCTGCTAGTTTGTTGAACTTTAAGAGTGGTAGGCTATTTCCCAATGCCTGGGGTTGCATATGGCCCTAACCTGATGTAGGAGGGCAGATCAGGCTTTGTGAAAATGGAGGCCAGAGTGTGGGTGACCATACTCAGCTACTGGCTCAGACTATCCATTTTCCTCACCGGCCTTGCTCCACTTACCCTGACTGATGAATTCCAGTCTACATGGAAACGGATGATGATGACTAAAATCTCCTTACTGGGCTTCTCTCCAGATCTTTGCTCAGCATGGGCTACAGAAAGGCTAAAGCAACCATCAAACAACAGGTGATAGATATAGAACGACAGCTAGATCTAACTAGTGCCCCAACCTTTATTGTTAATGACTCCATCAGATACTTGGCATCACCTATGGCATGCTTAACAAAACTCAAAGTACTGAAACACCAGAGAGCCTTTACTTTGACACAAGGCCATGCCCTTCCCTCAGCTGTGCTTGAAGGCTGATACAAGAAGATCCGCTTCTCAAACAGATTATGCCCCTGTGACTCTGGCCAAATAGAGACAACAGAGCATGTATTAGTCCAGTGCTAATACTTCAGGGATGTCTGTCTGAACCTTAAAGGTAAAGGTAAAGGTAAAGGTAAAGGTAGTCCCTTGACATGAATGTCTAGTTGTAACTGACTCCGTTACTAAGCCGAAGAGCTAACGTTGTTTGAGGACTGCTCTGGTGTTCATGTGGCCAGAATGACTGCTCTTAACGCTGTTTCTTTCCCACCAGAGTGGTACCTATTTATCTACATACATTTGCATGCTTTTCAACTGGTAGGCTGGCAGAAGCAGGGAATAGTGACAGTAGCTCACCCCATCATGCAGCACTGTGCCAACTTTCCCAGCTTCCAATAATGAAAACTGGCATCTTAACCACTAAGCCACTGCATCCCTTACCTTAACCTTAGTTCACCTTTATTGCATAAACATCAAGGACACACAAGTCAATTTTAACTTCTTTGTTGCTTTCGGACACCAACCCTGATACAACATATAATGTTGCCATATTCTGTACAGTTGCAGTTAAAATCTGTCAGGCAATGACTTCTGCAGTAGGCTAATACTAATCTTGCCCTGCCACACTGGATTCTAAAAGGATATTTTAAATACTGTTTTTAATCTGTGTTTTTACTTTGTTTTTACCTTCTTTTATTCTGTATCCCCTTTTTACCTGTGCTGGTCTATGATGGTAATAAAGATGAACTGAATTGTAGGAGGGTGGTACCCCCCCCCCCCAATGCTGTCCTGGTACCACTCCATGTTTTTTAATTCAAAAAAGCTCCTCATCTTCTGTTTTAAACCCAGGAGGAAATGATCAGAAATCACTTCTAGTTTTAAAAAAATAAAAGGCCTTGTGCCCAAAAGCTCAGATGGGACTACCAAAATACTGACATTGCCCATGCCCCCTAGACATTTTGATGGGGTGTGCTGATGACTAATATTTAGAGGCAAACAATTGCAGAAGAAATTTGGTGTGTGTGGTTAGAGGTGTAGGGGGCACAAAAACAAACTTTCTTCCTCTTTGATCTATATGATCAGCTATGCTGATGCCATAAAATGTCACCCAAATGATGCAGTATGTGTTTGCAAGACTGGTTTATGAGGAATCCTTGTAGCTGTCTATTTGTGGAACATACTTAATTGAGCTTTCCCTGCTTTCCTCTCAACAGAGAACATACAGAGCTATGTACGACTATAGTGCTCAAGATGAAGATGAAGTTTCCTTCAGAGATGGTGACTACATCATCAATGTACAACCAATTGATGATGGTTGGATGTATGGTACTGTTCAGAGAACTGGGAAAACTGGAATGCTTCCAGCAAATTACATTGAGTTTGTTAATTAATACTGATCATTAGTCCTTCTCAGCTTTCTTTTGGTTTTATCTAATCTTTACAAGAGTACTTTTAAAACCACATCTTCCTTACCTTCCTGTTAATGTAACAATTCGTGTTCATATGCTGAAGTCAACATACACGTCCACTAAGATACCCAAGAAGCACCAAGCTCCAAAAGTATGCTGGTTAGCATGATCTGTAGAAACGAATTCTTGATAGAAACTGGAAACCCGGTGCTTGTAATCATGTAAAAGTTTCTGTCAGTTAGCTCCCAAATAGAATTCTGCCTTTACAGTAGGCTGTATTTCTCATTAAAGCTATAATCACAAAGCAGCAGATATTTTTAATGTGTGATTAAAGACTATAGCTTGCTCTTAAGGTCTGAGCCATTAAAAACCCACATGAATCAAATTTATATATATTATTTTTGTCGTAATGAATGACATAATCAAAAGTTGCTTACGACTGCCTGGCAGCCTTAAACAAAATATATCTAGTTCTTAATAGTGAACATTTTCTGATAAATTATTGTCCAGTCTATTGTATTTTACCCCAAAGCTCTTGTTTGCTCTCATCCATAGTGCCAGCTCATGTCAGTCTTCCTAAACCAACTGTTGTGAATGATCCAGAAGTCATGAGTTAGCTGTGGGTTTTTTGCACAGCTAAGAGACAATTTTAGAATGCATTTGTTAATTCCTACCTTTTCTATTTTGTTAATTCCAACCTTTTTCTATTTTCCCTTGTACTAATGCTATTTATATAGAAATTATCTTCAAAGCACTTTACAAATAACATTTATCTCTCATTTCTTTCCTTCTGTCAAGAATCTGTCTTGGGAATCCTACAATACAGTGTCATGAAAGCAAACAACTATATGCTTTACTTGTAACAGTGTAATGGGTTGGTGATGGGGTTTACCATATGAATATGAACTTGGATTTTGGAACTGACTGGCAAGCCAGGTGATATTTCTCTGCAAAGGGTTAGTTGAAGAAAATATAATTAGACTTTTAACAGATTTCTATTCTTGTAAATATAACTCATTGAACTGTTCACTAATCAAAGCATGGTATCCATCGGAGAAATGTTGCTTTCACAGAAAGATGAACAATGCAAAAAATATTATTTTGCACAATTAAAAAGAAGCATGCTGTCCATTAGTTTAGTTATTGTCTCAACAGCTTGGTTCTAATTAGCTCTAGTGGAATATCAAAACACTTCTTAGATGTTCTAGACCTTTTAGGACAGGTTGCAATTGTGTAGTCGTCAGAATACATATGACCCTTGAGTAGCTTACTTGTGGCCTTTGGGCCTTCTGATGCCCCCCAAACTCTGTGTTTTTTTCTGAACTTTTTTTCTTGGCCAAAGAAGCCTTTGCTGGCACAGTTTTGCACTTAGACACTGTTTTAGGGTTCCCCATCCCCAAACAGCAAAAATGAATTTAAAAATATCCAGGCCAAAAATGACTTGAAGTGACTACAATGTTACTTTCAGGCAGGGAAAATGATGGCTGTGATGGACTAGAGTGGCCCATCTGGGAGTCAGAAGTGCCAAAAATGGTCTTCAGACCACCAGCATGTGCCCATACCTATTTTTGGACTTGATGAGAATTGAGGTAGCATTGTTGATAAAAGATGAGAAGAACAATCCTAAGAGAGGGGGTACTCTCTCAGGCTTTTCTGGCATTGAGACATATGAGGCTAGAGCAGACTATAAGATACACTTTCCTAGTGTTTTTCCTTCCTGTGGTTTCTCCTTTTATTTTTTTCTTCCATTCAAGTAATGGGAAACAGGAAATGCCCTAGTCTACTGTTTCTTAATGCCAGTAAGAACCCTGCCTGAAGTAGCTCTTATGTTTGTGGAGTTTTCTGTGCATCACTAGGGGTCTCGGGTGGAATATCTTAACTTTTCTTGGATGGCTATTATCATGAGTTGTGAATGAAAAGCCCAGTACATAAATACCCTATGCTATTTATGATCATTTATCTCTTATTTTTTTCTATTAAAATCAGAGGAATGTTTTTTTAAATAATTCTAATCAGCAAAGAAATGTAAACCCAAATAAAGATCTCCAGATAGATTGGTACATATATTTGCATATAAGGGCTAGAACTGCTGTTGCTAATGGAATGAATTACTGAAATCAGGGGTATAATGGCCTGGGTCCAATGTAGTGGGTCCATTTTTATACATTTTACTTTTTATTGTGTGAAGAAAGTATATTCTAACTGCTTTTAGATAGTTGTATTCTCAAAAATCAGAGTGATATTTCATGTTTATTTTAGTAATTATTAAGGATAGTGTGATGTTTTAAACATGTTTAATCACTTGTAAGTGCAAAGGTTAAAGATCACATTTGCAATGAATTATACATTTCTATTATTCTGTTTTATCTAACAGGGGAAAATAAATTTATGTCCAGAAGATCAGTAGCCAATTTGTCTCCTGGCTATTTTTCTGTTAGTGGAAGCTCTGCAATTTCCACCATTTGACTCATACAGTTCAGGGCATTGTAATATGACTAGACTAGCAGGGAGATCAAATCAGTATTAATAACAGTCTAGTGGAGCATTCACATGTTCATGAGGTGAGACAAAACAGGCTTTTTATGTGACCGTACTGTTTCAGTTTACATGTAGAGGGAGTGCCTTTGAATTTGCCTCTGACACTTCACTCCATGGCATCAAAAGTGCTATGAAAGAGAGATGTAAACTGTTATTTGCATTGCCACCTCACTTTTTTTTTGCTTTGTCAATAGCATCTGAAGAAAAGTTTTGAACAGTCTTGAAAGTGGAGGAGATAAAAGAGTCTGTCTTTTATCTCCCTGTTTAATCATAGCAAAAAAAATAAAAAAATCTCCTCATCTCTGAAGCTGCAATTTTCATGTTGAGGGAACCTCCAATTGGTGCCATTTTTCACACCCATTTCCAGAAGACCCAAGAATGGTTTCATTTTTCTGGATATGTTAAAAATTTAGTATGCTTAATGTTCTCAAGCAATGAAGTGATGACAGCAATCTTCAGGACTTGCATGAGAAAAAACAGAGCAGCAATACAGGATGAAAGCTGGACTGATCTGAGGAAGCAGTAATTGGATTCACATTGTTCAGAATATAAGAAAGAATCTGAAATTAAGAACTGGTAGAGGGGAAAAATAGTAATATAGAACTGATATTTTGGATCTTTAATACTCAATATTCTCTCTAGCTACAAATAATGTTTTTGTGTTAAAAATGGGAAGTACTTCTTTCTAGAAAAAAATATGCAAAACCATATATAAATTGTCACGTGTGGTAAATGACCCACATGTCATTTCTTGCAGTGATGGATTACATACAATTTTCACTCTGCAATGGCAGTAGGAACAGTGATTTACATCATATGCAGGGGTAGCCAGTAGATCTTCTGCCACAGAGGTGGCAAATCCACTCTGGATTTTATCATTACTCCTACTAGACTGCCACTTCTATTGGTGTTTCATCCACCTTTCACTGCCAGCATACACATGTGCGCATGCACACCCACCCACCCAAAGTTGTAGTAGTAATTTTGCCACCTTGGAAATCTACTGCACTCTGTGCAGGGTCTCATTTATAAGGTCACCATAAGTCACACATAGCAACAAACTGTGAGGAGGGTAGAAGGTTAAGCCATGGATAAAAGTCAAAGTATGGATGAGGAACTCTCTTGAAAAATATAGAAATATAAATTCCACCATGAATCAGAATATCCTCAAGCTTTTCAAGTCATTAATATTTTTCCTAGAAGAAGCAAGTTAGAACATCTCACATTGTATAGCTGAATTTTTAATGAATTGTCATTTACTAATTCTTATACATTTGTACAGCTTTTTGTTTTCCTTGTTTAACCTCGTAGCATATGGCTACAGTAGTTCTGTACATACATAAAAAAGCAGAATATTATTAGGTGTGTGACATGGGTCCCCACTGATGTTGATAAAAAAAAATAACAACTTTTTAAAGCTAGAGTTGGAATGTGTTATTTGGTGGACAACACATGAGTCGTGTGGGATCTACTGGCAATACTGCCACTGCCAGGATCACCAGTGCTGCCACCACCACTCAAAGAAAAATGCTTGTGAATTTCAGTAGCAGTCTAAGCAAAGCCCTCTTTTCTTTTGAAGGTAACCAAAGGAAATTACAGTGGCAAGTGCAGTACTTCCAGGAAACTTGACTGTTGTGTATTGGGGGCAACAGCAGCTGTGCGCCCCTTGGTATCTTTGGGGGAGTAGATTAACTGAAGTCCATATTTCTGAGATCTTGGCCATCTCAGGTTGGGTGCAAATAACCAGTTTTGAAAGCATTCTCATTTCTGTTGAAGAAAGAAACCTGGATTGAGGTCATTCATTCACCCATCTCCAAATAAGTCTGGTAGTGTCAAAACTCAGAGTTCAGATCATGTATTGATATTTGATATGTGAGGTTCCTGGTTGCTTTGCAGAGAACTATTTACCCACCTCTGATAATCTGCACATAATATGCCAATGAACATATTATTTCATGAGACACTAAACTGCAAGAAATGACTGCCACCTTTACTGACCTGTTGTAATTTTATTTTGTAAAATTAAAATGAAATAAGGTATTGGTAGTTGTTTCTCCAAAAGCAGAATTCTACTGCAAAAATGTTTATAGTTATACATCTCATTTTCATCGTAACATAGATAGCCTTACATATCAGATAGGTACAATTGTCTTTATTAGAAGTCATTCTTTTACCTTTTAGGGATTCTGCACAGGGTTGCAGTATTTATTTAGTTGCCACGTGAAAGCTCACAAATCAAATGACAATGATAGCTGTCCATACAGTGGTACACAGAGATGGTACTGACTACTGAGTGACAACAGTATCACCCTATAAGGTATGAAGCCAATTAGTTGAATTCTAGTTCCAAAATAAGACTAAATAATAATTAAAATTGAATGTGACCACCCTGAGAGGCCTTTTAGACCACCAAGAACGTATTTTTAATTCCTGAGGTTTTTATTTGCTACTCTAGAATACCTCCAACCTGCTCTTCATTTTAAAGCAATCACAGAAGTGTTTGGCGAAATGCAGCTTACTTGTAAATTAAGACCTAGTAGAGTTTAAGTGTTTTGAATTAGCAAACTACTGTTAACTGCTAAATTCTAGTTAATATTGAAACAGCATGCAGAAACCAGTCAGTGACACAGAAATTCTCCAGTCTACTAGATATGATAGAGCCAATGGTTTCTGCTAGGAAATGTACAGTTGCCAAATTAAAATTATGAAACACCTTGTAATGCCTTCCTTAATCCTTCTTTATTCAGTTCTTCAGTCTTCCTTCAGTTCATAAGCTGGGATCCAAAGAAGGAACATGTATAAAGAGATGAGACCAGTGTGTGTTAGAGCTTCAGTTGCTTTTGCTGTTTTTGTGTGAGTGAGACTTGCACATATATGCAAACACACATCCAGAAGAGACAAGCTACTTTTTAGTTCCAGATTTTTCCTAGATGGTTAGAAGTAGTAGCTACCACCATAGGCTAATACTTTTCATGATGAAAGTTACAAGTTCAGACCTTGGAATAATAATAATAATAATAATAATAATAATAATAATAATATAAAATTTATTTGTATCCTGCATCTCTGTAAAATACAACTGGGGTGGCTTACATGATAAAACAAACAATCCTGTCCCCCAATAGCCCCCCTAAAATACAATGAAACAATCAAAATTTAAAACATACTTAAAAAAAACCAAGCTACAATAAATGACAAATTAAAATAACTGTAGTGAAAAACAGGGTCAGGCATAACTTTTTCGGTGGCTGATTATCTACTCAGGAAAGGCCTGCCAGAAGAGATCTGTCTTAAAAGCTTTTTAAAAGCTGTTTAAGATGGCCAAGTGACGAATATAATCCGGCAGGCTGTTCCATAGTCTGGGAGCGATAGCCAAAAAGGTCCTCTGGACAGTTGCTGATAATCTAGTTTTTTATAGGTAGCAATAAATTCTTCCCAGAGGACCTCAGTGTGTGGGATGGATTATATGGAAGGAGGCGGTCCCGAATATAGGTTGGACCCAAGCCATTTAGGGCTTTAAAGGTGATGACCAACACGTTGTACTGCGCCTGGAAAATGATAGGCAGCCAGTAAAGTGATCTTAGAATAGGTGTTATGTGGTCTCTTCTAGTTTTACCTGAAACTAGCCTGGCTGCCATATTCTGTACCAATTGAAGTTTCTGAACTAGGCACAAGGGTAGCTCCATGTGGAGTGCATTGCAGAAATCAAGACGATGTATGTACCACGGTTTCAAGGTCCCTAACCTCCAGGAAAGGGCACAGCTGACGTATCAGCTGTGCTCCTGACCACTGCATTCACCTGATTTGTCATCTGAAGCGACAGATCTAGGAGCACCTCCAGACTGTGAACACAGTCCTTTGAGGAAAGTGTGACCCCCATCTAGGACTGGAGATTGCGTTCCAATACCTGGCTTGCTTCGGGGCTGTTACCGTTAGTACCTCCGTTTTGTCTGGATTCAGTTTCAATCTGTTTTTCCTCATCCAGTCCATTACCTCTTTAAGACATTCATTGAGAGGGGAGACACCATCTGAATTCAAGGCTGTAGACTGAGACATGGAGAAATATATCTGGGTGTCATCAGTGTACTGATAACATCCCACCCCATGTCTCCGGATGATCTCTCTCAGCGGCTTCATATATATGTTAAATAGCATTGGGGACAAGATGGCCCCTTAAGGGATGCCACAGTTAAACTTCTTTTTAGCTGAGCAACTGTCCCCGAGCATCACTCTCTGGAATCTGCCTGAGAGGAAGGAATGTAACCATTGCAGTGCAATGCCTCTGATTCCTAATTCTCTCAGGCAGTCCAAGAGGATGTCACCATAGGCACATACTTTTCATGATGAAAGTTACAGGTTCAGAGCTTGGTACTTTTAGTTAAAAGAATCACAGCAAGAAAAAATCAGCCTGAGACTCTGGAGAACTGATGCCAGTCAACATAAGATAGCCCTTATCTAATTATCTATCTGCCATAAGTTGCTCTCTAACTCAAATTGTGTGAAGTTCAAAAACAGTGCTACAGCGTTTTATATTCACTGGACAAGAAAGAATTAGAGACTCATGGTTTTCTTAATGTGTTACTGAGGATATCAGAAGGAAGTGGGATTTCTAGAGGCTGTGTAATCACTAATACCACATCACATCTGCAAAAGGCAATTCTTGCAGCCTACTTTCTGGCTAACAGTTCTCATATTTCTGTCTCTGTCTCCCTACCTCTTTCAAACTACGAACTTGTTTCAAGCTGTTTGTCTCTTCCCAAATTCTGGTGATGATCCAAACTAGGGTGGTAAAATAATCATTAAAAATTGATACGGTTGGCTTGATTGCCTTCAGAGCTGTTAGAAAAGCAAAAGGAAAGACATTTTTACCTTCAGCTGTTGTTTTCTAGCTGTGTATTTTAAGTCAGTGGTGAGGAAAATTTGGCTTTCCTGATACTTTGGGCTACAGTTTCCACATTCTCTTACCATTGGGCATACTGTGTAAATGATGGTAGTTGTAGGCTGAAGGATCAGGTAGATCAAATATTCACAACCCCTGCCTTAAGTGAATATAGTGCTGGCTTCCTGTGTTCATTACAGCCAACATTGGCTACGATTTCCATATTCTGTTCAAATGCCAGCATTCTTTATTTCAAATTCTGGCAATCCTGTTCTAATAAGGATTACTACTAAGCAGAGGTGGGAATCATGTGACCATCCAGATGTTGATGGGCTGCAGTTCCCATCAGTCCTAGCCACCCTAACCAATGCTAGGAGTTTCAATCCAACAATATCTGAAAGGAGACATGATTCCCACCCCTTTTTAAAAAGCTTATGATTCCTATTTAAGTTAGGTAGAGGGAAAAAAGATAATTTTGTTTTTTAAGGCAGCCAAACTAATCAATCTAGTTTTTAATGAGAAAGAGAATGCAAAACTTTGGCTGGAGATATGGGTATTTCTGAAACATGCATGTTATTGCTGTGGATCCAAACGTTAATTTGTAAGGACTACACCTTTGGAACCCCTCTGGAGACATACCTGGAGCTATTTTTTCTTCTTACAGGTTTACTTGTACTATGCTGGAACATTCAAAGGAATCTTCATATGCTTTTTTACATCTGCTATATAGAAATTGCATATTGTATGTATGATGTAATCAACCTGATACATATTGAAACATATTATTTTAGAGATACCATTACATTACCTGTTGTATTATTACAATTCTGTGTAATTTAGCATTAACAAAGTGCAAGTTGTTAGTGCAACACCAGGAAACCCCCCCCCCTGCTCACTGTATTTGGTTAGCACAATGTGGAACTCATCATCTAGTTTTTGCAGTTTATAAATAGCAGAAAAATTAAACACATTACTTGCTGTAGTTTGATGTATATTTCGCTTAAAATGTATATTCCTATTTCATTTGCAAAACTGTACTTTTATTTGGGAGTCTGAAATTATGATGGGAACTTTGTTGCTCATTGGGGGACAGAATTCAAATGGACTGCATAATATGTCATAATTTGGCATTTGTTTTGCAAAAGGGTAACACCAGGTATTAAAGCATATTTTATGAGGAATGTCCTGTTTCTCCCCCTGTACACTGTGAATCTTGATGCCTCAGTGAACTAAAGTGACATTCTGCTGCCTAAAGTACTAACCTATGCAACCTCATTCACGTTTTGGTTGATGTCAAGTAGTTGTAAAAATTTACACACTCAGCATAACATACAATGGCACTGAAATAAAATATTAAAGCTATATTTAAGTATGCATATTATTATTATTATTATTATTATTATTATTAAAAATGAAAACAACTTCTCCCAATGTTGTAGATTTTTACAGTAGTAAAATGTGTTGCTTTGACAGGCAGCATCAGGATGAGAGAGTGAAAATCTTTGCCCATGCTTGTGTATGGTAATGTGGGTGTACCTGCACTCTTGGCCCTTGCTCTGTAGAAGTCGCACCAGAGTAGGGATAAGGCACACAGAATATGTTTTTCATGCAGAAGATCCCAGGCCCAGTCTTCACCATCTTCAGTTAACGTTATCTTAAGTAGAAAGGCTGGGGAAAAGACCCTGGGCCAATTTGCTCTGCACAATTATATTGCTATATTAACTGCCTAGAAGAGGTCTTCTGTGCGACACATCAAGCTCTAGACTGGGCTTCCTTTGCGAAGCTTGGAGTTTTGGTCTTGAGTTCAGTCCTTGCTCCCATTGTCCAAAGAGCCCTTTTACACTACACAATTATAGCACTATGATTCCACTTTAGCTGCCATGGCAATATCCTGTAGAATTCTGGAGTTTATAGTTTGAGGAGGCATAGAACTCTCTGGCTCAGGATTTTTAAACCCCCCGCCATCCAATGAAAATCCCAGAATTCCATGGGATGTTGCCATGGCAGTTAAATTGGAATCATAGTGCTATAATTGTGTAGTGTGAGAAAGGCTTCCATTTCTTGATATGTTATTACCAGTAGATCGCTAACCAACTAGATGGATAGGTGTTCTGACTCAGCACATGGGTGCTTCATATGTTCATATGATGTGGACTTCTCAAATTTGTTTCTCATTTCAAGGAAGGACTCCCATGACTTGTGACATTATAGCAACAGTACGACCTACTGACTGGGTTAGGAGGGGAGAGGAACACACATTTGTCTCACATTTTCTTTCCCATCTCTGAATCACACTTCAACCTTTTAGCATCTCCATGCATTAAGAGAGGGCTGTACCTCTAGTCCAGCATGATCTACAGACAAACTGGATTTTACGGACAGAATAGATTTAAAGACCCTTGCCTGAGTCTCTAGAAAGTTGCTGGCAAAGTAAATCATAAGGAGCTACATAGACAAATAATCTGAACAAGCGTGGAGCACATTTCTGTTTCCATATTCTGATTTTTTTAAAAAAAATATTAAGAGGATTTTATAGATGGATTTATGAACATAAAACAGAGGTTGAAAAAGTTCAAATCCCAGAATCCACCAGCCAGCAGGGTCAGTGGGTTCTGAGAATTACAGTCCAAAAATGTAACTTTTGCAAGTGCAAGCATATGCTGAATTCACTTTGGATTACCATCCTTAATTTCATGTTTTAAGATTAATGTGAGATATTTCTGATATATATCTTTTTTAAAAAAATAATCCCTTCCTTTCCCAAGGTCAAGAGGTTAATGTGTCAATAAAGCACAGTAAACAGTAACATTTAACAACCCCTTCCAAAGCTATTAAAATTAGATTGACATATTTCTGTTAATGATAAAAATAATAGCATAAATCATGAATCAAAACACCTTCCATGTTAGATGCGAGAAAGTGATTTATGCTATTTTCAGTATGTACAACTTGGGTTATTGTAGCCTTAAGTCTTATTTTTATTATTTTTCAGTGAAAGAAGAAAATGTATATTTATTAATTCGAAGCAGATAAGAAAATAAGAATCAATGTGATGTAATGATCTGAGTGTTGACTAGGGCACCAGGAAAACAGGGTTCAAATCCTTACTTAGCAATGGAAACCTCACTGGCTGACCTTGGGCAAGTCACAGTCTCAGTCTGTGGCTAATGGTTTATTCCTGGCATGTAAAAATTCTCAGTTAGAAACACCATAGTTTTTTTTTTTTAAAAATGAAGTAATATAGTTAGTCACAACAACAAAGTATTGTTAGCAGAGTTGCAGAATATAATGCCATTTCTGCTGTCCCCCTCTGGATAAAAGCATGGGATTAACCAAGCATCACTATGATGATCTGGAACAGAATGTTCTTGTGCATAGCTCCTGTTTGTTTCAATGCAGCTCATTCTGGTGGAGCTGCCAGAAATGAAGAAGCCAAAATAAATTGTCATAAGTGCATTGCAATTTCACTCTTTTATGTGACCTGTCAAAGCAGCTGAATAGAGAATTTTCTGTTACCTTTGACCTATATGTATTAGTGATGGCCTAGATCTGAATACAGAGAAATATTAGGTATATAAATATTCTGTAGAAAATAAGGCGTATTCAGCAACTTACCATAGGAGTCTAAAAGTTCTGTTTAGATTTTAAATGGAATAAGAAGAGTAGTCAGAATAACTAGTAAAGACAAAACAATAGATTTTATAGTTGTCTCATTCAACTGCTTATAAATATATTTTGAGCTAACTTAGTGTGCCAGATTTATAAAGAGGATTTCTGTTCAGTTCATGCACAAGTACATACCAAAATTGGGGGGGGGGGGAGTGTTCACCATTATTCAAACATTTTGTTTTAAAAGCCCAAATTTTGAATGCTAATCTTGTTCATGACTCTTAAGGATTCAGAATTAATTCCAGAGGGAACTGAAATGTCAATTGCAGGGGAGAAAAAAAAATCCCTGATGGTTTAAATTGAGTCTGGCTTTTTAATATGAGAGACAGACAAAGAAGAAAATTAAAGAAAAGTGCTTGTATTATCTGGCTTCTACAAGATATTCTCCTCCCAAACAAAGGATTCTGAAGACTGCTACAAAGGGAGAAGGAAACCAGAGACTATATGAGCCCTGTCCAAATAAAAATGGAACATATTATCAGGGAGTAGAATGGGCCTGTCTAGCATCTGTACAATAAAGTCAAAACAAGGAGAGTTGGGGGCACAATTATACTTGTGCTTTAAAGTTTGGGGCAGGATGAATTTGCACCTACTTCCATACACACATCTGTCCATAATACAAACAAATCTGGAAGCAAAACTTTATATTTTCAGTAGTATGCTACCTACAATTGTATACCCCATATTCTTTCTGAGGTGGCATGTAGACTGCAGAATTAATGCAGTTTGACACCACTTCAACTGCTGTGGCTCTATGCTGTGGAATTTGGGATTTGTAGTTTTGTGAGCTATTTAGCCTTCTCTGTCAGAGAGCTCTGGTGCCAAACAAAAATACAAATCCTAGGATTCCATGTGATGGAGCCATGATAGTTAAAGCAGTGTCAAATTGTATTAATTCTGCAGTGTGGCAGCGGCTGAGTGGGAACATGCTATTGTTCTTGTCATATATTTGTGGTTTTTCCCATAGACAACTGATTTGCTACAGTGAGAACAAGAGGCTAGTCTAGGTATTCTTTTTATCTGATCCAGCATGGTTCTCTTAGCTTCTTCTCTACATCTCAAGAAAACCAAGTTATTATGTATGTGACTTCCTTCAGCTGGAAATTAAAAGCTTTGTAAGTGCTTTCCAGATTCAAATGGAAATATATTTTAAAATATTTTTCTTTGCCTTTTCTGTTGTTTATCTGTACTGACCTTATGCTTGTTAAGTTTTCTCCTCCCCAACATGATCCTGGTTAATGCACAAGAGCAGACCCAGGGACCCATTGATACTTTCTCTTCAGAACTATCTAGGATTAATGGTAATTGAAATTATTTTTCAAACAGAGGTATTCAGTAACTCTCTGTGCAGTCTGTAGAATGGCTCAGTTGTATATTTTATGGAAGTGCCAATTGCATCTGAGAGCTCAGAAGCACTGTACAAGTGAATGAGATATGGCACTAAGAAATTATATTTCTTGATTTAAAAAAAGATTGCAAAGGGGTTTTTTTTTTTTTTTGTTTGTTTGTTTTGCAAAATTTTTGCCAAAATTGCTTTAAAAACATGTCTGGAGGATTCCAATCTCATAGTTCTCATCCAATGTGGAATGTAGTGATCTGTGCCACCTTTTCTCTTTCTCTTTGTAAAAAGAGCTCCTTGTATATAGTGGAAAAATTAATAAAAATCCAAATCTGGAAGAGAATGTTCCCAGTCTTTCTTTATTATTATGGTCAATTACTAATATTGTGGGACTAATGTAGACATTGCATAATTGGATATTTCATCAGGTAATCAGCAATTTCACCAGCAATCCCCATTTTGCAAGTGTGGTGGCAAGTAAAGTTGTACCTTTACTCCTGTTATCTTCTGTGACTTGAATGCTCACGAGGTTGATATTAGCTGCAGTGAAAAGGGAAGACAAATAACCAAACTTTCTCTTTTTAAAAACCTCTTTGTAAATGATGCCCACCAACTAATTTGAGGAAAAGGGCAGGAAATGGGTTAAATCAACATCCCAGTGCAATAGCTCTGCTATGTACTGTTACTAACAGAAAATGTGTCTCTTTCCTATATCACCATTAGACACCTAATATCACCTTGTGGTTTCATCCAAAAATTTCTTCCCAAATCTAATTAGTTTGATTGGGAGGACAAAGGGTAAAACCACAGTCCATAGAAATGTAGCATGGTTTCAATTTTGCAGCATCTAGTGCAGTGCAAGAATAGATACAGACTTACTTGTATAGATTGTTGTCAGAATGGATGGCACAAATTGTATTTAAAATGCCCCGAATATAACAGACTTTGTGTGAAGATTTGTACAGCTGTTCTGCTAGGTCTATGCATCTGGCTTCAAATAAACATCTTTGCTGTAATTCAGGCCCTCCAGATATTGCTGCCCTACCTAGCATCATTGGGGAGGATGACTGAGCTGCAGTCCAACAACATCTAAAGAGTCACAGTTTTTTCTATCCTTTATTTAACACATACAAAAGCAGTTCAGTGTGAGCATCTGTGGCTAACTACTGATATGAATAGCAGCATGATTGGGTTACTCCATCCATCCTCTGGAAAAGAAATGATTTAGTCAGCCTGACTTATCATCATCACTAGAAAAGGAAGTCTGATTGGAGAATGAAAGCCAATGCTAATTCATCTTCAAAACTAGTAAAGATTTTCAGTGAGAAGTGACTGATTATTTGTGAAGAAAACATAGATCCTACAATTCAAGAACCTGACTTGGTGACAGAAAATATGACACCATCTCAAGGAAAATAAGCAGGGACCCAGAACTGTTTTTAAAGTGAAGGGGCTCTGGATGGGCAAGCAGGTTATTATCAATTTTGCATACCTGCATATATGTTTTTACAAAGCAAGACAACACACAAATAGTGGGAATCATAATCATAGTCATAATCATAATACCAGTTAAAGAATGAACAATGTGACTACTGTGAAGACAATGACAAAAGAATAAATTAAATCTTATAAATTTGTTTAAAGCATAACAATAATATATCAAAGAAAATTTAAAAAATATGTAAGACCCTATTAAGTGAATGCCAAGTGGCTATAAACTAGGACATTTCTGATGGTAGTTCTTCAGGAGGGTCAACTACATAGAAGTCTTGGTGATCCTGCTACTTGTTTGATGATAATTTAAGCGGTCTCAGCTCTCTCTAGCTTAGTCCTGGATGGGGCACTCAAGTCCCCCCTGTGCTCCTGTTCTGGGGTCTATGAAAAGGAGGAAAAGGATAACAGGATAAATCTGAGAAACACCTGGATAAGAATACTCACAATTTTCCCAAATAATATTGGTCTGATCTCCAAGCCAGCAGCTGTCTTATCTTTAGATGCAAAAGCAGCTCAGAACTTTGGATGAAGAAGCTGATCTTGAGATGGCCCACAATTTTGAGACGGCATGGCTGCCACTGCTGTTTTCTATTTCCACTGCACACAGATACAAATGTAAAAATGGGTATTTATATAAACAATTTGATTAATGTGGTGTAAAAAGAAGTGGTCAGATAGAGGTGGTGGTCATAACTCCCATCTGCTTAATAATACTCCAGTCTGAATAGGCACAATATGGTTATTAAAGTACAGGTATACCTCAGTTAAAGAAGTAGATGCATTCATAGGCATGCCTTCTTTAACACAAAATTGGTGCTAGAGGCAGAAATAACATGGAAAAGATAAGTATAGGTTCCTACCATGAAAAAAAGTGTGGTTAAATATGTTTCAGCAAACTACAGAGAACCTGAATTCTGCTTCTACTTCATATGTGTTAAACCTAAAAATGTGTTTGAAGAATGGAAGGTGAGAGTGTACACAATTTAACACTCTTTTTGGGAAGGAGGGGTCCAGCCGCTGGAAACAATGGAAACCATCACACTGAAGTGTTTAAACAAGGAAGAAAAGATTAATAGGAAGGGAAAAAATTAATCTGTTGCCACTGCATAGAAAACCATGCCCACCAGTTAGCACCCTTTAATATAACTGTTATATGTGGTCTGCCTTATGCATTATGGGTGTCTCCAGCCTCTCAAGTGTTTCAGCTTTGAAGGACATATATTACTCTCCACATAATGCTTTTGGTCTCCATTAATTTACCGGACTGGCAGAGTTTTAATAACTGCTACATTCAAGCTGTATGTACTCTGACAAGGGGATGAGAGAAATTGAGACAACATTTGTCACGGGGAAAAAGGGCTGAACATTTCAATCTCACCTCTTTCTTTTCCCATTACATATCTGATGGTTTGCATTGACTGAATGAGTGTTTAACAGCAACCCAACCAGATCTGAGGAGGGTCTGGTAGGGAAATGAAATAAGAAATCAATGGAAGGAGAACTAGCAAATCTGAAATTCTGCCAAGTGTGCACTGACAAAGTACAAGATGGGAGTGTTACCGCCAAATAGAGGTAAGCCTGCTTTTTTGGTGCAATGAGCCAAAGAATCGCACATGCGTAGAGAACACTACCAGTTTAATCCAACTGTGCAGCTGAGGCCAGTCAGGTGAATAGTTTCACAAAGTGGACTTGAGCCAAATTAACAGACATTCAAGTCCTTTTATACATTTTTGGTTATGGGGAGTAAGCATTTGTAAACTTCTCTACTGGTTAGTTACCAATCTTCAAGTCCAATTTTGTCTCCTCCCAAGTTCCTCTGAGCCAAGTGCAACTATATCTGTCATTGTGCATGTGACACCCTGTGCCAAGCTTAACACGTTTAGGAGTAAGTTTTTCATTTTTGTGATGTCAATAGGACAATAAAATGTACTTGAAACTGCAGTCTCATTGGTTCATACTAGTTTTGGTTACTTTTAACTGCTCCAGACTTGCTCTAGTCTACAGCAATGGGAGGCTCTAGTCCTTCATCTACACCCAGCTTGCTTCTTTTCAAGGTGGGCATCAGGGGCGGGGGGGATGGCTGAAGGGAAAAATGAGTATTAGACCTGTATACTGGTATACCTCCTCCATTCTGGTTTTGTGTTGCAGAAATAGGGCTTTGGATTTGCTAAGTCCTCCCCTTAACTGGATCTGATACCTCCTCCCTGGATTGCCTTCCTTTCCTCCTCTCTACCTTCAGACTCTTGCCACAGAGGTGTCTTCTAAAGTCTAAAGTACAGACAGGATCAAATACTGAAATATAAAAATGTGTACCCCTCCGTTTAATATATGTATTCAATCTACACATGGAGGAAGTGCTAAAAATGGGTTGCATCATTTTAGATAATGGGAGGTGCATTTGAATGCTTACTGATATTCGGGGGGTGGGGTGGTGGATCCTCTTTATAAATTAAAACTCCCACTGTTGCAGCAAGAGAGCCATAGGCCTCTAACCAGGGGCATCACTAGGAGGGTGTGTGGGTGGGAGTGGGGGTTCAGGCCACACCAGGTGACACTGAAAGGGCTGTGTGGCACCACTGCTCCCCAAACATTGCTTTTTTTTTTTTTTGGCAAAAATATGCTGTAGTGTTTTCCTGAATTCCTTTGAAATCCTGAAGAGATGGTGTAAGTGAGGCATGGCTCAGTGGGAGGAGGAAGGAGCCCTAGTTTTTTTATTATTATTATTACATTAAAAAATTTAAAATAAAAATATTTTTAATTTTTTTCAATTTTTTAAACTGTTCTAAAATTTTCTTTAAAAACATCACATCTGATGAAATTTTCACTTTTACCACATGAAACTACAAGTAAATACATTTAGGCTGTGCCTATGATATTGTCATTTAAAGGTATAATTTTAATTTGGCTAGTTGTTTATATCATAACAATTGCCATTACATTCAGTGAAATATGGGAATTACAATTTATGAGTCACATTAATAAAAATTTTTTTACTAAGGAGTCTGTATAGTGTGGTATGGGAGGAGATCAATAGGGGGTGACACTGCATTGAGTGATGCCAACCCTAGTGAGGCCACTGCCTCTGACTGTGTTCTGTTTATCAGGAGTATGTACGGGACCATTCAAAAATGTAAAGCTCCATTAGTGATGCAGTCCATTTTATGGTTTGAGAGAGTACACGTGCACATTTAATGAGTATATGTATGTGTGCTTCCATTTTGGCCTGAGAAACTAGGCTATGTCACAAAATAACAGGGTTGGTTTATTTACTATTGAGTGGGAATGACGTGTCCCTACAAGATGTTGTTGACCTGACAGTCCTAATAGTCTTCACCATTAGCTATGCTGGCTAGGGCTGCTGGAAGTTGCAGTTCATCTAGAAGTTGGGTTTTTGTGGGCTTTTCGGGCTGTGAGGCTGTGTTCTAGAAGAATTTCTTCCTGATGTTTCACCTGCATCAGTGGCTGGCATCTTCTGAAGATGCCAGCCACAAATGCCGGTGAAACATCAGGAAGAAATTCTTCTAGAACACAGCTTCATAGCCTGAAAAGCCCACAAAAACCCATGGATGCCATCCATGAAAGCCTTTGACTTCACATCAAGAAGTTATTTGAAATTCTTTTATGTGGTAGCTTTTGTTACTTGATAAACTGGTTGTATGAAGGACACATGGACAAAATGAAGGACACATGGAACGACGAGCCATATGAAGATGAACCCCAAATTCTAAAAAATAAGGTGGAAACTGCAATAAGAGAAATAATGAAAAACAAATCACCAGGAACAGACAATATTCCAATTGAACTGCTGCAATCCACATTGACAGAGTCAACTTTAGTGCTGACCAACATATGTCAACAGATATGGAAAACAAAACGATGGCCAACAGATTGAAGCGGTCAATATACATTCTCATCCACAAAAAGGGAGACACACTAGACTGCATGAACTATAGGACCATAGCACTGATCTCCCATGCAAGCAAAATTATGCTCAAAATTCTGCAACATAGACTCCAACCATACATGGAGAGAGAAATCCCAGAGGTCCAAGAGGGGTTCAGGAAAGGAAGAGGTACTAGGGACCACATTGCAAACATACAATTGCTAATGGAGCACATCAGGGAATTCCAAAAGAAAATCAGAATGTGCTTTATAGACTATAGCAAAGCCTTTGACTGCATAGATCATGAAAGGCTATGGAATACCCTTAAAGACATGGAAGCGCCAACACATCTGATAGTTCTGATGAGGAATCTGTACTCAGGACAAAAGGCTACTGTCCAGAACAGGACAAGAGGCTACTGTCAGAACAGAACACAGAGAAACAGAATTGTTCCCAATTGGCAAAGGAGTCAGACAAGGTTGCATACTTTCATCCTATCTGTTCAACTTGTATGCAGAAGATATTATAAGAAAAGTAGGCTTGGACACAGAAGAAGGAGGAGTGAAAATAGGAGGAAGGAATATCAACAGTCTAAGATATGCAGATGACACCATAGTACTAGCAGAAAACCTCACAGACCTGGAGTGCAAAGGCAGGCTTAACATTGAACATAAAGAAAACAAAAATAATGACCACCGAGAACCTTCACAAGTTCAACCTAGACAATGAAGAAATAGAAATAGTAAAAGAATTCCTATACCTGGGATCAAACATTGATAGAAATGGGGACTGCAGTCAGGAAATCAGAAGAAGATTAAGAATGGGGAGGGTGGCTATGAAAGAACTAGAAAAGATTCTAAAATGCAAAGATATACAACTAAGCACAAAAGTTAGAATTATACAAGCCATTGCATTCCCTATTACCATGTATGGATGTGAGAGCCGGACAGTTAAGAAAGATGAGATGTCTCATCCATAGGGTCACCATGGGTCGAGATAGACTAGAGGGCAGTTAACAACAACAACAACAACAAATGAAGATAAGGAAGGTTCTGCTGGATCATACTGAAGACCTGTCCAATCCAGACCTGTCCACACCTGATGCATATGGGAGGGCCACACACATGATGGGGGAGCCACACATCCTCCCAAACATGTTCCTAGCATTAGTAGCCATGGGGAAGGATCATCCTCTCCTGCTATTTTATGATGAGATATTTCCTCACCCTCCTTCCATGCATGGACCATGGTGCCAAAAGGCACATTTACCCGGATACTGAAGTTAAGACGACATAACCAGAAGACTTCAATAGCTTTATTCTCCTTGAATTTTTGAAATATTCATTTAAAGCTGTCCAAGTTGGTAACCACCATTACATCTTGTGGAAGTAGTTTCCCTCAAGTAATGATGTGGTGTGTGAAAAAAACCTTTCCATTTCATATGCAAGTGTCACACAACTAGGGAGATTTTGTCAATGCCAACATAACATAAATGTTTGCAGGTAAATAGTTCTATCATGTCACAATGATAACCACAGTATATACAGTATTTAATTCTCATGATTCTACAGCATTTTGTCTTATCCTTTTTTGTGTCCTACATTTTTGTGCCCTATTTTGTACCATACTCTTTTATCTTGGTCTGTTTTGTATCCTATCCTTTTCTAAGAAATCCAGCATATGTGTGATGTCTCCTTGCACCTGTGATGTTTCATTTCACCTACCTAACAACCCTGTGAAGTAGGGCTGCATTTACACTGCAGAATTAATGCAATTTGATACAGCTTTAATACCATGGTTATGGAATTCTGGGGTTTGTAGTTCTGGGATATTTAGCCTGCTATGTTAGAGACCTCTGGTGCCACAACAAGCTACAAATCCAGGATGGAGCCATGACAGTTAAAGCAGTGTCAAACTACATTAATTCCGGATTGTGGCAGCAGCCTAGGTTGTGGGAGAGTGAGAAATGCAAGGCTGCAGAGTGAATGTAATTGCTGGAAGGCATCTTTAATTTAAATTTTTTGTTCCACATCTTGCATTCTATATAGAATTCAACATGGAATTCTAATCTAAATCACTATTTCTAAAATTTTCCTGAAATGTGTTTGAATTTTTACCTGTTTTAGGCACTATGTGAGATGTATGGATGCCATATTTAAGGTTTTCCATAGTTTTCTTTCCTTTCTCTCTTACCTTTTGACAGAATGCTGGATTATTAAAGTGTCCATCCCTTCTTTCCAAAGGGTGGGAGGTAATTGCACAAAAATGGCACAAGGTGGCAGGTAGGTATCATATATTCAATAAGATATGTGACAAAGTGGTATAATGAAACTTTACAGGACTAATTGTTTGATGGATTTAGGACAGCAGGAGAGTCTGAATAGATGACAATCTTATCAGGCACATAATTGAGTTATCTATTTTTAGTTAGCATGTTATTCCTTGCATAATGTAATTAGTCACATTTTTATCACCTGAAAAGCCAGTTGTGATTTATTCATGTTGCCTTTTTTTGAAGTGATGATGAAAGTTTCATGATTCATCTGAATGACAGAGAAAAGTTGAAACCAAATAGTTTTTCAGAAGCTTTTTTTACACATTTCTGACACATAGAATGGTTGAAATTAGTGTTCTAGTATAATTCAGTCTCTCTACTAAAGAGACTAACAAATATATCAACTTGTTTTACATGTAAAATAAAAACCAAACCATAATGCAGCTGCTCTCTCTAAGTTTGACTAACCGAAATACTGGCTTCCAGCTGTGTTTCTTATTAGATGTTCTGATTTGGATGTTGAATAAATGGCAATTTTGATGCTGGTTTTGCATTATTATTATTTTTTATTGTTCCCTCCTTCCCGCTCAAAACACAGAAATGATAGGAAGAAAAATAAAGAAAAGAAAAGAAAAAGACTGGTGCCCAAAAGGAAACATAAACACCTTTTAAAAAGTTGTTGGTCTCATCTTTCTGCTTTTTGGCTTTTGCTGAGAGCCAGCATGGCATAATAGTTTGAGCAGGGGTAGGCAACCTTTCCCCTTTAAGGGCTGAAGGACTTCAGCTTCCAGAATCCCAGGAGCAATTGGCCAACATGGCTGAGGCTTCTGGGAGCTGAAGTCCCTCGGCCCTTAAAGAGGAAAGGTTGCCTACCCCTGAGTTTGAGTGTTGGACTTTGTCTCTGGAGACCAGGGCTCAATTCCTAGCTTGGTCTTAAAACCCACTGGGTGATCTTGGGCAAGTCACGTGCTCTCAGCCTCAGGGAAAGGCAATGGCAAACCTCCTCTGAACAAATCTTGCCAAGAAAACCCTATGGTAGGTTTATGTTAGGGTAGCCATAAGTTGGAAATGACTTGATGCACCACATCATCATCATCATCATCATCAACAACAACAACAACAGTTGCCTTCACCTCATTTGTAGTTTATGGCTTTAACCCAATTGATAGACCCAGCTAAAGTAGACTTGTTTAATCAATGAGATTTACCACTAAATCATCACTTATAATTCAGGAATTGATTCAATGATTCTGTTCTAGTTGGGACTGTTGTGGTGGTGTGCTTTCACACTATTTCTGAGTTATGGAGATCCTAAGCCAAACCTTGACCTAAATAGCCTCAGGGCACCAGATACCATCTAATTTTGGAAGCTAAAGAAGATCAGCCCTGGTTAGTACTTGGATGGGTGACTGTCAATAAATACCAGGTGCTGTTGACTGTATTATAGAGGAAGGAACTAGCAAAAGCATCTCTGAGTACAGTCACCCCTCTGTTTTTGCAGACTTGAATTCCGGGTCTTGGTAATTCATGGAGGGACGAGCCCCATTGGCTAAAATGGTGTGCATGCCTGTGGGGCTTGAATATATGCGAGTTTCCATTTTCGCAGGGGAGGGGTCCAGAATAGAGCCCCATGAAAAGAGAGGGGTGACTGTACTCTTTGCTTAAGAAAACCCTATGAAATTCATGGGCCGCCATAAGTTGATGACAACTTGAAGGCACATACATACACAAGACAAACCTCTTTTAATTGGACAAGATATGTCTGTTCCTAGCAGTGAAACCAAAATGGCAGATTTTGGGCTGAATCCAGTACTGGAAATACTGCAACAGGTTGAGCATCCCTTATTTACCATACCAAAATAGTCCAAATGGGTGGTTTAGATCAGCAGCATTCCTACAACGGGTGTCACAGAAGGAAAAGGTCACAGATGAAGGGAATGAATATCTGAAAGTGCTACAGACTGTCAATTTGGACAGAAGCCTACACTATGATGCAACCTCTAGTCTTAAATCTGCCCCATTGCCAGCAAAAGAGGGAAGCCATTCCCAAAATTATCTTGAGATGCATGCTAAGACAGTGCATCAAAATTCCTTCTTTTTATGAATATTCTTGTTCCAAGATTAAATTTAAAATATTTCAGCCTCTTCAACATATTGAATGTGTACATTTGCATACATTAGGCAAGTCTGTTATTCTCCTGTGCCTTCAGAATCAGCAAGCTGGTTTGCATTCAAACCTGCTTTGGAAAAGGAACATCTTCTTAATTCATTCCAGTGCAAACATACCAAGACTGCTCACGTAACCATGATTCCATTTGCTGATGTAAGGCAAACACTAAATGTTTGCATCCAGCCAACTCCTAGAACTTTAATTGGGGTTTTGAGACAAGAAAAGGAGCAGCCAGGTCATTTTGAGGTCATTCTAAAAACTGTAGAATTGGGAAAAAATTGCTGGCGGCTGCTGGCTTCCATGTCAGTGAGGCATGAATTTGCCCTGGGTTTTAGTTAAAGAGGTTCAGCACCTTGGAAATTTTCTTTAAAGTTCAGAATAATATCTGGAATGGTTTTGTGATGCAACTGACTTGGAAACTACCAGCAGTCTCTGGTTCATGCTAAAAGAATCACTGATGACAGTATTTATTCCTTTATAAAAATGCCTTTATTGATATGTTGAAAATTAATAAGCAAACATCTTGAGTTCTCCAGAACTCTGCTTCAGCTTAGAAAAGACTTCCACAACCCAGAACTTTCCAGATGTGTGGATGTCAACCACACAACTCCCTGATGGGGTTTGTGGTCCAATGTATCTGGTGGGCACCAGGTTGATGGGGGCAGAAAGGAAGTAAGGAGAGCAAACACTGTACATGATATTGATTCTTCTACACCTGTTGTGCTCCATATTAAAGCTGTTGTCTTATATTTGCTTTGCTTAACATCAAAGCCTGGAGAAGAGTTCAGAGAATTCAGAAAGTCTTCTGATGTTGACATTGATTCAGTTGGTTTCCTGGTGGCTTTTGGACAGTTTCCTGTTTCTTTGACAGTTAATTCTGTTGAAGTTCTGGCTGAGCTATGGAATGGGGGAAGGGACCAGAACAAAGAGAGATCCTCATTCTTCTACCCATTTGTCTCAATCCTATAATGCAACACTCTGCATTTTGCTTGTGAAATCAGCCTGGATGTCTGTTTTTCCTGATCAAATGCGAAAGAGGGTTTTGTCTGTTGATGCAGATGAGCGATGTGGATCCAGGTCTGTATGGTACTAGGACTAGATGAGGCCACTCCTTCTTAATCTCATTTTGTGGGGTAAAAAGCTGGTCATTCTGTCATGGATCCCACTGTCTTGCTTCTTCACTTTTTCTCTGTCCCAAGCAACTAGTGTGGTCATATGTCCTGTTACACTGAGAACAGTGTTGGGATGTATTGTATTTCCATTTAAATTATACTACTGTTTTTCTGAATTAGTACTGATACAATAAAATTATCTTATGGAAATATACAAATCTATGTCCTTCTTTAGTCTCTTTTTTAATGTCACATCTCCTCTTTTATGGTGAAGCAGAGGTGACCCTCTCCAAGCAATCTGTTATCTTTAGTCATTCTTCGGTATCATGCAAACTTGCATGTAACCCGTTTTTTGAGTTGAATAGATTCGGGATCGTAGAATTGATCTGAGCCAAAACGAAGCTCACATTTTCCATTACTGGATGCCTCCGTGTCTATTTACCATGGTTAATGTTCACACTTACTTTTGCACTGGAACAAAATGGATTCTCAATATCTGGTTTGTTTTTAAAAATGTCAGTCATATGATGCACATGTGCATGTTTCAGGTTACACAAGCACTCAGAAGTGTGGCCGTGCACACCAGCTGTCACTATTTCCATGGGCCTCTGTGTGTTTATGTGTATGTGTTTATGTATGTATGTGTGTGTGTGTGTGTGTGTAAGATGCACACATGCTCTCCCCCCCACTCCTCCTCCTCTTTCCCTCCATGCCGGGGAATGGGTTGCTAGAAGTAGAGAGAGTGCTGGGCGATTTTTATTTCTATGGGAGCAACAGCTGATCCAGTCAGAAACACACAAGCACCTTCCTCCCCACTTCCCCTAGTCCAGCATGCATGCACATACACAGACACATACACAGACACTTTCTCTATCTCCCTGCCTTAGCTCCTTTTATGTTTGGTTCCCCCCCCCCCCCAGCAACTGACTCTTCAACCCCCTTCCACCCCCAATGCCAGCCATGCAAACCCCAGTGCCAGAAACAGAAGTATCCCCCATGGCACCCACAGATCCATACATCCCAGGGGAGAAATCCCCATGACACCCACGGATTCATGCATCCCGGGGCAGAATCCCCCATGACACCCATGGATCTACGCATCCTGGGGGAGAATCTCCCATAACACCCATGGATCCATGAATCCCAGAGGAGATTTCCCCCATGACACCCACAGATCCAGAAACCTTCTGTTCTTCTCTCTTCCTTGGCATTGTGGCTGGCAAAATCAGAACCTTAGTCCAAATGAGATGTTTTTGAAATCTTGGAAGCAGTTCTATAAAAGCAGGAATGAGAAACATGTGGCCTGAAGATGTTATTAGACTGCAACTCCCACGATCCCTTACCCTATGCTGGCTGGGACTGATTTGATAACATTTGGAGGGCCAAAGGTTCTCCTTCTTTGTTTTAAAGGCTGCAGTGCTATTGCCTCATTTCCCAGAGCTTTGTACCTGATTAAGGTCCAGTGTGGCCCCAAGTCCTCAGCAATGCTACTGTCTATTCAAATATCTATTACATTGTAATTTTGTAACCCTGTTTTCTACGATTTGCTGTGGACTTTGTTGTTGTTGTGTACCTTCAAGTCATTTCCGACATATCCCAACCCTAAGGTGAATCTATCATGGGGTTTTCTGAGGCTGACAGTGTGTGACTTGCCCAAGGTCATCTAGTGGGTTTTCATGGCCAAGCAGGGATTTGAACCCTGGTATCCAGAGTCATTGTGGACTACAACTGCCTATTACTGTTCCCTTGTCTTGATTTCATAAACAAACAAGCTTTATTAGCACTGACTTATGTTTTGTGTTGCACTGATTAATTTTTTAAAAAAATGTGTAGAGGGAGGTGAGAACATGTAGCTTCTCATTTATATACCTAGGGATTTATTTGTCTTTTCCCCTAGAAAATAAATACCATGTGCTCATGAATGTTTAATTTTTCTCTTTCAGTGAAGCCGTGATCGCTGGAATCTAGAAAATGCATGTATTTAAATACATTATAGGAAATAAGAAAATTAACAGAGGGGGTGACATGTTCATCTGCCCCTCATCTCTGAGAGGGGCTAAATAAGTGGGAAGTAGACTATGCACTGTATGAAAGATACCACAGTTTTAAAATATGTTTTGCCTCTGAAATGTAAATACTTGCATATTTTTAGAATTAGCTTATGACCTCATTTAGGAATGGATGCAGAGTGATTGAATACATCACTTAATAGCCATACAATGTGCAGACTGGTTTACAAATATACATTTTAGATACAGGATCGCCAGCAATTGGTGAGAGATAGCAGACCTACAGAAGGAAGTGGGATTGTTTCACATCTAATCAGAACATTTTGTCACCAGAGGTGAAGGACAAGATGCTGAGCACTACACTTCCATGTATAGAACTGACTGCCTTGACAGTGGAAGCATGCTTCAGTATGAGCAAGGGTACAGCATCCTTCAATGGAGTTGAGGACAGGAGGATAGCTGAGGGGACACAGTATGGCATATACAGCTCTGCCCATTTGGCAACTGCTTTCTGCAGTGGCTCCTGGTCTGCCAAATATCAGAGGTGGTCCTGATAGTTGCTTACTGCATATTTATCATAGAGTTCAAATCACATATTTATTGTCCTGATTCACTAAACACGTACACTGATTGGCTGGGAGGGAACCACCAGCAGGCAGAGGCAGTAAATTACCAGCAGCTAGAAAATGTCCTTGCCTGAGGGAGTCCATTAAGAGAAAAGTGTTTGTCAAAGCAGCCAGAGTTGAGGAAGGCAACAAGAATCAAGGTCAACATGGTCCAAGGATCGAAGAAGCCAGGAAGTCCAAAGTATGAAGTGCAAGAGTCTGGAAACAGATATCAGGGACAGGAATGCTGGCCTGGAAACAGAGAAGTTGCTTCCAGCACTCACCTTAGGCAGACTCATCTCTTAAATAGCCTGACATCAGCTGGTCCTAATCAGAGCTTCCCTGTTGCTACTTGGACCACAGCCGCTGAGTCTCTTTGTTGTATCCTTTTGTCCCTCCTCCTTGATTGAGAACTTAGGACCCCAGCTGTGTCCTCTGCCTCATCAGCAGGAGATTCTTGCCTTTGTCTTGCTGGCTGAGGTTACAGGATGAACTGGCTGAGGCTGCTCTGCAACAGGGAAAGATGCAGGCTGTTCTCTGTCTGGAAGATTTGCCATCTCATCAGACTCTTCCCCTGAGTCCCAGTCCTGCAGTTCCTGGCCCATGACATTTATCTTTTATGCTGCTGGATCTGGAATTTGAGAAACTGACTTCATATTGCCAAATTGTAAGAGCAAGCACTGTGGGGAAAAATTGTAACAGTTATATCAAAGAGATTCCACACCCATCTTTTTATATTTTATATTTATATTTTTAACTGAACCATACATTATGGGTCTCAGCATGGAACTTTGGCCTAGAACTCATGCTGCCATCTTAGAATGTCTGCTATGATATGTATATTGAGCCACCATTGTAATCTGTGTTTGTACATAATATATTGGCACTAGATAGGCTTACCAGGTTGGATACAAGGTGTATGAGTGTGTGTGTGTCTGAGAGAGATCGTGTGTGTGTGTCCAGCTCTGTTTCCTAGCTGGATCAAAGCACTGAGGGTGATGTCACTGCTGTACATCCAGCTACAAGGAATATTAAATAATATAATAACAAAATAAATTAATATAATGTATACAGTCAATATGGATCACGAATGAATAAAAATATATACAGAACCAAACAGAATGCCACAACTTACAATCATTAGGAAAATAAAAGTAGTACAGATTGAGTCTCTTAAGTGAAATGCTTGGGACCAGAAGTGTTATATATATATATATATATATTGAGATATCTTAGAGATGGTACTCAAGTCTAAACATGAAATTCATTTATGTTTCATATGCACCTTATATTCATAGCCTGAATGCAATTTTATACACAATATTTTAATAGTTTTGTGCATGAAATAAAGTTTGTGTACATTGAACTATCAAAAAGCAAAGCTTATGCTACAACTTCTTTTTTACATTTCTCACATTTAATCCCGTGAATAAAAGTGGTGCATTTATTTATTTATATGGAGTGTTCATACCCCTCTCTTCAGCCACAAAGGCTCTCAGAGTGGCTTACAAATGGTTGATTAAGAAGGTTCCCTGGCCTCAGGCTTACAATCTAAAAAGACATGACACAAAAGAAGAAGGGAATGACAGTGGGGAAGGCGATCAGGTCCAGCAGTTCTTCTCTCTTTCTGAGGTATGGACCATGGCAGATGGACTGGAGGGAGGGCTCTCCTTCTTACGCTAAGCTAGGAGCTGGGCCTGTCTCTCTCCCTCTTAGGCCGGATGGTATCAGATGGACTGGAGGGAGGGCTCTTCTTGGGTTAGGCCTGATGGAGCTGGGCCTGACTCTCTCCATCTGAGGCTGGATAGTATCAGTTGGACTGGAGGGAGGGCTCTATTATGCCTCTTTATTCATAGGATAATTACATGATAATGGCGACGTTGTGAGAAAATCTTTGTGTTATTGCCCGATATTGACAGGAGCATAGCACTATGCTCCTGTCTTCTTTTTCCTATGTGATAAAGTCCAGATTTTCAAAGGTGTTACAAGATCACTTTGCATACTGATATTCCAGAATAACACAGCTATGTCTCTGGATGAGTTAAGTTATTTATTTCAGTCTGGTTTCAGGCCTAACTGTAGGACCAGAAACAGCTTTGGTCATCTTGGTGGATGACTACACCAGAAATTTAGCAGTAGTATATCCCTATTGGTTCTATTAGATCTCTCAGTGGTTTCAATACTATTGACCATGGTATCCTTTTGGGCTGTCTTCCTGGGGCTTATAGGCACTGATTTACAGTAGTTCCATTCCTTCCTGGGTGACATGCAAAAAGTGGTACCATAGGACTTCTGTTTGACCTATTTGCTGTTAGCCTTCCAGGTTCTTTTTTGTCCCCAATATACTTGAAACCACTGGGAGAGATTGTCTGGAGTTTGGCAGTCCACTGCCATCAGTATGCAGACGACAGTCAACCGAATTACTCTTTTCCACCTCAATCCAGGGAAGCTATTTCATTATTAAATGATTATTGATCATCAATAATGGACTGGATGAGAGTAGACATCCAGAGAAGACAGGGGTGTTCCTGGTCAGTCAAAAGACAGATCATGGAATATGGATTCAGTCTGTTTTGCATGGAGTCTGTTTTGCATGGAGCCCTGCAGGTTCAGCTTTCTTTGGTAGCCAATTTCACACTTCAGGCTTGTGCACCAGCTGCCCTTTCATAGAGTGTCTGGTTTGGCTATAGTGACACATGCCTTAATTAATCCCATTTGGATTACTATAACATGAATTATTACTGTAATATATATTTGAAGCATATTCAGAAATTCCAGCTGGCCTGCACAGCTGCACCCTGACTAATAAGCAGGGCTAGATAGAGGAAGCATAGAATAACGCTGTTAGAACAACTCCAACTAGTCTATTTTCAGGCACAATTCACAGTACTAGTTATGACCTGAAAAGCTCTATATGGCTCAGGTCCAGGTTATCTGAAGGACCATATTATCTTACATCAGCCTGTCTTTGTGTTAAGTCCTCTGTGGAGGGCCTTCTCTCCATCTCCCCACCCTTATAGGTAGAGCGTGTGGAAATACAAGAAAGATCTTTCTCAGTGGCTCTAAAATGCCTTTCCTAGAGAACCCTACACCGACTCCCTCCATGGTGTACATTTATTTATTTATTTAATATATTTGGAGTATTTATACCCCACTCTTCAGCCACAAAGAATCTCAGAGCGGCTTACAAAATGGTTAATTTGACAGGTTCCCTGCCCTCAGGCTTATAATCTAAAAAGCCATGACACAAAAGGAGAAGGGAATGGCAGTGGGGAAGGGGATAAGGTCCAGCAGTTCTTCTCTCCCTCTGAGGCCTGGACCATGGCAGATGGACTGGACCATGGCAGATGGACTGGAGGGAGGGCTCTCCTTCTTAATCTAAATTAGGCCCAATGGAGCTGGACTACCTCTCTCCCTCTGAGGCTGAGGAGGTAATGCAGGTAACAGAGCCTTGGCTCTGTCCAGCAAAAGGACAAACCTTTGCCCTCTATACCCAGTAGAGGAATAAAGTGCAAGTGTAAAGAGCAGTACCTGCCAAATCAGGGCTTCAGTCCTGCAACAATTAGACCACTGAGGGAAGCAGAGGTCCAAGGCAGTAGCAAACACAACAGCATCTTCTTTCCTACAGCCCCCCTGATGGTCTCTGTGGTCCTCAGTCTCTCTGATGGGTGTTGTTTGGTAAGGCCTCCCTCGAAGTCCTGTTTTTATAGTTCAGCAAGGCAAGGCAGCTGTGCTGGGTGGAGGTCAATGCCTGCTGAGGGCTTCAGTCCTGCAAAGAACAAGACCTCTGAGGGAAGCAGAGGTCCAAGGCAGTAGCAAACCAGGGGTAGGCAAACTGTCCCCTTTAAGGGCCGAGGGACTTCAGCTCCCAGAAGCCTCAGCCATGTTGGCCAATAGTCTGGGATACTGGGGCTGAAGTCCCTCGGCCCTTAAAGGGGACAGTTTGTCTACCCCTGCGTAGCCTTTTCCTTCCTACAGCCCCCTGATGGCCTCTGTGGTCTTCAGTCTCTCCCCTGATGGCTCCTCTCTCCCCCAAAGGCCACAGCAGTGGTGGTTGGAATGGAGGGAGGATGCCTCACCAGCTGCTGCGACTAGGTAACGATGGCTCTTCTCTCCCTCAGAGGCCACAGCAATGGCAGTTTTGGGTGGCAGGTAAAGATATATTTGTCTCAATAATCATTTGGGAACTGGCTACTCACGGGGAAAGGCTTCTAATAATATGCTGTATTGTTTACATTTGTTCCCTTTTTAATGAGTATGCTTTTAAAATTGCCTTTGATTCTATTGATAGTTTAATTATATTTTAACTTTCATATATTTCAGTGATGTGAAATCTAATCTGTGTGTATTTTAACTTTTGTAAGCCTCTTTGAATTCCAGGGCTGGGAAAAAGGCAAGATGTGAATAAAACGTCTTTATTTTCATCTTCATAAGCATCACCATTATCTCCAAGATTTGAATCCAGGAGAAATAGCATTTCTGATTCAAGTCTCTAACAGCTTGTTATCTAGGAAACATGAACAGCAGGTTCACATTTCTGCAATCTTGTTGTTGAAGAAGAAACTTGGTTTTATACGCTAGAGCTTTGGTGATATTAACATCATGCAACACATCCCCAAGATCTTTCTATAGTCTAATGTTCTGCACTTTTCTTCATGTCCCCTAGAACATTCTTTGAGACACAGGCTGATGGCCGGTCACATGGATTTCACATGACAGCAGTTCTGTTCTTTGAGCTCAGGCTCAAAATCTGTTTGGTTAAGTTGCCAGAATGAGAAGACATTCACTTTCCATCCACACACCACACCCATTCCTGTTTTCCCCCCTCACCACTTTAGTATTTGCTTTCCTGTTCACTTAATTATAGGTTGTCTATGAAATGGTCCCTCACTATTTCCTCTTGGGTTTATGTTGATCTGCCAAGAAGTTTTATTTCTCTGTGTGAAGACTCAACATGCCTTAGCTTACAGATTATCAGGATTTAGAAAAGTTAATTTTTAAGACCACTACTCCCCAAATCCCTCAATTCTAGCATTTCAAGACCTAAATACAACTCTTAGGGTCTGAACAGACTGCCAGAAATAATCCAGCTCAAAACCACTTTAACTGCCCTGGGTCAGTGCTAGGGAATCATGGGAACTGTAGTTTATTGTGGTACCAGAGTTCTCTGAGAGAGAAGGCTCAATGTCTCAGAAAAAAACTACAGTTCCCATGATTCCCTTGCACTGGCCAGGGCAGTTAAAGTTGTCTCAAGCTGGACTATTTCTGGCAGTCTGTTCAGGCCCTTAGTCTCAACTAGAGCAGAACTATTGAGTCAACAGGAGCCTAGTTAAGTGAAGAATTAGTTAATCTTCATTCAGCCCAGTTGGGACTAGCAATTTAATTTTGGCCCACAAAATTAACTTTCTCAAGCACTGGATGAGGGTTCTTCACCCCTCCAGATGTTTTGAACTATAACCCCATCATCCTTGAGCAATATTAGTGCTGTCTGTGCATGATGAGAACCGTAGTCCAAAATCATCTAGAAGGTTGAGGTGGTTGCTATAGAAGTTAAAATTTTCTGTTCATGTAATGCCATTCTGACAATACATAGGGTTGACTAAATAGAGCAGAGCACTAGTACAGTACTGGAAACATCCAACGTCAGCCTGCCAGCTTAGACGCTCAAAAGCTTCCAGACCTGGAGAACCATTCATATTGCTGCCACACTTCATAACTTTAGACTCAAATCTGGAGAGCACGACTGATAGGAAGGCCTTGTTCCCTCTCTTTCACTAAAGTGTTTAAAATATTATTCCATTCACTAACTCGGAAGCAATATCCAGTTATCATATTGCAGCAACAGGAATGACCTGATGTCAGGCAGAATTTTCATTATCCCTCAGGATATTAAAATCTTGATATTAAAGTTGTCAAAATTTTGATAACAGACTCTGCGAATGATTGCTCCTTGGTAAGCATCTTTAAATATCATTTTAATAAAGTAATAGTTCATATACCACAGTTGCTAATATTGATTAATACAATCAGGCTAGAGAGAGAGAGAGAGAGAGTGTGTGTGTGTGTAACCATTAGCACAGGTGAGAAAATATTTATGAGAAAAATAATTGAAGAAGTAGTATATCAGTTGACAAACACAGATGGATTGGCCAAGTACCCCATCTCTCTCAAGATCCTGCTTATTTCCAGCGATCTATTTTTTAAAAATATAGTTTATACTCAAAGTAGTGTTCTGTGGTTATGATTCTAAGTAAGCTTAGGCTATACTTATATAGCTAATTCTGGCATGGCATACTAAGGTTTCAGATTAAGATGGAGGCCACAAAGGGCTCATTCCCACTATGATTTAAACCGATTTGTTGATTGGTTTATATGTGTCTCGTTCACACTGGAAATGATTTCAGACCTGACTGCATTCGGTCTGAATAGTGGAGAATTGAGGTGATGCAAGGCAAATGCAAAAGAATCACATTTTTTTGAAGATGGATCTTTTGGTGGTTCTTTTGAATAGAATAGTTTTGCAAGCATGTTCAACAAATGTGAATGATGTTCAGATCTTAATCGGATCACACTGGAGGGGAAGAACTATATGGCAGAGGGTTGGCAGAGGGGTGTAACCCATCCTGCCCCAGGTTTTGGGAAATCTGCTATTTCCCCACCCCCACCCCCAGTGCTGCATCGGTGCTGTCTTTTGACTACTGTGGGGGCTTTCAATTTTAGATTTTAAACACTACCAAGTGTCCCTGTAAATCTGACTGGTCCTGATTTCAGTTGTTTTTGCATTTTTTTTTCCTGGATGTGCCAAATATTTTCAAGAGGTAGGACAACTCTGGGGGTACTTTTCCAGGGAGGGGGCATTTAGCATGTTTTTTTTTTAATTTAAATGACAGATTTTGTAATCACTCGCTTTTCTGTGAGTTCTCTAGAGTGAGTAATGGGTCTCCTGACGGGAATTCCTCACTGCTCTGGAATGACATGTGCTTGCATCACCGATGATGCGTAGATGTGCATCATATGATTGACATTTAAAAAAAAAGTCTGGGATGGATCAATCGCATTCGATACTGACCATGCATTTTGTAGCAGTGCAAATCTAGTGTGAATGACAATCATGTTAAAAAGACACAAATGCTCTCTCTGCAGGGATGACAGGCAGCTGCCTTCTCATGTGATTCCTGTTCATCACCTGGCACCATTGCTGAGGTCACAACAAGGCAACCAGCCATGTTATTGATGCTGGGCACCTCATTCTGACTTCAGAACAACTTGTGCCTGAATCAGGGGTGCTGGGTGGCTTGCAGGGATGGTGTAGGAAAGCAGCCACTCATCATCACTATGGAGAGAGCCAAAAACCTGGAGCAAAAGAAAAGGTTTTAAAACCAGGTTAAGGGGAGGCAAGGCTGAATTGGGTGCAGATGTTGTGAAGACAGACTGCGTCTGATTCGGAGTTTTGGCTCTGCGTTATAGTGGCCATTCACACTATGGAACCGGTTTATTTCCATGATGTTCACACTCACCCCAACTGCAATTGATGCAGTTTGTGCCCCCCTCTGAAAAGCCCACTGAAACTGGTGCATTTGACACCAGACCCCTTAGTGGTTCTTTTTTAAAGATCCGTAATGATCCACATCTTTGGTAGTTATTATTATTATTAATAAGGTTCATTCATATAGCACTATAGGTTTACAACTACATCTTTGGTAGTGTAAGTACGCTACAGAATCTATTTGGATTGCACTGCATATTCCCGGAAATGGAGGTGCCTCCATTTTAAATTGATACAGTGGCAGATGTGAATGGCAACAGGGTTAAAATGGCATGGAGAGATTCGATTGCAGTAAATGTAGTGGAACACTGAACTGATTCTGAATTGGTTGTGGATCACTGCAGAGAATGGAATCTTTTCATTCAAAAAAGTAAGTGTGAATGATCCCATGCAAACAGTGACCTCAGGGAGACATCAGAGTAAATAACCCATGTAGAGACCCCAGTCTTTCCATGGGAGGAAGGCTGAGGAAAAGAGTCACACAATCAGTCTTGCTAATATGGTTTAGGATCTTTAAATACTGGAAGAGGCTGATCTTTAAACACTGTGGGCTGAAACTGCAGGGTCTAACACTCCTCCCTGGCCTCATTCCCACTATGTTATAAACTAGTTCACTAATCAGTCTGAAGTGGTTTAAATGACCCTGGTTCACACTTGAGCCAAATCACTGAAGCAGTTTGGCAAGGGGGGGGGCTGTGCTAGATCCATTTAATATGTATCTCTTTGATGCTCATGTTTTCTGTGTCTTTTGCAATAAATTGATTCAGTGCAAGTGTGAACGGGATGCAGATCGAAATTGCCCTTTAAATTTGCTGGCTGGCTGAAGAGGGTCCATTTTGAATCAATTCATTAGTCAATGTGAACAACAAGTGGGTTATTTTACAACAAGAAAAAGCGATCAGGGCAAATGTAGTGTGAACCATGCTCCGCTGTTGAATTGATCCATCGATTCGGATCACAAACTGATTTATTTGTAAGTGGGAATGAGGCCCCTGTAAGCTTTAAAAGGCACACTAGTCCACTGAGCTTCAAGGGGAAGAACTGAGAATATCCCATTTCACACTTTTCAAGAACTTAGAATATTTAGAATCACAGTGGAGCATATTCCCACTTTCTACATGCCATACAAATGGCTTCAGTTTGCCAATTCAGAAAGTGGGACACAAATAACTTTGCACATATGCACACTGTGCTGCATCTGCTACTGTACATGAAGGAGCCTGTTGACACCTTGTTATTTGCGGGTGATCCAAATGATGGTTCTCACCTTTTTTCAAATTAGTACTGAACGTGAGCACTTATAGAAACACTGAGTACTGAAACACTGAGGTGACCTCAAGCTATATTTTTTCACAGGCACATAACTATTTTGACTACTAAAATGTTCTTGAGTTTGATCCCACCCTTCACTTCTAGTATATATTGGAACATGTAAGCCTAATATATCATATCACTCTGCCTACATCTCTTCCTATCAATTGTGAATGTAAATGAATAATAGATTACATAGGGAAGAAGCATGGCTAAGTGATTGAATACACTTCTTGTAAGAAGGTCTGGGGTCCAGTTTCTGCCAAGATGGCACCCTCTGCCCAATCCATATACAGAAACAGACTGGATTGTCATTTCCCTATTCCTCAGTGCTGCCAATGGGACAGCATCTTCCATCACAGCTGAGGCTGTGTGGGCTAACTTCAGGGCCCTAGGACAGGTTGTGAGGCTTATATAGCTCTTCCCTTCAACAGAAAACACCCTAAGAATTCAGAAGGAACAGCCAGGAGGCTGTCCCTGGCATTTGCTTTCTAAGGGCATTACCTCTCTATACCTATAAAGATGCAGCTGGTCCTGTGTATTTAAGCCACAATTCCTTGTCTTGTCTCTCTACTGAGAACATATATAATCTACCACCACAGGAAAGAACAGTGTGCGAACTGATCCTCCTGTTGCTTACATCCTTTCCTATTGTATTTCGTTAACAGAGAGACAGGTTCAGAACTGATTGGCAGCGATTACAAATATAAGCTCTTAAAGCTTGAACCCAATAGCAATCTGAAATGTATTCTGTCAGAGTTTGTCAAAAGTTTGAAATGTTCCAAGAACATCCCCCCCCCCATTTTTTAGTCTTATGGCACAGGAAGATTGACATTTCTTCTTCTCATTTCTTTAAATTATACACATACACATATCCCTTTCATGCAGATTGCCAACTGCAATTTTTTTTCAAATCCCAAAATTTATTCCAGTGATCAGCTCAACCAAGATGATCCATCTGATATTGGAGGTTGGGGGCTTCCATGTCAATAGGGCGGTGAATACGCTCTGAGTATTAGCCTGACGTTTTAAGGCATATCCAAAGTACTGAAACCTCTCCAAAAATATGTTCAGTGCCTTGGATAGTTCCTTTAAAGTTCAGGCTAAATGCCAGAGTGGAGTCACTACCTTATTGACATGGAAGGCAGTATCTGCCATTGATCTTTGATTAAAATCTCATCTAAATCACACTGAGGATGGAGAATATGAGCTCATTCAGCGGTTCTTGGACTTCAGCTCCCTTGGCCCAGCCTCACTTCGAAGGATAATAAGTGCTCCACTCCAACAAAATCCTTGGTTACATCCTGTTTGGATTACTCTAATGCATTCTATGTTTCACTGCCTTTGAAAACTGCTCAGAAACTTCAATTGGCCCAAAGAGATGCAGCCAGGTCATTAACTGGGAGCACGTAACTCCATTTTTACAACAGGTTCACTGGCTGCCAGTCCATTTCTGGGCACAATTGAAATAACTAGTTTTCATAGAATCATAGAGTTCAAAGAGACCACAAGGGCCATCCAGTCCAACCCCCTGCCATGCAGGTACTCAAAATCAAAGCATCCCCGACAGATGGCCATCCAGCCTCTGTTTAAAGACCTCCAAAGAAGAAGACTCCACCATGCTCCAAGGGAGTGTGTTCCAGGAAGTTCCTCCTAATGCTTAGGTAGAATCTCATTTCCTGCAGCCTGCATCCATTGTTCCGGGTCCTGGAGCAGCAGAAAACAAGCTTACTCCATCCTCAGTATGACCTTAAAATATTTGAACAGGGCTATCATATCACCTCTTAACCTTCTCTTCTCTCAGTTAAACATACCCAGCTCCCTAACTCTCTCCTCATAGGGCACGGTTTCTAGACCCTTCACCATTTTACTCACCCTTCTTTGGACACCCTCCGGCTTGTCAACATCCTTTTTGAATCGTGGTGCCCAGAACTGGACACAGTATTCCAGGTGAGGCCTGATCAAAGCAGAATAGAGTGGCACTATTATTTCCCTTGATCTAATAATAATAATAGTAATAAAATTTATTTATACCCCGCTCCTCTGCATAGCAATCGGGACAACTTCCAAAATAGGCCCCATCCTTACTCTGCTTCCATCAGCAAGTCAAAACATGTAATCAGGCTTTTATAGAGTGACTAGGGTTGGGCTTTTAGTGCTCTGCCATGCTCTTTTTAAGGTTTATATATAGCCTTTTAATGAATTTTAATATTTTTACAGTCAGTTCTCCAAATCCATGGATTCTGCATCCATGGATTCAATCATCCATGGCTTGAAAATATTTTTTTTTCTAAATTAAAAAAATCCTTATTTTGCCATTGTTTAAATAAAGGACACTATTGTGCTACTTGACTGTATATAATGGAACTTGAACATCCATGGATTTTGGTATCCAGAGGAGGTCCTGGAACCAAACCCCAGTGGCCTACTCTAATGTACATTGTCCTAACTTTATAAATTGTTTAATAGCTTTTGAAATCTTAGATTGATATTTTTATTAATGTTTTGTATAGATTTAATTTCTATTGTTTTAAATATGTTAAAACCTTGAGTCCCATTATTAGGAGAAAGCTAGGACATAAATGAATACAACAAAAACAAAAACAATAATGCACCAGAGATATTATAAGCCCTTAGTGGATAATCTAGCAAATATATAAAAGATTTGGATGATAGCAAAGATAATTTGGCACCTTTACACAGCAGATTCAGTTTAATACATTTATGATATAAATCAAAATGCCAGCAAGACAGATTTATGCTATTTATCCAGTTTCCTAAAATTGCAACAGAACCTTAGTGACAATATGGATGCCTCAGGGGAAGGTCATGGCAAATACCCTCTGAAGAAGCTTGCCAAGAAAACCTCATGATAGAGTCCCCTTAGGATCACCATAAGTCAGAAAGGCACACATCAACAACAACAATCATATATAAGGCTATAGTAGAATGTAGTTCATTCCAGATTCAATTATGAAAGGTCAACCAGTTCAAAATTTTCTCCCTATCCTTTAAAGTTCAGTGCAACATGTATCAAGGAGAACTACACACTGTGAATGTATCATGCCTGAGGTATGATGATGAATACACATTTTGTGTCAGTTATATCACGTGCACATCCATGAAAGGAGAATTCTACAGATTTCATGGACTGCCAAAAAGACAAACAAATGGGTCCAAGAGCAAATCAGGCCTGAACACTCCCTAGATGCCAAGATGACTAAACTAAGACTATCGTATTTTGGAAATATCATAAGAAAACATAACTCACTCGAAAAGATAGTAATGCTTGGTAAGGTAGAAAGCAGTGGGGAAAGAAGAAGACCGCATTACGGATGGATAAACTCAATCAAGGAAACTATGGATCCATGTCAGTGGGGCAGTGAAGCTCTACCAGGTAGTTCCAGGGGCCTACTCAGAATTAGAGCTATGATTCCACTTTAACTGCCATGGTTCTAATCTATGGAATCCTAGGACTGGCAATTTAGGAAAAGGCATTTAGAAGTCTCAGTCAAAGCACTCAAGTGGCTCACCAGACTACGACTCCTAGGATTCTAAAGGATGGAACCATGGCTTTAACACACCAGCTTACTGTCCTGCCACAATTATGTAATTCAAAATAAATTAAAATAATATAAAATAATAAGAAAAATACTTCTAAAATATATGAAACAATTTAAACAATTCTGAACAGTAAAATGTTTAGAGACAGCATGGTGTAGTGTTTTGAGTGTTGGACTGCAACTCTGAAGACCAGGGTTCAACTCCCACCTTGGCCATGAAACCTACTGAGTGACTTTGGGCAAGTCATACTCTCTCAGCCTTGGGAAGGCAATGGCAAACCTCCTCTGAACAAAAGTTGCTAAGAAAACCCCATGATCTTGCCATAAGTTGGAAATGACTTGAAGGCACACAACAGCAACAACAAAACCTAAGAACATATTAAGAACATGCTGAGGAAGCCAGGCATGGTAGCAGACAGCAACAGTCTTCACAAGACACCAACACTGCATAATGATTGGAACTCAAACTATGTAAAGAAATGATGCTTAACCCTTTCCTAATTACCATCTTTACCTCTGAAATTTTCTCCCATCAGCTTTTCTTTCAAAGGAGTGTATTTAATTCACCTAAGAGGAACTGCAGAAGTGTTTGTGAGAAAGTGTCTGTGGAAAAGACTCTTTGAAACAACTACCCCATTGCTTTGATCTCAGTCACTATAGGCCTAAGCAGACTGCCAGAAATAGTGCACATTAAATTGAGGCACTGCCCTGGCTCAGTGCTAGGGAATCACGGGAACTGTAATTTATTGTGGCACCAGAGCTTTCTGACAGAGAAGGCTCAATATCTCAGAAAAAAATACAGTTCCCATGATTCCCTAGCACTGAGCCAGAGCAGTGCCTCAATTTAATGTGCACTATTTCTGGCAGTCTGCTTAGGCCCTATATCCTGAAACTACATTTTTCTAGAAGAACCAGCTCATCATTTATTAATTTCTTGCACACTGTAGCATGTAGATTAGAGTATGTTCTCCCCACAATATAACTGAATAGTGCTATTAGCTGAGCTTTTTTTTTTTTTTTTTGTCCAGAAGAACAGTATCACCACTTACTTGGTAAATCCAGTGACTTACTGACTTTTTCATTCAAGGCAGATAGATAGATGTGTCTGTATCTCATAACATGATAAAGACCTGTCAACCTAATCCTTGGCTTAGATTCTTGGAAAGTCCTGACCAGTGTCTTCTAGAATTCTCCCTCCCTCCTTCTCTCCCTCTCATTCTCTTCTTCTTTTCTCTTTTCTTTCCTGCTCATAGTGAATCCTTCAAACTATGAGCTGCAATTTATTTCCTGGCTCTTGAACCCTCAAGGACAACCTTTAATCCCAAATAAGGCACCAGAGAAAGATAGCTGTCATGCTGCTTGCTGCATGCTTTGAGTGTACTACTAATAAGGCACCCAGAGACTCTAAAGCATAGGGATCAAAATCAATCCTGTCTCTTTTAGATTTGTGAGAGGTGGTATTTTCACAGAATTTTAGACTCAAAAGCAGAAATCAAGAAAGTTATTTTTTGGACTATAACTTCCAGAATCACCCAGCCCATGGTAACTTGGGGGGTATGTTCTCCCCCACTTGCAATGACAGCATTCTTGTGAAATGACTACATAGCCTCTCTTTAAATACTTCCAGCAAAGGAGAAACCACCACCTCCCAAAGTGGACCATTTCATTGTTGGACAGCTCTTAGAGCTAGGAAGCTTGCCTTAATGTATAGCTGGCACTCTTTATAGATAGCCTGTTATTTTCTGGTACAGTTGCCCAGAATAAATTAACTACGAATAAGAGATTTTTTTGTGGTCTCTCTTCACCCTGCAGCTAATTAAGGGGGAATTAGAAGGTACACGTCTTGCTATATTAATACAGAGAATAAGAAAAACCACCATAAGAAACACAGCAGGTTGCCTCCCTCATTTCTACAGCCAGTATTGCCTGGTCTCATGTTTTTTCCACTGCAGGCTTAGGTACATGTACTGGAAGTGGACTGTGTTCCGGACAGGTATCCTGGTCAAGCTCAAGTTGTTTTTGTGAACCAGAGCCACTCCGCCCCCCCCCGCCCACTTCCCCTTACCTGCTCACTGACGGAGTACCCGGCCGGGAGGGCCTGCGTCCATGTTATGGCGCTATTCTCTCCCAGCCAGGTCTCCGTAAAGCAAGCCAGGTCAGCATCCTCATCTAAGAGGAGATCGTGGATAATATGAGTCTTGTTCTTAACTGACCTGGCTAAATTCATGGGAGAGGGAACTGGTTTGCATTCTCCTTTCAGAGCTCAAGACAACATGGCTAGTTCAAATGAGGCAAACTCCATTCTTTGCTTTTCAGGAAGAAGCAAGTGATTACAATTTTGTATTTCTTTTATTAGCAATATCTAACTCTGCTACTCCAATCACAAACAAGAACAGAGAAATAGCTGGTACATGGAGTTCTAGAAAAACCATCACCGACATACCTTTCCTATCTGTAGAGTTTAGAGATATCCATTCAGAAGTATACTGCAACCTGACCAAGGCATATAATTGTGTTTCATGCATCTGTAGCTTTATAAGTACAATCTGAATATAAAGCAGCAGGAACTTGTTCTTTTAACTCTTTGATTCTCCAGCCTGCCAAATATGAGCAGGATAGGAGTTGCCTAGAGGGAGGTGGAATTATTCTAGTCTTGTTTCTGGTGCTGTGCTGAATTAATAGCTCTTTCCCAGCTCTGTTCTCTATTAATCTACAATGTTTTTCTCCACTGAGTGCAAGATAATTATTAAATGAAGAAAACAATTAAGAAATGCAATTAATTTTTGTGTTTGTAATGTGATGTGTGTGGGGTAAGGCCTCTTGTCTTAAGTGCTGACCAAACCTTAGTCTCTATATTGAATGGAAACTTTACAGCATAGTTGCTGCCCTTGAATAGACTAAAGGCCTAAGCAGACTGCCAGAAATAGTGCACATTAAATTGAGGCACTGCCCTGGCTCAGTGCTAGGGAATCATGGGAACTGTATTTTTTTCGGGGACATTGAGCCTTCTCTGTCAGAGAGCTCTGGTGCCACAATAAATTACAGTTCCCATGATTCCCTAGCACTGAGCCAGGTCAGTGCCTCAATGTAATGTGCACTATTTCTGGCAGTCTGCTTAGGCCCTAAGTCTATGAAAGTTTATGCTGCAACGTCTTTCACACAGTCTCAAAAGTACAACAAGATCCCTTTGCATACTGGCATGAACAATGGACACTTTCCATTTTCTGAATCTGCTATTGATTGTATATGATACGTGGCTTGCTCCAGAATATTTGAAGCATCATATTTCCCTTTCTGAGCCCATTAGAGCTCTAAGATCATCTGGAGAGGCTCTTCTCTCTGTCCCACCACCTTCTCAGGCTCATTTGGTGGAAAGTAGGTAGGGGGCCTTCTTGGTGGTCTCCCAGGGAGGCTAGGACAGTGCCCTGCTAGCTCTCCTTCCACCAGCAAATCACATTCTTATGCTGACTGGGACAGCTTTTAATGGTGTGCTATGCTGTTTTGCAGTTTTTATATGATCTTTATATAAATAAGCTGCCTTGAGTCCTATTATTATGAAAAAGATAGGATATTATTTATTTATTTCATTTCATTTCTATCCCACTTTTCTCCCAGAGTAGGACACAAGGCAGCTCACAAAAAGGAAAGAACACTAAATAAATAAATAAATAAATAATATTGCACTGAGTGGGGTTCAGGCTTAGTAATATGTACTGTTAGAGGATACTAACTGAAATCAATGGGACTTAACTGAGACATAGTTAACTAATTCTGTTGATTTCTGTAAACATGACTAATTCTGGAACCAGTTCAATGGAAATTCCTTTTATATGTGGTTGGAATCTTGTTGTTTAGTTCCAACCAGAGTGGACCCACTCAATCAGTTGCTAAATGGTGGGTCATTGTGTACTGTAGTGGGGTCTAACAATAGGATTTAGGACCATGTTATACTTAGGAATGCAGTCGACCAAATATTCTTCCAGGTATTCTGTGTATTCTCAGGCCAGTGTTGTCTGATGCTTGGTTGATCATGTTTTCAGGATGTAGAAGGTGGTTCTGAAATAGATATTACATGTTAGGTACAGTTACTCCACTAGTTCTTGCCTCAGGGAAGCAGTTAATGTTGTTTAAACAGTCATTAATTTTAATTTTTGATCTGAAGCTTGGTGGCAATGAATCCTATACTCACTCCAGATTCAGGCCCATCAAACTTAATGGAACTCGAGTGAGCTCCTGTCAGCAAATGAGCCTAAATAAGAGTGTCAGTATACAATTGAAACCAATGCCTCTCTATACAATTTTCTGTCAAATCTTTTCAAAATGATTGTCCTTCACCAGTTCCAATAAATCCTGAGTGTGGGGAAAATATAACTTTTATGGGATTAATTGAAAACACTGAGTGATTTCTATTAGCTTGCTCATTTTCATCACTGAACATATTTTTGTTACTCCTTTAGTGATACTGAGCTATCTGAAAGGCCATTATTTCTAGCATGAATCTGCCCAACTAATAAGATTGGCCTCAGAGGCCCAATTCCATGTCTCCTGCCAAGTGAAGTAAGTCAGGAGGTGACCAGAGATCTTTCCAGTCATAGCATCCCATTTACGAAATTCATGTTCAAGAGAGGTTCACTGGAGGGTGGGTGTCTTTTATAGTATTTTTGGTGCTAGCAAAATGATCCAGGCCACTAAATGCAGTATTCATGTTGTTGTTGTTGTTGTTGTTGTTGTTGTTGTTGTTGTTGTTGTTGTATTAAGAAAACCAATCCTTGTTGTAAAGCTGCTTTTTCATATGCTCTGCTCTTATATACATATTTTAAACAAAACTGTTCTTGTTGAAAGAACTTAACAAAATTCAACAGATTCAAATAAAATTAACAAACAGTCAGCATTCCTTAGCAAAATATATAATTTGTTTGTTACTGCTGTCAATTTCAATTTATCGTGACCCTGTGAATGAGAGACCTCCAAGTCACATTATCAAACAGGTCTGCTCAGGTCTTACATACTCTGAGCCATGGTTTCTTTGATTGAGTCAATTCATCTGGAATGTATTCTTCCTCTTTTCCTGTTTCTACTTTGCCAAGTATTATTGCCTTGTCTTCTCACGATGGTCCAAAGTTTGACAGTCTAAGTGGCGAAACAGATGGGCAGGAAAAAGTGGCTTGAAGCTGCCTTTTCTGAAGCCACATTGAAACCCCACCAACTGTGCCGCCAGCTCCCAAGGTGACTGGAGTGTGCATGTCATGACCATACGGCATGGCTTCAAGCCACATTGGTGGGTACTTTTTTTTTTTTAGTGTTCTCCCCACCATCCCTGCGCACCTTCGCAGGAATGAACTGCAGATGGCTGCCATCCCATTGCATGGCCATTCCTGTGAACCTGCACACATTCACATGTATAGCGCTTCATCAAGACAGGGCATCAGAGCAGAGGTGTGCCCATGCAGATGCCATCAAGGTACCATGTTTTGTGTATGTTGTACTCATCTCCATGAGAGGTTCCATGGTTTCTGTTTTCTGCATTGCCACCCCCACCACTTGTGTACAGTAGCTCTGTTCCTTTTAAATGGGCCCCTGCGATGTTTACATGCACAATTAGGGTTAGGGTTTGGAAAGAGCCCTTTAGAGAGGCACTGACTTTGATGCATTTATATGTACATGCGAAGGTGTGCATTTTCCAGGAAGAAGCAGAAAAAGGCAGCTTCTTTTTGAAGCATCTTTTCTCCCCATAACACCGCTAGAGGACGCTTTCTGGCTGGCTTCAAAGCATGCATCATCTAAACACCCTTCCTTGAAGCAGGCCTGAAACCTGCTTATTTTGCCTGTCTGTTTCACCCCTGTTGGCTTCTAGGGAGACTTCAGGTGTGATTTTCTCTAGGACACATTTATTGGTCTTTTTAGCAGTCCACGGTATCTGTAGAACTCTTTTCCAGCACCATCTTACCAATAGGTTGACTTTCTTCCAATCAGCTTTCTTCACTGTCCAGCTTTCACAACCATGCATAGAAATTGGAAAGACAATGACATGGAAAATCTTAACTCTAGTATTCAATTATATATTTTTACACATCAGGATCTTCTCTATATTCCTTCATGGCTGCCCTTCCAAGTCCTAGCCATCTTCTGCTTTCTTGACTTCAGTCTCCATTCTAATTACTGACTGATCCAAGGTAAGGAAAATCTTGAACTATTTCAATGTTTTCATTGTTGGCTTTAAAGTCATGTAAATGACATGTGGTCATTATTTTTATTTTCTTAATGTTCAACTGTAAACCTTCCTTTGCACTTTCTTCCTTGACTTTCTTCAGTAGCTGTCCCAAGCCTTTGCTATTTTCTGCTAGTAGTATGGTGTCATCTGCATATCTTAAACTGTTGAAGTTCCTTTCTCCAATTTTCAGGCCTCTTTTCTTCCTAATTCTCCTTTACAGATGATACATTCAAGTTAAACAGATAGGGTGATAAAACACAGCTTTGCCTGACCCATTTACCAATTGGAAACCATTCTGTTTTTCCATATTCTGTCCTGATGGTATCTTCTTATCCTGAGTGCACGTTATGCATCAGAACAATCAAATGTGGCACATCCATTCTTTAAAAGCAATCCATAGTTTTTTATGATCTACACAAACATATAATAAGTGTGTGCACCCCTTTTTGTAATCTTCAAATTAAGATGCCATTCTCAAGAGTGGCATGAGAATTAGGTGAATCTAGATTACTTCTCTTTCTTTTAATGCTCATATGTATCTTCTTTTTATTGCTCACATTAGTTTCATTAATTCATCACATTGGTTTCAGAAACCTTGCTGGCTGAAGAGCAATTAAAAATATTTAAAAGATAGGTCTCCACAATTCACATTGCCACTTGTGTCAAAGGACAACGATGCTTCTGCCTTCCCATTCTATATACAGAATCCTACAGAATCCAACTGTAGTTAACATTATAGGTTTTTTAAAACCCCATTTGAAGGAAGCCAGGGAGGAGGATGAGGAGGAGGAGATTTCATTTATATCCTCCCTTATCCTCATATGCAAAACAAATACAAAAATGAAGACAAATACACTTTTAAAATCACTTATAAAGACATTGGTTCAGATACATAAAAAGTTGTTACAGTGCTATTAAACTGTTGTGCCTTCAATTCATTTTTGACTTGTGGCTACTCTAAGGCAAATCTATCACAAGGTTTTCCTAGCAGAGTTTATTCAAGAGGTTTTGCCCTTGCCTTCCTCTGAGGTTGAGATAGTGTGGCTTGCCCAAGGTCACCCACTGGGCTTTCATGGACAAGTGAGAATTCAAACCCTGGCCTCCCAATGTGCCCTTGAAAAGATGAGAATGACTGGTGGACAGGTGGAACAGATTGGCAAGGATGGGAGGACCACAGCTACCTCACAGCATCAGCTGCATGAAACAGTTGCTTAATGGCAGGGCTGGGCTGGGTTTAAATAATTTATACAGTAAACAAAATATTGTTTTTGAGGATTTTTATATAAAATGGATGCTTATATTTTAGATATATTTGCAGCCTCCTCACTGAATATTTGGGTGTGACAAGAGTTTTAAGGTGAATGAACTGAGCCAGCCTTAGTTCAGCCTTCTGATTTTTTTTTTTTTGACTAGAACAAATAAAGGATGCAAGTTGCTATTCACTTTGGATTGGAGTCAAGACATACTCTGAATTATAGATTCCCTTTGGGATATGTAGCAAACACATTTACTGTAAACGCTGGCAGGCAGGCATCAGTTCTGATTGGGAAGGCTGGAAGATTGCAGTGGTTGTGAAAGTCCTAAATCTTTCAGAAGTACAGGAAGGCCCAATTAATTCCTTTTTAAAAATACCTGCTGGCTAAATCCTTCAGGGAAAGAGAATGTGAATGGTGTTCACCACATTCAAAGAAGCTTATGAACTAGATCATGCAGGCACTTTCTTCTGCAGGGAGGGCTGTGAAGTTCTTCCTAGGGGGAAAAAAAGGGTAGTACCATTCCACTGCAAGGAAAGATGCCCAACATGAGCCCTGATCAGGGATAATCTTAAGGGTTTCTCTTGATTCTCAAAGGCATACACTATGTCCCTCTGATTGTATCATTAAATGACCCTGTTGAAACTTATGAATGCTTTACTGGCCAATTACACAAGCGGTTGGACTATCTACTGGTCTGAGCAAGGAAAGTCTCCAAGAGTTATTTACACAATCATTTCTGTAGGGTGCACATCAGTCCATGGCACTCCTGGAATTATTCTCAAGCTCCAACCTATTTCCACCAGTCTGGCTGCTTCTGTTCCCTCCATTATCCTGAAGTGTTTTGCAGCATGTGTGTTTGTGTATATATGTATGTGTCTTCAAGTTGCCCATCAACATACGGTGACCCCATGAATTTCATAGAGTTTTCTTAGGCAAAGAATACACAGAGGTGGTTTTGCCAGTTTCTTCCTCTGAAATATAGCCTATAGAACCTGGTATTCATTGATGGCCTCCCATCCAAGTACTAACCAGGGCTAACCCTGCTTAGTATCCACAATCAGACAGGATCTAGTGACTTTAGACTAGGCCATCCCAGTGGTAGGCTCTGTCAAAGGCAAAAATGTGGGAGTATTAACACCAGCACATCTTTTGAAGGCGAGGAAGAGGCATCTCAGCCTTTTAGAAGCCCAGAGGAAAGGACTGGGATCTCAGGAAGACAAGAGTGGACCCCAGCTAGAGATTCCCTACAGCTGTGATACAGGCTAACAGAGTAAAAAGAAAACTGGACGGCATCTTCTTGGTTAGTTCCAACTAGTCAATAAATTGTTCAATGGTGAGTCAACTTATAAGTAAATCCCATTGACTGAATGAATTTACTCTCATCAGAAATAACAGGATTTACCTGTATGCTCAAAAACTGAAAATTCAAGATCCATCCACAAGTGAAGAATGGTTAATCAAATTAGTTGACATGATGGAGCTGGGCAAACTTTCATATTGGCTCAATGATAAATCAGAGAAGGTAGACGACAATTGGAAGCCAGTTCTATTTGGAAAGAAAAATGGTTGAGTTTAAGAGGTATTACCTGAAGGCTGATTAACATGCAGAGACATGAGAGTATATCAAGGTGGAATATAACTACAATTAGAAGATGGATAAATATATTGCAAGGACTATATCTTTCCCCACACAAGTATAAAGGTGAAAGTGAGATGAACATTAGCAAAAAATGAAATAAAATAAATGTAGGGCAATAACAAAGGAGAGAGTTACTAAAACGTTTTTTTAAAAGTAGAAAGAACAAGAAAATTGTTAATGTTTTAGGAAGATCAAATGATTTAGAATACATGCTAGCAAAGCTAGATTGGAAGTTTGTATAAGCCGGGGTAGGCAACCTAAGGCCCGGGGGCCGGATGCCCCCCCCGAGGCCTTTGGACCGGCCCCAGGCCGGTCCTGCCACCGCCGCCACCGCTGCCGCCCACCATGATGATATTGATTATTGTTGTTATTACTTGTTCTTGGGGTTTTCTTGGCAAAATCTCCACAGGGGATTTGCCATGGCTTTTCTGGGGCTGAGAGAGTGTGCATGCATATTTTTTAATTTTTAAAATTTTTAAAATTTAAAAAAAAATTATTTATTTATTTATTTATTTATTTATTTTTGGTACTTTGGCCCCCCAATTGTCTGAGGGACAGCAACCCGGCCCCCGGCTCAAAAAGGTTGCCTATCCCTGGTATAAGCTTAACTTGAAGTAGGGGATCTGGCTGAATTAATTGAGAGGCAAGATAACTGAACAATATATATGAAGATATATGTTGAAATAAATCTTACAATTATGATTAATGTTAAAGAAAGATGTCAGGCTTTTTTTCGTATTTGTATTTCTGTTTTATTCTTGCATAATTGTTTGTGTTAATTTAAAAAATTATATACATAAATACGAAATGATAGGATTTAGGCCATGCACTTAATAGATGGGATCTAGTGCCCCGTGGATATTTTTGCAGCATAGTGTTATGCTGTGCTAACCCGCTACAGAATTGGAGCCAAAATGCACTATTATAACTAAAGCAACAAAGATTTTATGTGAATACTTGACAAATGCCATATCTATGAATCAGCACACCTTGTGGCTAATCCTACATTTTCAAAATGCTCCACTATGCACCTCCCCGCACATTTGCATGATGAATCACAACACACCACAAGCACCATCAATTCAGTTATATAAACCACTGGGCCTACATGAATGAAATGACAAGATGGTTGCTTGAGATGCCTGAGAAAGTTCATGAAGCTGAACATAGGCTGACAGAGAAATGTTTGGGAGTGCAGGTGATGTTGATAATATGGTTTGGAGTCTCCAGGTTTTGACCTGGGAGAGTCACTGGTCCTTTTCACATTATGCAATTATAGCACTGTGATTCTTCTTTAATTGCCATGGCAACATGTTATGGAATTCTGGGAATTCTGGAAGGAATACTTAAAATTATTTCCCAAAGAATTCTCTCTCCAGTGCTTCATCAAACTACAAACCCCAAGAGTCCACACTGTTCAGCTGCAACAGTTAAAGTGTTATAACTGTGTAGTGTGAAAGGACTACAGCTTTTGCAGTTTTTGACTACATCTTCCAGCATTTCCCAGCCGGCATGGCCGTGGGAGTTGTAATCTATACAATCACTGTTCCAAGATCTGTGGAAGAGAAAATTGATGGTGTCATAGGCTGCATCTGCACTGCAGAAATAATCCATTTTGACACCACTTTAACTGCCATGGCTAAATGTTGTGAAATTTTGGGAACAGAAGTTCCCAGACAAGCTACAATTTCCAGAATTCCATAGCATTGAGCCATGCCAGTTAAAGTGGTGTCAAACTGGATTACTTCTGCAGCACAGCTGCAGCCATAATCTTAACCCATGCAGTCTGTTTTCCTAAAGAAAAGGAAGTAGGAAATTTGGCGGTATATATTTCTGCAGCTGATGTAATATCTAAGGAGATTATCACTGTGCTAACAAACCTGGCTTACCTGAGCCATCTTAAAATTTAAAATGGGAGGCATCCTGATCTTATCACAAGGATTTTGTCACTGAAATCACTGCCCGGGTCCAGCCCAGGTCCAGCCCCGCTTGCAGGGGTGCTCAGCGCACCTCTTTTCGAGTTTCGAGCTGGGAGTTTTCTGGTTTAAGAGAGTGGCTCTGGGAGCAGGGATAGACCCAGGATGGACCCGAGGGGTGATTTTGGTGGCTAAATCCTTGTGATAAGATCAGGATGCCGCCCATTTTTAATTTTAAGCCAGCTCAGGTAAGATGGTTTTAATAGCTCTGTGATAATCTCCTAAATCAGGTCTATGAGTTCAGGAGAGGAAACGCAATGACATTTAAGTTGCCCATTTCCAAGAGTGCCATTGAGCCATGGCAGTTAAAGTGGTGTCAAACTGGATTGCTTTTGCAGCACGGCTGCAGCCACAGTCACAACCCATGCAATCTGTTTTTCTAAAGAAAAGGAAGTAGGAAATTTGGGGTTACATATTCCTGCAACTGATGTAATATCTAAATCAGCTCCATGAGTTCAAGAGAGGAAATGCAATGTGTGATTAGGGAATGACATTTAAGTTGCCCATTTTCAAGAGTGCTGTAACTGTCATTCCTGAGGTTCTCATTATTTTGGACTTGATAGCTCCTCGAGTTTAATTCAACCACACTAATCCAATTGCTTGTAATCTGAGCAACAACATCCCACCCCCAAATGCTGCATGCAAAACATCACTCTGCCACAGCAGGCAATTTTTAAGGATGAAAATGGGGATTTATAAAAATGAAGTCTGACATGTCCAAAGCTGTGAAGTCCCAGAGGATGTACTTATTATACAATTTGCTAGGATTGAAGAAACACGGGAAGGGTCCCGCCTGCCTGTCATGCTGCAGGAACAACAAAACCAGCACGTTTAAAAAATGATTAATGATGCCAGGATATGAAAAATGCTGGGTTGAACTGGGGTGTTAATAAATTGTATTTAACAGGAGAAGCGTGAAGGATAGCTGTTGGTATTTACATATATTCAGGCTGGTAGGATGGAAAAGGTATAAATTAGTAGTGACATTTTAATTTTCACCACAAACACTTGTGCTGAATGCAGAGGAGCTATACTGTACTCCTGGCTTATTAAAAGAACTTGTTTCTATAGGTTCTTCAGTAAAATAAGATGCTAGCAAGGCTATCAGGGAATATTATAAAGTCCCAAGGGTGGGGAAAAGGATACACACACACAGAAATAATATGCTTCCAACATACATTTGTTGCACTAGTAGGAGAAAAAGATTAAGAAAGCAGTAATCTATATCTCAATCTCATCAATGTCATTGAGTTCGAATGCCCCTGTTTATTTTAGTATTTATTAATGGCTGTATTCAGTAGAATGCCTTTTATTTTTAGCTTTTTAAAAATTGTATTACATTTCTGTGCTTTTTTTCATTGTCTTCCATTTCTCCATAATGAAGCAATTGGGATTTTGGACCGCGTTTACAGATATCTTTATTCTCTCTTTTTCTTTTCTACTCCTTCTATCTCAGGACAAAAACCAAACTCACAGTTAACAGGATGCACTGTCCAAAAGCTGAAGATCTTGGCATGGCTCACAAAATATAACAACACAACACAACATAATCCTAAAATATAACAACACAACAAAACATAACACAAAACCTTTAGAATTTTAAAAAACCTCCCAGGTTACCCCAACAGTAAAATCAACAGCACTGCAAAGATCCTCCAAACCACAAAGGTAGTGATGTTTTCTCCCCCTTAATTAAAAGCCTTGGGAGAATAAAATAGTTTTCACTTGGTGTATTTTCTTTTAAAAAAGCTCACTTGGCAAGAAGAGATTTGAATTCTCAACAGGAGAGGCTTATTAACTATTATTTATACTCTGATGGAAACATTATCTATTCAAGCCTTTTAAAAAAAGTTGCTTGTGCTAACAGACATCACAATATATTTGGGGATTGGATTCCATTGGTTAAGTAGGCATCACTTGAAGATATACTGCAAGACAGCAAGATTAGTTTTGTAAATTTTTGAAGCCATAGGTTTAAATCCCAAGCAGGCAAAGTAAAAGGAACACTTCAAAATAATAGCCAAACGGCCATGTTCTGTCATTCAAGCTGTGTGGTTTTATCCTTTGGCGGGCTTTTGTATGTTCTCCGTATGAAATTGAAATATACAAGTCACATATGGCTTTCTGGAATTTCATTCAAAATGCAACTGTTTTACTGAACCTTAATTTTATTATCCCCTCCTTTATAATTCCCAGATGTCTCAGGCTGTGAAACGGGTTCTTTTATTAGTAACAGCTGTGCCAAATTTTGAGAGAGATTGCTGCTGTTAACTTCTCCCAGAGGCAAATTCTGAAACGGTTGAAATGTCCCTAAAGAGGTTATATCATTTGTATCTTTCTGTTCCCATTTTGCAACAGAGGATGGCGACAGGACAGGATGCAGAGAGAACGGTTGCCCTCCCTGCCACCTACGGTTTAATCTCTCCACTACCGTATTTGTTCCAAGGTTTATGAACATAATAAATTTCAGGGAATAAGCGAAGTCAATTCAGCCTATTAAGTTTCATTTTCTTTTAATACTCTTATCCCCTTAGGACGCCATTTACTGTAATTGTTTCTTAAATGATCCCCCAGTGTTTAAGCTTCGAGGAAAAGGCCTTCTCTACCCACACACTATGAAGAACAGAACGCATGACACCTGTTTTGGATTTGTTTTTTTTTACTTACTCTTATCAGTTCTGTAGGGGGAAAAATTGGTAACTGCATTTGGCATTAGCTATACACTTAAGGTTTTATGTACCTAAATCTGAGAGCCATCTAAACTTAATAGGCTATAAATCTGAACCTTATAACCTCATCTCATATTCCTCCCCACCTTACAATTTGTTGGATCAATTGTATATTGCCCTTCTGGTGACCTTTACAGTGGTACTTTTGTGAGCGCTATACCAACAAAATACTTCCCATGGCCTTCGGAATTTTATCCTTCTGCAGTCTGTGACTGGCATTATAATTCATGCAGATTTTCAGTCAAAAGAGCGTGGAAAAGTTTATTTTTCTTTTAGACTACAACTCCTAGAGGCTCCCCAATATGGCCAGTGAGATTCTAGACACCACACCCTGCCAATATATATTTTTTCAAGGAGGAGAGGCAGCTAATACCTCTTAATATCTCAATTAAGAGAGGGTCTGACAAAGAACCTCCTTTTTGCTAAGTCTTTTACATTTCCATGGCCTACTTTTCTCCCTTGTCCTCTGTCTAGCTAGAAGATAGTATTGGCATTTTTATCAGCATTGGCATTGAGAGGATACTGGAGGACAGCTGGAGAAACAGATTTTCAGTGTCAGGTTGCAGCAACTGAGCTAGGAAACAGCAGGATTCTGTTTTAGCAACCCTAATCTAGCTAAATCCTGTCCTAGCTACCGCTAATCCTAATCTTGTGTGTGTGTCTGCCTACAACTGGAAAGATAAACAGCAACTACTTCCAGAATTATGGATTATTATGAATTATGGAGCATGTGTGAACAGGAAAACAAAGAGAAAAGGGGAGAGCAAATAAGCCTGTTTCACCAGTTGCCTCCATAAAAGAAATGTGGATCTTTCCACCAAAATATGGCCACCAAAATGGAAATCATAAGAAAAGTGGAGGCTGGTGAAACAAAAAAGGCAAAACGTACCTGGATGCATTATGGAAGAAGCTTTCAAGGCGTGTCTAGAATGTTCAAAATGTTTTTATTTGTTCAAGGCTTACCTCACCTTGTGGTCTCATCTGAAACATGTGTATTGTTAATTTTGATTAAAAAGTTTGTCAAAACATGTGGAATTGGTCTTCTTTTTTTGTGGGGTGAGGATCCTGTCCCCATTTTTTCCATGTTGTTTCTGTCTCCAGCACCAAATTTTCCAGTAATGCCCAGGAACACATCTACTTTGGGCCTTTTCAGACTTCCAGAAATAGTGCAAATTGAGTCCACTTTAAGGGTTAGGGTTAGTGCTAGGGAATCATGGGAATTTTTTTTCTGAGACATTGAGCCTTCTCTGTCAGAGAGCTCTGGTGCCACAATAAAATACAGTTCCCATGATTCCCTAACCCTAACCCTTAAAGTGGACTCAATTTGCACTATTTCTAGCAGTCTGCAAAGGCCCTTTGTTATGGTTGTGCTGCTGTTGTGTGCCTTCAAGTTGTTTCTGACTTATGGGAACCCCAAGGCAAACCTATCATGGGGTTTTCTTGGCATGTTTCTTCAGAGGGGGTTTGCCACTGCCAAGGTCACCCAATGGGTTTCCATAGCTGAGTAGGGCTTTGAACTCTAGTCTCCAGAGTCATAGTCTAATGCTCAAACCACTACTTATGTCTGTATTAATCGAATATCTCAAACAGACCCATTTTTGAATAATAATACCATTTATTTATTTGCCCATTTGTTTATTTAAAGTATTTTCGGTCAATGTCCAGGATTGGTAGACATATCACACATGCATAATTATAACAGACTCCTGTCTAATTCCCCTTCAACACATCTTTTCTCAGCAGCAGCTCCTCCAGGGCCATCAGGGCCAGGGCCACAGGGTTGTCCATCCCCAGGGCCTTCCGGAGGAACCCTGGAAGGTCCGGGAGGTCCCTCTTGCTTTGAATCCAGCTATAGAAAAATAACTGGACACTTCTTTTCTACTACCTTCACTTTCCACTGACCAGAAAATGGCCACATTGGGATGGGAGTTGCAGCAGAGGAAAGGTGGATTGTGCAGGATAATAATAATAATAATAATAATAATAATAATAATAATAAAGTTTATTTGTATCCCGCTTATTGCCAGACAATCCAAGCGGCTTACAATAATAATATCTCCAAAGAAAAACCAACCCACCCCCTAATCCACCTCTACTGCGTTCCTCATCTATCAACAACTGATGGGGCCACGAGAGGAACGCAGGAGTCAAGGAACCCAAGGCCGGGGTGATCAGTCTGGGAAGGCCTGACGAAAGAGATCCGTCTTGACAGCTTTTTTAAAGCTGTCCAGTGATGTCAACTGACGGATCTCGTCCAGCAGGCCGTTCCAGAGTTTGGGGGCGACAACAGAAAAAGCCCTCTGGGAGGTCACTGCAAGCCTAGATTTTTGAGGCTGCAGCAAATTCCTCCCAGAGGACCGGAGAGCGCAGGGAGGATTGTATGGAAGGAGGCGATCCCTGAGATAGCTTGGACCCAAGCCATTTAGGGCTTTAAAGGTAATAACCAACACCTTGTACTGGGCCCGGAAGCTAATAGGCAACCAGTGGAGGGACCTCAAAACCGGGGTGATGTGGTCCCTCCTAGATGTTCCAGAAATAAGCCTGGCTGCCATGTTTTGAACCAACTGAAGCTTCCGAACCAAGCACATGGGTAGCCCCATGTAGAGCGCATTACAGAAGTCGAGGCGTGAAGTTACCAGTGCATGCACAATGGTCTCAAGATCCCTTACTTCCAGAAAAGGGCGCAGCTGGCGTATCAGCCGAAGCTGATAACAAGCACTCCTGACCGTCGCATTTACCTGATTTGTCATCAGGAGCGACGAGTCAAGGAGCACCCCCAGACTGCGAACACAGTCACTGGAGGAGAGTGCAACCCCATCCAGGACTGGAGGTTGCAACCCAATTCTTGGTTTCAGGGCCGCTACCGAAATGACTTTGGTCTTTGTGCAGTTACAAAATTCTGACCTCAGGAATGACCAAAAATGTCAGCTATAATGGCATAAGCTGGACTAAGCCATCAGAAGACACCAGCATGAGGCCAGTCCATATCATTGCTCTTCAGATCAAAACACCTTTCAGAGCAGCTTATGCATCATCAATAAAAACAACAGCTCCTGCCCGCATGCATACAATCTGAAAAATAGGTAACAAAAAGGGAAAGGAATAGGGAGGAAAGAGAGGGAAATCAGTCCCAGGGTGCTTTACACTTTAGAAATAATGTAATGGTGACCTTGGGCAAGTCACACTCTCTCAGCCTCAGGGGAAGGCAACAGCAAATGTCCTCTGAACAAACCTTGCCAAGAAACCCCATGATAGGGTCACCTTGGGGTTGCCTTAAGTCAGAAACAACATGAAGGCACACAACAACAACAACAACAACAACAACATAATAATAATAATAATAATAATAATAACAACAACCACTTGCTTGAATTTAAAAAAAAAACTGAGAAAGAGGAAGAGCCAAATGTAGTTGCTTCTCTCTCTAGAATTATCCTTCCTTCCTGCTGCAGCCATATGGAGTGGCTGCCAGTGAAAGCTAGAGTAGTTTTATACTTCAAGAGTATCTGAAGGGCATTGTACACACTATTTATTCCAGTCATTTTTATTCCTGTGAAGTAGTCAACTGATGCTTTTAATGATTATTTGACTACAGGAACTACAGGGAAAGACATTCCACCTAAACATTAGGAAGGACTTCCTGATGGTAAGAACTGTTCAGCAGTGGATTACGCTTCCTTGGAATGTTTTTAAACAGAAGTTTTTAAACAGAGGCTGAATGGCCATCTTCTGGGAGTGCTTTGGTTGTGTCTTCCTCCACGGTCTCTTCCATTCTTCCTTTCTCTTGTGGTCGCTTCTAACTCTGTTATGATTTTATGACAGTTTGATCGTTATTTTATACCTCTTGTCTGTCAGGTGTGGCTGCCAATTTAAAATATTAAAACAAAAAGAAAGAAATGAACTTGTCAAAGAAAAGAAATAGCAGTTGTTTCTGGGCATTGATGACATTAGCTGAATGGATGGGTCAGGTCACTCTTTGTTGGTTGGCTTCAAGCCATACAGTTGTTTAACCCACTTCTAGGAAGAAGGGTGTTTTGAGGGTGGGTGGCGGGTAGAGCCTCCCCAAAGAATACTCTCAGGTCACTGGTTGACTTTTTAAGAATGAATTATCTGAATCGTTGGCCCAGGCTTCTTTTTACCAAACCTGTTACAAGTGAGAGTGGGGCTTGAGTTGAATGGATTACAATAATGACTGGTGGATTTATGATTTAGACATGAATTAAATGGGAAATTCACATCTTATACATGGCAATGTCTGATTCTGGAGTTGTAATCTGTAAACATTTTGGGGGAAACTAAAAGGGCTGTTCCTCAGAATGTAATAGAAGAGGACAATTTACCCAGGGGATGCTAGAAGCAATTTTTCTTACTTTTCTCAATAGTTTCAATTTTATTTTTCTGCTCAGCACGTATTTACTTCCAGAGAATCACAGAAAGAAGAAACAAAGAAAAGCACTTTAATCTACCTCATTCTACAGTTCCATTCCCTCATCCCCAAAGTGTAAAGCTCACCCATTTCTTACATCTCCTTGTAGAATGATCTTGCATTGCTCTTATGGCAGTTAATGGCTTTTCCAAACCTTCATTTTGGGGAAGCTGGAAAGGTAAGGAGCTCATGTTTCAGGAATGAGGAGGAGTGGAAGAGATAGAGAATGGGTACTACAGACTTCATAGATTACTCATGTAGTCCACTGGTTGAATGGACAGGTGGAGGAAAAGGTTGTATCTCGACATTTACCAGCCAAATCATTGTCTTTGGAACCCTATAGCCCTCTCTGCAAAAAGGCTTCATTGTGGCATTCAGGCTTTGCCCAGGCAATGCTATTCATGTGTGTGTGTGTGTGCACGCGTGTGCACGCATGCGCATGCATGCGCACCTTCAAATTGCCTGTTGACTTATGGCAACCCATGGATTTCATAGGGTTTTCTATACAACACTGGGGGGAAAAACCATCCAGTAATGCAGAGATATGATAAGCTGTCATTATAATTCTATAACTGCAAAATAATTCTTTTAAAAAAACGCATCCAAACTTGGTAGAGATTTGATTTGGGCCAGCACATAACAGTGGTCTCTTTGGTCTCAATGATGCCTACTTCTGTGTTGACCTAGCTTTAATTCCAGTTCACTTTCTTACATAGCAAGTACAACTGTTATAGGTATCTACCTTCATTTACCCAGTAGCCCAGAAAAAATATTTTTGTAGCTTCTATGGGATTTGGGCCTAAGTGCCCATTTTTTTTCTCTGTTACCCCATTTTTTCAGCTGCTTTTAAGATGTCCTGGGGGGGAAGCAGACGGGCGGCACGAGGCCGCCCTGGGAAGCTGCGGATCAGGGCAGAGGTATCCGCACACCTCGGCCCCGTGGCGCAGCGTCCCAGCCCCAGGAAGGAGTGCTAAAATAGCGCTCCTTCTGCAAGATGCCGAAGGTGCACTGTAAAAGGCTGCCGGCACACCTTCAGCACCTCTTCCACCGCAGCGTGTGTGGACGCTGTGGCGGATAGGCATCCTTGGAGCGCTGGCTGTGCGGAGGGTCCGGTGCTCCGACGATGTCTTCGGGAAGGGGTTGGGGCGCCCAGCGTGTGGCTGCCCCTCCTCTTCCTTGCCCTGAAGATGGCGCTTTGCGCCATCTGCTTCCCCCCCTAGTTTCTCTTTCATCCTCTAACTTTGCCTTCAGCTTATTTCAATTGCTGCAAACTGAGTTCAAAGTGTAAAAATTATTTGTACTCTGTTAACTCAGCTGGGAGAAGAGGAGGGAAGAAAATGGGATTTCCCCCCCTTAGATTCAAGCAGAAGCAAACTGCTGGAGCCATGTGGGGTAATTAAAGTTTCCTAAGGCTTCAGCCTTTTTAAGGAAACAAAAATATTTAAATAACAAAATATGAAAGTCAAACCTGTTAGAATCTGGCTTTAAATTAGCAGAGTACTAGAAATGTGCCTTTGCCTAATTATGCTTCCCTAAGAACTGAGACTGACTCCAAAAACAAACAACAAACACATAGTTTGTAGTTTAAAACAATGGCTTCAATCTATATTTACATAAAAGGCTATATCCTATTCTAACTCGTGAATAGTTCAGGTAAAGAGAAATATTTATCTCAGCATCTTTCAAAAGAAAGTTAAGAGAGCAAGAAGATGGGAACAGCTCAGCTGAAAATCTTGAGAGAGACTTCTGGTTGATTATGGCATCTTGTTGAGAAGTCCTTGGAGGTGCTGGGAAAGAGGAAAAGCAGAAAAAGATAGAACTGGAAGGACTGGATGGTTTACAGGAGGAGCTGTGAAAGAAGGAAAGCAGAAAGGGATTGCATGCTGGGTCTTGTAGTTTATACTAAACTCCTTTTCCCAGATATTAAAACAAACAGTAAGAACTGAAAAAGCACAAAATTGGAAGTAAAAGAAGAAATCTAATGAATTTGTTAGCATTGATAGTCTAAATGTAAGTAGATTGAATTATTAGACAGCTTTGTAAATTGAACTTTGTCATTACAATTAGAAAGATTGGTGTAAGGATTCTTACACGGAAAAGATAAATAAGAGTGATGTGAGTATAATTTGTTTATTGATTTGGGAAATAATGCAATAGTACGTAAGTGTAAGAAATATTGTAGAGAAGATATTAGTATATTAGCAGAATATACTCAACAAATTAAGAATTAATAATATATACACATTTAAGAGCAAATTAAGACACAATTTCAGTAAAGTAGAGATAAACGGTAAAGATGTGGAAATGGCGATGAGCTCAAGGAGCCAAACAGATAAAACTAATACACAGATGCAAACACAAAGGAGACCCTCTTTAGAAAAACAGAGAAACCTAGATGTGAATCAACTACTCCTTGAAAAAATCGAAAGGATGGGGCTAGACATAAGACAGGAGATGCAGAACTTTAAAAAAGAGGTAAAACAAGATATAAGAGCAGATTTGAAATAAATAAATCAAACAGTGAGAAGTTAACTTCACACATGCAAATGGCAAAACAAAGAATTGGAATATTGGAATTTAGAAGCAATAAAATGGAAACAGATATAGTGAAAATCATTAAAAGGAAAGAAGAAGAATTGGATGAAAAGGTGTATGGGAACAAAAAATGAGGGGAAAATGTGTGTAAATAAGGGGACTCCCTGAATAAAAAATGTGAAAATTTGGCAAAAAATAATAATAATAATTCCGAAGATAGCTAGGTTTCTGGAGAAGGAGGAAAGGAACTTTGAAATTGATAGATTATTCTGTTTGAACTCCCAAATAGCTAAACAAAGGAGTCTCCCCCATGATGTTATCATATACTTCGTGAGAAATCAAACACAAGATTTATTCTTAAACTACCATTTGAATATGAGGGCCAAGAATTGAAGGTATTTAAAGATGTCCCTATGAGAATCTTGAAGAAGAGGAAGGATTACACACGTCTAACTTCACAACTAAAAAAAGATGGTATTTCATACTGTTGGGAATTGCCGGAGGGTCTAACCTTTTGGTTGAATAAGAAAAAAGTTAAGATTAACTCATCTGAAGAAGCCAGAAACTTCTCAAAACACAACAACCAAAGAAGACAAGGAAAAGGAAAAGGGAAAACACAACAACCAAAGAAGACAATGAAGAAGAAAAAGGATCTGAATAAGATGGTCATAAAATCCCTACCAGAAAGAAAACCACAGGGAAACAAAGATAAGATGAAGTGGAAATATTTGATTTGGAAGAACAACAACAAGAGATAGGGCCAACACAGACCGGCCTAAAAGGCTGGTCTGGGGGGGGGGTGGAGTTGGGGCGAGGCGATCACATGCCATCTGCTCCGACTCCGCCCCAACACCGTGCACCTGACTGCATGGCGCATGGCATCAGGGTGCCCCATTGGTGCAGTGTGCACACTGCAACAAAGGGGAGCAAAGGAGCCACAGTGGCGGCGCTAAGGGTGGCTTTTTGTCACCCCAAAAAGGAGCAGCATTTGCCAGCTCTTTTGGGAGCAGCAAAAAGCCAGATCAGGGCCATGGCATATGGTTGCCGCATCCCCGATCCAGTGCTCCCAGGGGTTGCACAGAGCTGCCCCTAAGGGGCTGTCTGCATTGGTCCATAGACACATTACAAGAAGAACAACTAACACAAGATGAAATATTGGAGGAAGAAGGAAGAAGGAGAGAAGAAACAGGAGAAGAAGAGGAAGAGGAACTATAAGCAAGTAAAATAAGACAAAAAGTAATACCTTTTATAATTTAGTAATAATGCACACATAGATAGACACATATACAATACAAATACATAATAGGGACACATATACAATACAAGTACATAATAATGCACACATAGATAGACACATATACAATACAAATACATAATTCCTAAAACTTCTAACATGGAACATATAAGGTATGGATATTCCTCAGAAAAGGAAAAAAATCTTCCACTATTTGCAGAAATTAGAGTATGATGTATTAGGCCTCCAAGAAACGAGGATAAAAAAGAAAGACATTAGACATTTAAGATGTGTAAAATTAGGACAGGAATTTATCTCAGCACCTAAATTAAAAAAAGAGGGGTCGTAATTTATTTTAATTTGAAATATGTGGGCAGGTCTGCAGAGGCTCTGAGTGGCTTTTTCAATGACCCTTGTACACATGCTGCAATAAATTATTCTGATTAACTTTGTTGTGTGCCTTCAAGTCATTTCTGACTTATTTCAACCCTAAGGTGACCCTATCACGGGGGCTTTCTAGGGTTGAGAGTGTGTGATTCACTGAGTGGTTTTCATGGCTGACCAAGGAATCAAACTCTGCTCTCTGGAGTCATAGTGCAATGCTCTGACCACTACACCACACTGCATATAATTCTGCAGCATTTACCTTCAACACAGACTGATCTTGGAAGTTTATTATATCAGATTAAGTGTAGATAGTGATGTGTTAAAGATGATCTCTCTCACACATAAGCTGCAATACCTTCAAACATGGTGAGGCATATGCTGTTACTCCAGCTATTTAGATGATAATGTTCTGTCTGACTTTTGGCCCTTTTGGCACCATTTTTGACTTGACATCCTGAAACAACATAATAAGGATCTGCAACTATCAATTAAAAATGCTTTCATTTCACAGCATTTGCCTGCAGACCCATCTTAGAATCTTAAATGGCAATATGATTGATAACTGCAAGCACTATAGTAAGAAATTACATTTACTAAACAGATGTAGGGCATATAGAGAGTCTGTGGGCAAAGTTCAGGGAGTGGTGATAAGAGGTGGCTTATTCGACTCTGTAAAGAGGGTGCAAGTTCATTTCATGAATGTTGGAGTGGTGAATGGAAGGAAAGAAGCAAATCTAGGGAAAGGAGTTTAGTAAATTCTTAGGTTAGCAAAATGATCCACAGCTTGGAAAAATTATTTTTTGAGTTACAGATCCTAGAATCTCCCAGCCAATGGTCATGCTGGCTGACAGATTCAAGTCATCACTTCTAAGCATTACCAAAGCCCAGTTTGAATTTCAAAGTAGAATTATTAGACTGGAATCCTAAACACACATATTAGGAAGTAAACCTCATTGAATTTAATATACCTTATTTTTTAACAATTATGTTTAGGGTTTTATTGTGGATAGTCTGAAAGGGCATATCTACCACTTTTGGTGTAATGGGGAAAATAGGAAATTAGCATGTTAGTGTCAGGCAGGGTGGCAGCTTTCAGACTTAAGCCATCTGAAAAGCACAGTATTTCTCAAATGAATGAGACCAAATAGCTGTGTTGGCTATTTAGCAAATTCAAATAGGAATCCACCAAACAGTGAGACCTTTGTTGGTCAACCGAAATGCTCAATATACTTGTTGCAAGCTTTCGAAGCTCCACTGGCTTTTCATCAGGCAAGATATTACAAACAAAACAGGAGAAAAAATGGAGATGTTAGTAAGATGTCTGCATTCTTTTGTTTCTGTTCTTAGTTAAGATAGTATGGGGAGGGTATCTCTTGCAGGCTGGCTCCTCCTTCTTCTGGCCATGTGGGAACTGGGAGATTTTCAAAGTCCAGGAAATTTAAAGTCCATTTGCATCACTACAAGGACTCCTCTCTTGCAATCCAATCTGTCTCCCTTCCTATGAGGCCACAGGCCTCTTTGTAGGCATTTTGATATGTTTGCAATATGACACCAGTTTTAAAGGGCTCAAATTGGCAGTGAAGTGCCTCTCATGACTTTCAACTGCTCTCTGTTCTTTTTGAAAAGCTCTTCCTTAAGCTCTAGTTTATCATTTGCCCTCCAACACTGTTTATTCTTAAAATAAACAAGTGGTGATCCTTCTGGGAATCCTGTAAGAAATGAACAGCTTGCAAAATCCCCACCAGAGTGTAAAGTAAGCAATTAAAATAAAAAGGTCTCTGATTCTGCAGAACCTCTAATACAGTTTCTTGCCCCAAATCACAAGAGTCAGGTATAACTTGATAAAACATCTGCCACTTCAGCTAAAATGAAGAAATCTTCAAGATTTATTGAGAAATATGTCTTATCCTGTAATACATGCCAGTATCATATACTCCAATATTTCACAGAGGAAAAATGAGGAATGTGTGGCCAAGTAACATCCATAAAAGTTAAGACAGGGTGCAGCAGTTTGCTTTTCCCCACTCCTACTGTGAAGGGCAAGATTCTGCTCACACCTACCGTATATTTTCTCCTCTGCTGAGTGAACTGAGCACAAACTACTTTCACACTTTGAATTCAGTTTGTGGCAAAGTGAGTAGAAGACAAAATGGGAAAGTGGGAGGAGGATAGAGAAACCAGGACATTCAAAAAGCATCCAAAAAAAGTGAGATGAGAGATGATGAATTGGTCCCTGCCAAATCAGGGCAATTGGAAGGTATGAAAAAAAGTAGGGATAGTTCTACTATATATATTGTTCCCTCCCTCCCATTCCAGAATAGGATGGTGTATCATTTTGAGAGAAATCTAGTGGTGGAATAGTCACTGTCACAAGCATAAGGGAATACCAGGCAGGGTGGCCATGTTTCATTTTATGGAGGGTAGTCCACTAGTTGAAGGACCTTTAATGGTGATGTTATCCAAAGTGCCAGGATCCCAGAGAGCACCCACAACCAATATTTAATAAGGGAAATTTTATTAGCTCAACTGAAGCTGCTGAAAGGGCTTTGGGCAACTAAAAGCAGGGCTTAAGCTTGTGTATAATGGCTCCAAAAAACAGAACTCCAGAATGCAAGATCCAAATGTAGTTTTATTTATAATAGCAAAAGAGAAATCAACTTTCACACAAAAACACACACCCACTCACACGTACAAGAACTAGCGATATAAAGGTGGTAGCAGATAGTTAAATTCGATTACAGAATTGTTTATGTACTGGATCATATCTCTACTGCATACCCTGCAGCTATCCCAATTTGGACTGGACAGTCCTGATTAATCCTCTGTCATCCTGGTTTTTCAACTGCTTTTAAAATATCCCAGTTTTTCTTTCCTCCCACTTTCTCTCTTTGCCCTCAGAGCCCTAGTAGCACAGTGGTTAAATGCCGGTACTGCAGTCACAAAGTTATGAGTTCAATCCCAGGGGCTCCAAGGTTGACTCAGCCTTCTATCCTTTCGTAAGTTGGTAAAATGAGTAACCAGCTTGTTGAGGGCAATTACCTTACAGATTGTAAAATGCTTAGAGAGTGCTGAGTTCACTAATAAGTGGTATAGACATGTACATGCTATTGCTATTGCTCAGCTTACTTCAGTTATTGCAAACTGAGTTCAAAATGCAAAAGTAGTTCTCCCTCAATTAACTCACTGAGGGGGAGAAGAGGAGAAAAGGGGGGTAAAATCACATCCTCCCCATTTGGCTCGGCAAAAGCAAACTGCTTCAGTCTCTCCTAGTCTGCTGTTCTCTGTTGGTAATAATCCCTACCACCTTGTCCACACTCAGATTTTGTTTGGCTACACAAGTCCCAGTTTTCATCTGTGTATGCCAGTGTTATCCTGTTTCCTTAGAAATATACTATACAATAGCAGCACTGGTGATTTCCCAGGTAATCCTGATTTCCCAGGATCAAATCAGATCAAACAATTTTGCATTACAAATGCATGCAAAAAGCATCATAGGGATGAAATTAGGAGTTTAAACAGTAATTAAAATCATACAATTGACATTAAAACATGATTAAAATGAGATTAACACAAGAACCAGGTAATAACCAGTCAATAAACAGCAAAAAGTAATTCATGGGAAAATCCCATGAATGATTTGCTGCTGTTTTATCTCAATGTTGTGTGAAAACCATTAGCGCAATCACAAATTATTCACAGGATTACAGCACTTTGAACATGACGTTGTGTGAAAAACATTAGTGCAACTGCGGGATTATCACAGATTAATCACCGTTTATACTTCCAATTGTCCCCCGTGTGGTAAACTCCTTAGAGAATACAGGCATTCATGTAACAAATCTTAAAGCATATTATTAGGCAATAGGGTAGTACTGTATAATAAATGTAGGCCCTCAGGATCAGGCAAATATTGACACAGGTAAAAGTAAAGTGGAAATTTCCTGGGGGAAAAGGGTTACGTAAATACAGTGGAAAGAGCTCTAGAGATCCTGAGCTACAGTGCAAGTGAACAGAGTCAAATCTACTCAGTGTAGTGAAAGACAATGGCTAGAATCCTATATCTACCCTTTCCTTCCCTCCCTTCCTTTTAAACTATATAGTTCATCAGTGAAATTGTACTTTTGTAATGGTACACTATAATAGTATGGCCGGCATTATCAGATGTAATGATGGTGAGAAAGCCCCACTGTCATAGCTACATTTGATAATGTTACCTCCCCAATGCTACCTCTTAAGCCAGGCAGCACCTCAAAATTGGAGGGTTTCTGAAGCACTGAAAATTGGGATGCTGGGAAAAGACAAGTGAATCTCTCTCTCAGTCATGGGGGGCCTGGAGAAAAAGAAGCTGGAGAAACCCACTTGGGGTCTAGTTGCAACTGCTTGTCTAAACATATCCAACAACTAGGAAATTGCCAGAGATGTAATTTCCCAATGCCTCAGAAAACCTTTGGTTGGCGTGCAGCCTGGTTTAAGAATTCGGTTTTTAGGATCATGTTCAGTCTTTAGTGACCAAAAGCATGAATCCCCAAAGTTACAAGATCATAAGTCCAGTTTATGATCTTGTAAATACTGAACATGATGTTGGCTTATGATCTCAGAAATACTGAACATGATGCCACCAACTCCAAGGATTAAAATAAAAACAGAGAAAAGAAAAATTGCTCTTCAAATCATAGGATGCCACTTTGTAATTTGATGAGGTACTTAGAATTTGCTCCTGATCTGAATGGTCTCTGATTGGCCAGGATGGGCTGAGCCAATGGAGCTCTCTCATGCCATGCCCAGCTGGCAGCCATCACCCTCCTAGACTCTGTAAGTATGCTGGCAGAACTTTATGCTCCACCAATATTAAATAGGATAGAAGCCATGACTGTGTACACATACATATGTGCGTATGTGCATGCACGCATGCACGCACACACGCATGCACACACGCACGCACGCACGCACACACACACACAGACTTAAATATGCCTGCAATTTTGGACTCTTCTGGATGGGCATGGTTATGGGGATTCTTGTAAAAAATGCCTCTTTTTCAGAGTTTACTGCTATACCACATATGACTGGTAATGAGGAAAAGGGAAGGTGGGCATAAGTTTGGTCTAGAAAGGAAAAAGAGAGAGCTTATGGTTGGAATTCTCTATTGCAGTCTATATTGTGTAACTTTATGCATACTTAGCTATGTAGCAGAGGCACTAAGGAGCTCTGCAAGCGAATTGTGAAAATGCATAACAGGACACTGGCAAGAATGTCCTGATGTGCTCTACTGATAGGCATTGGTACTCCCTAGTGCCAATGTGCAACAGTCCTAATATGCAATGGTCACTTTGCTGGCTCCCCTATGTGTGAACATCATGGCAGCCCCTTGCTGAATATGAATGTTGTGAAACTGTTCAATTCTATTTCCTGCAGACATAAGAGAGCCAGCATGGTTTGGGGATTGGACTATGACTCTGGCGATCAGGGTTTGATTCCCTGCTCAAAATTAAAACCTCACTGGATGACCTTGGGCAAGTCACACTGTCTCAACCTTAGAGGATGGCAATGGCAAACCCCCTCTGAAGAAACTTGTCAAGAAAACCCTATGATAGGTTTGCCTTAGGGTTGCCATAAGTCAAAAACAACTTGAAGGCACACAGCAACAACAAAGTCCACTTACAAAGTCCCCAAGTGAATTCCAGCCTGTATTCCTAGAGTCAGTCAAAATCATTTCTTTATTTCTTTTTTATTTGCTTGTGTATTTATCATAATCAAGCTTTTTCCTACTCTGGAATTCAAGGCAGCTTACAAACATGCTGTTTATAGAATTGTCAAACTACAAGTTTTGTTGACACAGTGGTTAAATAATTGTTGTTGTTGTTGTTGTGTGCCTTCAAGTTGTTTCCAACTTATGGCAACCCTAAGGTGGGGTTTTTTGGGGCTGAGACTGTCTGACTTGCTGACTTGTCACCCTGTGGGTTTTCTATGACCGAATGGGGAACTGAACTCTGATCTCCAGAGTTGTAGTCCAATGCTCAAACCACAACTTAACTATATTAAGTATGCAAAGGGATCTTGTAGCACCTTTGCATACTGATTTTCCAGACTAACACAGCTATGTCTTTGATTTCCACTTACATTAAGTATAAAAATGTAGTTGATTTTTTTTGGCAATTATCCTAAAAAATTGTGGGATGCCAGTGTAAGAGTACAGCTATATAGGAATTAAATTGCTATCTTTCAGAGCTTTAGTGTGTAGATTTGGAGGGCTGGGTGTTCCTTTGTGATCAGAACTTCAAATAGCTCTCATACCTGAGCCCCTCCATACCTTCCAGTGAGTGTATAGCACAGACTGCTTGCTTCAGCTTTTTGTTGCTGCAATCTTATGTTCTGTATATTTCCCTGGGAATAACTCCCATAGAATGCAATAGGAATTTTGAGGAACCACGTCAATCATGTCAGTGATCAATTGTCCTGTGTCTTGTAGGTTCCTAAACCCGTAAGTGGAGAGAGATCACTGCATTTCCTGACTGAATTCAATAGCAGTTCTACATTTTCACTGTATACTTGACAGTTGGAAGTGAATTGTCTTCCCATGAAAACATTTTGGAAGCGATGAACTAATAAGCAGCATTTCTGAAAACACTTTCTCCTTTGGGCTGAAAACAGGTTGTATTCTTATTTCATACCAATGATGACCTATAAAGAAAGGCACTCTATTTAACAGTTATTGTCCTTTCTAACACTATCAGGCGCAACAGTGCTGCATTCGTCAAGAACTGACATAGGCCCTATGACAAGAGTCTCTTTCTCACTTTCCCCCCAAGCTTCCATTCTATCTTTGCAACAACACTACCATCAACTGTGCTATATTTTCTTACATGAAACCTTCTATCAGTCACTGGGGAGACTACCTGACTCTCTTGGCATTCCAAGGAAAGCTGGGACCAGAAGCTAATTGATAATACAACATACAGGGGGGAAATATGCAGAATCTAGAGAAACATTCATTACTGGTTTCATTTGCTGTCATCAATGTATTGTTGACTAGCGGCAGCAAATGAATTTAACATGGTAATTTGCAATAAAAAGTGTTTCAGAGACATGTTTCCAAATGAATTTGTGCAATGAATCATGTGTAATTATATTCACAGTGACATCAAAGCCTGTAAACAACAGAACCCAGAACCACTAATAATACCCACTGTTTTTGATGTTCAAGCTGTGATGTTGCCAAAAGTGGTTGGTAGTTCCCCTGTCAGACGGAAACGAAGACACTTTGGATTTTAGTTCAAACTTTAAAAGTACAAAGGTGCTGCACCTATTTGGCAGGTAGGGTACAGGGCCCTAGACAGCTCTTTTAAAGTTCCACCTTTTAAACTCAAGAAGAAATTCATTGTCTTACTGACATGGAAGCCCACAGCCGCTAGTACCTGTTGCTTAATGTAGCCAAAATGGCACCACAAACTATAGAATGAGGGAAAAAATCTTGCAGATGGAATGAGTTCATTGGAGACAAGTCATCCTAACACATGAGGAAGTCTGCTGAGGATTCTACAAATACTGCAAGAGTTCTTACCTTCTGAAAAAGAGTAAGGTATGAAGTGCTTTTGGGGTGTGTGTGTCATATTTTCTGTAATTTGCACAACACATGTCTCTGTACAGAACTACGGTAGTATCTTCTGTTTCAGTAGCTGAGCACACATATAGAGCTAACAGGCAGATTGGTCAGGAAGATGGGGGAAAAAAATCCATTCAGTACTACTATCCATTCATGCAACCAGGTAATATTTACATCTGTTGTTGTTATGTACCTTCAAGTCAATTCTGACTTATGAAGACCCTCTCATAGGGTTTTAAAGCCAGTGTGGTGTGGAGGTTTGAATATTGGACTAGGACTCTGGGAGACCAGGATTCAAATCCTTATCGGGTCATGGAAACCCACTGGGTAATCTTGGGCAGGGCAAGTCACGTTCTCTCAGTCTTAGAGGAAGGCAATAGTAAACAAATACAGTATTGCCATGAAAACGCCGGAATAGGTTTGCCTTAGGGTTGTCATGTCAGAAACAATGTGAAGGCACATGACAACAACTGATAGGGTTTCTTGGCAGGATTTCTTCAGGAGGTTTGCCATCGCCTTCCTGTGTGACTTGCCTCAGGTCATTAGTGGGTTTCCATAGCTGAGTGCGGATTCAAATCCTGGTCTCCCAAAGTCTTTCTCCACTCCACAAACCACTATACCATATTGGTTCTAACAAATACTTCATTTTTATATTTAGCATCTTTATAGAAACCAGTATCAAAAACAGTGGGGGGTTGCAGACTGCCAGAAATAGTGTGAATTCAGTCCACTTTTAGGGTTAGGGTTAGAGTTAGGGAACCATGGGAACTGTATTTTATTGTGGCATCAGAGTTGTCTGACAGAGAAGGTTCAATGTCTCAGAAAAATAACAGTTCCCATGATTCCCTAGCACTAACCCTAACCCTAAAAGTGGACTGAATTCACACTATTTCTGGCAGTCTGCAACCCCCCAGTATAAAGAAACCAGTATCAAAAATTGCCCAAATCTCTCCCACACTGCCCCCTCCCAATCTTGGCAAGGAGATTCTTTTTTTCATTGTCCCATTTACCACTGGAGGATAAGCCAAGTCAAAATTTATTTTCCTTCTACCTGCAAAGAAGAGAGGGGCTTATTAGCAGGACTGTAGAAAAACTAGTGTTTGCACAAGTATGCTTTATTAAATGAAAGGACTCTTGGGGGACCTCCATAAAATCCAAAGATGAGTAAACATGCTTAGTTGCATAACCTTCAACTGTCCCAGTTTGGCAGGGACAGTCCTGAATAATCCTCTGTAGTCTCACTTTTTCAGCAGGTTTTAAAATCTTCCTGTTTCTCTCTCCTCTTCACTTTCCTCCTTCATCCCTGGTTTACTTCAATTGCTGCAAACTGAGTCCAAGATGCAGAAGTAGTTTGCATGCAACTCAGAAGAAGTGAGAGAAGAGGGTAGAATCTTGCTTTTCCTTGTAGGCTCAGGCAAAAACAATTTTTGTGCATTCTTTTGCATTAATTTTTGCCATCTTGAACATGCTTTGATTTTGCTTGGCCCTATATATGCCTGTTTTTATCTGTGCAGTGTTGGAAGGTATGCAGTTGGCCATAATTACTGTTGGTGGTGGGAAAGGAATGAAATGAAGTAATTTTGAAGTGTCCTGGAAAAGGGAACTACTGATTCTTAGAACTGAACCATTCCACACTGCAACATTTTGTCGCAGGCCCCAGGGACATCTATATTAATACTAATGATTGTACATTAATAATTCTAACAATCCGGGAAATTGATTCTGAATGCTGAAAATACAGAGCAGCTCTTGAGTTCAAATCATGCTGGACTGTAAGACACTCAGGGAATCACTGTAGCTTGATCTGCATTTTCCGTTTCTGATCAAAACAAGCTTCCAGGCATTTTGTCTGTGTGCAGAAAATCAATCTGATGTAAAGCTGAAGTGTTTCCCTTACATTGATTCTAAGAGGCCTTGCATATACACTCTTGAATGAAAAGTCATGTAATAACTTGAAGTACATATACTCTAGAGCTATTTCAGAGGTATTCATGCTACAGGTTTCTCAAGGAGTGAAGCAAAGGTTTTATTTCCTGTTTATTTTATTTTCCTGTAACAATGGGCTTTTCACCTAAGAGGCTTCAAATGAATACCTTACAGTGTAAAACATATCTCTTTCTCTGCCTTGAAAATATGGAAAGCACAGTATAGTAATATTCACAGGAGCATCTGATGGCCTATCCCAAGGTATTTTCCTGTGTGAGGCAAAGGGCAGAATTGTACATATAAGCTTATCACATGGCACTTACAAGAACAGGAACGGAACGGAACAGGGCAAAAACGTATTTTACTGAACAGGAGAACGCCACTGGGAGTCCCCAAGGCGTTCCTCAGCTGTTCCTGGAAGCCAATTTTTGAAGGACGGTTCAAAATCGTCCTTCAAAAATCGGCTGCCAGGAATGGCTGGGGAACACCTTGGGGACTCTTGGCAGTATCAGTGGCATTCTCCTGTTCACTGATGTGTTTTTGCCCTGTTCCATTCCATTCTGTTCTTTTCTGTTCCCTGTTCCTTAAGTGCTGTGCAATAAGCTTGATAGAGAGCTTTCTGTGTCCAGAATCTATCTGGACCAACAGTTGCACCTTCAGCAACTCTACCACACTTGAAAGCAGCACATTAGTTCAGGGAGCACATACTGGACAGGTGTGAAACAGAAAAATCACTCCTCCAAAACACACGTTCAGCACTACTCCTTGCCTTCCTCATGTATTTGCTGCCTGGAGGGATCACCCCAGGGGTCATTCAGATGTTGGTTTTTTTAATGCGAATAACCTCATGCATTCCGGTTTTGTTGTTCACAGTATTTTTAAAATCAAAACTACATCTCTGTGCATCTATGAGAGTTTTGTTGCTCACACGTGTCAACACTGTGAACAAATTTGACGATACGGGTGTATTCAAAACATGTTCAAGGCATGCAGAGTTTTATCCCAATGTATCCCAGGTCTATTCACATTGGTCATTCATACAGCTGACAAAAAACTTGGAAAACCTCTCAAGAGGAATTATCCCAAGTTAAGTGTTTTTGGCAGCTCCCCCAAACTTAATTGGATGCATTCGAAATGCACCTGAACAACAAAGATTCAACCCAGATTTTACCAGGGTTATTTTCACCATCTAATAACCCTCAGTTTGTTTAAAGCAGGAAGAAACACTTGCCGGGGATTATTTTAAATGGGTGACTCGAAGGCACACACAAAGACACACACACACACACACACACGTATTGACTCACCATTCAACAACTGATCCAATGGTTCTGCTGTAGGTGGCACAAATCAACAAGAGCCCAGAAAGTATAAGAAAAAGAATGCTCACTTTTAAACTTTTAAACATTTAAAGATATGTTATATGGTGAACCTAAATCACTCACCTTCTTCTGTCTTATGATGGAGTTCTAACATTTATTATTGTTGTATAGCAACAACTGTAAGACAATAAAGAGTATAATAAAATGTAGCTATAACCCGAAACATTTTTTTTAAAAAATCATTATTTGACTGTTACCTAGCTCTTTACTATTTCACAGCTAAGAACATCTTGAACAGACCATTATTCTTCAACCATTTTTACTTAGGAGTAATTTTCTAAAGCAGAATAATCAAGCTGTCTTATCTTCAAATGTTTTTCATTACTCCAGTAGAAAGGATATCTTCATGGCTCTCTTCCAATCTTGTATCCTGTATTTTATCTGTAAAAGCAGACTCTGGCCTCTAGTTGTTTTCTGCACAATTATTTCACGAACCAGAGTTTTTGTTAATACAGAAAGCTGGATTAGACTTGGAGGAAGAAGGCATGAAAATTGGAAGAAGGGATATCAACAATTTAAGATACACAGATGACACCGTATTACTAGCAAAAAATAACTAAGATGGAAAAATATTGAGAATAATTAAGGGGAAAAGTGCAAAAACAAGTTTATAGCTGAATATTAAGAACACAAAAATACTTCTGAGGAGGACATCAGAATAGTCAAAGACTTTTTATATTGTCCATTCATGAATCAAAATGGAGAATGTAGTCAAGAAATCAAAAGAGGACTAGGACCTAGAAAGGCATTTACAAAGTAATTAGGTAAGCTCTTCAAGTGTAAAGATATATAATTGAATTGCCCATGTCATCGCATTTCCAAATATGTAATATGTAATGTTTGGAATTCTGGAGTGTAATCACTGTGCAAATTTTGATTCTTGTTTGTTCAGTAAAAGCCCCTTTTAGATAGCTTTGTGAGGTTATAGATTATTGGTGCCAATCTGGTTTAGGACCTATTACTACTAAGGTCAAAGTAGCTCTTGCAGGGTGTATATTCAGAACATGTATAAATTCATACATGTGCTCTGAAAGCATGCATGGTTGACACCTGTGGTTGACGTTCTTGGGGGGTGGGCAAGAGAATATTAGACTATATGGGCCTTTTGTCCAACATTTGAAAAAGTTACTTTTTTGGACTACAATCCCAGAAACATTTCTGAGCTCTGATGCTGTTGGATTCTGCTGCTTTACCAGACATTCCCCTGCACATCCCTGTCATTGGACCGAAGGTATATCTTCAATAAACCATAACCTGCCCTCCTTGACTGGGCTGTGAAATGGATCTCTGCTTTCAATATGCAGCGAACAGAAAGACAAGGTGCTGATGGGTCATAATAGGTTCTCCTTCATGTTTCCCCTAAATAATAATAATAATAATAATAATAATAATAAATTTACCACCTCTCCTCAAGGCTTGAGGCAGGTGAAGCATGTTAAAATACAAATAATTAAAAATACATAAACCCACAGTTAAAATACAATACTATAAAACTATTAAAATACACTCATGAAGGCGCATATACAAATTAAAAAGTCATGATTTAAAATTGACTGGGTAGGCCTGCCAGAAGATATATGTCTTTAATGCTGTTTTAAATGCAGTCAGCATTTTTAGCTGTCTTATATATTCCAGCAGGTAATTCCACAATCTGGAGGCAGCAGATGGAAAGGTTTATCCTCTGGGAAACCATTGTCAGTCTAGTCCTGGTTATTTGGTGCAAACATTTCCCAGAAGACCTGAGTATACAGGGTGGATTGTATGGGAGAAGGCAATCTTGTAGGTAACTTGGTCCCAAACCATGTAGGACTTTAAAGGTAATAACCAATACGTACTTTGTACTTTTCCTGAAACTAACTGGCAGCCAGTGGGGTGATTTAAAATGACTGTAATGTGATGACTCCTGGATGTACCTATAATCAGTTTGGCTGTGATATTCTGAACCAGCTGGAATTTCTGGAGTTGGTACAAAGGTAGCCCCATCTATAGGGCAGTGAAGAGGTTCAGCCTTGAGGTTACCAGTGCATGCATTACCATCTTTAGGTCCTCTAAATCCAGGTCCCTCTTATTATGTCCCTTATTTGAGCGCTGGAAAACTTATCCCTTATAGGGCTGGCAATTATCCTTTGTTATAAGTAATATCCTTTATTTGAGGGCTTATTATTAGGTCTATCCCTTATTTGAGGGCCTTTTCTATAGATTGAATGGGATGCAAAAAAAATCTAGTATTTGGAGATGTGGAGTTTATAAGAAAATGTGAGGCCAAGTTGTAGAAGCAAGTGAGTCTGTCTGAAGTTCACTTGCCAGTACAGATAATTATGATAGGATTAAAATGGATTCAGGACTGTTGATACATGCCAAAAAAAAAAAAAAAAAAAGTATGTCATCCCCACAGGTCATAAATGTTGACTAACCCTTATTGGTATTTTGAAAAACTGGTAATCTTACCGCATAGGTAGGTGGGTACAGAATTCAGATTTGGAAAATAATTTAAGCAGAAAAGGTTAAGGTTTTTCTCTCTCTGTCTCATAGCCACCACCTAAATTGTCCCGTTCCTCATGGATGAATTGACATAATTGCCAATGACCATGAGGACCTGAGGCTTCTGGGAGATGTGCCCCCCCCAAGCCTTTTCAAGCTCAGTTTTGGTCTGAATCAGCACAGTTCTTCCCGTATTTTCATACTAACAGTTAATTTTTTTAAAAAAAAAATGCAAAGATGCATAAATGAGTGCAAGTGAAACTGACAGGGACTGGAAACTGACCACAGCTTTTACCTTCATACTCCAGATGCTTGGAATTTAGTTCTGTTGGCATCATCATGGAAAATCACCATATCCCATCCAACCCCGCCACCAGCATCCTATACAGCACAGAGCAATGGAAACATTTTCATGACACTCTGGGCTTTTACAGACTGCCAGAAATAATGCAGCTTGAGGCCACTTTAACTGTCTTGGTGCAGTGCTAAGGAATCATGGGAACTGTAGTTTATTGTGGCACCAGAGCTCTCTGACAGACAAGGCTCAATGTCTCACAAAAAATACAATTCCCGTGAATCCCTAGCACTGAGCCAGGACAGTTAAAGTGGCCTCAAGCTGCATTATTTCTGGCAGTCTGTAAAGGCCCTCTATTTCATCTGTCTTCCTTTCTCAGCAGATAGTGCTGGGTTGCAAGGAAGGATATTTTGATAAAGAGACAGAAGGGCATGCTTTTACCTTTCTACTCAAGGTGCTTATAAACCATAGATGGACACTTGAGATGTACTCATGCCCAAGCTTACCTTTCTGCAGTCAGGCTTAATTTATGCACTGTTCTCCTAACAATAATTTTGTTTCCTTTTTGCAATAAGTATAGTCTTCAGGTTCACATGGGAACATTTCTTATCTCACTGACTGCTTTGGCTGGGCTTTGTTCCCATCTCGCCTCTGTTGTTGCATGTTGCCAGGAGTTTGCTGCTGCTGGAGAAGAAAGGCTTAATGAAATTCAATTTTTTAAGTGCATTCATCTTATTTATGATCAAAGACAGCAAATGAAAAGGAAAATGTTTTTCAAGGGGGATGCTGACAGGTTTTGAATCAGTCATGTGGTCCAATATGTTTTGCTGCAACAAGGATCCTATCTGTGGGACTTCTCTAGCATAATCTTGAAAGGGAGAAGGATACATATTGCATTGGTTTAAAAGATAGCTTGGTTTTTTATGGAGAATACATTAAGAACAGCTACATTTCCCACCCCTTGACAAGGGTTTCTGGAACCAGCAGACATTGATTCAATAGGTGTAGCTTTCCCAGTATTTTTCCCCTTAGTATGGGCACCTAGTAGTAATGGGGAAGGTACTACATAGTGATTTTTTATCTACTAAAGAGTTGATATGGATAGAGTTGCCAGTCTAGGACCATCCTAGGCCTTGAGATTCCTGGATCAAAACCTGAGCCCTTGGGATAGCCCCTGGTAATGTCATAAAATGTTATGCATGAAGTCCAATAGGTAAGAGGGCTGTTCCCAGATCAAGATTAAATAAGGGGATTGTAAGGGAATTAGAGAGATGAGATAAAGAACATTTAATCTAGCCTACTTGCTTCTACCCAGAAGGTAAATGAAGAGCAGAGTGGAGGGTAAGCCCTGGCACCAGAGTGACTGGGAGGGAAAGAGGAAGCCAACTAAGTAGATACTAGACCCACCCCTCCAAGAGTCGCATGCTGCAGCAACAAATCAATTAAGCATTACAAACTGTAGCAAATTAGTGCTCTACTAGGTAAACTGGAGATTTGCACACAGGTCTTTCCTCCTACCTGAAGCTGAGCCTACCCAAACTGGAGAATTTGCACCTTTGTCTCCCATCTAGACATGAGCCATGAAAACTGTAGGGTTAGGACTGGCAGTGAGATCGGACAACTCTAGTTATGGAACAAAGAGCTCTTTTTAAAAAAGTGGCACTACCTGTATCATCAGAACTTGGAAAAGTTATTATTTAGGACTATACTTCCCAGAATTCACCAGGCAGACTCTCCCAGTTCTGCATCAAATCTGGGCCATCCCTGCCTTAAACTGCATTAAAAAAAACCCTCATAGTTTGCAGGCACATCCCACTGGGAGCAGCCTGGAGCATTCTGGCCAGTGTAGATCCACCCTCTGCTTCTGAATAAGAAGACAACAGCACTTGATCCTCAGCAGTTGAGGGGAAGATTGTATAGGATGAAAACAGGGAACTTTGAGCCTGCCAGATGATTCTGTGGGACTAAATTCCCACAGCTCCTTACCATTGGCCGAACTAACTGGTTTCCCTCCAGAAATGGAAATCAAAAGAACTGGAAAAGCCAAGGTTTCCCACCCAACACCCTTAGTTAACAGCCGAGAAAAGCTGTAATAAAGAATGAAAACAATAGCCAAATTTAGAGCTGATTTGATTACGGAGATTATCACACAGGATAACAGGTATGGGTTACATGCGGCTTGTATCTGTCTCTGACGGATCTTACCACACTGCCCCATGCCTAGGCAGTAGGCAGCCCATATGCAACCCTAGCTTCTCTGGCAGCATTCTTGAAAAGCTGCCGGAGAAGCTAGGGTTGCATATGGGCTGCCTACTGCCCAGGTATGGGGCAGTACAGTAAGATCCGTCAGAGATGGATACAAATCTCTGCCAGTTTTCTCGTGCCAGTTTTCTCGTGCAATAATCTCCTACCTGCTGTATCAAATGCGTGTCAAATTATAGCACAAATGATATTGCAGTGGCATTGCAGAAATCCCACACTCCCAAAATCTGGAATATACTTTAGAAGAGAGTTGGCATACCACTGGGGCACTAACCAATGGCTAGGTCAATCAGAAGGTACAGTGCACATCAATATATAGAAAGAAATGATCCAGAACATATCTTAATAGACAGGAAAAACTCATGTGCCAGGCACAGGCATTACTCTGTGGCTTTACTGAATGTTATTTAATTTTCTCCCTTTTAGCTAATGGAAGAAGATGTAAGTTAAATTCACTTTTCATTCTGGAGTGTGCCAATGCATCAATTAAATCAACCCATTGCTCTTGTACAGTAAGATCAATAGGGCTGAAAAACATGCCCTCATTATCCCAGCTGCAGTTTGGGGTATGAACAGTCTAATACTGAAACTGGGAGTTACTACTTCATCCTGTAGAAGCTTCAACATGGATCATTTTTGGGACATCAGATTCCCCCTCCCCCCAACCACTGCAAGTCAAGTGGACTGGACAGAAAATTGCATTTAAAACCACGTTTTAATCTCTGGCTATAAACTCAGTGGTTAGTACTAGGAGCTTATTGATTTTCAGTCGATCTGATCCTATAAAGATGGAAAAAATGAATTATTTCACAGGACAGCAAGATATGGATCATGAGGTCTTTTACCGTACAATTCTGAGCATGTTTACTCATAAGTAAATCCCACTAAACATAGAGGAGCTTATTCCCAAGTAAGTGTACTTAGGACTGTTTCCTGATATTATTGCTTAATAAAAACTAGATAGTGTTGTTTTTATAAATTTCATTCAGTGCATGTTGCGCAATTCAGTAGAAGCAATGAACATACCAAGTCTCAACAATCAAAAGGCTGGAACATTAATCCTCACTTCATATGCTATTTCATATAACTCCAATATGGACATTAAACTTTGCACTATAAATCTATAGTTTTATACCAAGAAAGCCCAAGGTATCAGTAAATCAATAATTTGAGAGACTTTTTATTTAACCACTTGATTTCCCTTCTTCCATATCCAACTATACTTTTACTGTGATTTTCTTAATTCCAAATTTTATTGCAAAGGCCTACCAGTTTTAATGCTACATTATTATTCTTTTGCCAGTAGGTGGTGCAAGTATTTCCCCCTCTGTTTTCAGTTGTTCCCACAATGTTTATGCATCCAGGACTCCCACAGATTAAGCCTCATTGTCATTATTACTATCTTCCTGAGTGTATTATGATGCTATTATGTCATGATGTGTAAACAGGTTGTAAATAAGTTGAAAGGACTGGAAGTGGCAGTTTTGTATATTTATTTGACCATAATAAATACAACATAAAAACAAATAAATGCAAAGCCTTCTAAGAGCTGCTATTAATGAGCTATGTTTGAGGATGTAAATTGCAAAACAGTGGCAACTTGACTCTGGTTTTACAGGGTATTACAAGTAAAATAAATCCTAAGCAGTCCTGAAACTGCACTGGATCTCACTTTCAAGTAATTTTGTGGTGCATATAATTAGGGAATACAGAAGATTGCCTACCAAGTAAAAATACATGGTAATCAGTAGTGTAGTAGCCCAGTATCAAGTATACAGTACTTCTCACAGCCACACACTGCAAAGAAAGCCCAGAATTCTAGGAAGTGGCATTGATCAACTTTATCACAAAGAATTCTAGCATTTTTCATCTTCATCAGGAGCACGTCTTTTGTAAAACTAATGAATCTTAATTTGTTATTGTTAGCTGCCCTCAAGTCAGCCTCGACTCATGGCAACCGTATAGATGAGACACCTCCAAGATCCTCTATCCTCAACTGCTCTGCTCAGGTCCTGCAAATTCATGCCCAAATTCATGCCTATACTCTCTGATTGAGTATATCCATCTGGCGTTTGGTCTTTGGACTTTATCATGTGGGAGGCAAGTGTCCTTCTCCCGTGAATAAAGTGCCTTTAATCCCGTCAGTATCCCACAAGAGCAGGATGATTTTCAGACAACGTCCCCCAACGTCACGGGAAAATCCCTAAAATAAAAAAGTGGCACGATTTTGCTGTTTTATTCACAGGATAATGTCCCGATAATGGTGATATTGAGGGGCATCCTCTGAAAATCATCTCACTCTTGCAGGATATTGATGGGATTAAAGGCACTTTATTCATGGGATTGCCTCCCGTGTGATAAAGTCCTTCCTCTCTTTCTACTGCCCTCCCACTTTCCTAGCATTATTATTTTTTCTAATGAGTCACATTTTCTCATGATGTGACCAAAGGATGACAGTCTCAACTTAATCATCTTAGCTTCCAGGGAGAGTTCAGGCTTGATGTCTTCCAAAACCCATTTGTTTGTCCTTTTGGCTGTCCTTGGAATCCTCAGCACTCTTCTCCAGCACCACATTTCAAATGAATTGATTTTCCTCTTTTTTAACTGTCCAGCTCTCACATCCATACATGGTGTAGGGGAAGACAATAGCTTGACCAATTCTAACTTTAGTGCTTTTGAATATCTTTACATGTTAGGATCTTGTCTAGTTCTTTCATGGCTGCCCTTCCCAATCTTAGGACGTTATCACACGTGGGCCAGTTTCGTTGTTAAAGAGATAATAAAGTGGAAATGAAGCATCCCGAAAAGAAAGCAAAAATAGAGCTTAATTACGCAAAAGCTTTTCACACGTAATTACAGTAATAACGAAATTAAGTTAAAAGCGAAAAAAAGACGTTTTTAACTTTCATACACAAGTGAAAAGAACCCTTACATGTACTGGAAATGGGTGTGTTTTGTGACAAGACTCCTCCTTTTCCAGGGCGAGTCCTGCATTTCCCAGGAGGAAATGTCAGACTGTCCTCCATTTGGGGTCATGTCCTCCTGCACAGGTCCTAACCCCCTTCCGTTGGGGTTTGGACCTCTCAAGAGAGCAGAGGAGGAGGAGGAGGCTGGAAAGGCAAGGCAAGGCAAGCCGAGGCAAGGGAGGGATTGAGATGACTCAGCCTTCCTTTTCTCTCTCTCCTTTCCTGGCATTGGAGGAGGAGGAAAGGGAAGGAAGGAAGGAAGGAAGGAAGGAAGGAAGGAAGGAAGGAAGGGCTGGGTGTTCCCTGGGGAGAGCCAGAGCCTTGGATGATGCCCAGGAGAGGGGAAAACGAGGTAGCTCCCATGCCCCCCCCATAAGCCTTTCCCCTTTGTAGGACCTGCAGGGCAGAACTTCATGGTGAGATAGATCTCCAAGTTGCTCCACAAGCACACCTCATACTTGCACCCACATTCACCCACAGCTGCTGTGAGGGAAGCCTTCTTTCCCCTCCTTTTCCCTCCATCCCAAATGCCAAACTTCTCCTCCGTCCCAAACTTCCCTCTCCTGGGTTGCCTCCCCTCCCCTTCCCTGGGACTGAGAAGGAGCCCAGGACTCTCCCTCCCTGGAGGCCCCTCCTCCTCCTCCTCCTCTTGGCCCTCCTCCAGGTTTTAAAAGAGAATTGTCCGTGCGTATTTGCTTTTCACATTACAGTAAATGCAAAATTACTGTAATTTCGCAAATGAATTTCCTCAAAACTACCGAATTTCAAAAGATCTCGGATAACACCAGTTTCTGTCCAGTTTCTGTGCGACGTCGTGTGAAATCATGAGGCACAAATCCAGTTTTTGTTTGGGATTTGTGTGGATTAACCAACAGATTTGCTCCGTGTGATAACGTCCTTAGTCTTCTTTTGATTTCTTAACTGCAATCTCCATTCTTAACAATGTTTAATCTGAGGTAAGTGAACTCTTTGACTATTTCAGTTTCCTTATTGTCTAGAATGAATTGTAATTCCTCTGTGATCATTATTTTTGTTTTCTTTATATTCACCAGTAAACCTGCTCTTGCCCTTTCTTCCTTGTCCTTTCTTACTAGTCATGCTAAGTTAGCGATGTTTTCCACCAGTATGGTGTTGTCTGCGTATTTTAGCTTATTAATGTTCCTTCCTTCTATCTTCTTCACTCCTCTTTCTTCTGAGTCTAAGCCTGCTCTTTGTATGATATTTTCTGCATACAAGTTGAACAAGTAGGGTGATAAAATGGATCCTTGCCCGACCTTTTTGCCAATTATTAATTGCCTGGGCAAAATAAAACAACTCCCAAAATTGTGGGCCAAGATCTTGGTGGGTGGAGTGTGATGCAGTTCTCCTCAGGCTACTGCTGCCTGAATGTGCATGCCTGCTAAAGAAGCCAGAGGCATACTTCCTTGGCCATTTAGTGACTGTGAGATGCGCAGCAGCTAAATATACTTCTGTAGATGATTGAAAATAGCAAGAGACCTCAATAGCAAGAGGCCTTCAGCTGCCAATTGCAAGTGTGCAAGAGGCCTTCAGCTGCCAATTGCAAGTGTGTATACTGGAGATCCAAAAGGGAGATGGCTGCTCTTTTCTGTCAGTTGCAACCAGCTGCTGCCTGGGCATCTTGCATCTACTAACGAACTTTGTGAAATGGCTGTAAGAGAACATAGGTTCATATCACCCTATATTACACACATGCATGTCAGCAACAGGCTTTTGTAGTAAACCAGGAATAGCTCACAGGAATATATTGTTTTCCATTACCTTTCCAACTGTATAAGGAACTCAAGAGAGGATAGGGAAACTTGAAGAGGTCAACAGATAATATCATCATCCTTGATAATCAAAGAAACATATCCAGGGGTATCTGTGTTGGCCATATAGCAAAATACAATGACATCCAAAATCCTCACAACAGAATAAAGATATCACTGTTTTGGGGATTTTGGATGTTATTGTATTTGATAATCAAAGTGTGCTATTGCATGGGCTCTGAAAGGCTTGGCTCCACTACAGTCCTGATGCAGCTGGTCCTGATGCAGTAACTAAAGCCTGGAAATGTTGAATTTTTAAACTATAAATCCCAGAATCCCCTAGAAACTTGCCATCCTGGTTAAGGGGAGCCTGTGACCCATAATCCCCCAAAGCAACTCTTCCAAGGTCTAGCTGTTTTCCATAGATCCTCACCTGATTGCAAACTGGAGGGGGGGGGGGGAGAGGAAGAGCATAAGAAATCTCTTCCAGAGACTCCTATCAGAGTCTATTGCTCTCATTCGCTTGATTCCAGAGAAAAATCCACATAACTGATAGACAGAGAATTGACTAAATGGAGGCTGGTTAATGCTATAGACCAGGGGTCAGCAACCTACGGCCCGCAGGCTGGATGCGGCCTGTGGAGGCCTTTGGACTGCCCCCTGTCCGGTCCTGCTGCTGCCGCCACCGCTGCCTTTCATGGCTGCGGGGCTCACCCCGGAGGAGCCCCGCGGCGGTGCTGGGCCTCTCAGAGGCCCAGCACAGCTGAGGGAGGCCTCCTGGAGGGACCCTGCCGTCGTGCGCATGCGCGCGTGACGCGGGGGTGTGTGTGGCAGCCGCCATTTTGTTTTTCAAAATGACGGCACGTGTGCCTACCCCCGCCCCCCTGCCGGCCCCCAGCACCATTTCACCCCCCCTCCCGGCCCGTCGGCAAAAAAAGTTGCCGACCCCTGCTATAGACTCCTCTTTTAGGATCTCTTTGATCTTCAAGTGCATATCTTTCTCTGATGAGAGAGGGCAAAAAGGGGACTTTTGCATTGGGGAATGTATGAGAAGAGAGTTGCAAGGATGGTTCACTCACTCATTGAGTAGGGGAGGTGGAAAGAGAGTCTTTTAAGAATTTTGAAAATCCAATAATATTGATTCTGACAGTTCTTACTAGAGCCAAGTTGCTCATGGAGAAAAAGTACATGAGACAGCCCTCTTTGGATTTTACCATGTCAAACACAAATCTGACAGCATGAATAACCTGGGGAGACAATACCCTAGATTTCATACTTCTCACAGCTCCCATGTCAGCGGAGCAGTGCACTTTGGAAGATCTATTCAAGATGCTGACTTTATTTTGGGGATTGGGTTCAGCAACATGGGTAGCTCCATTAATGTGTAGATAAACCCAGGGTAAATTCACCATCCTACTGGCATGGGAGCTTTGGGGAGAGGCTCAGAGCCTTGCTGGTGCACACAGAAATAGGTTATGTGTTGTTAGGGCCAGCTGTGCTTTCTCAAGTGACAGATGCTCGCAGACAAAAGCCACCTTGTTGTATGCCTTCATGTCATTTCTGACTTATGGCAACCCTAAGGCAAGCTAATCATGGGGTTTTCTTGGCAAGATTTGTTCAGAGGAGATTTGCCATTGCCTTCCTCTGATGCTGAGAGCATACGACTAGTGCAAGGTCACTCAGTGTTTTATGGCTGAGCAAGTCACCAGTGAGTGACTCAAGGTTTTATGGCTGAGCAAAACCATGGTCTTTGGAGTAACAGTCCAACAGTCAAACCACTACACCATGCTGTCTCTGTCTTTTATCCAGAGTCTCCCAACTATTCCCTTTTTGGGACTGCCCAAATTGGCCTGCTGCCCTAAGGTATAGCTGAAGACATTGTCCTGTCATGAGTGTGGAAGTAAAATTCAGTTTCCAGTCATATTTGCCTCTTCACACAGAAAGGTGTATGTGTGTGTACAATTCAATCCTTTTTCTCAGATATCAAAATGGCTATGTGTCATACTGAATGTATGGGGAGAGTGGGTATGTTTAGCTTATACAAGAGGAGACTGTAGGAGAATTTAAATAGGAGAAGAAAGGTCATGTAGAAGAGGAAGGGAGCTTGTTTTCTGCTGCTCCAGAGACTAGAACAGGGGTAGGCAACCTTTCCCCTTTAAGGCCCGAGGGACTTCAGCTCCCAGAAGCCTCAGCCATGTTGGCCAATAGTCCCATGTTGGCCAATAGCTCCTGGGATTCTGGGAGCTGAAGTCCCTCAGTGCCTACCCCTGGACTAGAACATGAATCAATGGGAAGAAAAGAGATTCCACCTAAACATTAGGAAGAATTTCCTGACTGTAAAACCTGTCTGACAATGGAATAAACTGCATTGGAGGATGGTGAACTCTTTTCTTTGGACGTCTTTAAACTAAGGTTGGATGGGAGTCTTTCAAGCATGCTTTAGTTGTGTATTCTTGTGCAGCAGGGGGTTGGGTTAGATGGGTCTTATGGTCCTTTCCAGATTCTATGATTTCTTTGATTTTTTAGAATGAACATAGAAAAAGGATTGTGGGAAGAGATGGATTATACCTTTTATTTGAAGGGGGAACATTACCAGGATTAATTTAAAAAACAGACACACATCACATTGTCCTGTAATTATTCAGTTTGCAGTCATGTTTTGTACTACGCTGTGTCTAAAGCAGGGGTAGGCAACCTTTCCCCTTTAAGGGCCGACGGACTTCAGCTCCCAGAATCCCAGGAGCTATTGGCCAACATGGAACTATTGGCCAACATGGCTGAGGCTTCTGGGAGCTGAAGTCCCTCGGCCCTTAAAGGAGAAAGGTTGCCTACCCCTGGTCTAAAGGATGATCACATTCTAGAATTTTTAAAAACAAGTTCCCTGTAATATAGAACACACATGCATCTAGCCATGTTATTTGCTTCAAGAGGACCAAACCACAGCCCAATTGTGCATTGCAGCTGCTATAGATTTTTGAGAAAGTGGCTATACATTTTCTTACATACTTAGTTCAAAGACTGGAAAGCTGCCTCCTCCTCCTTTTCCTCAGCAAAATGAAAATGTTGCTATCCATAGGGTTTAATATTTTACCTATAAAGCACAAATGCCAGCTAAAGTATATATAAAACATCCACAGTACTCCTCTGAGTTGCTTGCCAGGCAACTTTTTTGTTTTTCTTCAAAAATTTTTGCTGTTCTCCATCACTTTAGAAAGCAGCCGGAAGAAGTGAAGGCTTGTGGGGATAGTTTGATCAGGTCGCACAAGAGAAATCAGAACCACAAAGAGAAGCCCTTTTTAGACAGAACTATGAGCAATGGAAGCAAAAGGGATGAACAATTTGCAGTGTAGTTACAGTTTGGAAACTAGAGTGTTTAGAGAGACCATGCTAAGTATAGAATTTGGGGCGTAATAATCCAAAAAAAAAAACAACTGCAAATGTAGCATGGAGAAAAGGGGTTAGGTGAATTTAGACTGCAGGTAATATATGTGTGTGGTTTTAAAACTATTTTAAAGAAACCATTTTAGCCTGCTTATCTCCATACATTTAATGATTTAAATAATGGTTGAGAGCCTGCATTGGGAAACACACAGCTGAGATTCTGTATCAGGAAATGTACCTGTATTTTCCAGCGTATAAGACGACTGGGCGTATAAGACGACCCACAACTTTCCCAGTCAAAATATAGAGTTTGGGATATACTCACCGTATAAGACGACCCTCTTCCAATGGGGGAAAATGAGAAAGTGTTGGGGGGAAGGACTGCCAATATACTAGGTGATGCATTCTGGGGTATGTACAATTTGCAACCAAGTAAGTGACCCTGGTAATGGCAACCCCCATTTGAAGAAACATGCCAAGAAAACCCCATGATAAGATTGCCTTAGGGTTGCCATAAGTTGGAAAGGACTTGAAGACACACAAGAACAACAAAAAAGTCTGCAGTTGTTTCATAGGTAGTACATGGGATTAGGAGCCAGCATGGTGTAGTGATTTGAGTATTGGACTACCACTCTGGAGACCTGGGTTTGATTCCCCACTCTGCCATGAAACCCACTGGATGAACTTGGACAAGTCACACACTCTCAGCCACAGAAGAAGGCAATGGCAAACCTCCTCTGAACCAGTCTTGCCAAGAAAACCCCAGGATAGGAGTTCACCTCTTATCCGCTGCTGCTTCCTCCTCCTGCCTCACGCCACACCATGCCACCCCTTCCTCTGGGGGCCCTGCAAATGATGTCTTTGGAGTGCATCTAGCGGCAGGAAAATAGTTGGACTTATTCCTGCTTATCCCCCTGCTCTTCAGCAACATGGAAACATTGATGTTGGTGGGTCTGTGCTGCTTATAATGATAAGTTTTAGAGAGGATTTTGTTCATTGCATGGAACAGAATTCCAACAGTGACCAATAAAGTGAGTTGCAATGGTGTATGTCCAACTTGGTTGTTGCTCTGTGCACTCTGTGCCCTCAAGTTGTTTCAGACATAAGGAGAATTTAAGGCAAACCTATCATGGTGTTTTCTTGGCAAGATTTGTTCAGAGAGGGGTTTGCCATGGTCTTCCTCAGAGGCTGAAAGGTTATTTACCTAAGGGTAAATCACACCGAGTGGGTTTCCATAGCCAAGCAGGGATATAACCCTGGTTTTCCAGAGTCCTAGTCCAACATTCAAATTACTACCATACATCACACTGGCCCCTGAAAAAGTGATTCATAAATGGAATAAAAAATAAATAAATTGCAGAAGGTCCCAAATTCTATCCCTAATACTTTCAGTTAAAGGAATCATAGGTAGTAAGTAATGTGAAAGACCTCTGTCTAAGGTTCTGGAAAGTAGCTGCTGATCTGAATCAGGGTTAGATGAGAATTTCATGTCAATTCTTTCTGACAAGAATTACTGAAGTCACATATATCTCTGTATATTTGATATGGAAACTGCATGAGATTAAACAAACAAACAAACAAACAAACAAACAAAAAAAGAACATGGGATTCACGGGATTGCCGTAAATTGAAAGGCAATATGAAGGCATGTACTTTACCACTGGGATGCAGCCTTGAAGAACAGGAACTTTGGGTATCATATTGGAAGGAAAGGGGGATATAAATCAAATCCATAAATATATACTGGTACTTATTTCAGCTGAAAGAGGTTCTCTACTGTTCATTTACAGGCTGCTTTGAATATATAGAATCAGCTCATAGAATCATAGTAGGGATTGAAAGGGCATCTAGTACAACCTCCTGCCATTCATGAATAGATAACTACAGCACTCCCAAAAGATGGCCATCTAGAGCCTATGTTTCAAAACTTCAGAAGAAGAAAGTCCTTAATTTCCTGAAGAAGTCTATTCCACTATTGAACAGCTCGTAAAGTCAAGAAGTTCATCCAAATGTTTAGGTGGATTTTTTTCTTGTTATTTGAATCCACTGGTTCATGTTTTAGTCTCAGGAGAAGCAGAAATCAATCTCACTCTATCTGCTATATGACATATTTAAAATAGGCTATGCCATTGCTTCAGATATGTAAATTGGGCAATTACATCATCTCTTATTTTTCTTTTCTACAAGCTAAGCATACCAAGTTCCCTAAGCCTCATAGGGTCTGGTTTCTAGGCTTTGATCATCTTCATTGTCCTCTGAATATGTTTGTGCTTCTCAATATTCTTGTTGAATTGTGGTGCCCAGAACTGGTCACAGTATTCCAAGTGTCACTTGATCAAAACAAAAGGTATTGCTTCTTCCTTTGATCCTGTTGATGGGGCCTAAAATTATATTGGTATTTTTTGGCCACCACATCACACTGTTGACTCACATTTAGCATGTGGTCTATTAAACCCCCTATATCATCTTCACATGTGCTGCTTTCAAGCCAGTTGTTATATTATCCCTGCTGAAATTAATGTTGTTGTTTTTTGGCTCAGCTCTCAATCTGTTAAGTCCATTTTGAATTATGTTATTGTCTTACACACACACACACATTAGTGTCATCAGAAAAATTGATAAACATGCCTTCTGTTCCATTATCCAAGTCATTTAGAAAGATGTTGAACAACAATATATGAACCTGTTCTAAGCATAACCGTACTGCCAGGTTGTCTAAGTGGCTTTGATTTCACTAGTATGAGACAGAGATGGCAGCAATGTCAATTTGCAATGTTGCCATTTTAGTGGGGCTGCAAGAAAGGCTTTTGTAGCTACACTCAACCTTTGGGCCATAGGTTGTCTTTCCTTTCTTAAATGGACCTTTAGTCTGCTTCAGTGAGGCTTCTTAAAAGTTCTTACAGGCAGTTCTTAAATGGAGACAACTGAACATACAATTTTGCACTGAAGTCAGTCAAACTTTAACTGGTTGCATTTTAATGAATTTTTTAAAAATATTAAAGATTTAAAAATTATATTAGTTTTACAATGTTAGACTCAGTTGATAGTACAATTAAGAACTGATACATTGACAGGCATGTTGGCCACCTATACAACAGAGGGATAGGTTTAGTTGTGTCATTGACAGGTGTGATTTTTTATGAAACACCAGCTGGAGAAACAATGTGATGTGTTAGTGCTTTGTCTTCCTGAGCATAGCTTGTAGCAATTAACTCCAGCACATTGTTTTTATAAAATGAAGCAATTATAAACAGTGAATATCAGAAGGATATGAATCTAATATTTCACTTTAGAAAAATAATATATGGACAGACAAAAGCTTTACTTACTGAAAAGCTAACTGCTTTGAATATTGCCATATGTACAAAGCCCCACATTACCATTCTGTTTCCAAATAATGAATCATGATGTGATCCTAGTCACTTAACTATCACATCTGTTATTTGGTATCTTGGATTGCATGCCACCTGCATATTTAGCAGGCTAAATGATTTCTGGTCCCTAAATATAGTTTCATTATATGAGATTGGGTACAAGTAGATACATATGCAAAGTTAACACAACTGGGACAAATGTAAAAAAAAAAAAAAAGCTACAAATGATATGCTGACATATGTATGTATAACTTGGCACTGGGAGTGCATGCTTTGCAGAATTTTCTTTTTCTTCCCCCAATTCCTTCCATTTCTTGTCCTTAATTAGAGTGTAAGCCTGTAGGCAGGAAGCTAGTGTTTTTTAATGAACACACAGAGCCCATTAGACAATTTGTATTTGTATGTTTTTTAATGAACACACAGAGCCCATTAGACAATTTGTATTTTGCATGGCAGATTATTTTTCCTGCCATGCAAAAGCTCCTACAATTCTATTCCCTCTTCCATTTACATCTCACTTTAAATAAATAAATAAATAAATAAATATTATCTGGTTAGTAGCTAGAGCATGCAATCACAAAACCCCAACCCTAACATTTTTTCTCATGTTGGTAGAAAATGTGTCAGTTTTTGAAGACACTGTGTCTGTGTCTCTGGGTCCTTCTTAATCTCCAAGTCACCAAGGAAGCTTTGAGTCATTCACTTGGCAGTAATTTGGAGAACCTTTTATTCACTTCAGACAAAATCTGAATCTGCCCAAATCTGTTCAGAATTTATGATTTGTCTGAGTCTGATGCTCAGCCCTGCTACAAGCGCTGAGCCAAAACCACCATTAATTCCCACAGGGACAGAAAGATAAAATCTTTACAAATAGGAGTAGTTTAACATCTTCTTAGACATTTAATGCAAAGTAAAACACATAATTTGAAATAACTGGAGAACTAAAAGATACATCCTTTGTCTTGTGCTGAAAGGACAATATATAAGTGTCACATGAGCCTTGCTAAGAAACATTCAAAATAAACATGTATATTATAGGAAGTAGATTAATGAAGGATGCCTGGAAAAAGTCACATTAACCAACAAGATAAAGGTGATAATCCTGTTTCTAGCAGTGAGGCATGGCCCATTTCTAGCTGGGAACAGGAGCAATTCAGTGACTTCCATCTTTGCTATTTAAAATCATTGGCATTTCCTAGCAAGCTGAGGCAATCATCAATCCTTGCCTGGGGCAAATTAACACGAATCCTGGCTGCTCTTAAGAATGATTGCTAGCTTGTGGTTTAGCACAGGATGCAAGACAGTTGCATATCAAAGGACATGCCTTCTGGTGAGATTGTCTACTCTATAAGATGCAGGCTTTGTGCAAAATGTGATATAACTATGATTGTAAATGAGACTTAAAAGACTTTGACATCAGAAAGTAGGAAGCACTGATAAGTGATATGAACATCTGGTATCACAGACTCTGGGCCAGCATTATGATGAGAAATGGCTCCCACAGCGTCAGCACAAACTCAGATATATGAAGCAAAGAGTCAATCATCCACCATTCACTGACAGCTACAGAAGTGACAAGTAGTGACTCCTGATGTTCTAGGATTAGCCTCTTTAGCCACCAAGGATAAGTTAATTGAAATCAATCCCTGTCTTCCAGATTGATATGTAAGTTCTTTTTATGGAGACATATTTGTTCGTACCTGCCAACATTTTGCAAATGAAAACTGGACATGTGTGGCCAAGTAACATCAGAGTGTGGTCAAGATACAAAAGTTATTAATTAGGAAAAACACTCAAACTAGGAGAGCTTGCAGCAATTTGCTTTTGCCTGAGCCACTTGGGCAAGGCAAGACTCTCCTCCATATCTCCTTTCCCCTCACTGGGTTAACTGAAGGCAAACTATTTTCACATCTTGAACTCAGTTTGTATCAACTGAAATAAACTGAGGATGAAAGAAGGAAATTGGAGGATGAGAGAGAAATCAGGACATTTTAAAAGCACCTGAGAGAGTGGGATGACAAAGGATTAATTGGGCCTGATGTCTCTGCTAAACTGGGACAGTGAAAGGGTTATGTTTGATTTATATCACACCTTTCTCCCTAAACTGGGACTCAATATAGGTTTTCAATGTTCTCCCCACTTGTTCTAGCCTAATTTCAATTTTTCATCTCAATTACACTAGAACTATTGAATGAATGCACTTTGCTTAAGTGTTAAATTACCTAATTAGTTGTTAACTTCCCTCAAGTCAATCCAATCCATGGCGACCCTATGGATGAGACATCTCCAAGACCCCCTGTACTCCACTGCTCTGCTTAAATCCTGCAAACTCATACCCATGACTTCCTTAATAGAGTCCATCCATCTGGTATGTGGCCTTCCTCTCTTCCTACTTCCCTCCACCTTTCCTAGCATTGTCATCATTTCTAATGAGTCTTCTCTTCTCATGATGTGTCTGAAGTTTGGTCATCTTGGCTTCCAGTGAGGTTACCGGTGCGATCTGCTCTAGGACCCACTTGTTTGTCCTTTTGGCTGTCCATGGGATCCTCAGCACTCTTCTCCAGCACCACATCTCAAATGCATTGATTTTCATCCTATCATCTTTCTTAACTGTCCAGCTCTCACATCCATACATGGTAAAGGGAATACAATGGCTCTATGTTTATATGATTTCTTTATGTTCAGCATTAAGCCTGCCTTTGCACTTTCTTCATTGATCTTCCTTAGTAGGTGTTCCAGGTCTGTGAGGTTTTCTGTTAGTACTATGGTGTCATCTGCATATCTTCAATTGTTGATTCCTTTGACCTATTTTCACTCCTCCTTCTTCTGTGTCCAAGCCTGCTTTTCTTTTAATATGTTCTGCGTACAAGTTGAACAGATAGGGTGAAAGTATGCAACCTTGTCTGACTCCTTTGACAACTTGGAATCATTCTGTTTCTCTGTGTTCTGTTCTGACAGTAGCCTCTTGTTCTGAGTACAGATTCCTCATCAGAACTATCAGATGTGTTGGCATTCCCATGTCTTTAAGGGCATTCCATAGCCTTTCACGATCTATACAGACAAAGGCTTTGCTATAGTCTATAAAGTACATGCTGATTTTCTTTTGGAATTCCCTGGTGCACTCCATTAGTCATCGTATGTTTGCAACATGGTCCCTAGTGCCTCTTCCTTTCCTGCTTGGACCTTTGGGATTTGCACTGGCACAAAGGACACCGAACGCGATTATTTTGGGTAAATCATTGGCCACAACTTTTATTTTGTACAGGGTCTTGATATCAAACAATTAAACATTTAAATAACAGTTTTCTTAAACACGAATTCATTCTTGACGCATGCGTACGTGTAGTTAAGTGCAAGCGCTATGGATTAATTGCTTCTAACACAGCATGCGTCAAGTCCATTAATTTATGCAGTATTACACAACAGTAAATAATCCCTCCCCCAACCGGATATGACGTCATAAATATTCTTATGACATCATACCATTATGACATCATCGAAATTTAAAATGACATCATACAAATTTGGTTAACCTAATGACAAATACCAAATTTAGGAATTTTTTATTAACCCAATTAGTATTTTCTAATTAACCTAATTATTCCCCGAAAGGGGGGGGGTCCGTGCCCACCACAGGAGGGGCCCAGCCTAGCTTGGCATCCCCTCCCCCCCTTCACTCTTTTTAATGTATGATTCCAGAGAAGTCCCATAAATCATGTCCCAACAGGGAGAGATAGACACCATCAGCCCTGTACAAGTGTGGCATAAAACCTGAATTCATTCATAATCAACAATAACAACTCCCAAACCCCCCAAGGTCCCGTCCACAGCATTAAGCAGCCAACTTCAAAATGCTACCAGGATCACCAAATTAACCACTTTGCCATGTGATGACATTAATTGGGAATCTTTCGCTTAACCTCTTGTGTTCCAGCAACAATTCTTTTTTGCTAAGTGTAACTCCGTCATTTTCAGAATCAGTTTCTTGTAACTGAAATATTAAGATCTTGGGGTGTGTAAAAGACGCCAACAGTTCAATAATTCTAGGTAGCATTCCTCTATGACCCAGCAACCTCACAGTTCCGACATCTCTCCGTCCCATGGTCAAATCTTCAAAGAAGTACCGTTCGGCCCCAGACACTAAGCTGCGTCCAAGCACTGATATGTCTCTGGTGTTCAAATCTGCTAAATACAATAGTAAACATGTCAGTGAAATAAAAGTGCAATTTGCCTCAAGTGCGCACATAAGACTTAACAGTTGTAGAATGCCCTCAGCCAAGTTTGTAACTTGAATTATTGCTTAACCAAGTACTGTAGCAGCCGTCGCTGTCCAAATCCTAAAAGAATGAAAGAAACATTGTGCTGTTGGCACAACCAACATGTATCAAAGCCTCCCGCATTCCTGCATCAAATTAAAACTGTGTTAACGGAAGGCCAGAGAATTGTGAAAAGAAATATTTCATTACTCTTGGCCTTATCCTGAGGCATTCTAACACTGTCGACACTAAACCAATAAGGCCGTCAGGTGCCCTAACAAAATTAGATTGTCTTATTCCCAATTGATCAGACTTTGACCACTAAATGGTCTGATGAATCTCCTGTTCAAAATTATGGACCTCCCATTATTAAAGAGTCCAGCCAGATTCATCAGGATAGAACCAGGGACAATTTCACTAATTACCAAGGCAGCAGTCCAGGCAATGTCACATCTTCAGGTGCAAAACATGTTGATGTGAAATATTGCCAAATCTTAAATCCGTATTGTACCTGATAATTGGGAACAGTTATCTCGTAATAGCTGGACTCCCTTGCCCTTCTGTTGAAAGCCCCATGAACTCTAAATTAAGCAATAGGGTCATTAAACTCTGGCTTTAAAATAAAATGACATCTCTGCCATCCGGCCCTTAATGGCACTGGAGATAACCTAATTGACTAAGGTATACCGCAAAATGAATGATCACCTCCACCCTCAAGGGCCAACCCTCTACCCCCCCGACATTTAACAGAAAGATCCTAAAGCTCATAACGCGAGCTGATACGACTTGCTTGTCTAAGGGGCTATGGACTGTAGAGTCCCCTTGTCAATTTTTATTGTCCAAGGCTTCTATGATGCGCTGATATCTCCCTTGGTCAGGGAGCTGCCTAGGGAGCCATTTGACCGAACCTGTAAAACTGAAAACGTGAAAGGAAGTCCTCAACAGATTTAGTCATCCAAAAACACATTGAGCTCGTAACAAAACATTAAACTTCAAACATTGTGGCACTATATTCTACACCAGTGTGAATGTATTAATACATTTAGTGATCTGGGAGTACACTAAGTGGACAACATTTTTTGTCATCACACCATAATCACACCATTTTGTTTGCAATTGACCCTGCCACAAATGGACCACAACCTCGATAGGATAATACTAAGCAAGTGAGGTCCTGTCCACCAATTATCAACCCAGGATTGAAGCCATCCCTCAAACTCCCACTTACCGTTAGAAATATATATCCCAAAACCATGTGTCCCACCATCATCGGAGTGTACCTGAAGTTCTGCCCATTAGAGCATTTCAGATCTCCTCACAAAAACACACCATTAAATGATCCAAAATTGGCTCCCAGATCTATAAATCCTCCCCCATCCCGGAATTGAGATGTGGTGATGATGGGAGGGGCTGTCACACCCCTAGTGGCATGCCAGTATTACATTTATGGTCCAACCTGCGGGGCTGCCTCCACCACTTGCCTGCATTGCTGAAATGTTCATGTTTTGCCCCCAAGCAGACCCCCATAGAATTAAATTGGCACTATGTGTATGCCCTCATCATTATCTCCTGATCTTTGTAGAATTCCGGAGATGTAGCCAGTTTTCTCTCATCAATAAAGCAAAGAGAAGGTGTTATCACAAGGGGCGTGGAGCTATCTACATATGAATTATAGACAACCACTTTGTCAGCCCCAGAAATGTCCAAAGTTCCCACCAGTGCCTTTTTCCCCTTGCATCTCCATCATATGAGCTAGATCCTGTTTGCCCTGCGCCCTACAAATCCCTAGCCTGAGCTAGCCCAGGATTTGTCAAGGGTGTCGCCAGTGTTGCAAACGCAGGGTGCTCAATTCTGGCGCTCATCCTCTTATGTCCACCGAAAGCCCCTACTGAAGTGGGCCATTATGCCACCAAATTAGCAGCATGTATCAAACCTGAGCTCCTTGCTTAGCATGAAGCATCAGCCGATGCTTGCAGAGCTCTCACTGCAAGCGTCGCAGAAGCAGCTCATGTAATATGCTGTCTCACATAAACACTTGCTGCGTCTCTGCTGCAAGCCAACAGTCTCAGGAGTCGGCTCATTGCCTTGACCTGAAACAATCACCATTTGAATTAAGTTTATGGATCTGCCAAAGCAGGTTGATCCAACACAGGGGCAGCTGCACCCTGTTGTCACACACCAGGAACTTTCTTTCCAAGCTCCAATGCATCAGCTACGGTTGGATGCCCAACCTCCATAGCCGAGGTAATAGGGGAACCACATGCCATGTCCACCGGGAGTGTCGTATGAGTCGCAGCCGGTTGCCCAGAATCTGCAGTGCACATACACCTCTATTCACAACTGAAGAAGTACTAGCCTGTGACCCCAAATTAGACCCCCTGTGTCCCTATGTTGAACTAACTGCTCAAAGACCTCTGCACAAAACTGTATTGTGTGACCAATCTGAGCAAAATGTGCAGGAATCTCCTCGTCCTAATTTTAAGGAGTAGAAGCCCGCTTATGCACAGACTGGCCATTTTTAGGGTCAGCATATGGTGTGCATTGTTTATATTGTGCCATGTCACATGACATTACTGACTAAAAAGGATTATTAATACCTCAAACTAATGTGTAGCAGATATAGTGTTCTTTTTAAAGCTATATCCTTAAACAATAATTATACAATTAGTATTAACCTAAAAGGTGTAGTATATAAATAAATTATTATTATATTATTATATTCATTATTATTATATTATTATCATTATTATTACCATAAGCCAATTAAATAATCAAACCTCAGTTTGTATTAGGCCGAGAATAGTAAGTCCCTAAATGGGCACTCACCCATCAGGTCACCCCAGTTAACTACAGTGATGAATTATAAATATTAATATTATTATTATTATTTAATATTAATATTATTAATGTTTACTTTTACCAGAACCAACTTCCCCTCTAGCATGGGAGGGAAAAATGGTGTGGGTCAAGAGAGAAGCCCAAATCCAGGCATAAGCATAACTGGCATGTGTCCCTACCCACCAATGTAATCTGCACCGCAGGCAGAACACCAGGCCACATTAAGCCCAAATTCGTCCCAGCTGGGACAGCAAAACAAGGCCTGAGGCCAATCCCACCATTACCAGGTCTGGCCTGTGTCGCATCAGCAACTGCCAAAGCGCAGGCCAGGAACCTGATTCAATAATACGGGGGGGTGGGGGAGGCACCTTCCTGAGGGGAAGTGCATATAAAGCCCAAACATGGGAATCACTCTAATTACATGTGCCCCAAACTTAAAGGCCGCCTGAAGCACAGGCTAGCCACAAAGCCCAAAGTGGGCCCCCCCACTCCTGTCCCCCAAAAAGGGGGAACACCAGTATCCAGCCCCAAGACCAATCAGGCCAGTGATGGAGTAGCTAACCTGTGTATCTCAGCAATGCCAAGACTCAGGCCGAGCTCATGAAGTGTGTGTGCGTGCGTGGCCTTTTGAGCCGCCTTATGCGACTGTACATGGGAGGGGGCACGGGCCTTGGCTAAACTGCCCATCCGTACCAGAATCCACTGCCTTTATAATATCTCAAAATTTGATCAGCAGAGGTTTGCCTTTGCATTCTCCTGAAACTGAGAGAATGTGACCAAGATCACCCAGTGGGTTTTATGGCCTTGCTGGGAAAGGAACCTTGGTCACCAAATTGGCAGTACAGCGCTTAAACCACTATACCACACTGTCTCCCTAACCAGTGGCTTTTTTAAAATTATTATTATTATTATTATTATTATTAATGAAAGTATATATTTTAAATTGCAAAGAACATCTTATTATAAGGTCCCTAAGGGTTTTTCTTGGCAAGATTTGTTCAGAGGTTTAATAATGACCTCCCCCGATGCTTGAACAATTTTTTTTTGAGGCTGAGAGAATGCGACTAAGGTCACCCAGTGAGTCTTATGGCCATGCTGGGAAAGGAACCATAGTCACCAAAGTGGTAGTAGAGTGCTGAAACCACTATTATTATTAATTAAAAGTAAATATTTTCAATTGCCAAGAACATCTTATACAGGGTCCCAAAGGAATTTTCTTGGCCAGATTTATTCAGGGGTTTGCTAATGACCTCCCCTGATGCTTGCCCAATAATTGGGTGTGGAGGGTGTGTGTGGGGGGGTGGCATTCCCAACACCCCCAAGGGCCCGACAATCATGCCTCCCAGACCACCCTGTGGGGGGGCAAACCCTTCCCCATAGGCCCGTCAGGACCACCAAGGCCTGGCCCTCTGGCCATCTCACTGATTTGAGGAGGCTATCTCATTGATTTGAGGAGGCTATGTAGCCCCAACGTCCACTCGGTTCTCTTTGGGAGCCAGCAGCCCAGGCCGCGTCGGGGGCCAAAACCCCATCAAACAAGGAGCCGCAGCTTGCTTCGGCAAGACCGCGCCCCACTCTTGGCCCTTGCCCTTGTCCTCAGGCTTTCCCGAGGAGGGCTAGGCCAAAAACCGGCTGCAAAATGCAGCCAAACGAACCGCAGCCTGGAGCCCAAGGCCGCGCTTGTGGCGTGCTCCATTCTGCTTTCACGGCCCATCCTTAGGCTCCCCTGAAGAGGGCTATACTGCCGCTTCCCATGCAGCCTGTATCGAGCCGCGGCCTTGATCCTAAGGCCACGCTCTGATCATCTCCTCCAGGGAAAAGGCACATCGCGGCTTGCTCCGCCAAACTGCACCTCTTTCCCAGCTCCTCGGCTCCTGTTTTTAAAGGGGCTAGGCCGCTTGTAAGGCCCCAAAAGCCCTGGAGCCGCAACTAGCAGACGAGCGCCTTGCTCGCCTGCAAATCCAAAATGGCTGCCGACACATGGCAGCTTGAGGCTATATAGCCCCGTGAAATCTCGCCTGAAATCTCGCGAGATTTTAAGTCTCGCGAGACCTCCATTTGATTGGCTAAGCAGGCTGGCAAGGGCAGGCCTTCCGGTCTGCTCAGCCAATCGCGCGTCGGTGCCCTTTTATGGGGCCGTCGCAACAGAAGGCCCCTCCCAACGCGTCAGAGGGGTGTCTTTCTCTCTTTATGTATGTTGCAGAATTTTCAGCATAATTTTGCTTGCATGGGAGATCAGTGCTATGGTCCTATAGTTGCTGCAATCTCTTGTGTCTCCCTTTTTGTGGGTTGGGATGTATATTGACCGCTTCCAATCTGTCAGCTATTGTTTTGTTTTCCATATCTGTAACTGTTGCGTTACACAGAGGGGTGGGATAATAATAATAATAATAATAATAATAATACAACAATAATATCTGTTGACATATGTTGGTCAGCACTAAAGTTGACTCTGTCAATGTGGATTGCAGCAGTTCAATTGGAATATCATCTGTTCCTGGTGATTTACCTAGTATCCTTAATTTAATAGATCTACTCTAGTTGGGATTAGTTATTGGATTTAGATCAAATATCAAACATAATCCTCAGTGGTTCCTTTTCTTTGTTTATTTGAGCTGAGATTTCATTTCATTCCAATAAGGAGGTGTTAACCTACCAGGGCTCAGGGCCTTTTATTGTGGCACCAGAGCTCTCTGACAGAGAAGGCTCAATGTCTCAGAAAAAAACAACAATTCCCATGATTCCCTAGCACTAACCCTAACCCTTAAAGTGGACTCAATTTGCACTATTTCTGGCAGTCTGCAAAGGCCCTTAGTTCACAACCTGTCCAGACTGGGATAAAAACACAAACAATTTGGACCCCAGAATAAACAGACCAAACTAGGAAGCAGCTCAAACTTAGGTGTGAGTAATAAGACTTCTAACAGACAAGATATTTTGTCTTCAGCTGTCTTCCTCAAGACAAAGAGCAATTCAATCAAATTAAAAACACCAAGACATTTTTCCTTCAAGCCACATTGAGCAATCAGGGCTAATAGAAAACACACTGTGCTCCTGAAGCAGATAATAACATCAATGATGAAGTATTAGAGTCTGGAGAAAATGGTTTTTTATAAAATCATAATCTCATTTAATAAGCTAAATGGGATGAGATACCTTTCATAAATATGCCGAGATAGACATAATCTTGCAAAGGGGGCATTGTATTGTGAGGAATTGCTGCTACACACAACTCTGTAAAATCAGTGAACCTGTTTTCATCAAAATTTATGAGGAGGTAGCCATTGATTCAGTGTGGTATGGTGAAACTCTTCAAAGTCTGTTAGCAGTAGTTTTTTGGTGTTCTGACTAGGAATATATATCATAAGGAAATGCAATAAACTTGATCTCTCATTTGACTGCTGTACATAAGCACAGTATATAAGTACATAAGTGAAGAAAGCCAATAAGAAGAAAATCAACTAATTTGAGATGTGCTACTGGAGAAGAGTGCTGGTATGGTGAAACTCTTCAAAGAGGATACTGTGGACATCCAAAATGACAAACAAATGGATCCTAGAACAGAGCAGGCCTGAAGTCTCCCTGGAATCCAAGAAGAACAAATTGATGCTGTTGTATTTTGGCCACATCATGCGAAAGCAAGCCTCATTAGTGAAGACAATGATGCAAGGAAACATGGAAGGAAGTAGAAAGAGAGGAAGACCACATGCCAGATGGATGGACTTAATCAGGAAGGCCTAAATTTACAGGACCTCAGTAGAGCAGTGGAAGATAGGGGGGATTGGAGATGCCTCATCCACAGGGTTACCATGAGTCAGGGTTCACTCATGGGTAGTTAACAACAACATATGCACTGCTCATAATGTCAATGAAATATGATTTTTATACTGTTTTGTGGAAAATAGGATTTTTTTTTATTAAAAAAGTCTCTGTTTAGAGTTAGACAAACTGTGACAGAACCTGACCAGCCTATTAGGTCTCCAACATGGAATTTTGGTTGATGTTGATGAGCCAGTATGGCATAATGATTTGAGTGTTGGACTATGACTCTGGAAACCAGGTCTCAATTCCCTGCTTGACCATGAAACCTGCTGGGTGATATTGCGTAAGTCATAAGCTCTCAGCATCAGGGGAGGCAATGGCAAACCTCCTCTGAACAAATCTTGCCAAGAAAACCCCATGATAGGCTCACTTTATGGTCACCATAAATTGGAAGCAATTTGAAGGCACATAACAACAACAGCAACAAATCCTTATCATGAAGGAAAGACAAATATGAAGCAGAGCTCCATGTTAAAACACTGAAATGTTACCTAAGACATCACTATTTTGCCATTGAATATTGTATTATTCTCATTGAAATTTCTCTGTTCAACTGTATGGACAGATATCAGATCTGATGATGTGTGTGTTTGTGTTATTGCAACATGGAGACCTACTTGGTGCAAAACAGAAACTCATATAGGTGGGAAAATATATACAGAGCCTAGAGGTAATCAATTACATAGTTAGCTCTACTCATTACTCATTATTCTTTTGATAATGAGGTAATAATGGAATGACATTTTAAATGTGGCTTAATGATTGTAAACAATGGTATTTTCCCCCTTTGGGTGGAATGAATTGTATTCTCTAGTGACTTTTAAAGTTTTAAAGTTAAGGGTCTTATCCTGCCAGTGAAAGGAAAAGCGAGAAGGGGGCCAACAGAACCCCTTCACAGGAGGGAATTTCACAATCTGGGAGCAGCAACTGAGAAGGATCTCTCACGGGTGTTCACTGGATATGTTCAGCTCGTGATTTATTTTTGTACCACAGCTGAGCACAAAACCTTTCACATACATTTCCATTCCTGGTTTTCCTCCAAATGTTCTTTGCCATGTTTAATCAAAGAAAGAAATACTTTAGGTTGCTGCTATTGTCAGTAATCCAAAAGTAATCCAAAAAGAGAGCCAGCATGGTGTAGTGGTTTGACTATGACTCTGGAGACAACGGTTCGAAGCTATGGAAACCCACTGGGTGACCTTTGGCAAGTCATAATCTCTCAGGCTTAGGGATGGCAAGGACAAACCCCTGTGAAGAAAAATGACAAGAAAACCTCATGATAGGTTTGCCTTAGGGTTGCCATAAGTCAGAAACAATTCCAAGGCACACCACCACAACATTGTTAGACAACTTGAAGTAAGAAACACAGAGTCTATTCACACTACACAATTAGAGTACTATATTCCATAGTAACTGCTACAGCTACCTCCTGTGGAATCCTGTGGCATTGTAGTTTGGTGAGGTACTAGAGCTCTCTGGCTGAGAATGCTAAATGCTGCTTCCTAAAACTTCAGTCCCAGAATTCCAAAGGATGTTGCCATGGCAGGTGAAGTGAAACATAGATCTATAGCTGCGTAACATGAAAGGACCTACAGAGAGAATCACAGAGTCTTAGAGCTGGAAGAGGCTGCAAAGGTAATCTAGTCCAAGCCTCTGTCAAGCAATAATACAAAGCAGGTAGATCTTAGTGCAAATCAACCTAATCTGCCTTTTGCATATCCCTGTCAGACAGCCAAGGCAGTGGTATCACTAGAGTTGGTGTCACTCCAACATTGACATCCTCCTGTACCAGACCATACAGAAATCTAAGTAATTTTTAAATGTAAATTATCAATTGTAATTCCTATAAATTACTGAATGTAATCGCAATAGTTGTGACATAAAAAACTCCCAAACAAATTCTTCACCCCCCTAACTCCCAAGGCTAGAGTCTGCTGTCTCCCATTCACACAAGAGCCTCTTGCTTTGAGGATGGGGTGCAGGTGGAATCCAGCGAATCTTCCTCTCCTAATTCCTGAAGCAGATGGCAGCCTCCTCCTATGGGACTCTAGTGCAGGAGAAATCCAGTGAATCTTCCTCCTCCTAACTCCTAAACTAGGAGGCTGTTATGTCAGTTGGAGACCGCAGCCTCCTCCTATGAGACTGAGGTGCAGGAGGAATCCACAAAATCTTCCTCCTCCTTTCTCCCAAACCAGAAGGCTGTTGTGTCAATTTGAAAAAGCAGCCTCCTCCTATGAGAATGGGATGCAGGAGGAATCCAAGGAGGCTGTTGTGTCATGTGCATTTACTCACAACTGTCCTGCTTACTTCTCTCTTCTCATGGATGAGGCCAAGCCATATCAAGAAGAGGAGGAACCCAGAAAGTTCTACCCTTTCTCTTCCTCTTCCTTCTAGAGGGAGTTTGAAGCTTAGTAGACAAAGGAGAGTCCTGGTTTGCCCAACTCTCTGGCCACGTATTCTCTTCTGCTGAGCTTTTCATGTCTTAAAAAGGACATAAATGCTGCATTCCATTTCTTCCAAAAGGCAGATGTTTAGCGAGAAACAGTGGCATCATTAGAGTGATGGTCATGGTGTCACCCATGCTTATGGTGTTACCTGGTGTGTCCCATACTCTAGTGATGCCTCTGAGCCAAGACCTTTTATACCAAGCTTAACACAATCAGCCATTCAGAAGAAAAGCAGCAGTACATTATTTTATAGCCACTATCCTCTACTGATGGGAGTAGAGCTATTGATTCAGTGAGATTTATCTATTTGTTGACTCACAGATTGAAATGGTCTGCTCTGGCTGGGAGTAAACAACAGGATTCTGGCCTTATAAAAAGTGTTACATATCTTCTTCCCTAACCTGATATCCTTCATATGTGTTGGACTACAACTTCCAGAATCTTTTAGCTAGTCTTGGATCAGGCTGGAGGAGGCTAATATAAGTTACAGAAATCAAATATCCTACTCATTTTTCATTTCTTGTGCACTTACAATGCTTCTTTTCACATTGCTACAAGATACAAAAGGTGTTTGCTGCTAGAGTAAGGAGTATTCTGAGTCTCAAGGTGTAAGTCGAAAATCTTTCTGATATTTTTAAGAAGTTCAAATATGTGGCCTATACTTCTCAGAGAAGAAAAAGATGCCACATGTTTTGATGCATTTTCATTTTTCTTCACAGCTAATAGGGTATCAGCAAATTGCTTTTGACTCCAGTGCTGCTTATCTGTAGAGATGATGAAATTTTGAAAGAAAATGGATTTTATACTACCATTGTGGAAAATAAAAGAAGGCACTTTAAAATATGTTATATTCATAACACATATTTATCATTTTACCTTTTATTTGCAGAAACATAAACACAGAAGTTTTCAAAACATATGAACCTGTTTTGGCCATGAAATGTTCATCTTGTTCATAATTTGTTTTTCCTATAAAGGTCACTTGTAATTCAAATAATATGCAGCAATGAACATTCCTAGAAAAGCTATGGCAGAAGGTTAGTCCTCTTCAATTTATTTAAATAAAAAAACAACAACATTATCTCATCTGTCTTTTAAAAACATAAATAGCATATTTGCTTAGTGAAGAAAGAAAAGCATACTGGATTGAAAAAAAAACCTAATGTAGGACGAGACTGAAAAATAGAGAGACCATTTGACAAAGAGATCTGGCTTCCGTTAGCTGATAAGAAACAATAAAGAAGAAGATATTTGCTTTCTGAATTTCAAACGTTAAGAACAAGCAGCAAAAAGAAAGGCCCCAGAGAAGCATTAAAAATAAATACGACACCACCTTTTAATCATGAAATTGTTTTCTAGGAATGACAGTCGGGACTAAATAAATTCAATATCTGATGAATTAGTGTCAAGAATTTGTTTCAGTATTTTTAAGGGGAAGGTGAAAAACTGATTTTATCGTCACAACAGCATAATTTTTAGATGTTGTTTTCTATCTTTCTCAGCTAGATTTATCATCTAAAGTAAAAGTGTATGTTTCTTGTTGTTGTTGTTTTGTAGTACACCAAAACATTTGGAGCACAATAATTATGAAAGGGTTCAAGATGAATTAAAATACAGTTCAAAGAAAAGCAGTAACATCATCTTGAAAGGATGGTGTTTTTTAAAAAAAGAAACAGTAGCAGTTAAAATTGGTTGCAATTTTAAAACTGGCTGTGTTCTTTAATGCTATAGTATTTTCCAAGACAGCAAGACAAGTACAAGAAAAACTCAAAATGGTAGAAGGAGTGGGAAAGCTCAGCATTGCATAATAGATTGTTTTATGCTGAGACAGGACAATGGTTATTTTGATCTGTGTTATTTACATGAATTGGCATAAAGCTTCCTAGGATTTCAGACAGGAGTCTCTTTCAACCTTTTTTGAAGAACTCACTAAGGGCCTCTTTGGGCTGTACTGGAGGCAGGGATGGGGAGGGGCTGGCTGCTTCAACGCCTCCTTGAAGGCATTGTGACGCTGCACACCATTACACATGGTGCGTGGCATCAGGACGTCCTTCCAGTGCAGCCTTTTGATGCGCTGCACCAGGGGGGTGCCAAAGAGTTGAGCGGCCTTTTGCCGGCTCTGAAAGGAGAGGCATTTTGCCACTCCTTTCCGGGTCGGCAAAAAGGAGGATCGAGGCCACGCTGTCCAACAGCCTCGGCCTCGATCCTCCACTTCCCAGGGCAGCCCAGGGCCACCCGTCTGCATCTGCCCTAACTCTGCAATACTGCTAGAGTTACCATATGTTAGTTCCTGAAATCCAGTAAACTGCTATTGCATTGAAAAAAGGTTGAACAACAGTCTTCCCTTAAATTTCCTGCTCAAAACCATTCCTTTCCAAGTTGCTTTAAATGCAGGAAACAGAAGGTTGAGTTTACTATGTTAAGAACAGTGGACTTTATCACACAGGCAAAATTGGGGAAAATTGGGGGGTTTAAAGAGCCATTATCTCATGAAAATCACGTGACTGGGTGAAAGCTTTTCACAAGAGCCATTACCCTGGCAATAACCTGGCAATAAACAGCAACAAATCATTCACAGGGAAATCCTGTGAATATTTGTTGCTGTTTATTGCTTGGTTATTCCTGGGATAATGGCTCTTTAATGGCAAAGGGTGTGAAAATCTCTCCCCCCACCAACATCGTGGGATAACAGCTCTTTAAATCCCTGATTCCCCCCCTCCCGTGTGATAAAGTCCACTTAGTTTACTGGTTTGGGGGAGTGGAAGGTTCCTCTAGGCACTGACTCTCTGTAGGACCTTACAGGCTGAAGGTTTTTAAAATGGATAATTAACCAGAGTGATTCCAAGTGAGATTGGGGTAGAAAGGCAAGCTGTTTTTGCAGTAAAACCAATTATTTTTAAAAAGACAGAAAAAGATAGCATGGGAGTGCCTCCTCACTAATCTAAGAGAGGCTAGAGGGGTATAGCTAATCTTAAGGGATTACAAAATAAAACATACGGATTTTCGCACCCTCTGACATGAAGAATGACTGGATATTGGAGCAGCAGAAGCAGTTCTCAAACTAGTAGAGAAGCAGGTCTAAGATCTCTCTCTCTCTGTATTTAACATCTTCTTAACTTCTGGGATGTCCCCTAAAAGTGAAGGGAACGCCTCTGGGTGGTGCAAAACATGACCTCAATGTTGTTGTATGAAAGGTTAAAAAAACAAAAACATGTGCTTGCAAAGGGGAGAGGTGAATGTACCCTTTGGTACAGGTAATGACTTATGTGCACTGGGCAATAGAGAACAATGGACTGTATACCCAAGATAAAATCCAATCAAGTTTACCCTCTTTCAAATCCAGATGAGATTGCTCAACCTCTCTAGAAGCTGCACAATACCTCACAGTGTATGTGTGTGGGGGAGGTATACCAGTCTGAGCCAGTTTGGCAGGTCTCCATTCAGTGGAGGTAGAATAGACTGTTAAAACACTGATTGCACTCAACAATGGAGCCATTTCCCTGTGAGCAGGATGAGGTGGCGTTGGAATACAACTTCATTCTGTGCTTTTGAAATTAGGCTTGATTTTTCCTCCCCAAGATGGACAAGGAACCAGGCCAACAGCCCTAGCTGTCCAGTATGAATTCTTAACAATTTATGCAGACTCTGGCAACAGACAGCTTTTCTGTCTTATTCATCAAAATCTAATATTCATATTTATTGAGCATAACCCATAACAAATCAAATGTTCATTTCAGAATAGGTAAGATTGCCACACCTGATTTTCTGGACTTTGTCTAAGTTGCATAAAGAGAGGGTGAGCAAGTGAAAGGAGGATAAAGAAGTGAAAGAGGATGGCAAATGCCCAGTTCAAAGCCACACTTGTTCACATTGACAGATCTGCAACACACACAAAGCACACAGAGATGGTTCAAGAAAATAAACAATGACAACAGTAACAATAATTGTTGAAAACAAAGAGTTGGAAAAATATTTAGAAGTGAGCAAAGTAATGCATATTAACAATTATGGAGCCGTTCCTTTGCATGATTGGTAAATACTTCACTCAATAGTAGCAAGAACCAACCTGGGGTGACATTTTCTTCTGGCCAGACTCCACTTGGTCTGTGAGAAGAAGCCTAGAGTTTGTAGGCTTCTGGTGCAATTTTCTACAGATGTGACTCAGTGGGTAAATCATTGATCACCAAGTTATAACAGTAGTTTCTCTTTATTTGTAGAGGCAAACATACATTCTGTATTCCTTGCTGGCATGGCTGTTCGAGGGATTTTGTGATGACATGACAGAAGATAGAAAGGGAAGAATGACAGCAACCTCACTCCTTTGATTTAGTTTAAATTTTAGCAGTCTTAGCACTCATTGCACACAGATGGGCTCTTCAAGCTGCTGGGCTCTGCCTGTAAATCATTTGTGCTGTGCTTGCTGGGAGTTGTTTTCATTTACATTTAATTCACTGTAATTTGTCATGTCTCCCTATGTGAAATCTATTGGTGCTTCAGATCATACCACTGGAAAATGAAAATTATAGTTTGTTCTCTTGACCTAATGGTGTGTGTGTGTGTACATACCATAATTGTATTCCAGCCAACTACTTGACTCCAGTAGATGAGATTCTTTGAAGGATACTTGCCCTCAACTTTCTTTTTAGGGACATGAGTCTTTTGGGATGTGAATACATGCATTTATTCCCCATCTCAGGAATGGGGAACATGTGGCCCTTCAAATGTTATTGGACTACAGCTACAAATAATGGCTATCCCTTGCCATTAGGTATACTGGCTGGGGCTGTCGGAGATGTGTTTATTTATTCATTCATATCCTGCCTCTCTCCCACCAAGGCAGGTTAAAACAAAGTACGACTAAAACAATTTATAGCACAAAAGTTTAAAAAATGAATCTCATTACAATTCTGGCCATGATTCTGTATCATCTTCTTAGCTATGTAACTACCCTAGTTATATAAATAAGTAGTATCTCCTGGTCCAATTTCCTGCCATCCTCATTTACTGGGCAGCAGCTGCTGCAAGTGACTGATAAGGAGATTACTGCACCAGCAAATCAGTTGGCCTGAGCCCGGGCTGAAATGGGAGTTACCTATTCTTTGTGAAAGATGGGGAAAGGATGGATTGGGTCAGGGATGGCTAATATTGGGTCGTAATGCCTCCAGTCTTGGCATGGAGGTGTGCGATAACACCAGATCTTAGCAAATTTTCAAAAATTTCAGCCCATGCTCAGCCTGGCTGGTTTGCCAATGTGATAATCTTCAGAGTCTTGATTGGGATGCAGCAGATGGACATTCCCACACTCCTCTTGTGAGCAATCTCTGGTGCAACAGTCAGAATCAGAATCCCTGTCATAATTACCCCTTACATTGGAGATCACTCATGGGAGCTGGGAGGGAATGTTAGTCTGTTTCCCAGGAGAGCAGATCTCTGCCACTGTCCGCAATAAGTGGGGACTGAGGGACTTTTATGGTCCCTCCATATTCCCCAAATTAGTGAATATGTAGAGTCTGGGAATACAAATCAGTCATGCATGCATAATTGTAAGTTATGCATTTGTAATGCAATAGTGAATTCTGGCCACTATTTTTTTTAAAGTTTAAGAGCATTTAAAACAGTAATGAAGACAAAAATGCAGCACCCCAATTAAAAAGACCATTCTGCAAAAGTCAATTGGCAATCAAATACTTGCTTGGACAGAAAGGTCTTCCCCTTCCTGTAGAAACAGAGCAAATAGGTTAACTAGTCTCCCACAGGAGGGAATTCCATAGCTTGGGCATAACCACTGAGACTGCATTCTCCTGTGCCCTTGATAAACATAGCTACGATGGTGGTGGGAAACCTTCCCCCGAGATCTTAAAATGCAGGGAGATGCAGTCTTTCAGGTAGCCTGGACCTAAGCAGGTTGCAGTCCAACAACAACTGATAAATTCCACACACATGGCTTACATTGTTTTTGTCAACATATTTAAGCTAGCTCTCTCCAAACTTGTTCCCTCAAGATGTTTTGAACTTTAAATCCCAGCAATCCCAGCCAACTGTTAGCCAAAGTGTTTTTTTCTGAATTTTGGTGTGCGTGTGATATTCCACATGACCCCAGATGTACCCTGCAGTGGCCCCCAAGTGCTACCTGGGGAATGACAGGCAGGTCATACCAAGGGCACTTGGAAGACTGACAAAAACCACCTCAAAGACAGGCAGGTAGTGTGGGAGTTGCAAATGGACCATCATCACCCCCATAATCAGAAGAATGGGCAATAATTGCCTAGATGTCTCATCTGATGGGCCAGCTAATGACTTAATTCTTTTCCCATTCACCTTGAATATTGCCAGACTGGATTACCCCACCCATGCAATCTCACACCTTTGCACTGCAGCTAGTTTTATCCCTTAAAGCCCCCTGGTTTTTCCCCCTCAGTGTTGCTGGTTTGGAGTCCATGGTGACACTACGTCACTGTGCTCTCTAGTCTAGTTACCTGCACCTCTGTTCAAACCAACGTTCTCAGAATGGTTGTGTCTCATGCCACATCACCCAATTGGATCCTGGAGAAAGCCTCATCTGTAGTAAGTATCACCCGTAGTTTTGCCTCACCATCTTTTCCAAGCTAACTCCTGACTTCCTGAGCCTTGAATGAGTGTGAGTGTATATGTTAATTGCTGTGTGATTTTCCCTCTTTAGTAAAATAATACTTTAATTGGAAAATTCTGTTTCTGCATCAATTCTTAGATTCCTCAGCCTCTTGGGATACACATGGGAGATGGTCTCTCTGGGTCCTTATAGCCAACCCCCTCTCAATTTGAGCTAAATAAAATTCCCCACAATAGATTTTTGGCTACACACCATAGCCAGTGATCAAGAAGCATGGGAATTGCAGTACACAGCATACGGTGGGCACTTGGTCAAGGAAACCTGATTAAAGGCTTGAAAATGAAGAACATATAGAATTTTAGGCTTTTAATATCTTGTTCACAGTAGAGGAGTTCTTTCTACCATTGATTTTGATCTGGATTGATTTTTTAAACCACCCTTTAGCCCATTTAAGCTCTTTAAGGTGGCTGATTTTAAAATGAACAAACCTCTCTCTCTCTCTCTCTCTCTCTCTCTCTCGTTCTCTCTCTCTCACACACACACACACTCACACTCACAATTTCATGTATTAATTAATTGGTACAAATTGATCTGTTCTCCCATTATTGTCATGGGTGGGAGACCAACATGATGTTCTGTGTCTGAACCCAAAGGTTAGGAAATTTACTTTTCTGGAATAAAACCATGCATGTTTGGGTCCAATTTTTTTTCTGAGTTCTGATATATATGAGAGATACATACATATAAGGATCAGATTTAAGTGGTTGTTCTCAGGTTTATCCCAAAGTAAACAATATTGAAGACACATATTATTTTAAAAAGATTGTTAAGATTTGGACTCTAAATTCTATATTCTAGCTATGGAAGTTGGCAAAAACTACTGTTGGAGTGGTTTGTCCTGTTCTACCATTGTGCATAAATTGATGTTGGTGATGTTCAGCAGGTTTTAGGAAAATGATGTTATGAGAATTTCTTGTCAATGATGGATGGCAAGTTGGAGTTGCTATGATGGATGATGGGCAAGCCGAAAGCCAAAGGAAAGTGCAGCATAATCTGTTCTCCCTTCCAGAAAAAGAGATCTGTACTGAAAGCCTATCAGGACAAAATTAGCTATTTTGTCTTTTTCTGCAGCAATAAAGAGCCTGAGATGGTGAAAGCTTTGGCTATTTTAAATGCAAATCAGGTACGGGGAAGAAGAGCCTGTTTCATATGAGTGCTGTATGTAAAATAGATCAGTTGCTTTGGCAGAATGAGCTATTTGATATATCTCTTCCCGGTGAATGCTGTGGACTGTTTTGCCACAGTACAGCAGCATCCAGACAACAATGCTGATCTCAATTGCATTTCATTCCAAGTACATTTCATGCGTGAATGTTCATGTCAGTAAAATATCTAAAGGTTTTATTTCAGCCCTTAATTACAGTGATGAGAAAAAGGCTGGTGGAGGGGAGGAAAGAGAAGTAATACATTGTCTTAATGATTTTACTATATGAATGTCATACAATTGATGATGACGTTAACTTGCCATGAACCAATGATTAAAAGACATGGAAAATGAACCTTGCTCAGTTGAATGGCTGAAGAAAGACCAACTCGCTAATTCCTCCTAGAAACCCTGTGGTTATTATGAAAATGTATGTAAATGTTACACTTTGACCAAAATTGTTTACATCACTGTTCCTTGCATTTTAAATAGTGGGAAAAATGCACTTCATATCATCTCTGATTTATCTTAGGGCTCATTCAGAAAGGAAAAAAAAGTCTCTGGAGGTATCAAGAGCTTCTTGTTCTTCTGATTTTGATTTTACTTTTTTTCTTTTGATTTTTGATTTTATCCCAGGTTTGCATCCAAACTACTGAAGTATCCCAAGTTTCCCTTATTCACCCCACACTTGTGTTCTTTCTCCTCCCAATATTTCAAAATATTTACCAAATTCCACAGAGGCTTCTTTATTATTATTCAGGATTTATGGGCCCGAAACACATGGGCCAAATAAAGCAGCTTCTGGCCACTGTGGGGGTGTGACATTGAAATGACACGGACCCTCAAAGTGGCCAGAACCCACTGTGATGCTGCGATCTGGTCCTTTGGACTGGATTAAAAAGGAACAGAATAATCTGGCTCTTGGCAGCGGCCAGCTTGGGACTGCGGTGGTGGTCCACTTTGGAAGTGGGCCATGTGGTCGCTGCAATCCCGGCATGATCATGGTCAAAGTGCTAAAGTGCTTCAGCAATATTACACTAGTTATACATTAGGATACTTTTGTTTTGTGGCAAACATTTCTTTTCCTTCTCTTGGTCTGTATCCTAGAAACAATAGTTGTGTTTACTAATGACAGCCATCTTAGCTAGTTCTGGAATAATGCAAACAGCCAGCCAAGTAGAGATACATTTCATTTCAGAAAATAATACTGGTTAATTTAAACTGACCTGGAAAGTAGGGATGAAAAGTCCTTGGTAATGCCAGGAGTTCCCAGGAAGTACTTCCGGAAGAAGAAAATGTCAGGGTATGCCAGTTTGCATACTAAGTTGTGACTGGATGAAGGTATAGCAAAGTGGCAGGTGGAGTCCATGATGATAAGCCAGCTCCAGAAATTAATGATGCAGTCAGCCAATTAGGCCAGGTGGACTTGATAACCACTTAGTAGTGTATAAATCAGGGATAGGCAACCTAAGGCCCGGGGGCCGGATGCGGCCCTCCAAGGCCTTTGGACTGGCCCCAGGCCGGTCCTGCCGCCGCCACCGCCGCCCACCATGATGATATTGATTATTGTTGTTATTACTTGTTCTTGGGGTTTTCTTGGCAAAATCTCCACAGGGGGTTTGCCATGGCTTTTCTGGGGCTGAGAGAGTGTGCATGCATTTTTTTTTAATTTTTAATTTTAAATATTTATTTATTTATTTATTTATGGTGCTTCGCCCCCCCCCCCCCAATTGTCTGAGGGACAGCAACCCGGCCCCCGGCTCAAAAAGGTTGCCTACCCCTGGTATAAATGCATTGGGAGTCTGCTTGGGGTTTGGAGAGTGTATTATTCTCTATGCTGGTAAGAAGCCTGTTGCTGGAAAGTAAAGTTTTTCTCCTTTCTATGAAGATATAGTACTGCAGGTATGCAGGAAGTTATGCTGTACTGTTTTTGTGCCTAGCCACGATGCTATATTCTTTGCTTTTGCATATATTCTTTTTTGTCTTACACTCTGCTGAGTAAAGCTCTATTTTTGTTGACTCCACAACTCTGCTGTACTATTTTGTAATACATCCAACAGAAAATGCCATGTAGATCTCCAAAATAAAACTAGTTTGTAGAGCAACAAAACCTGGGACTTTTTTCTCTCATATTTCCCCCCCCTCAGGTCTCTTAGTCTTGAAACAGACAGACAAAATGATGCAGCTTCAGGCTGCATTGGGGGTGCCGTTTACATGATGCACACCTCGAATGCAACCTGAAGCTGAGCCAAGGCCGAGCCAATGAAAAAGAACCAAAACCTTCTGGCAGCCTGGTTTAGGACCAGGGCAGAAGCCCGGATTGGGACTGAGCACATGCGGTTGTTGCTGCAGCCCCAGTTTAAGTGGTGCCACTGTGGCCTTGCGCTGCTCCTTTGGGCCCATCTGTTTTGGGCCTTAGAGAGCTAAAAGTCAAGTCAAGTAATATCCATTGATATCATATGCCTTAGCTGCAATTCAACACCAAGATTAATCTTGGTTTTCTTTCTTGGTTTCAAAATAATCACATGCCAAATAGCCTACCTGGAATAAACATGTAATGATTTTTTATTTGCTTGAAGACAGCCTGGTAGATTATAAAGATCAGTTTTAATGCCATTTGTTTAAGAGTTATTTTTTTCATATAACAAGAAAGACAGCTTGCATAATAAAATGAAATCCTATCCCAGCCAAATCAACATTTTAAAAGTAATTTTTTTTTTCATGCTCCAACTACTATGGCAAAATGTTCTGTTGTTATTCCAGGGTCACAGAGAGAAATGTAAACTATTGAACTTGGATACTCTTGCAAGATGAGATTGTTTAGTAAGGACATCCTTTCTCTCTTGGTTCAGAAGGAAGTGTGTTTTTCATTATTAAAATATATACAAGATTTTTCTAACAAATTTTGTAAAAAAACTCTAAAGTAACCAATATTTCATTCTAATGACCTAATGAGTTATTATGCTGACTCCCAGTGGGGAGTAGAGAATCTCTTGCATTTGGATGGTTGAAATCATGTTAGTTCTGTTCTGAATATGAAGAAAATGGACTCTGATGGAATTTCTCCTCATTTGATCTGGCCACATTCAGTAGGTACAACTATTCCCAACCCAGAGAGAAACATGTTATACCTGACACCATGCACATGTTGAAGAGGAGGAACCTATCAGATAAAAAGGTGGCAACCCTAATTCAGTATTAACATAGTTAAATGCACAGAATTCCAACCTAAATTTTCAAACAATAAATAACCAAAAAACTGGGCCTGAATGGATGCATCTGTCAGTCTGGGTGACTCCAACACTCTTCTAAAAAGAAAAAAAAGAAGAAACTTTAGTTCTTTCTATCTTAATTATGAAAATTTATTTGCAGTATGGGGTAAAACTGATTACCAATGAATGGAAACAATTTCCCCCACCCTATTCTGATATAAAAATTGTTTGGCATAACAAATATTGGTGTCAATTGGGATGGATTATTATTATTATTATTACTATTACTATTACTACTACTACTTCTACTGCTGCATCATTATCACCATCAACACCATCATCTTTATTCATATCCAGCCTTTGCCCCAGAACTGGGAGTCACGATGGCTTACAAATTAAAATGAATACAATATAATTAAAAGGTCAACATTGAAATATCTATTCTAATATTTTAAACAATTTAAAACATACAATTAAAAATAATAAAGAACATCCTGTTACTAGTACTGACTAGACTAGAACCTTGAAATCACGTGGATGTACTTATGTGTAAATGCAGCATTCAGCAATTGGTTGAATGGGTCTATTCTAGTTGACTAACCAACAGGATTCCAGCTAGTTAAAAAATAACCGGCCCCACCCCCAAAATGTTTGCCAACCCCTGCTTTATACCATTTCCCTAAATGTATAAGGGCTAGGGTCCCAAGTGTCTTCCTCTTATAAGTTTAATATTTCAGGTAGCATGTTTGTCTGGGTCTATATGCTTTAGCATTCACTCAGGCAGAGGCTTCTGTTATAACGGCTACATTAATGTAACAGTTGCAGGCATTTCTCAGTTTCCTCTTTACACTCTCCAGTCTACTTTCTCTCCTAGTCAGTATCCTTCTCTGATGGTATTGAGATCCTTTGTCTCTTTCCCAGTTTCTCTACTGTCTTTTTCAGAATATCTCCCTGGTTTTCTCTAGGCTCAGTCAGATTCCCCATCTGACCCTCTCCCTAGAATTCTCCCTAGAACTCTCATTTGAGAACTTCCCCTGAACTCAAACCTTCCCTCAACCCCAATTCCCTTCAATTCTTTTCAAATCTCTTAAACCCCCCAACTACCCTCACAATCACTCACTCCTGCCTTTTATATCTATTCCTTCTCCTTAAGCCCCTCCTTCACAATCAGCCCAAACTGTGATTAGCTGTCAGGAAACCAAATCTGCCCAGTGAATCCATCACAATGGGGTTCTGCTTCTGATTGTTTCAGCCTCACTTGCTTTTGAAGGAGGCTGGAAATGTCATCCTCCTTTACCCTGGCCTCCAGCTGAACATACCTCCATCCCTCAATGTGGCTGTTAAGGTAGATTTGGGGTGCATTGACTCCTAAGTTACAGATCTGTAATGGCTATACAGAGTGCCAGCTTACTTCTCCATATTCTCCTTCACTACCCTCTTTATGCAACCCTTCAGATGTTGTTGGACTGCAATTCCCAGCAGCCTAGCCTGCATAGCCAATGGTGAAAATGTTGGGAGCTGCAGTTCAACAACATCTGAAAGGCCAACACTAGCCTAAATCCAGCAGCCGATTAATATCATAGGCCCATTGACTCAGTATTGAATGGTAGATCAACATGTAAGTAAAGTCAATTGATTCAATGAGTTTACTATAGTTGGGACCAGCAATTACAGTCAGCCCTCCAAATCCGTGGATTCTTTACCCACAGATTCAATCATGCACAGCACACACACACACACACACACATATTCCAAAAAGCAAACTTTGATTTTTCCATTTAATATAAGAGATACTATTTTACTGTGCCATTGCATTTAATTGGACTTGAGCATCCACAGATGTTGGTATCCATGGGAGCTCATAGAATCAAATTCCAGTGGATACCAAGGGCCCACTTTATTTTTATGACAGTATGACATCTCCCACTGAACCCGATGAGGGACCTAAGGTCATGAAGGATTGGGGAATTATCATACGCTGTTCTTTGTCCCTCCAAAAATAGCAGATGATACTTGTGAGAACACACTGTCCTGTTGATCTCTGAATAAAACTGCAGTAGTGATGGAATGCAGTTTCATGTTATATTTTTATTAAGTATTTCACAACGTAGATGCTAGAAAGGATCATAGCTCTTCTATATATTCTCAATGCCTCTAAAATTGTTTTACTAGTGATTTTACATTCCATTGTGCTTGCTTTGCACTCTTCAGTATATTGGTTTTACAGTCCGATAAAATTATTGGAATTTTCTTGACAGTTATGTTTTGGCTGCACTTTATAGTTATCAAACAAAGAGCCCCACAACCTAGCAAAAACAAAACTCCAGGCCCAATGTGAAACTCCAACCACTTTCTTCTAAACTCAAAGAAATATAAGCTAGGAGGCAATGAATTTGGAAGAAAACAGATCTCTCCCTGTTACACAGAGTACTTCATTATGCTAAGGGATCTTGTAGCACTGCTGAGAGTGTGCAAAAGAAGTTGTAGCATGAGCTTTCAGAGACTTCCTCTAAGATTATGAAAGCTTATGCTACAATTGCTCACACAATTAATCTCAAAGTTTCTGCAAACTGCCTTTCCTGATATTCCATACTAAAACAGCTAAGTCTCTGAAAAGTACCTCATAAAATTAGTACTACTACACCCAGGCCTAGCTGAAGCCTTTCTCCCAGAAAGAGACCCACTGTGGCTCACAGATAAAACCATTTAAAAACTTTACAATAAAAATTTAAAATAAATAAATCATTTAAATAAAAAATATTAAATTTCTATATAGAGAACGAATGTAGAGACATAAAACTAGCTGAGAGGGGTGGTGTGTTATAGTATGACATTCCCATTGAACCCCCATGAGGAACCTGACCACATGAAGGGTTGAGGTAATATGATATTCTGCTCTTCTTTAACCCTCCAAAGAGAGTAGATAATACCGATACTTTATTATGCTCTCATAATAAAATTGCAGTGATGACGAAATCCAGGATCATGTTACATTTTTATGAAATATTTCACAACGGAGTGACTAGAAAGGATCATAGTTCTTCTAAGTATAGTTTTGGGAATATAACTGAGAACCAGGTTCAAATTTCTGCTCCACACCCTCCACCATTTCATAGATGAAAAATCAGGATGTGTGTGACCAAGCAACATCAGAATGTGAACAAGTTGGCAAAAGTTATTACTGAAGAAGAACAGATAAGTTAGGAGACACTGCATCTGTTTGCTTTGTATGAGCCTACTGGGAAGGGCAAGGTAGTGTCCCATACTCTTCTCTTCCTGCTGCTTGAGTTAAGCTACTTTTGCACTTTCAACTCAGTTTTCAGGAATTGAAGTAAGATGATCACAAAGGGGAAAAGTGGGACAAAGAAAGAGAAATTGGGACATTTTTAAAAGTAGCTGAAAAGTGGGATGGTAGAGGATTAATATGGACTGTCCCTGCCAAATCAGGACAGTTGATGGGTATGTTACTCCTGCAGGAGAGGTATTCTCTCTTACCCTCACCTACTTGACAAGAGTGTTGTGAGGATAAAAGAACACCATATATGCTGTCCTTTACTTGGAAGATGAGCAAGATGAAAAAGTGCTAAATACATCTTAGGGGATACAGTGGAGATGCATGGATAACTGTCCACTTACACAAATATTAGGGTAAGCAACACTTTTTAACTCTGATGCCACCCTTTTCTGTAGAGAGAGGAGGCTAGGGATACCAGCAGTGACAAAACAGCTAATTCATCCTTTAGCAGTCACTATACATTTCTGCTGCTTGGAAAACTTATTTCTTTTCAAAGACAAATCCCAGAACCTCTAAGTGAGCCTCTCCAGGAGGCTGTAAGCATTTCAAGAGGGCCTGCACATGAGATAATCATCCTGGATTATGCCCACATTCAAATTTGCACAAAGCTAGTTCCACACACTTTAGCTTCCTCTTGCAGGACGGGCTGTGTTAATATCAGCCAAAGCCATACACGTTGATGGAATTTACTGAGGAATTAGGTCTTCCCTATCCCAAGTGGGCTTGAGAAAACAACTGCCAGGAATGTCATTACAAAGAATTTGGGGCGGGGGGAACTATTGTTGTGTTGTTATTTTTTTTGGTTCTTCCTCTACTGATTAATTTAAAATGCACAAATCCCGATATTTCATAAATGAACAGAAAGCTGCAGAGATCTCTTATACAGATGCTCAGTGAGATGCATGGTATTTGCCAATGTAAAATAAAATTAAAAACTTTCGTTGCCAAACTGAATGTCCTAATGTAATTATTTTTAAATACATAGCAGAGGCTACAACAGGGACTAGAACAAGTATTCTTGTGGGGAAAAGCAATGTTTCTGTTGTAGTTTCCAGTCATCCCATCATAACTCTCTTCCGGGTTATTCCAATCCATTCCATCTTTCCTCTTGCTTTCTATAACCACTCCCTGCTCATACACATACAAATAGTCATTCTGTACTCTATGGCCACTGAGCATCCTTGTTGTTGTTTTGTTGTGCGCCTTCAAGTTATTCCTGACTTATGGTGACCCTAAGATGACCTTATCATGGGGTTTTCTTATCAAGATTTGTTCAGAGGGGGTTTGACTTTTCCATCCTCCGAGGTTGAGAGAATGTGATCTGTCCAAGGTCATCCAGTGGGTTTCATGGCTGAATTGGGAATCGAACCCTGGCCTCCAGGGTTGAGGTCCAATGTTCAAATGACTGTACCATGCTGGCATGCTCAGTCTTCATTCTACAGTTTTCTGGAAGAGTTCCCCTCCTAGAATTTACCCTCTATCATACCCAACAACATTCACAGATGAAAGGTGGGATCCATGTGACTGGGCAACTTCAGAACGTGGTCAAAAGCGTGTGACCAGGTAAAAAAAAGGACCAAAGTTATTAATGAGGAAGAACACACAAAAAGTCTCATTCCTTCCCTACAGTTGTGTTTTTAATTAACAGAAATATTTTTATTGGTATGCATTTCAAGTCAAATCAGTTGTGTATCAGGTCAGACTTCATAGGCATGTTCTCCTTAAAAATCCCCTCCTCCCAAACACCTGCAAGAAGCTGCAATCTGGATTGGCAGTTCAACAGAAGATAGAGAGCTAGAGGAGTTTATCTCTTTCCTTGGGGGACTTTTTCATTATCAAAATGATAATGCAACTGGACATATGTAGTTGCAGGACTTTGTGATTAAGGAATAGGTAGTAGTTGATGGACAGGAAACTTGAGATCCTTAGAGAGCTACTGCCAGTCAGGGTAGACAGTATTGGATTAGACAGACAAATAATCTGACAAGGGGTAAGACAGCTTCCTTTGTTCTATCCTTAGTTGTTGGTGAAATCAGGTGACTGAGCCAATTAATAATAATAATAATAATAATAATAATAATAATAGATTTCCCCATGATTCTACAAATAAAAGGCTGACATAATGTTTCAGAAACTTCATACAAGAAGAGAAAATAGTTTTTAAATCTACTTGAACAACCCATGGATAGATACAAAAGGCATATGAAAATGGGTGATAACTCCTTGCAAAAGTTAAAGATCAAGATAATATTTCACTAGAGGTTGCATTCATGCTCCCCACTATGAGCACCCCCCAAAAAAACCCCTCTCATTCTTCACTGTGCTACCTGATGTGCTTATTAACTTTGCAGAAGGGGACCTTCTTTTAGAAGGTGATATGAATATTGTAATGAGTAACATTATGGATAGCTCTGGCTCAAATGCAAAAAGCATGAGCTCATTAGATGGTTTTAAAAAGGGATTAAATGTTTTCAATTAAAAAGATATTTGGAGGATTCAATATCCAGATGAAAAGGATTATACCTTTCTCTCAGTAATACACATTATTTTTTTGCTTTCTACTTAATTAATTAGTAAAGACCATCGCATGGGGAGAGGTGGCTCTGTGCATGCAGACCATAATTCAGTGTATCCTGAGTTCTCTTTTCAACCTTTACATAGATCATAGAAGTTAAATCCAATGTTGTTAGAAAATAGAGTCAGTTCAGAAAATGTCACTTGCTGTGAAGCTATTATATCATTTTAATGACAGAACAGTTTTAGTGTGGGAAGTGAGTAACTCAGCGAAGTTGAGGTGAGGAGTGAGGTGATGAAGCTTGCAAAGGGCATCAAATTATACATTAAGGCAAAAACACAAATCTGCTACAAAATAAGATTTACAGACTGGATCTGGGATGGGGCCCCATAACTTTAATTCTTAACAGATCTTGGAGCAGGTTGAGGTACTGTAAAGCCCTGTCAAGTGGAATAAAGGAACAGAGAAATGTCCAAATCTGCTCATGTTACTATCTCTCCTCTGCACCTCCCATCTCCACCATTGGGGTAGAGACCCATCCCACATCTATCCTGGCAACCCTAGTTGCAAAGAATTTCAAAAAGGTCTTGTCATAAGGGGTGAACAGGCAATAAAACAGTGGCTATTTTTTTAAAAGAAAAAGAAGATCCCTGCTGGCCTACCTAATCAAATATTCTGTTCCCATAGTGGTCTACCAGATATGTAATATTGTTTGATAACCTGTACTGTTGTGTCCTATTTTATAATTTTATAATGAATGCCTCCTGTTTGATATCAAAAAAGGGTGAGATTCACCCCTCCATGACCCTAAATGTACCCGACAAAGCAGGGGTAGGCAACCTTTCCCCTTTAAGGGCTGAGGGACTTCATCTCCCAGAAGCCTCAGCCATGTTGGCCAATAGTCCCATGTTGGCCAATAGCTCCTGGGATTCTGGGAGCTGAAATCCCTCAGCCCTTAAAGGGGAAAGGTTGCCTACCCCTGCGCCAAAGCTTCCATATGAGGGGGGGTCACGTTGGCTAGTTTAGGAATTATTGAGGCTACAAAAACCCTCCACCAACACCTATCATGGGGTTTTCTTGGCAAGATTTGTTCAGAGTGGCTTTGCCTTTGTCTTCTTCTGAGGCTGAGAGAGTGTGACTTGTCCAAGATCACCTAGTGGGTTTCCATGGCTGAGTGGATTTGAAGCCTGGTCTCCAATAGCTCTACCTGAATTGACATTTCCGGAAGAACCCAGCGACAGAGGAGGAGTTCTGCATTTGGCCCTGGGCACGCCTAAGGTCTCCTCCTCCCCACCCCAGTCCTCGGAGCAAGAGGCAGCGTGGGTCCTCCAAACGCAGCCTGAGGCTACAAAAACCCTCCACCAACACCTGCTCTGAGAAGAACCCAGTGGCAAAGGAGGAGTTCTGCATTTGGCCCTGGGCACGCCTGCGGTCTCCTTCTCCCCACCCCAGTCCTCGGAGCAAGAGGCAGCGTGGGTCCTCCAAATGCAGCCTGAGGCTACAAAAACCCTCCACCAACACCTGCTCTAAGAAGAACTCAGCGGCAGAGAAGGACGACCAGTCCCATCCTCATCCCCTTCCAAAATTTGTATTGGTAAAGAGGGTTAGATTGTTTGTTGATAAAAACCAATTATTGGGGTTTTGTGATTTAGCTTTTAATTAAACCTTTCCCCCCTGCCTTAAAATAGGAGAGGCGGAGGGATGAAATTTATAGTCCAATTTTGAGTTTAACTGATTATCTTCGAATTTTAGTTTATCAAAGCTATTTTATATGCAAAATCTCTTTTTAAAAAGTACATTAGATTTAATAGTTTTATTGTGTACATTACCGAACATCTGATGTTAAGATTATATAGTTTTATGTCTACCCAAATCTTAAATAACTCCAAGGAAACTTGATTATAAGTGGGAACCTAATAATTCTACCATTACTATTTTCAGTAAATATAAACACGAACAATAAGGGCATTATGATTTCAGAACATTTTTCACCTCCTAACTTTACTCCTAAAGGAAAAGTGGTACAAGCTAAAATAACTCAGTTTTTTACTGATTGTAAATATAAATTCCCCCTTAAATGCTCTGAACTTAATGCAGAGGTAAAACCCATGGGGGACAAGGAATCAATACCATCATCTGTAATATCCATTCTAGATTGGTCTTTAGATAAAATAGGTTCTTTGAAGCCCTTAGACAGAAGCCTCTCAATACCAAATTTAGAAATGGAATTGGCTTTCACTGAGGGGAAAATAGCATCCAAACCTACAGTAAGTGAAAAGGTACTTGAAACTGAAATGGAAATAGACCCACGTAAGGATGCCTTGAGATCTGATACTGCCTTTAGATTAACTTCTCGATTTAACAATTCAAAAAAAGATATGGAAAATCCTAAATGGGTTTCCACTCTTTTAGAAGAACTGACATCAGTAAAAAAAATTCTTAATAAATGTAATATCCTTCTTACTACCCTAGTAGATCTACATCTTCAGATGAACTGCACTAATCAAAAAGAACCAAAGTTTGATAAGGAAATTGGCAAAGAGAAATCTTCTTCTTTGATAACAACTCCCATTTCAAAAATTGATATAAATTCTAGACATAGAGCTGTAAATAGCCCAAAGAAGGGCCGTAAAAGAAAAAACTCAAGGGTAGAGACATCTGTAGTTCCAAAAAAGATTTGTAAAACCGGGGAAAATGCAATATTAGAAAATGGTAGGATATCTGATGATATTGAAAACCCCAATCCTGAAGCTAACAGACAATCAGAAAATTTAATAACTTCTCAATTAAGAAATAACTCTTTCCAAAATACCATTCCAAGCTCCTCAATAGTCCGATCAGCAGAAATGGACCAAGTGCCCACAAAACATCCTATTACTAAAGTATCCCATGTTAAAAAAAACCACAAATCCCAAGGGAAAAAGGAATATCAATTTGTCCTTAGCCAGCACCAAATTGTCCTGTCAAATTTCCCTAAGCCCTTTGGCACATTGTTCCAGGTCAGACGTAAACATCATCTATTAACTGTTCTGAAAAAAATCTGTCCAAATCAAATTACTGTTAATAACATCATACAGGTCACTTATTTGTACTTCAGTACTCGCCGAGCCTGTGCACTAAGCACATTTAGTGATACTCAATTTGTCACTTTAATATGCAAATGTAAATCTTTACTTCTACGTGAAGGTATTTTTGTTTCTAGATATTTTACTAACACAGCTTCTCCACGACCATTGATAGAAAGTACACCATCTTTAACTTCTATTCCCCTGAATAAAATACGAAATACACAAGATCAAACCAATTTCGAACTTGGGAAGTGTGACCTAAACAAATTTAGTAGTGTAAAAGATTGTATATCTTTTACCACCACAGAATCACCTCACCTCTCCAGCCTTCCAATTACTAAGGAAGAAGAGGAGTTAATTGACTCATTTTCGACCCTATCTCAAACTGCACAAACAGAAATATTAAATAGATTGGAAAACCTAAAACAATATCTTTCAAATGTATCCTTAACAAAAGAGCCCCCCATAAAAGAAATTTGTAAGAGAAAAGATAATAGAAAGGAAATTATAGTAGAGATAAATCCATTAACCTGGACTGAAATGAGATACTTAGATAATTCAGAGAATGGTCCATTGTCCACTAACAGGACCTCTAAAAAAGAAACATCAAAAATAAAAGGTCCGGTAAGGACAAATGTGAGCTGCATTCATCGAACCCTTGAAATTATTGAAGAAATCACAGAAGACAAAAATCTTAATAATAATGTTGTTTGTTCCACTTTAGCGATTAAGAACAACAATATTAAAACTGATTTAGCTGCTTCAGATGTACAAATGGTATCTCTAGCTGTAGATCAATCAAATGACCCCCATTATACTGTGAGAACAAATACATGACAACAAAAGAAAACGGAACTAAAAAGACTAAAACTTTTGTCTTGGAATATTATGGGTTGGGGAAGACATACCTGTGACCCCTCATTTGTGAACTACCTATCTAAATTTGATATATTATTATTTCAAGAAACATGGCTGAGGGAAAAGATAACATTGAATGGATTTATAACAAGCTCAGTAGATGCTTCCACCTCACAGAAAGGCGGTTGTCCTAGCGGTGGACTATCCACTCTGATTTCTACAAGCATTAAGCATGTTTCCTTTTCTATTCCACCATTAGCAAATCTGGCCTCTTCTTCATTAGTCAAATTTAATGATACTTGCCTACTAATAATAAATGTTTATCTACCACCTATACGTCAAAAAGAAACACAAAAAAAAACATATGGTCAAAACTTGAAGCCTATATTATTAATGTACTAGCTCAACATCCTGAAGTTCATTTGATATTAGCTGGGGACTTTAATGCAAGAATTGGACCCAACGAGGCAGATCTGTATGCTCATTTCCACCTTACCCAGCCTCAACCAGATTTAGGTTTAGTCCTTCCTCATAGACAGTCAAAAGACAAACGATTTAATTGGGCTGGCCTTTATCTTACTGAATTATCTCACAAATTAAATCTAGTCATAATGGATGGTTCAACAGAAGGAGATATTGAAGGAGAATTTACATTTGTGTCCAACCGTGGATCTTCCACCATCGATTATTTCTTAATATCATATGAACTGCTCTCAGTAATACCTAGATGTACAATAGAACACCGAGTTGAAAGTGACCACTTACCTGTTACCTTGACATTAGAATGTGTTTCACAAGGAGATTTTGCAGAACAAATTGTTCCTCCTGAGGGTAATTTGGAATTGAGGCCCAGCGGTATTAAATGGTCCCCTAAGGTTGAAAGCAATCTAAAAACTATCTTAAACTCTGATGAATGTATTTCCCTACGTAGTTTGATGTTGGAAACAGAATTCCCAAGAGATATATTTGAACCTTTTCAACAGCTAAGTTTAACTATTAAAAATTTGTTAACCCAACCAATAAGTTCTAAGGTTTCTAACCAGATTAAAAGATCTAAAACTTGGTTTGACCAGGACTGCATCAATATGAAGCAGATCTTGGTGGAAAACTATAAAACCTATAGACAAAAAAATTTACAAGCAATTCCATCTGAATGGTTTGATCTAATATATATATATATATATATATATATATATATATAAGAAATTGATAAAAACAAAAAAAGCAATAGCTCTTAAAAACTCTTGGTGTACTTTAATAACAGCAGCAAATAACAAAGATACAATTACTTTTTGGAAAATCATAACAAGTGGCTGGCCAAGGACAACAAGTATGACTTATTCTATCTCTGTTAGCTGCTGGGAACAGTTCTATAGTAGGTTATATGACCAACCTCAATACAAACAAAAATATTCCCCTGTTGATATTAAGGAGCTTCCAATGTGGCTACCAGTTTCCGAACAGGAAATAAAGAGTTTGATAACTAGAAGCACCCCAGGCAAGGCACCAGGTAATGACAACATACCCTCAGAAGTGTTTAAATCCAATATTGAATGGTGAACCCCTGTTCTTGTGTCCCTTTTCAGTGCAATAGATACCACTACACACATTCCTGAGGATTGGGGCCTTGCCATTATTGTGCCAATATATAAAAAGGTGATAAATGTGATCCTGGAAACTACTGACCTATTAGCCTCCTTAACATCATAAGCAAAATGTATGCTTTACATCTATTGGACAATCTCCAAGAATGGCTGGAGGATGAAGAAATTATTAGGGAAGAACAAGCTGGCTTTAGGAAAAATCGTTCGGCAATCGACCACGCTTTAGTGCTTAAACATCTTTCTGAAAAATATGTTGCGTCGGCTAAGGGTACATTGTTTACTGCCTTTGTCGACTTTAAATCCGCTTTTGATCTTATCTCAAGAGACAGATTATGGAAAAAGCTTGAGGCCACCAATATTGACAAATGTTTGTTAGTATTAATTTGTAAATTACATGAGAATTCCCGAATGGTGATACGGTGTAATAGCCGGGGTAACACAACAAGATCCATTTCTACACCAAATGGAGTCAGGCAAGGTTGCATTTTAGCATCCACCCTTTTCAACATCTACATTAACTCCATGTTATCAACCCTATCAGAAGTATCTGCACATGCCCCGACCTTGTCAAACAAGCCTCTATCAGTACTTGCCTATGCCGACGATGTTGTTTTAATGTCTATCACAAAAATAGGTTTAAATAGACTTCTAGGAGATTTAACATCCCACTGTGCAAAAGATGCGTTAAAAATTAATTATAGTAAAACCAAAGTAATGGTCTTCTCTAGAAGCCGTCAGCAGTATAACTGGACTCTTGATGGCAACCCAATAGAACAGCTGTCCTTTTATAAATATCTGGGAATTACATTTCATGAAAAGGGAACTACTAATCTACATCAGAAAAATGCTGTAATCAACACTCAAAGAAGTATCAAGGCCCTATGTACTTTCTATTATAACAAAGGAGGTCAGTACACCCCTGCAGCTCTCCAAGTCTTTGTGGTTAAGAACCTAGCACAATTATTATATGGTTCTGAGATATGTACTTTCAACAGTTTTACATCCTTTGAGGCAGTTCAAACAAAATTCTTAAGAACAATCTTAGGTGTCCCAAATTGTGTCTCTAATCCCTCTCTCCATTTAGAAACAGGACTATTATCTGTCGAGGCGCGTGTATGGATACGCAAACTAAACTTGTGGCTTAAAACGCTCTTTGTTCCGACTGGATTGGTGCCATTAATTTTAACAGATTCTTTCTTGTCTCCCTGGAAGAAGTCGTTGACTCAAAAACTTCTTTCTCTTGGACTCTCACCATCAGAAATAACTGCTTTGGGTTATGATAAAGCAAAATCTGTTATTTCCCAATGCATTAAGGACATTGATTTTCAAACTCATGTAAGTCAATTAACCCTGCATGCTGTTAGGGAAACTAGTAGACCTGGTAAATATGCTAAATATTTAGAGAACCTGCATGTCCCAAAGTTCAAGAGAGCCTTTATGTTAGCAAGGTTTAATATCTTACCATCAACAGTCCTGGAGGATAGATTTAAAGGAATCCCCTATCAGTATAGATTTTGCCCTTGTGGTTCAGAAGAAATTGAAAACATTAATCATGTACTATTTGGTTGTTCTTTGTATGCAGAGATACGTTCCTCATATATAACACCAATTGTACAGCAATATCCAGGTAGACAATTGAAATTTTATACTAATTACTTACTTGCAGATCAAAAGGAAGGTATAACACAAACAGTTGCAAAATTTTTTGCAGCTGCTATTACAAATCACAAAAAGTTCCTAAAACAAATGCAGTAAGAGAAATCACAACCTGATCATTAATAACAGTGTGAGGGAGGTATAGCCGTAGCTCATTATCAAATTATCTGTTTATAAACCTTCATGTTTTAACAGTTTTATAAGTCTTTTTCTTCATATGATTTTATATGAATTAATGCATTTTAAGTATAATATTATACTATGGTATCTATGGAGCCAAAATAATCTACTCACTATTGTGTTTGGAAGACCACAATGTTTCATTATTATTATTACATAAATATGATTTGTTCATATTTACAAATTTATTTTTGGAGAAATTTACTATGTACAATCAAGATCTGTTTTAAAATTGTACTTTTTATTTTGTAACAATGCTGGCCAATTGGCTGTAATAAAGAATTGATTGATTGACATTTCCTTCTTTTCTGTATTTAAACAATGTATATATTACGCATTCACCGGTTCTTTCTTTCTTTCTTTTTAAAGTGAAGTGTGTGTGTGTATAAGTACAGGATTCAAGCCTAGGACTCAGTCTAAAGGGAAGCACATTTTCATATATATAAATGAGGAAATGTAACATTTAAGTTGGCTGGGAATTTTAAACTGGTTAATGAGCATTTTCTATGACAAAAGAGGGCTACTTTTCACAATGGTTTTACAATGTGTTCTTAATTGTGCTGACAAGGAAAAAAGAAAGAAGCAAGGCATTCTATTCTGCTTGTACTTTTAGACTTTTTGGAACAATAATTTTAATGTTTGGCATATTTATTGCTGACTGCTGCAAATGGTTTAAATAATATTTTGTACTTTGAGTAGGAATTTGCATTCATTTATGGGTATACATTTTAAAAGATAAATAGCATTTTTCCCTTCTCTACTATATGCATTTAGCAGCAGAGATAATTATCCAAGTCAAGATGGTAAATAATTAAACTGTGGAGTGAAAGAAGAAAATGCTAAGTCATTAAGGGGCTTGTTTTAAATTGTTTGAAGTCACACATTTCCCTGTTACTTATACATAGACACAGAGAATGGAAAAGAAAAGTGTATGACCTTAGCATTGTCCTATATTTAAGGAAAAATTGGGGGATAGAAGCTGTCAAGGGATGGCTTAAATATCTGCTGTGGGTTTTTGTCATCGTACCTTTTGGCTGTTGTGCAATGGACTAAATGAGTTTATTGTTGCATAAGCAGAGTTTGTGTGTTGTGTACAGGTACAAGGAGAAATACAACAATAATCAATACAGAGAAATGGAAGGTGACAGCAAAAGAGGAAGAAGAAGAGACCTCTTCCACAAGATCCAAGAAATCAAAGGGATTACTGAGAGTCAACCCCCACAGGTCACAATTGTGTAGTGGTTAGAAAGTTAGAACCAAACTGGGCATGACAGTTTTTGTATGGGGAGCCAATCAATTCTCTCCCTTTTAAAAACCTCATGAACATGAAGGAGTAGTATCTGGGAAAGGAAGTAACTAGAGATGGGGTTAAACCTCCCCTCTTAAATATGATGATTGCATTTCCAGAACAAAGTGACATGAAGACCCCCCTTTTTTGAGAGAAAGACCAAGTAGATCAGCTTCACTTTATGTAATTAACTTAGTCCAGTTTAATTTTAAAAGATGGATTTAAAACTAGATTAGATAAAAAAAATCATGGAAGCCTTGGCTATCAATGGATGATGGTAAGGTTTGGCAAGGATCCTCTGCCATCTCACTTTTCTAAGGGCCTAAGCAGACGACTAAAACAGTCGTCTTGGAGGCCCGGAAGAGGAGGAGCCACCGCACGCGCGGCGGCCCTTCCTCTTCCTGAGGTCGCCCTGAGCGCTTCCGGGCCACCGCACGCCGGACGCGTTCAGGGCGACCTCCCTCCACAGCGTCCGGACGTGCTGTGGAGGATAAGTTGCAAAAAGGGCGCCCGCCGCTTTTAGGGCGCTCTTTTTGCGACTTATAGGGGGTTGCAGACTGCCAGAAATAGTGTGAATTCAGTCCACTTTTAGGGTTAGGGTTAGAGTTAGGGAACCATGGGAACTGTATTTTATTGTGGCACCAGAATTGTCTGACAGAGAAGGCTCAATGTCTCAGAAAAATAACAGTTCCCATGATTCCCTAGCACTAACCCTAACCCTAAAAGTGGACTGAATTCACACTATTTCTGGCAGTCTGCAACCCCCCTTATGAAAGGAGTGCCTTTTTGGCGCTCCTTTCAGGGTCGCCGGGGAGGCACCGCGGTGAGGCTGCCATAGCCCCGCGGCGCTCCGGACCAGGGCGCTCCAAACGCCCTGGTCTGCATCCCCCCTAAGTTGCTTTCAAAGGCTGCATCTGCACTGCAGAAATAATCTGGTTTTGTCACCTCTTTAACTGCCATGGCTGAATGCTATGGAATTCTGGGACATTCCCAGAATTCCATAGCATTGAGTCATGGCAGTTAAAGTGGTGACAAAACCAGATTATTTCTGCAGTGTGGATGCAGCCCAAATGTCCTGGTTTATCTTGCTTCCTTTTCCCCTTTGTCTTAAGCTTATCTCAGTTGCTGCAAACTGAGTTCAAATTGTAAATATGGTTTACATTCAACTCAGCAGGATGAAGAGAAACACCAGTTCTAGCTTTGGAATAGAACATCCTGTGCTGTGTGACTGCAATCATTCTATGCACACACAGTTTACACCTATGAAATCATAGAATAGGGAGAGACCACAAGAGCCATCATGTCCAACCCCATGTCATCCTGGAATATACAATCAAATTTTGGACTGTATGCTTCCAGGCTTAAGGTCAGTAAGCCTCTCAATACTGTGGATAGTGAAGATAAGCAAGAAGTCCTTCTGCTCCAATGTCCAGCTTATGGACTTTTCATAGGTTTCTGGTTGGCCACTTTGGAGAAAATAATTCTGGACTACGTAATGTTTTTGGTCTGACATAGCAAGGCTTTTCTCGTACTTTCAGGAGAAATCACAGTACAGCTGCTGAGTGCTTGTATATATATTTCAAAAATCCTTGAGATGCATGTATAAAAGATGAGGAAGAACTGGCCTGAGGTGATTAGTAATGCAGTATCAAAGATGCCTTCATCTGTAACTGAAATAAATAAATAAATAAATAAATAACACACTACACAGATATATTGAGGCAGAAATCAAAGACATGAACAGAAATATTTTCTTCGCATCTCTGGGGATAACATAGCTGCTTTCCAACTGTTCAGGTGAGTTCATAGTCTAATAAAAGCAACAACAAATTAAGGAACTACTCTTGAGAAATAAGAAAAGCCTAACACAAGAAATTATGAAAATTGGAATTAGCATAATTAATTTGTGAGGTAGTTAAGTGAAACCCCAGTGATGTGAAATATTAACAAATGATATGCAGAAAAAAACTGGATTTTTTTTAATGTGAGAGTAATAATGCCAAAAAACTTTCAGGAAAAGAAACCCATGTATTTTATTAAAGCAACATGCCTGTTCTATGGTGCATTTACTCAGAGGTGCTAAGATATATGTACGGAGATAAAAGAGTAACTGCACTTTATTTTACTGTGACTTAACAACAAGAAATCCCAACAATTCTGTTTTAATAGAGTATGGATTGATCAGGGAATTAACCAAAATGGAGACTGTAGTCAACAAATCAGAAGAAGATTTAAGGCAGCTATGAAAGGACTAGATCAGAGGTAGGTAACCTTTTTGAGCCGGGGGCCGGGTTGCTGTCCCTCAGACAATTGGGGGGGGCGAAGCACTAAAAATAAATAAATAAATAAATAAATAAATAAATTTAAAAATTATTTTTTGTAAAAAAATATGCATGCACACTCTCTCAGCCCCAAAAAAGCCATGGCAAAACCCCTGTGGAGATTTTGCCAAGAAAACCCCAAGAACAAGTAATAACAACAATAATCAATATCATTATGGCAGGCGGCGGCGACGGGGGGCAGCGGCAGGACCGGCCTAGGGCCGGGCCAAAGGCCTCGGGGGGGCCGCATCCGGCCCCTGGGCCTTAGGTTGCCTACCCCTGGACTAGATAATATCCTCAAGTGTAAAGCTATATCATTGAATACTAAAGTCAGGATCATCCAGACCATAATATTTTTGATTTCTGTGCATGGATGTGAAAGCTAGACAATGAAGAAAGTTGATAGGAGGAGAATCAATTTATTTGAAATGTAGTGATAGAGATAGTCTGTGGACACAATGGACTGCTAAAAAGAGAAACGAATCAGTCTTAGAAGAAATGAAATATGAATTCCCACTAGAAGTGAGAATGATCAACCTGAGGTTGTCATACTTTGGACATATCCTCAGAGGGTGTGACTCATTGGAAAAGACAATAATGGAAGTGGAAGGCAGTAAGTAAAAAGGACGACCACATTGAAAGTGGATTGCTTCATTGAAGGAAACCACTGCTGGCCTGAGTTTGCAAGACCTGAGCACGGCAATTGATGACTGGAACCTTGGCAGCCTCTTATTCACAAGGGCTGCATCTGCACTGCAGAAATAATCTAGTTTGACACCATTTTTACTGCCATGGTTCAATGCTATGGCCTGGGCACTGTAGTTTCTTGTGGCTTTCTAACAGAGAAGGCTAAATATCTCACAAAACTACAGTTTCCAGAATTCCATAGCACTGAGCCATGGCAGTTAAACTGGTGTCAAACTGGATCATTTCGGTAGTGTGGATGCAGCCTGCGTTGCTATAAGCTGATGTCAATTTGATGGCAAATAACAACCACAACAAAAATTATATCAATACTATTTGAATTTTTCTCTGAAAAATGTATGTTCAGAACCCAAAGCTATTTGATCAGATTGTATCTTTCACTAAATCCTAAAACAGTAGTTTTTAAAACTTGTGTAATTTGAATAAATTACTGCTAAAATCCATCAGTGATACCTTTATGGGCCAACCAAAATGCACAATATACTTGTTGCAAGGTTTTGAAGTTCCGTGGGCTTCTTCATCAGGCAAGATGTTACAAACCAAACAAGAAAAAAAAAATTGGAGATTTTAGTCAGATGCCTATAGCCACAGGAGCAGAAGGACGAGGATCCTACTTGCAAAAGATATTCTCCCCACCATATACCATCTTAACTAAAGACTGAATAACATGTAGGCATCGACTAACATCTCCAATTGTTTTTCTCCTGTTTGGTTTGTAACATCTTGCCTGATGAAGAAGCCCATGGAGCTTCTAAAGCTTGCAACAAGTATACTGTACATTTTGGTTGGCCAATAAAAGTATCACTGATGGATTTTTGTTTGAATTTGCTAAATGGCCAACACAGCTACCCCTGAATAAATTACTGCTGTTACTGTTACATGGATAATTCCCTTTCCTCTAAAGAACTCGAGACAGGATAAATGTTTTCTATTCCATTTTAATCCACACAACCCTTTGGGGAGGGTTAGGTTGAGAGAGTGTCTCTCCCAAGGTCATCCAAGAGAATCGTATGGCTAAGTGGAGTTTTGAACCCGATCCCCTCCAGTTTTAGTATAAGACTTTTACCACCTGCACTCACGTGCCTCAATTTACTTTTATTGCTTTTGCCAGTAAATGGTAGTAAGATCACATATATGATTCGTGGTTAAAAGGTATTTTAAATGACCTTTCTACATTGGAATCATGACAGCTGTAATTCTGCAAATCTCTTGCAAAGGTTACCAAACCATAGCTCTGTCAAAAAACCAAAACCCAAAAACAAAACCTCTACATTTCTTGGAGTTCATTGCCTGCAAAGCATACACTAGTTCACTTTCACAAGTATAAAGCTGGATATAAAAATGTCTGCCTGTGGTTTCATCCATTTGCGTCTGTCTCTGCCATTGCTTTAGGATTGTGAAACCTAAATCTCTGAAACTTGGTGTGCATACTAGATGGCTCCAAGAGAAAGCCTTTTAGCTTTCTTTTAAAAGGATTAATTAATTAAAATCTGTCTGCAGTATCACACTGAAAACACTGAGTCATTATATAGCTAAGGAATAAGTGCAAAGAATATTGAAATTTGGTGCAAATAATTGCAAGAGATCCAAACTCGTGGCCTTTCTCATTGTTGGTTGAACTTTTGTGTAACTCACCTCTTGTGTGTATATGTTGAAGGAAGGAATGAGACTGTCTGCTACCTGGTATGTGTGAGGAAGAATAAATCTGGAAGTAGTATGTTACATGTAATGATTTGCTTTGGCAACTAGTTACTTTTTGCAGAAATAAGCTGGAACAATATTTTTCACCCCAACAGCCAGGGCAGTAAATCATTACAGGAAAGTAATGCATTTTCTGGCTATTATTCATGATTACATCTGTTCTGATTTTGTTTGAGCACTGAGAAGGGGATGAAGGAGGGCCACAAAGGTGGTTTCTTGTGTTGTGCACCTGATAAGTAGCCTTCATCAAGAAGAGAGAGGAGGAGGTGGAGAAGGAAGAGACACAATGAAAATATGCACTGCAATAGAGACTGGTCATTTTGGAATTTAAATGGCTGTGGAGTGGGGGCTATAACAACTAAAAGTTAAGTCCTGGAGAAGGTGTATTGTACTTTCACCTATGCAGAACTTTACAATACATCTCCTGATCTTGACCTTTGCTTGGTGGAGAGGGAGATGGGGAAGAAAGGGTGATTGGGAAAGTGCTTTAGGACATCTGTATAAAACATCTGTGTGTAGTGTACATGGCATCTGCACAATCTCCTATGTTTTGCCTGTATGGGGGAAGAGAGAAGGCATCCCTCACCCATTCAGTGTGTTTGTTCCCAGTGGCATTCCACTGCTATTGCTCAGTTGGGCAAAACCATGATTGAAAAAGTACTGGATATCTCCTTGCATGCCATCTGTAAATGTACTTTCTTGCAATTCCTAATTAATGACAGCCTAAGGTACAAAGATTATTCCAGTCATAGTCCAAGACAGCTGTTTTTGAGCCTACAAAGCATTTTTCTTAAATTAGAGTAATCCTTATAGTAACCCTAAATCAGATTAGCATGATTCTCTCCATTTTGCATATGGATGTGGGTATGAGGCTGAACAGAGATGCAGTTAGGTCATTTTAGATGATTCAAAGAGGGAAAGCTGAAACTCTTCAATATCTTCATCCACCTGCAGCCCTTAAAGATACAGGAAAGAAAAAAGGTCTTGGGTGCACAGAACAGCTTGTGGTGCACCCTTGCATTAAATGTGAGGAAGTGAAGGAAACCCAACCATCTGTTTTCTATATATAAACTTTCTAAGTGGAAAATTAGTGGTATAGAAGGGTGTTGGTAAATGGTTTCATGACCCACCACACAATATGCATAATCAGAAAATAATATGTAATTGTGGCTGCCTTGATTTGAGGAATACAGCAGTCCTAAAAGCAAGCAAGATGAACCTTCCTAGTTGGCTGATAAAGGTGGGGAAGAGAATAAGGAGATGGGAAGGAGAAAGGCAGAAGGAAAGATCAGCAAGGAAAAAGCTTGCATGTTGGAGAAGAGAGAGAGAGAAAGAGAAAGAGAAGTGAGAAAAGACATAAGAGCAACTATGGAGTTTCTAACCCAAGTGAAACTGGTATCTATTTTTCTTTAGGCTGAACAGAATTGGAGAAATTGTACTGGAGTGTAGATGGTGAAATGGCAGATTTGAACCTCAGTTAAGTTAGGCATTTTTGCTAGTTATGCAGTAAGAATATGTGACCAGTTATTTGTGTGGTGTAGTGGTTTGAGCACTGAACTACGACTCTGGAGACTAGGGTTCAATTCTCAGCTAGGTCATGAAATCCACTGGGTGACCTTGGGCAAGTCACATGTTCTCAGCCTCAGGAGAAGGCAATGGCAAACCTCCTCTGAATAAATCTTGCCAAGGTAATTGTGATAGATTCACTTTCAGGTTGCTATAAGTCAGAAATGACTTGCAGGCACGCAACAAGAATAAAAGACAAGGCTGCAAGTAAACGCTGTAAAATATCAATAGGGAGAAACTATAATTACTGGTATATAAATAATAATGAAGGGGACTGGTAGTAGTAATAGTAGTAGCCAGGGCAATGATTTTCATCATTACAGTGGGAGAAGGAGGATTCTCACCCCTCAAGGCTCCTCCATTGCTTGGCCTTCTCCTGAGGAGAAGTGCAGGTGGCAGCGGAGGAGGACAGGGAAAGCTCCTCTGCTGCTCACTTCTCTCCTGAGGAGCAGGCTGGGCAGAGGAGGATGAGGATGGAATTAATATGAATTAATTATAATTAATAGTATTAATATTTAATTAAAATCTATCTGCGGCCTGAAGTTCAACCTATTCTAATTTTGGCCCATATCTACTGCTAAGTTGTTCAGGTCAGCTATAGAGCATAAGGTCAGTGACAGTGACTGTTGATTTTCTGTCTTAGGATAAAAGAAGGGGAAAAATGATTATGGGCCTTTGCAGACTGCCAGAAATAGTGCAAATTCAGTCCACTTTAAGGGTTAGGGCTAGTGCTAGGGAATCATGGGAATTGTTTGTTTGTTTTTTTGAGACATTGAGCCTTCTCTGTCAGAGAGCTCTGGTGCCACAATAAAATACAATTCCCATGATTCCCTAACCCTAACCCTTAAAGTGGACTCAATTTGCACTATTTCTAGCAGTCTGCAAAGGCCCAATGTTTCAGATCTAGAAAGACTGTCAGATGTTCCCTTAAAATATATAAATATAAACCTCAAAGGCAGACCAGAGGTAACCCTGTGAGTTTGTGCAAGAGATGATACCTGATGAAAAGATAGTGTGGTGAATTCTAAAAGTGCCATGTGCACTACACAAAGATCTCTAGCATAAGGATAAGATTTAGGCTTCTGATTAGATAATCAGTGCATTGTGTGTGTGGCAGGAGAGAATAAAAGAGCTAAGTCAGAGCCACAAAAATCAGGCTGCTTTTTAACATGCCTCTGATGCAGCCACAGACACTATTTGAATAAACAATGGAATATTGTACCTGATAGCCCTGACATGCTGCCCTAAAATGCTGATTCATGATAATAAGGCTAGGATAGATATATGTCTTCATGCTACTAATATAGTTAAGATTTGTTCAAGAATTGCATAAGGAGATTAATTTTGAAGACAACAGATGAGATGGTATTTTGTCATGGATAATAGGTTAAGTGTTGAAATGGCATAATGAACATGATGGTTGAGTTAATCTAAGACACCTTACATACAATGTTACTGAATGTAATGAAGTTGAAGTGTCTAGACATTGATGTTGCTATATCTCTGTTTTCCCCAAGAAGAATGTATGTGTATTTGTACATATGCTTATGAATAAGGTAAAGGTAAAGGTTTTCCTTGACATGAATGTCTTGTCGCAACCAACTGTAGGGGGCAGTGTTCTAAGCCAAAGAGCCAGCGTTGTTCAAGGACTACTCTGGTGGTCATGTGGTCAACGTGACTGAACTGAACACTGTTACCTTCCCATCAAAGTGGTACCTATCTATCTACTTGCATTTGCATGCTTTCGAACTGCTAGGTTGGCAGAAACTGGGACAGTGACAGGAGTTCACCCCATCATGCAGCACCTGGGCCTCGAACTGCCAACCTTCCAATCTTCCGATTGTCAGAATTGGCATCTTAATCACTAAGCCACTGCATCCTGCCTTATAAATACTTATAATAAATAGCCTAAAATAACAACAAAAGAAAGTTCATTCCCATGTAAAAATCCTGGAATTCCAGGAACTGAAAATGTTTTAAGCGGAGTGTTGATGTTAACTTGGCTGTCTAGTTTAACCAATATCATAAGTTGGGTGACCAAAAATTGATAAAAGTGACCCCAGACAGAATCTAGAATAAGCTGAAAAGTGACAAGGACCCTCAGTCCCTCTGCAGCGAGGAATTGCAACAGAGGTCCTGCTTCTGATTGTTGCTGGCTTGCAGAAGGGTGCTGGGAACTTTATCCTGCTGTGCCCCAATAGCCAGCAGAACAAACCTCCATTGTTCAGAGAGGCTCCCTTGAGTTTCAGGTGCGATTTGGGAGACATTTAAAATTGAGGCAATAGTGCATGGTTGTGAATACAGAGTACAACTGAATACAGAGCAGTTGCGGATCCATAACTCTAGGTTAAAAATCCGTAACTGCAATGCAGGCTATCATCCATTATTATTTGTAAAGAGTTATTCATAATTACACTTTTGCCTAAGTAAATAACTGTCATAGACTTGCCATACCTTGGTTTTTAAAGGTCTTTTTGCTTCGTAAATATGTCTAAGACATCATAGAGAACTGTGAATATCTTGATCTTTATCCAAAGACTTACATTCATGGGCTGGAAAAACAGACCAAGAATATTAGGAAAACAGTATGTTTATGTTACTATAAAACCAAGGTGGTTCTCATACAACTCCTCTCCTTCCCCACTCATGTATATGAAGCATTATTCTTTTTTTTTCTTTTTTGCTGTAAGGGTTTATTTTTCATTTCAAGAAAATAAATGTTCCCTACTGTCCAGAATTAGAAGATTATCGCACGGTTATAAACTGGCTTACCTGAGCTGACTTAAAATTAGAAGCGGGTGGCATCCTGATAGTATCAGATACATTTAGCCACCAAAATCGCTGCCCAGCTCCGGCCCGGCTACATTGCTGCTCTGAGGGGCACTCCAGCAGCCATTTTTTCAAGCCAGAAAACTCCCGGCTTCGATAGTGATAGTTTTCTTATTCACTTTGAATAGAAAACTACAATCTGCCTTCCAGAAATAGTAAGAGGATGTGTGCTTATTGCTTTCTCCTTTATCTTCTGTACTCTGAAAAGAAAGCATTTACACTATTTGAAGCTGAAAGCAAAGTAGGCTGCAGGAATCTTTGTACTCAGCTGTAATGGCCATGTAGAAATGAATCTAAAAACTCTTCAGCTAGGGCTACACAAATAGACATGGAACAGGGCCCAGCCTAATCAACAAAACATTATAAAGCAGAGGTGAAAATCTGCAGCCTTAGGCTTGTATGTGACTTGTGGCCTAAGTTCACAAGACCCTCAGACTAATTCATACTCTTTAACATTGCACTAATGAAAACAAGGACATGTGTGGCCAAGCAACATCAGAGTGCAGCCAAGATGGCAAAAGTTATTAACTGTCGGCCAAATTGGGATGGTTAGAAGATATGCTGAGGTTACGGCAGAACCACAGTTTCTGTGTAAGTCTGATCTTTGAGGTGGGTGAACTGGGTGATCATCTTGGACTCCAAGATGAAAGGAGCAGGGAGATGCCCTTTGTAGCTCAGTATTTGTTGATTGTACTGGAGGAGAGGACCCTTCTACCCTTCACACCATGGAGGATTGCAATGTGGCTTAGGGAGGTTCTCAGGTCACACATTCTTCAAGTGCCCCCCTCTCTCCAAGTACCATTCCCATAGGCTGTGAGGGGGTAGTCCCTGCTGTGATCCTCAGTCTGTGATCAGAGATAACAGTGATTTCCCCTGTTGTTGTTTTGTTAACTGCCCTTGTGTCGATCTCGACTCATGTCAACCCTATGGATGAGAAATCTCCAAGACCTTCTGTCCTCCACTGCTCTGCTTAATTCCTGCAACCCCTTTAATACCCATGACCCCCTCAAGAAAGTCCATCCATCTAGCATGTGGCCTTCCTCTCTTCCTACTTCCCTCCACCTTTCCCAGCATTATTGTCTTTTCCAGTGAGTCCTCTCTTCTCATGATGTGTCCAAAATATGACAGCCTCAGTTTGGTCATCTTGGCTTTCATGGAGTTTTCTGGCTTGATCTGCTCTAGGACCCATTTGTTTGTCCTCTTGGCTGTCCATGGGATCCTCAGCACTCCTCTTCAGCACCACATTATCTCAAATGCATTAATTTTCTTCCTATCATCTTTCTTAACTGTCCAGCTCTCACATCCATACCTGGCTTTCCCCTGCCTACCTCCCAATTGTTGGGAAGAACAATGTGGGGGGAGGAAAAGTGAAGCCAGTCATACTCAGCTGGCATTTGGAGGTGCCATCTGTGAACACTCTACTCCTCTCTTTCAGAACAAGGAGGAGCATGAGGAGAACCAGTAAGCCCATGTTTCTGATTAAAGTGCTGATTGAAAAAGCTCCAAGAAATACTGCAGCCTGATGGTGAGTCCATATGTGCCACAGTTGCAGTTAGCCATTCTGGCTAAAGAGTAAAGACACGGATGATGAAAGAAACAAACCAAGTCATATGTAAGAACTCTACTGAAGATACAAAAGGATTATAAATGATGCTAAACCAACACAGAACTAAGGTAATCTCAGTTTGGGTAGAAGTGAGAGAATAAAGGGAGTGGGAAGAAAAGAGGTGGAAAGTTCCTGAAGAAAGTCAGTTTACACATCAGAGAGGTTAGGGTGGGTGGATGACATGATTCTGGGTCACTGAAAATTATTTAACTCTTATCAGTGCTGCTTTCTTAGACATCTTTAACTCTTTAAGTGCTGAGTGTTATGTTTCCAACACAACCGAGTATTCAATGATGTCAGAAGATGGCCACATTTGATGGGAGCCATCCACCCCTAAATCCCACCCTTTCTACTGCACAGAGCCAAGCTTCCCTCCCAACAAATATTTTAAACCGTTTTAAAACACTCTAGGGATTGTTTGGATCCTCACTACAGAGAACTTGCTACCAACATGAGTTCTCATTAATTAACATAAAATACAAACAAATGGGTCCTAGAAGAGATCAACCCTGAAATCTCCCTGGAAGCCAAGATGATAAAGCTGAAGTTGTCATACTTTGGTTACATCATGAGAAGGAATGACTCATTGGAAAAGACAATAATGCTAGGAAAGGTGGAGGTATGTAGAAAGAGAGGAAGACTGCATCCAAGATGGATGGACTCTATTAAGGAGGTAATTGGTATGAATTTACAGGACCTAAGCAGAGCAGTGGAAAATAGGGAGTCTTGGAGATGTCTCATCCACAAGGTCAGCATGAGTCAGGATCAACTCAAGGGCAATTAACAACAACAACATTTTTTTCAATTTCTAGTCTAAAATCAACAACAGCAAGGGGGGACTTTACTTGGAGGCAACATTGCCAAGAATTACAAATACAATACACATAAAACTAATGGTGTGTATGCGTGTGCCAAAGGCAATCTGTATCTAGGGCATCTCTGCCCCATGTACACTGATAGGGCTATAGGAATTAATGTAAGAAACATATTGGGCCTTCCCTTATGACATCCACTCTCTTGACACGAGTATAACATCAGGCATCATCATCATCATCATCACGTTCTGATTTTGTCATGCTTTAAATGAGAAATGATGACAGAAACCCCAGGAAGAAATTTTACATTAGATAAAACTGGCTGGTAAGCATGTAATTTATGTAAATTGCTTCTTTCAGTTCCAATATTTTGGACACCTTCAAGGCAGTTTGGGGGCTGGGGGAAACCCAGGCTCTCTGCTGGGATTATGGTGTTACAATATAATTCAATATTCACTTTATGACCAAATTGAATGCTAAATGTTAGTATGCTCTGAGGCTTCCATGTGATTTAAAGACATGACAGCACAGAATTTGAAATTGTGTGGAAACTATAGGCTTTCCCCATGAAGGCATTTGTGCTGTATATGTAGATGCCTTGTTGCATATGACACCAAATGTAGGACTACTTGGCATAGCCTCCAGCCCACACACATGGTGATTTTAACTATATGAATGATGCTGTAATACAGCTTGGCAAAAGAGATGTTTTGAGGGGATGACTTCTTGAATATTCTAACCAGCGGCTGTGGGATCCTGGGAGTTAATAACATTTCCAAACTATACACAGAATAAAGTCACAAGCTTGCTCAGATCTCAAATTCTGATTGCAGCATTCCAACTCCCGGGAAAGCCTACGTTCATAGATATCTATTTGCAAGGACTTTCTACTTTGGACATCCAAGCCTAATGTGTGTTTTCAAGGATTGGAGCAAAGGCAGCTGGGCATGGGGACAGCAATGTGGGCATGCTCCTCAGTAACTCTGCAAATGTGATTTAGCAAATTGCGTAATCTATCTAAACTATGTATCCTTCACCAGTCAATATTATATATCATTGAACATACTATATACGAGAAGATCTGTAACAAGTTACATCCACAGTCACTTTAAAAAAATGCTCACCATATTCTCAGCCTAAACACAGTTTCCCTCTCAAGTACAGATGGTGGAATAGTGACTAGTTTGGACAGTCATTAAAAATATCTTACATCTGATTCCTGGCCTATCTGCTCATACCTCATATGCCAGTGGTATATCCTTATCAGTTTAATGATAAGTGACAGAATAACTGAAAATGTAAAATGCTATCATCAGCGCTTTAGTGTAAAATACCATTGAGCACTCTGTACTTCTTCCCTTAACTTTTATATACCACAGAGCAAAAATGTTATCATTGGGCCTTTGCAGACTGCCAGAAATAGCGCACATTAAATTGAGGCACTGCCCTGGCTCAGTGCTAGGGAATCATGGGAACTGTAATTTATTGTGGCACCAGAGCTCTCTGACAGAGAAGGCTCAATGTCCCAGAAAAAAAATACAATTCCCATGACTCCCTAGCACTGAGCCAGGGCAGTGCCTCAATTTAATATGCACTATTTCTGGCAGTCTGCAAAGGCCCATTCTTCTTTTCTTTTTTTTAAAAAAAATACATAGAAAGTGGCAACTCTCCAGAATCATGCTACATTCTTCTCATGATTCATCTCATGCCAAGACTCAGGTTTTAAAATCAGAAAATGAGAATGCTACAAACAGCATCTTGATGATGAATGTCCCCATGTATCCCCATGTATGGGAGCTTGGATGTTGGTGTTCTTTATTAGTTAAATCACAGGATATCACCAGAGTGTTTAGAACTATACTGCTTGAACTATTCCCTTGCATTTTCAGATTTCAGACAACTGTGCTTGTGCAATGGCAGGCATTGTGATTTTTATTAACAATCATAGCCACATTTGCAAAGAAGTCTATACCAATGAGACCATGAATTCTAGGTTTTAGATTGAATGTTGGTTTTTTTTCTTCAATTGTTTTTAGAAACAACCTAGGGGAATCAATACAGGTACAACTCATCTTAAGCTTTTTTACATACTAAAAGATAATATTCCATAATTTTTTAAAAAAATTTCTCAGGGAAAAAAACTTAAGGAAAAAAAATGCAACCATTCTACCCCTCTTGGCTTTTTCTGTTTTTTTTCCTATTTTGCTTTCCCACTCCAGTGACCTTCATATCTCTATTTAAGCTAATCAGAAATGCACATGCTATCACTCATTGACTGCTTTTCTTAACTCTAGCACATAATTCCTAACAAAGCAGATATTTTCTAAACACAAGGAGCAATTAAATTTAGTTCACCATACCGTTGTAGAATGATTCTTTTCCCAGCAAATGTATGTTGTCACAAGAGGGAGCATTACTGCGGACATAGAAGGGCAAAAATACCCATCATCAAATAACCCAAACCAAAACCAATACATTTGTAATTCAAATTGCTGGTGTGGGGTGGTGGTAAGGATTTGTATATCAGCATGATAGTTTCATTTCCCACTCCCAATTACTCTTTGTAATAAAAGTTGACTTTTCTACTTTATGGTCCTTCATTCACACACATAAAGGAAAAGAGTTAAAAGCAGACTGCTAGTTAATCACAATATATCACGCCTGCTTCATCACACTGACATTTAGCTTTTTAATGCCATCATTGCAAATTTGTTCTGAAAGCCAGATTCTGTAAAAAGAAATGCAGAACCTGTCTATATTTTTCACAGTGCTTCTGTTATCCATTCTCTACAGTTAAGAAAACAATTTACTTTGAGATTTATGAAAATCGAGGTGGGAGGGAGATAAGTCCTGTTATTTTTCAATGCAGTCTCTTTTGATTTCTAAGGAATGTTAGCATACTGAAAAAAGGCCCCATACATACTCATACCATGTCCTGTTCTTTCTTACTTCTGGCATTCTCAGTGAACCAAAAAAGCCTTTTATTTGAGTATGCTCTGCCATGAGCATAAGACCTCTTCCTATCCTACGGTTGTGGCCACCAACTGTGGGGAGGCTGTCAAGTACCTATGTGAGATATTATACAACTTATAAAGTATGGGTTTTAAATTGGATGATTTTAATGTGTCCTATGTTTAGGTGTTTTAACTTAATATGTTTAAATGGTTTTATGTGTTTTAATCTATGCTGTACCTCACCTTGAGCAATGGGGAGAGGCATCATCATCATCATCATCATCATCTAATTTCCCCACTGGACACATCCCTTCTTTATTCACTGCTGCCACCACAGACACCTTGTCTGAATCCAAGCTTTCTAATAGGTCATGTTCCCAGAGGCCAAGAACATATAACTATAAAAACAATACTTTCCCCTCCCAACAGTTCCTCATCTTATTATCTTTCATACACAGTGCATATATATCCAAATTACCTTAATATATATTGTAAATTAAGCAACACTTTGCCTCAAAGGTGCATGACATCACAGTCCTGTCCTGCAGACCCCAGTTCTTAGGCTCTGTATATATATGGGGGGGGGGGGTCTGCTCTTGTGAGGTGTACTTTTTTCAACAGCACACTATCTCTGCCTTGTATTTTCCTAAGACAACATTCTCTGCAGCCAACAATTTCACACTGTCAGTAAGAACAGAAGTTATAAAAGCCGTCACCTCACTGAAGACATTTTCTGGGGAAAGAATGTGATCAGTTTCAGTTTGTGGAAGAAGGTGTATCACAGCAGTAAACAATGGTAGTAAAACTAACTCTCGAGATGCCATTGTTCTTCTCTTATCACAGGAAAAAACAAATGAAAAGTTAACAAATGTTTGGCGGCACCAGGAAATGTGGGAGGCAGCTTTTGCTGCATGAGAGTATGCTACTATCTACTCTGATAACACTTCGATTGATCAGGTACCATAGTCTCAATTGGACAGTCAATGATAACCCAAAATGAATAGCCAATGTGTGATACTGTTGGGTTATATCCCTAGTATTTGTTAATAATCCCAAGTATAAATCTTTTGAATTTGGTCTTTTAAAGTTTTTATTTTAAAGCAGAACTTGGTAAATTAATTTGGTGGTTTAATAATGGCTTTATTGTTGTCTTTAAAGTCAATATAATTATGGGCCGCATCAATAGGGGTACAGGGTCCAGATCAAAAGAAGTAGTAATACCACTCTATTCTGCTTTGGTCACCTGGAATACTGTGTCTAGTTCTGGGGACTACAGTCCCTAGGTTGGTGTCCCCCGGTGGAGTAACTCATTGTGTCAACTCCCGCTCCCCCTTGACCTCCTATACCAAATCACACAGAATCCTTAGTCATGTTTTTTGTATTAATGTTACTCATAAATCATTATTCCCATATATATATAATGGCAACAGTTTTGTCATAAACAACTAGCAAAATTAGAATTATACCTTTCAATTGCAATATCATATGCAGAGCCTAAATATATTTACATATACATAGTTTCATGTGGCTAAAGTGACAATTTGATAAAGTGTGATGTTTTTAAAGAATTTTTTTAAAATATTTTTTTAAATTAAATTTAAAAATTTCATTTTTTTAAAAAAACACACACACACCTGAATCCTCTCCTTTCTCCTCCAACTACGTCTCACCCCATTCAAACCATCTCTACAGCATTTTAAAGGAACACAGGCAAATGCCACAGCCCATTTCTGCCACCTGGTGCAGTCCACACACACACACCCTGCACCCCTAGATGAAGGGTGGAGGGACTAGGTGGAGGGAAGCAGAAAGAGAAGAAGGCTGCATGCTAGATGGATGGATTCTATTAAGGAACTCATGGGTATGAATTTGGAGGAACTAAGCAGAGCAGTGGAGGAAAAGGTTTTTTGGATATGTCTCATCCACAGGGTCGCCATGGGTTGGGATAGGACAGTTAACAACAACAACAACTCCAGAGTCGTAGTCACTCAAACCACCACACTACGCTGGCTCCAACAGTTTTAAAGTACTGATGTTTTCATATGGTGGTTCGTTTAATTTTTTACAAAAACCTTTTTGGGTCATTACATTTTTTGTTGTTGTTGTGTGCCTTCAAGTCATTTTTGACTTACGGCAACCCTAAGGCAAGCCTATCATGGGGTTTTCTTAGGTTTCTTCAGAGGAAGTTTGCCATTGTCTAGGGCTGAGAGAGTGTGACCTTCCCAAGGTCACCTAGTGGGTTTACATGGCCAAGCAGGGATTTGAACCCTAGTCTCCAGAGTCACAGTTCATTGCTCAAACTATTATGCCATTCTGGCTCTCATTAGATTTTTTTAGATGACTTAGGGGGGTTGCAGACTGCCAGAAATAGTACAAATTGAGTCCACTTTTAGGGTTAGGGTTAGTGCTAGGGAATCATGGGAATTGTTTTTTTTTTCTGAGACATTGAGCCCATGATTCCCTAACCCTAAAAGTGGACTCAATTTGCACTGTTTCTGGCAGTCTGCAACCCCCCTTAATTTCTGATGTGTACCTTGGGTCTCATATTGGGAGAAAGGTGGGGTATTAAATAATTAATCATAGAATCTTAGTGTTGGAAGGGACCCATGAGGGCCATCTAGTCCATCTCCCTGCCATGCACTCACAAAAAGTGCCCACCCAAACTCTATCTAAAGAGCTTCAAAGAAAGAGGGTTCAGTCTCCATAAACCTCATCACAAGAACCACATATTGGGTACATTTTTGGCACAACCATAGTGCAAAAACACCCATCGAAGTTGTAGATTCTCCTGGATCCAGAGGACTTTTTCATGGGATGGTCTAAAAGCCATGCTCAAGCCATGCATCCCATCCTTAGCAATCTCAGAAAAAGCAGATCCATGGATTGACAAAAGGGATCCTCTTGATCTCCATCTGCTTTCTGCAAAGGATGCCACCAAGTCCATCATCCAAAGAGGCATTTCCCTGGTCCACACAGATGGAACCAGAACATTTGCCCCATCTCATTGAGCCCCCTTTGGTCCCTGCAGAGGCACAGAAACCTGGGTCAGAAGCCAGGGATCCAAGTGATTCTCGCCCCAAGCCCAAGGAGACCAGATGTTTTCACTGCAAAGAAGGACGAGGCACCATAAAATGGAGGACAGTCAATCAAAATGTGGGACATGACCAAAGAAAAGCTAAAAACTTGGGGGACCCAAGAGGTCATTGAGCCGACCCCCCCCCCAAGCAAATGCTTCCCCTCCTCCTGGCTGCCTGGGGGAGTCAATAGGAATGGGAGCCCCATTTCCTTCCCACCCTCTGTCCCTTTCAGATGCCACTGCAGAAATTAGCCAGCAGGTCCGGACGGGCCCCACAATCCCTTCCCACTTCCATGCCAGCCAAAGGCATGCCAGTCTCATTTATTCTCTCTGCCCCCTTGCCTCTATTCTTTCCTGGCCTTCACACCCTCCCCCTCTGTCCCCAGGTTCTCCCAATGTGTTAGCTGGACCATGTGAACCCACTCAGGGCTGAAAGTGTGGGCAGGGATGAGACACATCTCTTCTACTCCCACAACCTAAGTGTATTTATACGCACATAGTTTCATGTGGTTAAGGTGAAAATGTGAATTTTGAAAAGAAAATTTAAACAAATAATTTTAATATTTTTATTTTTATTTTTTAAATTAAGTTTTGAAAGTTGAATGATGTCACACACACCCTCTTAGGGTGTTACCTGGTGTGGTCCACATCCCCCGCACCCCCTAGTTCAAGAAGGATACTGACAAGCTGGAACATGTCTAGAGAGCAATCAAGATGAACAAAAGTCTGGAAGCCAAGCTTTATGAAGAATGACTTACAGTGCTAGATATATTTAGCTTATAGAAGAAAAATTCAGCCATCTTACATAGCTGAAGGGATGTCCTATAGAAAATGGAATCATTTTGCTTTCTACTACTCCAAAGACAAGAACTCTAACAATGGATTCAAATGACAAGAGAAGAGATTCTACCTAAACATCAGGAAGAGCTTTTTTTTTAACCTGTAAGAATGGTTTGAGATTGGAATAGATTGCTTTAGGGTGCATATGTGCTGGACTCTCCATCTTTGAAAGTCTTTAACAGATGCTGCCTGAGTATCTTTCAAGGGCACATGCAGACATGGCATGGCAAGAAGTTGGATTAGATGACTCTTGGGGCCCCCTTCAAGTTGTCCGATAAGCTTCCAAGACAAGATTCTATTATTCTAATGCGTATGGAGTTCCAGCTATCATGAAGCTCAGCTGTCAGCTTCAAAAAAACCCAAGCCTGAATGCAATGTAAGGAAGCGGGTCCAGAAGTCATTATCTGCAGGTCAAATTACAGGTCATGTAGCCAACATATGACCCCTCTGCTCTAACTCTCTTTCTCTCTGTTTTTCTCAGACATTCGTGCAGGGGAACCCTGCTGTAGCTTATTGCCAAAGCTATAACAAAACAGAATCTGACCCTGTTGAACACTCATTTGGTTGTGAAAGTCATAAATAGTTTAAATGCTGAATCTTACTATCTAACAGGGGAAATGCTCAACTTCTTCCCCAGCTAAAAGAACAGTTTTAGAAGAACTGTTACCCTCTCTCACTCAACACCTTTTGGGTTTCTTACAATGGCTTCTGCACAGAGAGATGGAAATATCTCTTCAGCAAAACAGCATCAGCAGCTAATGTCAGTTTTGGTTACCCAGAAAATAGGATTTGTTTGACAGAAACATCACTCTCAGCTTGTTTGGGAACCGGTTTTCACAATCAAAGTTAGAAGTATCAGACTTTAGGGCAAACACAGGTCAGCTAAGCCAGGAGATCACATGAACCATTAATAGTTGGATATAAGAATAGGAAAGAGATAGAAATATTGTATCATCATGATAATGATCATGATCTTTTAAATCATGAAATCTTCTTCTAAAAGTTTGTGAACAAAGATGGTAGTGGCCAAAATCTTGTTACTGATGCATGTGTGTTTTGTACATGTGCATGTCCTGTTTGGAATTAGGTGCAAGGGGCAATTCTCAGACACCCGCATTTCATCCAAGACCAGTCGTCTAGGCAACATACAAACACTGTGGTTCTGCTTTTATGGTACAGTAGAAAAGGAAAGGAAGGAAGGGAAACAAACAGTAGAGACTGCCTCTCATCCTTCTTCTGTTCATTAGAGAGAGGAAGAGGAATTAAATCATTATTTGTTTTTATCTCTGTAGTGAATTGCAGTAGGACAAGAGGCAGTCCTATTGCTTGGTGTCCTCCTTCCCTCCCCTGTTGCTATTTAATGGCCATAGTTGTGGCCCCACAGAACTTTAAAGCCACCTGGGATGGGGGAAGGTGTCTGGACCAGGTGTGTGGAGCAGTTACATTCTGTGCACTGTCTAGGATTTTTGGGATGGAATCAGTGATAAATATTCTTTGTTGTTGTTTTTCTAAATGTTATATGCCCTTTTAACATTCAATAGTACTGCTTTAGCATGAGTAGGTATTCAGATTTAGGTCACAAGGTGCTACGAAAAGGGCATAATAAGAGCAGTTATTGCAGCCATGCCACTTTAGTTTCATTTATCTCAATTGGACGTATGCCTTATTAAATTGAATCTAGGTTCATTAGCAAAACGAATACACCCTTGAAAAAGAAGTTACATTCTGTGCACTAAGATTTTTGTGATGTAATCAATGATAAATATTCATTGTTGTTGTTGTTGTTGTGTGCCTTCAAGTTGTTTCTGACTTATGGCAACCCTAAGGTGAACTTATCATGAGGTTTTCTTGGCAAGATTTGTACAGAGGAGGTTTGCCATTGCCTTTCCCTGAGGCTGAGAGCATGTGACTTGCCCAAGGTTACCCAGCATGTTTCATGGCCAAGCTGGGAACTGAACTCTGGTCTCCAGAGTTGTTGGCCAGCACTCAAACCACTACATCATGCTGGCTCCCATTAATATTCTTATGAAATATCACTAAAATCACACACACACACACAAAACACACATCCAGAGTCATACTGGAACAATGGCTTCCGGGGGATACGTGTTTTGCTAATGAACCTAAATTCAAGTTAATAAACATAGGCAAAACTCATATTGAGATAAACAGAATTAAAGTGCCATGGCTCTAATAACTACTCTGATTATGCCCCTTCTGTAGTACCTTGTGACCTAAACCTTTAAACCTACTCATGCTAAAGCAGCACTATTGAATGTTAAAAGGGTATATAACATTTAGAAAAATCAGCTACAAAATACACCACTTTTCTGTATAAGATTCTTCACTAGTTCAGTACATATGTAAAATACATGAACTTGGCATAGTTCCACAAATCTACGATTCTTGACATTTAGCCAAATCTGAGGGCATATTAAACAAAACCTCTATAAACAATGCATGCAAAAAACCCCAAACAATCCCAGTCATCAGTTATTCACTTTCTAAATTTCCCCATTCTACCTTTTTATAAAAACAACTCTAACATTAGGCATTCTTAGCCCTGCATGTGCAAGCGATGCCACTGTTGAGCTGTTACTAGTTACAATGGCCCACGTTATGCTGTAGTGGTTTCAAAGTTGGACTAGGACCAACTAGAATTTGAATCCCCACTTGGCCATGAAAACCCACTGGGTGGCCTTAAGCAACTCACATTCTATCAGCCTCAGAGGGAGGGAAAGGCAAATCCCTCTCTGAACAAATCTTGCCAAGAAAACCCCATAATAGGGTTGCCATGAGTCAAAAACAATTTGAGGGTACTTCAACAACAAGTTTTCTACCTTCCATTTTTTGAAACCCAGACTCCATCTTGAAATGCAGAAACTGGCTCCTAAAAATTGCTGCTCTGATTCATGCTTCATAGTCATAATAACTAGAGACATTCTTTGTCTTGGAAGCTTATCGCACAACTTTTCAAATCGGCTTACCTCTTCCAATTTAAATTTTAATTTGGCTGGCATCCTGATATTATTGCAGCGATTTTGCCACCAAATCTGCTGCCCGGGTCCATCCTGGGTCCATCCCCGCTCCCAGGAGTCCTCCAGCGACCATTTTCTTAAGCTGGAAAACTTTGAAAAGAGGCACACTGAGCCCCCCTGGGAGTGGGGATGGACCGGAGATGGAACCGGGCAGTGGATTTGGCAGCAAAATCACTGTGATAGTATCAGGATGCCAGCTGAATTAAAATTGCCAGCTGAATTAAAATTTAAATCAGAAGAGGTAAGCTGATTTGAAAAGCCGTGCGATAAGCTCCTTTGTCATGGCTCATTATGGAATGAAACCAAACAGCTTCCTTTTTTTTTACAGAAGATTAATCATTTCCCCAAACATGGCCATATACGTCTTTGGAAGTCAGTACTTTTTCAGCTAGTTGTTCAATACCCATACTTCACTTAATCAATGAGAACAGAATGTTAATTAGTTGAGAGATAAAATTGGAAACAAGGGGTGGTCTGAATCGATAACTGTAAATGTAGCCATCAAGATGCTATTATCATAAACTGCATCACTGGAAATATAGAACTCCTTTCTGTGACATTTAAGAACCACAAAGTGCTGAACACCTGCTGCTCCTCTTATCAACATTCCAGTCTTGTCAAGAATATAAATATATATATAAAAACTGACCCTAAGTTGAAATCATTGCATGATTGGGTTGGGTTGGATTTGTTCCAAAGACTAAGTATTACTGTTATCCTGAGGGATAATATTAATAGAGTCATGTAACCTTATATGGGAAACCTCCTCTGAACAAATGGGAAACCTCCTCTGAACAAATCTTTCCAAGAAAAGCTCATGATAGAGGCGCAATAAGTCAGAAATGACTTGAAGGCACATAACATGGAAAAACAGCTTTACCAAGAGTTCTTTCACACTACACAATTATAATAATATAATAATAATAAATTTTTATTTGTAGCCCGCCCCTCTGCAAGGCAATCAGGGCGGGGAACAGCAGTATTTAAAACAGAACAGAGTTAGAAACATTCCCTCTCCCCACAATCCCATCCTCCCCCCCTGCCCTATCCCCTTAAAATAAAATTAAACCACGAACTAATTAAAATACAGTATCAATTAAATTAATAAATTAAATTACAAAATTTAACATGAGGAGTCAGACAAATGGAACCTTTCTATGGGCCGACAGTTATTCCGGGAAGGCCTGCCGAAAGAGATCCGTCTTTACTGCTTTCTTAAAAGCAGCAAGGGTAGTAATAAGACGGATCTCATCCAGCAGGCCACTCCAGAGCCTGGGAGCGGTTGCAGAGAAGGTCCTCTGGGAGGTCAGTGACAGCCTGGTCTTTATTGGCTGTAACAGATTCCTCCCAGAGGACCAGAGGGCGCGGGGGGGATCATATGGGGAGAGGCGGTCCCACAGATAAGATGGACCCAAGCCATGTAGGGCTTTAAAGGTCAAAACCAACACCTTGTACTGCGCCCGGAAACTAATTGGCAGCCAATGGAGGGATTTGAGCACTGGTGTTATGTGCTCCCTCCTCGATGTTCCTGTAATCAGTCTGGCTGCCATATTCTGTACCAATTGGAGTTTCCGGGTTAGGCACAAGGGTAGCCCCATGTAGAGCACATTGCAGAAATCCAGACGTGAGGTTACCAGGGCATGTATCACAGCTTCCAGATCTCTTCTATCCAGATAAGGGCGCAGCTGGCGTATCAGCCGAAGCTGATAACAGGCACTCCTGACCACCGCATTCACCTAACTGGTCATGTGAAGCGGTGAGTCAAGGAGCACCCCCAGACTGTGAACACAGTCCTTAGAGGAGAGTGTGACTCCATCCAGGACTGGAGACTGTATTCCCAAATCTGGTTTCGGGCCTGTAACTGTGAGTACCTCCGTTTTGTCTGGATTCAACTTCAATCTGTTTTTCCTCATCCAACCCATTACCGCTCTGAGACAGTCATTAAGAGGGGAGGCGCCATCTGAAGTCTGAGACGATGATCTGGTCATGGAGAGATATATCTGGGTGTCATCAGCGTACTGAAGACACCGAGCTCCATGCCTCCGAATGATCTCACCCAGCGGCTTCATGTAAATGTTAAATAACATCGGGGACAGGATGGCGCCCTGAGGGACGCCACAATTAAGCTCGATTTTGGAAGAGCAACTGTCCCCGAGCCTCACCCTCTGGGATCTGCCCGAGAGGAAGGAACGGAACCACTGCAAAGCAGTGCCTCCAATTCCTAACTCTCTCAGGCGATCTAAGAGGATGGCATGATCTATAGTGTCAAAGGCTGCTGAGAGATCCAAGAGCACCAACAAGGTCACACTACCCCTGTCGATACTCAAGCGAAGGTCATCGGTCAGAGCAACCATGGCAGTCTCCACTCCATATCCTGTCCTGAAGCCGGTTTGAAATGGGTCAAGATAATCGGTTTCATCCAAGACTGCTTGGAGTTTGGAAGCAACCGCTCTCTCGATCACCTTGCTCAAAAAGGGGAGCAAGGAGACTGGTCTATAGTTGTTTCTATCCAGGGGATCCAGGGAAGGCTTTTTCAGGAGTGGCCTAACTGCCGCCTCCTTTAAACAAGATGGCATATTGCCCTCCCTGAATGACACGTTGATTGTGTCCCAAAGGAACACCTTCAACGCGTCCCCCCCCCGGACGACCAGCCATGATGGACAAGGATCGAGAGGGCAAGTCGTCCTTCTCACACTTCCAAGCAGCTTGTCCACGTCATCGGTACTTACAGATTGTAGTTGATCCAGTAAAATACCATCAACGGAGTTCCTGGATGCCTCGTCTACGGATTCTGCCAAAACAATGGCATCTAAGTCGGCTCTTATCCGAGAGATTTTATCTGCAAAGTGAGTATTAAAGGCCTCACAGCAGGCTATTGTTGGGTTAAGTAGGGGGTTCGGAGCAGGAGGAACCTTCGTCAACTCCCCCACCACCCTAAACAGCTCTGCCGGGCGAGACTCTGCAGACGCAATGCGTGCAGAACAGAAAGATTTCTGCGCTGCACGCAAAGCCTCCCTATAGGAATCAAGATGCTTCCTAAGGCGAGTCCTGTCGGATGAGAGACGAGTCTTTCACCATTCGCACTCTAGTCGTTGTCCAGCTCGCTTCATCCTCCTAAGCTCCTCGGTATACAATTATAGCACTATGATTCTGCTTTAACTGCCATACAGTAGTTTTATCCAATGAAATAATGGAATTTGCAGTTTAGAGATTGGGTATTTTAGAATTCTCAGGCAGAGAGCTCAAATACCTCAACAAACTACAAACCCTAGGATGCCATAGTACACAATCATGGCAGTTAAAGTGGGATCATAGTGCTATGGTTCTGTAGTGTGAACAGGCTGTATGAATTCACTGAACACACTGTATAGAAAGTTAGTCATTGCTTGCTCTACTGTACATTATATGGTAAAATAAAGAAGAAATGTTTATTTAAGTTGCATAGCCATGTGCAAAATGAAGATTTGATGAGAAATCATGGGATGAGGAAGATGAGAAATCAAAGCTGAACTTGGTGTACATATCCAGGGGTAGCCATGTTGACCATATAGCAAAGTACAAATCATCACTTTTTCTTTCTTTCTCCTGTTAGATTTTTAACACCTTTACCTAATGAAGAAGCCAGTGAAGCTTCAAAAGCCTGCAACATTTATAATATGCATTTTGCTTATCCCAATAAAGGTATCACAGAAGAGGTTTATGCAAACAAATCTGGTGAACTGTTAGGTTGCAATTTTGATTACCATATTTCACTTTTAGAAAGTACTGAACTTACATTGTTATATTTGTATGCCATTCCTAATAAAACGTTATGTTATGTTATGTGCAGCCAACTTTTTGGATATGCATTATGCTAATATTATCCTTATGACTCTTCTTAAAATGTTATCTCTTTAAACTGGGCAGTATGAAATTGTGTTGTACTATTTAAGAGGTGGGCAGCTTCACGCTGTAACTTTCACAATTAAGTACTTGGCTAAATGTAAATTTATTGCGAATATAAAACTCCTTCATAATTCCATATCGGTTCATAAACCAGGGCCCCTCATAAATCCAAGCCACATTGGCAATACAAGATATTCCCTTTAGAGGCAATGCTCATTTTTTCAGTGTTCAAGTGAATTCACTGAACTGCAGAAATATTTCAGTGCAATTCTCTTGGGTAATGTCAACCAGGAACTACCCCCCACTGCAAAGGCTTAGAGCACAATGTGTGAGTGAACAGGAACCGAAACGTAATCTGACATCATAGATGGGTTTGTGGGAGAATCTTTCTTCAGATGTCCCTTGTCTTGAAGAAGACCCTAGGGCTACACTGTCAGCTTTCTTTTCTACTTCTACAACACAGTGTTACTGCTAAGTAAAATAAAGTCCTGGATTTTTGAAGTTTGGTCTGTGTTTGATAGTGAGAACCTTTGTTCTGTTTGAACAATTTTGTCTGGGAGGCAGGGATGGCAAGGAAAACTAGAACACTAGGTGAAATCAGAGTGCTTATTTGATTCCAGTCTTTCAGATGGCAGGAAAAAGCAGTAATTTTTTTTCCACGTTTTCTCTAAGTTGCTTTACTCCTCAAATGTTTTAGTCATTTTCTAGGCTAAGCAGGCATTAGCAGCCTACTCATTCCAGACAAAGATCACAAAAAATAAATGATATATTAACTGAGTCCCATGGCAAAACAAATAAGAACTTTCCTTCCAGTACTTTCACTGTTTGCAGCAATCTTTTCCAACTCTGCTGTCCACTTGGAAAAATAGCCTTTAAAAAAAATATTCTATAATTCTAGAAACAATAATTTACAATGGTAATAAAATACAAAACCCAAACAAAAACAAAATATCAAATAGAACAGAACAGAACAAAAAAAATATTCAGTGACAATCTACGCAATGAAAACACCACAGCCATTATACTACATCAGGATATAGGGAATGTAATATTATGCATCTCCAACTTCATGCTTCTCCCAAGACAGCTTGGGAGGTCTAGGAGAGCAACCTCAACTCTCTTTCTCCAGCTGCAGAACTGCACCTGGAACAGACTCTGCCTGGTCTCCTCACTGTGGCCAGTAAACAGGTGTGGTAATACCTTTGGAGTATGAAAGCTGCTGAGGGCTGTGCGTTTGGAAGCAGCAAATATCTCTTTGCACAACATTCAAAAAACGATAAGTGCATATGTTTCCAATGTGAGCCAATGTGGTGCAGTGGTTTGATGGACTCTGGGAAACCAGGTTTTGAACTAGCCATAGAAACTCATTGGGTGTCTCAGGGCCTTTACAGACTGCCAGAAATAGTGCAGCTTGAGGCCACTTTAATTGTCCTGGCTCAGTGCTAAGGAATCATGGGAACTGTAGTTTATTGTGGCACCAGAGCTCTGTGACAGAGAAGGCTCAATGTCCCAGAAAAACAACAACAGTTCCCATGATTCCTTAGCACTGAGCCAGGACAGTTAAAGTGGCCTCAAGTTGCACTATTTCTGGCAGTCTGTAAAGGCTTTCAGTCTCAGAAAAGGCAACCTCTTCTGAATAAATCTTTCTAAGAAAAAACTATGATAGAGTCTCCGTAAGTTGGTGTCTTGAAAATACACAGCAGCAGCAGCAGCAGCAATAAAAATGTTACCAGTAGGATTCCAGGCCACAAAAAAAGTTAAAATAAATGACAATAAAAATGTAAGAGAAATTATGCTAGGTTAGTCAAAAGGCTTCTCTAGTTTACTCCCACAGTAACCAACCAAATGCCTATGGGAAGTCCCTAAGTAGGATATTATTGAGGACTTCCACTGATGCTGAGAGTGATATATGGGTAGTAGCCATTTGACACTACTGTCCTCTAGAAATTTGTCTAATCTACCTTTAAAATGGTTCAATTATTAGTTTTCTTAAAATTGGGATGGGTTGCATCTTTTATTATCTGCTTACATTTTTTGTGTTTATTTTCCTTTTTCATCTTCTTATTTTGGCAAAACTTCCATTTTCTGTTATATCCCTCATTTTTCTTAATAGTTTTCATGACAAGGCTTGTTCTCTACACTAGTGACCTCTTGGACTTGGTGGATTTTCCTGACCTACAGTATATGCACTGTAGCTGAGCTTCTGTTTTGGTAGTTTTCAGCAACCCATGAGGCATTCTAGAGATATTTGACCCTCAACTTTCTTTTTCAACTTTCTTTCTTTTTACTAATCACCTAATCTTTAAATAGATTCCTCATTTGAAGTCAAATGTGATTGTGCAGAACTTACTTGGCAGTTTTTCAGCTACATATAAATTGGATATGATAACAATATGGCCACTGCTTCCCAATTATTAGAGTGCTAGATTTGGACTGTGGAGAACCAGGTTGGTTCAGATCCCTACACCAGCCATGATATTCACTGGGTGTCCTTGCATCAGTCACTCTCTCACCTTATTTACCTCACAGGGCTGTTGGTATGACAAAAATGGGAGGGTGGTGGATGCTTATCTGATGCTGTGAGGTCTTTGAGGAGATATGGGACATTATTTTAATACAATAATTGAATGGATCAAGTGGTTAAGACACTGACTCTGTTGATTGCAAGATCAGCAGGTTGGCAGTTCGAGGCCCAAGTGCTGCATGATGGGGTGAGCTCCTGTCACTCGTCCCAGCTTCTGCCAACCTAGCAGTTCGAAAACATGCAACTGCAAGTAGATACATAGGTACCACTTTGGTGGGAAGGTAAACAGCATTCTGTGCAATCATACTGGCCACATGATCACAGAGTAGTCTCTGACAATCCTGGCTTCTTGGCTTAGTAACGGAGATGAGGACACACACCACTATGGTCGGACATGACTTGCCAACCTTGTCAATGGTTAATACCTTTATCTTTACCTTTTAAAAACAATAGAATACCAGGACACCTCAAAGCCCATAAAGAGCTCTTGCTGTTTATTATCACATGAGATTTCATGAGCATAACTTCATCAGGTACACAAAATATCCAGAATTTCAGTATATACCATACCTATGTGCTGGACATGATAGGGCAGTGCTGTATCTTGGCTAATAGAGGCTACCTGAAACCACTTGCCCCACCCCAAGTCCTTGCCCAGCTATGCCTCCATCAATACTTTTTGTTCCAAGACCTCCTGGTATCTTCTGTTACCACTCCCAAATCTGCCCAGCACCTAGCACTTGCTTTCTCTTTCTCTCTGGTCTAATCTGCACTGCAGAAATAATGCAATTTGACACTGCTTTAACTGCCATGGCTCAATGCTATGGGAACTTGGGATTTGTAGTTTTGTGAGATATTTAGCCTTCTCTGTCAGAGCTCTGGTGCCACAACAAACTACAAATCCAAATATTCCATAGCATTGAGCTATGGCAGTTAATGCAGTGTCAAACTGCATTATTTCTGCAATGCAGATGAGACCTCTCTTTGCCGATCCCACAGACTCCTCTTATCCCACCCACCCCATTCCTAGGGGTTTTTTTGACAAGGAAGGATTTTATGAATGTTTTAAACTGATGTGAATTGGCCTGGGTCCCAAGATACACCCCCAGATATATATTGCCACAATAAACTCTGGTGCCACAATAAACTACAGTTTCCATGATTCTCTAGCACTGAGTCAGGGCAGTTAAAGTGGACTCAATTTGCACTATTTCTGGTAGTCTGCAAAGGCCCTAACACTATAGAGAAAATACAACAACAGGAGAAAATGTCCAAACAAACCTAGGACTATGATTCAAAGGGAAAGCATTGAAGATAAGAGGCTTGGAGGAGAAAATGAATGAGGATTTAAACACAGGAGTAATCCCACCCCTGGTGCAATTCATCGGATGGCCAGTGGAACAGCTGGACATGGAAGTAGACAAGTTATAAAGGATTAATTCATGGGTTGCCAAGAACAGAAATGTGCCAAGAGATGTAGCCATATACTTTGTTAGGGAAATAGTGAAAGATATAGTCTTAGAAACAAACTATAAAAGGAAGCTTAATATTAAAAACCAAGACATACAATTTTTTAAAGATATCCAAATGCAAATACTGAAAAAGGGAAAGATTATACTGAACTAACTCAGGGCCTAAGCAGACGGGCGGCACGGGGCCGCCCTGGGAAGCTGTGGATCGAGCCCAAGGCATCCGCATTCCTCGGCCCCGCGGCGCAGCTTCACCGCCCCAGGAAGGAGCGCTAAAATAGCGCTCCTTCTGCAAGACGCTGAAGGTGCACCGCAAAAGGCATCCGGCGCACCTTTGGCGCCTTTTCAGCCGCAGCATGTGTGGACGCTGTGGCAGATAGGCATCCTCGGAGTGCCAAACGTGCGGAAGGTCTGGAGCTCTGACGATGTCTTCAGGAAGGGGTTGGGGCACCCAGCATGTGGCTGCCCCTCCCCTTCCTTGCCCTGAAGACGGCGCTTTGCGCCATCTGCTTCCCCCCTCAGTTTCTCTGAAAAAGAGATATAAAATATGAATGGGAAAGGACATCTCCTTTATAATAGGAGAAAATAAATATGTAATAAATACTACAAAGATGTTAAGGAAAATGCAACATAGGACTTACAGTAATAGAAATAAAATGTGTATGTGAAAGTCACAGTGATTAAGCAGGAGCAATCATGAAGCTACACAGGTGAAAAGTATAATGTAATTTGGAAGCCTTGAGAGACAAGGACAAAGTTATAGAGTGTATATTGAAAACACCTGTTATAGATTGCAAACACCTGAGATTCATTAAGTAGTCAAGGTAAAATGATGAAATACTTGGGTTGGTCTTAAGTATGGGATGATCCATGTAAACCAATCAAAATGAATGTACACACCCACTGGGTGGGAACCGACTAGTGGGTGGTGACTAACAATGGCTATAAGTGCAATGTTTGCCAATGCATATTGTGGAGTAGTTTTGGAGATATTGTGAAGTGTAGAGATTGTGATTTGTAGGGCATATAGTATTTATGTATATAGTAGAATAAAGTAGATCTTTTATATACGACTACTGAGTTGTCTGGTGTCTTGAGGGAAGATACAAGAGCCAGAGGAATCCTAGAGAAGTTTGGAGACATCTCAGGAAGAAGAGTGAGAAGGCTTGGAGAGTTTGTCAGGGTCTTCAGCCTATTCTCTGAAACTCTGCTGCTTGGGAAAGAAGCATCAACCACTGATCAAAGCTGGTCAGCTCTGCTGCATAACAAGGTGGTGAGTTAGAGCCAGAGGTGAAGAGCTACAACTCCCATCATCCCTGACAGGCTAAGAACTTTCTAAGCAAGTACAAGGAAGAAGACAAGGAAGAGATAAAAGAAGTAGAAAAAGAAAAAGAATTTGAAGAAAGAATAAAAGGAGTGAGGATGAGAACAAGGAGAGGAGAGAATAGGAGAGGAGATCCAGAAAAAGAAAAAAACCCAGGAAGAATAGAAAATGAAAGAATAGGAAGGACAAGAAGATATAGAAGAATCTGAGGACCAGAGGAGTGATGAGGAAGGAGAAGGACAGTAAGAATCAGAGGCGGAACTAGAGGAGGAGGAAGAAGAGGGGAAAGAAGAAGAGAGTGAATTATCCAAACAAACAAAATATAAAAGGAATAGAAGGAGGACTAAGACAAAAGCAACAGAAGAAGAAGGAAATACACAGAGTTTCTAACCAAGAGAATACAAATCTAAGGAAAAGGAAAAGAAGAAGTAAAAGAAGCAAAAGAAAATAATAAATTGACACTTAAATTAATATCATGGAATGTAAATGGTCTCAATTTAAAATATAAAAGAAGAAAAATACTTCACTTTCTGAATAAACAAAGGGTGAACATAATCTGTCTGCAAGAAACACATATAAAGAGCAAGGAGATTTGCCTATCTAATAATTAAGATCAGAAGAAAGGAGAGGCAATATGCACAGCAAAATAAAATAAAGCAAATGATATACAAATATTATGGAAAATTATTTACACTGAGTGAAATAATGAGAATAGAGGAGAGGATGAGAGAATTTTAAAAGAAAGAACAAATCTTATGTTTTACTGATAAACAAAAGGAAGAATTAAATGTTCCAATTACAATGGATGAAATATATAGAGCAATAAACAGCCAAAAAGAAAATGAAGCGCCTGGACCAAATGGCCTATAAGTGAATTTGTATAAGGTATTTAAAGATTAATTAACAATGACTCTGAATTTTTTTTTTAAAGAAATAGATAAAGGAAGTTTCTCAGAAACCTGGGGTAAAGCCTTCATTACACTGATAGCCAAAGATTGGGATCCAGAAGAAATAAATAATTACAGACCAATTTCATTATTAAACATCAATACTAAGATATATGCCTCAATACCAGCAAACAGGCTAAAGAAAGCACTACAAACCTGGATCCATGAAGATGTACTAGAATTGTACAAATGCTATAATGAAAGGAGCCTAGGCCTGGTGTTCTTAGACTTGGAAAAGGCATTTGATAATGCAAATTGGGCCTTTATGAAAATAGTATTGGATTAAAGTGGAATAGGAGAAAAATTACCCAATGGATTAACAGCATCTACAATGAACCATCTGCTCAAATTATAGTGAATGGAGAAAGAACAAAGGATTATGACATTAAAAAAGGAGCACACCCAAGGTTGCCCTCTATCTCCCCTGCTATTTATCTTGGTAATAGAAATACTCACCAAAAAAAAAAAAGGAACGATCATCAGATAAAAGGAGTGAAAACTTAGAATTTCATGTTTAAGTTGTGGGTGTTTGCAGATGATCTGGTGATATTCCTAGAGAACCCAATAGAGAACATTAAGAAGTTGATGGAAGTATTACATGAATTTGGAGATCTAGCAGGATTTAAAGTGAATAAAAGTAAAAGTGGAATAATAACAAAGAACATGACAAAAAGAAGAAGACCACCTAAAAGAGAAAACTGAAATTAAAATAGTAATCAAGATGAAATATTTAGGAACAATAATCTCTAAAAAAAACTTTAGAGTTATATGAGAATAATTATATCAACACCTGGAAGAAGATAAAGGATGGCCTCAAGAAGTGGAAACTGCTGGAGCTATCACTGCTAGGAAGAGTGGCAACCATCCAGATGAATACACTACCAAGAATGCTATACCTCTTTCAAACAATTCCAATAATAATGAATGAGCAACCATTTAAATCCTGGAGAAAGGACTTAGCAGAATTTATATGGCAAGGGAAGAAAGCGAGGATTAAAATGACTGCCATGCAGGATAGAAAGGAGAAAGGAGGGTTAGGATTACCAAATCTGCAAATATATTATAATACCAGCACCCTCACTTGAATAAAAGACTGGATACTCTTAGAAAATAAAAGATTATTAGAGTTAGAGGATGATAATTTATACTTTAGCTGGCATACCTTCTTATGCTATGACAAACTAAAAGCAAATAAAGATTTTGAAAAACATTATATAAAAAAAGCACTGCACAAAGTGTGGACAAAGTATAAAAATACCTCTGCCTGAGAATACCAAGATGGACATCTGTACACAAGCTTTCCATAAAAAAGAAAATATTTTTAAGAGGAACTGGATCAAATATGAAGATATCCTGAATAAAACATCTGAAGGATATAGGATTAAAATGAAAGAAGAATTGCATGAAGAAAGTCTAGACATACAGTGGTTTCTATATCGCCAACTGACAGAAAAGTTCAGAAAAAATACAAAAATCCATTGAATTATAAAACAAAACAAGAGAAATAGATAAAATACTCTTGGCAGGTGAAAAAAACCATGATAACAAAATTTTACAAACTCCTGTTAGATTATGAAATAAAAGAAGAAACAATCAAAATGAATGTGGTCAAATGATACAATATATAGATAGGCAAATTCCACTGTCAACTTGGGAAAGAGTGTGGAAAGAAAATCTTAAATTTACAAAATGTAATAACTTAAAAGAGAACTACTAAAAAGTGTTCTACAGATGGTACATGGCATCAACTAAACTGACAAAGATAAAGAGAAGAAACAATAATACCTGCTGGAAGTGTAAAGAACATCCAGAGACATTATACAATATTTGGTTGCACTGTGAAGTGATAAAGAAATATTGGGAAAGGGTACATAAAATTATTAAGGAAACAATACATAAAAATATCCCATTAATACCCAAACTTTTTCTACAAAACATCACAGATGATCTACAGGACAATTAAATTAAGATGAAACAAGTGTGTTATTATATATAGTCACCACTGCAAGAATGACTTATGTAAAGTTTTGGAAGAGCAAAACTATGCCTACTATGGAAGAGTGGTTAGTGAGATTAAGGGCCTCTACAGATGGGTGGCCATGGGCTGCCCCAAGAAGCTGAGGATTGGGGCTGAAGCTGCCCCACGCTTTGGCCCAATCCACCCTTTGGGTGGCCTTGGAAGAAGCACTAAAATAGCACTCCTTCCAGAGCGGGCAGAAGGGGCCCCGAAGAGATGCTGCACATCTCTTCCACGTCCGTTCTGGCCCAGCGTGTCCGGACGCTGAGCCGGAAGGACATCATTGGAGCGCTCGCCATGTGCAATGGCGGGCGCTCTGATGACATCCTTGGGAAGGGGTTGGGACATCCGGGGTCCAGCTGCCCCTCCTCTTCCCTGCAGACCCCTAAATGAGATGGTTACAATGGAGAGATTGACAATGTATATTAATGGGAAAACTGTACAACAATATGAGAAGAAATGGGAAGATATAACAAGACTATAGGAGAAGTAGAAATAACTAAATATAAAGGAATAAAGAAGGGGTAAAAAAATGAGGAAGGTTAGGGAAATGGGCCCTTCCAAAAAGTGGTTAGGGTATTTAATTTAACCTAAATACGAATGCAACTGGTGAAAAAATAAGAAGGAACAATTATTGTATTATGTTATTAGGAAACCAACAGGGATGTGGAATGAATGTTAAAAGGGATAAGGGGAGGGGTATTAGGGAGAATGGAAGGAAGGAAAGATTGATTAAAAAGAGGTGGTGGGATATGTTGTGACTATGTCAGATATGACTATGTTTGTTAATAGTTTAAAATTTTATTAAGTGGAAATGTAAATGTAAAAATTACAAAGAAGAAGACTTTCTGGCCAAACCTCAGTACCCAAAAATGCATCATCACAACCCAGTGCCCCTCCTGCCATTTTAAAAAAATTGCTCTCTATTTTCATACTCTTTCTCAATTTCTCTTTCCTTATTTCCCATCTCTAACTCTGGAATTTTGGACAGTTCCTGCATCAGCATTTGTCCTGGCAAATGATGACTTTGCATTTTAATTATTAATTCAAAACTAGAATGAAATTTTGCTTTTTTTAAAGAGCAGTGATAAGGAATGTGTAGCCTTCCTTATTGTTGGACTACAGGTCCCATAATCCCCAAGAATGGCTAGGCTGGGAGTTGTAGTTCTTCATCATCTAGAGAGACAGCGTTTCCCAGGCCTATTTTAGGTCAAGGCCTCCATTTTTATATAGATGAATATTTTCACAGAATCCCTGCAAGTTTTATGAAAAAAAATTGCTGAACTTTATGCCACCGAGGGAGAGATGTTCATTTTACTTTTAAATCTGCTTACTGGAGAGACAAGCCTGTTTTGAAGCTACGTTTGATAATGTGGAACTAGTGAATGCATCTGTTCATTTGCAGATAAAGGGCAGTATGGTCTGATGAACTGAATAAAACCAAGCATTCTTTTTGCCACAATATTCTTGGCATTCTAGCATTTAGCCTGATAGCATGGGGTCTCTCATTGTTAAATGTATGAGTGTGTACATTTTTAGTGATTAATTATATAGCACATTTAAAGTGTTTTTCAGTCCTTATCACAAACTTTTATTACTTATTGGTTTTCTGCTTCTGCTGAGAGAACTTTCTCTGTCGTTGTTCCCAGGCTCTGGAAGTCCTACCTAAAAAAGCTTGGAGTCAGACTAAACACTAAGAATAATACATATTACCATCAATTACCTTTACCTTAAGGGAAATAGATATTGCCACCACTTTTCTTCCAGCAATGGTCTCCCTCCAGGAATGAATGATATGTGCCAGATTAAACCTGTTTTTACCTTCCAGTGACCAATCACAAAACAAAGCATGCTAAATGCAGGTGAGGAAAAGCATGTGCTATGATAAACAGATGTCTTTCACCACTTGAGAGGGAGAGCACCTCTTCTAAATAAGCCCTTACATTATAATATATTTTGATTCTAGGCTGTCTCCATCACTCCTTTGGTTGGCTCCCTCTGACAGTAGGCAAAGACCTTTTGATTGATTATATTAGATCTTTGTCAATTAAGCTAGGTTGCTATAAAAGAGGCTTTTAGTCTGGGTGGGTGCTGCCAGGTGGCACTACCATCATCCCCCAACAAAAGCACCACACCCTGCTACTACTTACCCCCTCTCCTCCTCTGCTTAGTCTTTCTCTGTGGGTAAAAAAGACAGGCATAGCCTTGCTGACTGGGCAATTCTGCAAGTTGTGGTCGAAAAACTTTTCCAAGCTCTGTCCCACTCTCAGAGAAAAACAGAGCAGAGGAAGACAGAAGGCAATTGGTAGAAGGGGGTGGTACTGATGCTGCAACGTAGTGGATTTGTGAGTTGTAGTAAAAAGAAAAAGTAGATTTTCCAAGTTCTGCAAAGAGCAGGTCAGTTCTACACAGAGCAGTGCCCACTGCACAAAGTGTTCCTTAGATCTGACTCAACTCTTTTTTATGTGTCTCCTCCTTTCATTTTCCCTCATTAGGTTTGACAGTGAGCAAACCATGCATTCTAGTCATTCACTTTTCAATGCCTGTATATGAAGTTAGCAATTAAAAGAGCTGTAATTGCCCAACCAGAGGTGCTGTTATTGAGGAAAGAAAACCTTAAGGGACAGTTAATAAATATAACAAATAGGTAGAACAAGCTAATGAGCAATCACCACAGAGTTTAAAACAAATGAAGAATCTTTATTTCATGGGACCATAACAAATGACTTGATATTTTATGCAAAGACATAGTTGCGTTAGCCTGTTTCAGGGCACAAGACTACAATTGGACATCTACTGATTCTTTTATCCACGGATTCAACCATCCACAGCTTGAAAATATTCAATATATATATATATATATATATTCCAAAAAGTAGAGCTTGACTTTGCCTTTTTATATAAGGGACACCATTTTATTATGCCATTGTATTTAATGGGACTTGGACATCCATAGATTTTGGTATCCATGGGGGATCCTGGAACCAAACTCCAGTGGATACCAATTAAATCTTGTAGTACCTTTGAGATTAACTGAGAAAAAGACATTTCTACGACAAGTGGACTCTGTTTTCTTTTTCACAGTTAGGGGCTCTGGAGACAGCGAAAGCGCCATCTTGGAGCCAGGGAAGGGGAGGGGCAGCCGGCAGCCGGCCGCTCCAACCCCTTCTCAAGGATGTCATCGGAGCACCCGCCGTTGCACACGCTGAGCGCTCCGATGACATCCTTCCGGCTCAGCGTCCGGACATACTGGGCAGGAAGGGATGTGGAAGAGACGCTATTTTAGTGCTCCTTCCAAGGCCGCCCAAAGGGTGGACTGGGGCTGAGGCATGGGGTAGCTTCAGCCCCAATCCTTGGCTTCTCGGGGCGGCCCATGGCCGGCCATTGGTAGAGGCCCTTAGTTTCAAAGGCATTACAGGATTCCTTGCATGTTATTGTTAGAGTAAGCTAAATGCCCTAAAGGCACCAGATCCTGTCTGATCTTGAAAGCTAAGCAGGGCTGAACCTGGTTAGCATTTGGATAGGTAACACCCCGCTCCTCGAATACCAGGTGCTGTTGGCTATATGTCAGAGGAAGGCAACAGCAAACCATCTCTTAGTATTCTTTGCCTAAGAAAACCTATGAAATTCATGGATTCACCATAAATCAATAGGTGACTTGATGACACATAAACATACAACTGAATTACTAATAAAGTCAAATCAGTAAAACTTATCTTTGGGGACTCCAGCTAAACAAAATAAAGGCAGAGCATTATAGGCTCAAACTTGATCTCTTCTTTCTCCCCCTCCAGTGTGCCTCAACAGGAATCACATTGAGCCAAATGAGGACATGTGGTTTTATTGGGAGTTCAGATGAAGTCAGAAGAATTTTGGAGCACATCTAGTATCCCTGTCTATTGAAAAGGAAAGCAGGCAAGTCTGGAAAGCATGTTGGAAATGGTAGACATTCAAGTCGACATCATTTGTTATTGCAGCATTCCAGGACTTAAATAGAAGATAGTGTGCTCAGACTTCAGTAGAGAACTTTTGGTGCCTTGGACTGTCCTTTAGTTTACTTTATACTGTTGTTGACAGCCTGCCAGCATGTCTTGACTTTTGCATTGCTTACAGGGCCAGCCCAAAACAATTAGCTGTCTGAGCACAGCAGCAAATGGAGTCACACATCGAATCAAGTCAAGTTTTATAGAACCCAAAGCCAGGCAAGTTTTTTGACATGAGGTAGAAAATCCCACAACCAATTCTTTTCAGCTCAAATAGAAAAATATCAAATTTAATTGCTGACAATTTTCTGTCCTTTTGTGTTGTCCAGCATCTGATACCAGAGGGATCAGCCATGACTGCTTACTATGCTTGCTGTATACATTTTATGGCAGACCTTGGAAAAGTTACTTTTATGGATTAAAGCTTACAGAATCCGCTAGCTTGTATGGCCAATTGGAAGACTCTGGGAGCTGTCTTCAAAAGTAACTTTTCTGAGCTCCAGTTTATAGTCATCCTGAGTGTCAAATTTATGTCAGGTGTTACTCAGGCTCCCAAAATAGATATTTAAATCATGTAGGACACTTTTTTTAGTACTGTTGAGGTATTTATACCCAATTATCTTCACATGAAGGGATTAATGTGGCCTCGATCCCTTTCATCATTTCTACAATCCCAATAGTAAACACTACACACACAGAGCGCTTCTATTTTTATTGATGAACATGCAAATGAAATGTGAAGACATATATAACAAAATGTCTAGCTTTGCTTCACTGCAAGGTAATAATTGTTTCTCATCTTAGAGAAATGGTGGTGGCAAGAAACTCCATTTGTTGTGTGCCTTCAAGTTGCTTCTAATTTATGGTGACTCTAAGGCAAGCCTATCATGGGGTGTTCTTGACAAGGGTTGTCCAAAGGAGATTTGCCATTGCCTTCCCCTGATGCTGAAAGAGTGTGACTTGCCCAAAGTCACTCATTGGGTCTCATAACACAGTATTGGGTTACTCACTAAACCTTGGTATGATCTATAGAAAGTCACAAGAATTCTTGAGCAAATCACAAATTAGGATTTCACAAATCAGAAAACCTCTGTTACAAGCATTGTTTTAATATAAAACCCCCTTTGTGGGTCTCCTGTCATGGCCCTAAACCAAGCCCAAGCTGCCATGGATTCAATGTGAGAACCTCACATAGACACCCAAGTGGTCTGCCTCAACAACAAATTAACAGATCAAAAGGCCAGGGTTAGGAGCTGCAAAACAGGACATTCACACCTAGGAGATTTATGAGTACCAGACAAGATGTGTCCGGTTAAGAATGATATAACATCAACACCCCATCTCCCCTCTTTGGATGTTGTCTACTTCAAAGACCATCTATCCAGAATCCTTTGATATACAGTAACAAATCTTCACCTCAGGCTAGGTTTAAGGGTATAAACAATCCCCCAAATCTCAGGCACATTGGGTCTGGCTAGATTTTATGGTGACACTGTGTCACTGTGAATTCTGACTTGGATCCTGGCTCTTCTAGTCTTCCTTTTCCTTTCATACATGGTTGAGTCCATCCATCTTCATCCATCATTGGAGCAACCTCTGTCAGGTAATTATCACCATTAGAAAGTCTTCTGTTTCCTATCCAAGCTAACTACTTTATTCCTGAGTTCTTGTGTGCTTGAGTGCATGTTTGAGTGTCTTTGTATGTTTGACTACCCAATTACATCATAAAATTCATTGAGAAAGCTTTATCTCTATCAGTCTTCTCCCTAGCCACTTCCATAAACATAGGATAAAAGATCCCATTGGATACTTGAACTTTTAGTAATTCCCCAGGTTCAAGATCCTCTTACACCTCTCTCAAATGTTTCAGCAACAAGAATACTGCTGCCAATGTAATCAAGACATGGGAGTACTGTGTTGAAATTTGGGAATGCAATGTATGGAAAACAATGTTGGCAAATCCATTTTTAGCTTCTTGTGAAAGCCAGAGAACTAAGCAGTGCTAGTACACATTTCCTGTCCAATAGTCTCTTCAGCAGGAGGCAGACAGATGGTTACAATTTCCATTGTAATATAAGGAATGAAGTTATGTGGCTACAGCCCTGTTTTAGATCTCAGAAGTATGCATCCTTCCCCACTTTCTTTTTACAAATCCTAATGGTCCAGACCAACAGTTTCATGATATGGTTTCTGTTCATGACCAGCATCAATAATTGAGCAGACTTCTTCATTGTTATTCTCTTCTTCCTCCATGCAGTACAATAGTTAGAAAAGCACATGAAAATGCTTCACAATCCATGTTGAGCATCATTCTAATACCTGTTTTATGAACAGAGGCAGATATGAATAAATTAAATGATCCTGAACCTATTGGTTCCATTTGTGGTATTAACTGGCAATTTGCATAATGATTCTGTCAATCAAAAAGGCATAGCAGAAGGGGATTTCCCACCCTAATCCTACAAAATAGGAATAGCTACCAAAAATTTGGCTAACTTTAATCCCCTTTCAATTCAGTTTTCTGGTATAGTGTTCTTCTCAAATGCATACTAAAACTATTGCATAACAGGATTTTGTTGTTGTTGTTGTTGTTTTTGCATATTGCTGGATGCCTGTATTAGATATTTCTCTTTCAATTACTGTATTCATTCTATTTCAAAGAGCTGTAAACTAATTTTAAGGCTACACCTTCCCAAAGCAATAAAAATATAATTTAAAACAGACAGCTCTGGCCTAAATCCAATTGTTAGTCTCAGCTGCAGCAAACCCAATGAATAATTGGAAACTTGTTAAGTCAACATTTTTGTAAATTTCAGTGATCTAGGATTTAGACCTGCTTAAAACTAACAATTGGATCTAGGCCACTATATATACAAAGCAGTACAATAAAATAATGTTTAGACCAAGATAAGCAAGTAAGGGAGGATGCACACGGGCTAAAAGGATTGTTTTGGGGTTGACCTGAAGGCATGGTCTTTAGATGACGCATGGCAAAAAAGCGCCCCCTACCTGCCTCTTCCTGTGAAAGTGCACTCCCAAAAGGAGCCGCTTTTTTCCACTCCTTCGGTGAAGATGCGCACCTTCACATGTGTGTATGTATGCAGCAACACTGATACACCAGAAAACAGCCATATAAATGCACCATCGCACGTGCGGCAGAAATTGACTCGGCAATCCAGAGCATGCACCCTACAATGCAAGCTTTAATTTAAAGCACCCTATGCTTCCAGGTGTGGATGCACTGGTGTAGGTATGCTTGCATATTAGAACTCTAACCCTAGGGAAGCAGAGGTCAGTGAATTCTTGCATGATATGTGGGTGTATGACAGAACCTGTGCAGGTGCACAGGGATGCCAAACTTTAGTCAGCTTTGTACACAGAGGGCCTTTGCAGACTACCAGAAATAGTGCAAATTGAGTCCACTTTAAATTGAGGCACCGCCCTGGCTCAGTGCTAGGGAATTATGGGAACTGTAATTTATTGTGGCACCAGAGCTCTCTGACAGAGAAGGCTCAATGTCTTAGAAAAAAATACAATTCCCATGATTCCCTAGCACTGAGCCAGGGCAGTGCCTCAATTTAAAGTGGACTCAATTTGCACTATTTCTAGCAGTCTGCAAAGGCCCAGTGACAGACTGTATACTCGCTATGACAGGTCCTGTGCAGGTGCACATGGATATTTTCCTGCACAGATGCACAGGTGTGGAGAGTTGATCCTGTGCACGTGCGCCTGTGTTTGAGAACAAAAAAAAATTAAAGCAGCTACTGCCAGCCCATGCAGTTGCTCCATCTCCCTTTGTGTCGTCCTTGGGGGCTGGTGGTGTGGTTGTGGGGGCTTCAATACAACCTCGGAAAAGCTGTATTGACTTCCCCCAGTGCAGCTGCTCCGTCCCCATTTAGAGCAACCTCAGGGTAGGCAGTGCGGTTGCTGCAGCTTAGGGAAAAGGCAACTTCAGGTCACCTTTTCCTGCCTGTCTGCATAGCCCCTAAATATTTAGAGTGGGATTGAAGACCTGTCATGATATCATTTGAAACCAGGGATGCATCTACACTGTAGAAATAATGCAGTTTGACACCATCTTAAGTGCATCAGGAGAGCCTGCCCAAACAACTGCAAAATTCCCTACCAGACAGGTTTGGGAGTTGCTAGAAGGGAAAGACCATTACACCCCAAGTCAACATAATAGGACTTGTTTGTCCTGAGCCTCACTCTTGATGGGACAGTGATCAGATTTAACTACACCCTCTTTCTCCAATTCTTTCTTGATTGAATCAAAATCAAAGACTGGTCTCACACCTAGGTTTAACAAAACTAATAAGGGCCTTTGCAAACTGCCAGAAATAGTGCACATTAAATTGAGGCACTGCCCTGGCTCAGTGCTAGGGAATCATGGGAACTGTAATTTATTGTGGCACCAGAGCTCTCTGACAGAGAAGGCTCAATGTCCCAGAAAAAAATACAATTCCCATGATTCCCTAGCACTGAGCCAGGGCAGTGCCTCAATTTAATGTGCACTATTTCTGGCAGTCTGCAAAGGCCCTAAGGCAATCAACGCCTTTGGCCAAGCTTCAGCCAAGCCATTAAGTCTATAGCTAGGGGTAAGATATTTTCTATATAAACCTCCAGATTTTTAGATTCCATGTGCTATCTTTGGGGTGCAGCTTGGCTCCACGTCAGTCTCTGATCCTAGCTCTAGGCCATTCCTCCCCCCCCCCCGCCATTTTGGTGGCATCATCATCCACATTGGCTCCCGGAGAAGCCTTCGGAAGTGAGTACCTCCATAGTTTGGCCCATCTCGAGCCATTCCTGCTTTCACTCCTTTACTTCTAAGTGTGCAGTGTGAGTGCATGTGTTATATTTGCATGTGTGCAGTTTTCCCCTTTAATCAATATTTAGACTTTAATTGAAGAAGCCTGTCTCAGCGCCATCCATTGTGGGATCTCTTAGTCCTCTGGTATACATATCTGTACTCCGGTCTCGTGGGGTGTTGTTGGGCCCCACTCTTGCATATTTGAGCTAATTATAAATTCCTCTAATTAGATCCTTTCTAACAGAAGCTGCTAGGGAAAAAGCCCTATACATTATGGCCAACAGCCTAATTCAGGGGTAGGCAACCTTTCCCCTTTAAGGGCCGAGGGACTTCAGCTCCCAGAATCCCAGGAGCTATTGGCCAACATGGGACTATTGGCCAACATGGCTGAGGCTTCTGGGAGCTGAAGTCCCTCGGCCCTTAAAGGGGAAAGGTTGGCCTAATTGCTTGGATGGGCAAGCAAAAAAGCAGGCCAGTGTTGATCTTAGAATATTATGGGTAAAGGTTATCGGGGGAGGGAAGTCTTTAACATGTGCACACATTTTGTTTGATTTCTGTTCCATTGTTCTCTCAGAACCAGAGCCTACAGCAGCCCATAAGTGAAAACAACAACAGATACAGATAAAAACACATGAACTGGCATCCGGTCTGTGAGCTATGACAGCCTAGTCCAATTTATGCTACCATAACCCACTTTTTTTTTTTTTTTGTCATTGGTTTTGTACCCTGATTTCCAGAGTCCTCGTCCAATGCTAAAACCACTACACCATGTTAGTTCTTAAAAAGTAATTTAAAAACAATTAAACAAATTATAAAGTTAAAAACCTTAAAAATAATTAAAAGAAACTTTAAAAACAATTCCGCATAGCATTGAAAATCCATCCCAGTCAGTTTCTAAATGTCTGATGGGCATAAAAATGTTTTAATTTCTTGGGAGAGGGATAACAGAAATGGAAGAATGGAGTCATCTTAGAGAAGAAATTCTAAAGTCTTGGAGCAGCCACCAAGAAAGCTCTCTGCCTTGTTCCCACCAAATGATCTTGAGAAGGTGATGAGACAGAGAGAAAGGCCTTTCCATAAGATCTAAGAGCTCCAGTAGGCTCATAAAGGGAGATATGTTCCTTTTAATAGCCTGGACCCAAGCTGTATTCTTTACTAACTATGCAGTGATCAAAATTTCTCCGTCCATCTTTTAAGTGACACAGCTTGGAAATATTATTTCATACACCTCCACCAAAATTGCCACTGAAGGAGGAAGACTGAGAGAAGAGCCTCCCACAAAGAACATGATTCATCAGGGTAGATTCTGATAGTCTGCTGACTTAACAGAGATAGCTGGTGGTTCCATTACTGCAGGGTAGGAAATTTTAAAGCAGGCTTGTTTTATCAGCACCATCTCTGCAAGCTGCTAAGGGTGTATGGGTGCTCTCCAGATGTTGAATCTTACTCTAAACATAGGCAGCATCTACACTGCAGAATTAATGCAATTTGACACTGCTTTAACTGCCATGGCTCAATGCTAAAGAATTCTAGGATTTGTGGTTTTGCAAGATATTTAACCTTCTCTGACCAAGAGCTCTGGTGCCACAGCAAATTCCATAAGATGGAGCCATGACATTTAAAGCAGTGACAAACTGCATTGATTCTTCAGGGTGACAACAGTCATAGTTTCAGGACCTCATGAGCTCTTACAAAACCTCAGCTAGCTGTGGAATTACTGCCTTTGAAACAAAGAGTTGCTGTTAAAAATGATAGGTGGGTTCCTCATTTCCAATAACAGAACCACTAGCCACCTCAAAGTCATGTGAATACATGAAAGTGTGCATTTTTCATGTCCTCTGCACTGACTCCACCATTACTTTGGTTGCTGCTGTACCAGGACACTTCACAGAGCCAATGTAGTGTGCTATTGTAAAGAACCTGCTGGTACTTGTAGTTAAAAGAACGGAACAATGGAACTGAAAAGTGAAGAAGGACTCAAGATCTAGCTGAATTCCCCATTTCACTCCCCCCCCCCCATTGTAATGCAGGTTTCTTGGTGCAGAAGCAGAAATGCCATCTGTCTAGGAATGTCTGTTTCTTGTGTTGATCCTTTTTTTGTGTGAAAAGAAATTACTCCAAATAATCAGTATAGCTCTCACCTTCTTGGTAGGCTACATCCTGAGATGTAACAGAAACAAAACAAGTCCAGACTGTCTTGCTGTGCTGGAAAGGGAATGAATGTACTTTTATTGTCTTTTATTATCTTCTGTTTTACTGCAGGAGAGGAATGAGGCAGGATTCATCAAATAAAAGTCTCCATATGGTTCCATTCCTGAATTAGTTTAGCAGGGCCAAACCTTTTGTATGGCAATCTTGGTTGGGTGCAAGAGGTATGTTGGTGGTTTGTTGTTTTTTTGGTGGCATTGGCCCAAAATGAGTTCATTGAGCATCAGAGAGAATGAGCAGTTTTGCAACCTCCAGCAATCATATGCTGTCCAACAGCCATACTTTTTTGTTTTTTGTTTTGTTTTTAAAAAGAGGACTGCATATTTCAGCTGAGATAGTTCACAATATTGCCAGAAAAAACTACACAACCAGGCCAATAGTTTGTTAGCTAAAATACTGTCCTGTGACTTCTCAGCTGTGTGTCCCAGATAAGTAAGAGAAACATGATTTGAAATTAATCCAAAGGAATGCTTTTGTACTTTTTCCATACCTCTAGCCAACTTTCTATGCATCAAGAATCCAGAAATCTAGAGCCAGATACAAGCATAAGCTGTTCTCTGCTGAATTTTTAATGCAGCTGCCACTGAAACAATCCCCAAAAGAGAATTCCTAACCAAAAATGTGTTCAGATCTCAGCACTGCTGACCACTTACCATCTCAGAAGAAGATGAATTATACTGGGGATATTAAAACAGCATATTCAACAAAGGTACAATTTATCTGCATATGTACACAGATTGTTGATTGGTAATTTTGTTCACACATATGATTTAGTATGTGTACATTGTAATCATTACATTTGTATAATTATTCAAAGGTAATGGAATATTTGAACTTTTATTTGAAACAAGACTTTATTTAACAAGAACAGTTCATACAAACTCACAAAGAAACATAGTAATACTAAAATATATCAGAAATTTATCTCTGATGCTCAAGCGCTTTGGCAAACATATAAAATCATTGAGTTCATTTCACATGACCCACATAAAAGCAAACTAATATTGATAGCAAAACAATCATATATTACAAATTGTATCCCTGGTACTTGAATCAAAAGCCTTGGTGACCATATAAAATCACTGCATTAATTTAAAAATGAAATTGTACAGTTTAAAACTCAGGACTTGGGTATATATATCTATTTAAATTCTGCTGTTTTTGTGCCTTTGAGTTGTTCCTGATCTATGGTGACCCTAGTGTGACACTAATATTAGGTTTTCTTGGCAATATTTATTGAGAGAGGGTTTGCCAATACTTTCCTCTAAGCCTTAGAGTGGGCTTCCATGGTCCAGCACAGATTCGAACCCTGGTCTCCCAAACTCCTAATCCAACATTGAAACCATTACACCATGCTTGCTTTTCCATTTTAATAACAGCTGTTAAATATTTGCAGTTTTTAGTGTAATCATAGAATCAAGGTCTTTAAATCTTGGCATTTGTAGTTTGTCATGGCATCAGCGCTCTCTGACAGAGAAGGCTAAATATCTTACAAAACTACAAATCCCAGAATTCCATAGCATTGAGCCATAACACTTAAATCAGTGTCAAACTGCATTATTTCTGCAGTCCAGATCCAGACTCAGTCAACTTCTGATTTCTTGACTGCATTCTCCATTCTGATTAGTGACTGACAAGGTGAGCATGTCAAGAGAGAGATAAAGAGATAGAGATGGAAAAATGAGAAGAAGGCAAAATGTCTGAATAGAGGCTGTTTGAGCAGTGAAAGTGGAAGCACTATCCAAAGCTGACATGCCAGTGGAGATTATAGGCAGCAGGGAGAAGAATAAAATTAAAATGATACAGAAGAAACTTAAACACACTTTCCTATTGCCATACATGTATTTCCTGGGACACTTGCTTCTGACCGTAATATAATGCACTCCATAATTTAATTTAGAAAATACATCCTCAAAAACCCCTCAAAAAGAATAGTGATTACAGTTTCAACAGAGATGCAATATATCTCACCAAACTGGGATATACTGTAGCCACTTTCACATCACACAGCAATAGCATTTTGATACACTTCAGTTGCTCATGGCTGTGTTCTGCAGAATTCTGGAATTTGTGGTTTGTTGAGGCAAATTGCAAATACCAGGATTCTGTAGGATGTAGCTATGGTCATTAGCGTAGAATCATGATGCTATAAATGTTTTGTGTGAATGATAACAGTAATCTGGTGATACCTCTGTGCCATTCATTCTGCTGGATTTACATTTGATGAGCAAATACAAAGACCTGCTCTCCCTTCTTAGGGCTCCTTATCTTTGAACCAGGTTTCCTTCAAATAAAGAACAACATTTTGACAGCCCTCCATTACATAGGGTATCATACCCACAATCTCTCATGATTTGATAGGGATTCTCCCAGTTAATTTTCTTTCATCTCACTTTCCATCTGCTTTGAAAATGTCTCAGTTTCTCCCTCCTCCTCCTTCCATTTTCTCTTTTCATCCTTGGTTTATTTCAAGTATTACAAACTGAGTTCAAAGTTCAGAAGTGCACTCATTTAACTCAGAGGGGTACAAGATGGGCAGAATATTACCCTTCCCAATAGACTCAGGCAAAAGCAGATTTTTGCAGCATCTCCTAGGAGATTATTGCATGGGCTTCTGCCCGGCCCCAGAGCAGGCTGAAAATTTGGGATAATTTTTCAGATTGGGTGTTATATCTTAGTCAGATCTGTCCCTGATCTGTCCAAATCCTGTCCTTTGCACAGAACGAAAGTTACCCGTTCTTTGTGAAATACAGGATTAGGTCAGATCTGGCTAAGATTGGGTCATGATGCCTCCGGTCTGAGGACAGAGGCATGCGATAATACCTGATCTGAAGAAAAAAAATTCCCAAATTTTTAATCTGCTCTGAGTTTGGGTGGAAATCCATCTGATAATCTCCCTATCTTGTCTGTTTTCTTCATTAGTAAATTTTTGTGGGGTAATTTAAGTTTCCCAGGGCTTCAACACTTTTTAAAGAAACCAAAAATATACAAATATGAAAGCTAAACCTGTTAAGAGTCTGCCTTTCATTAGCAGAATAGCAGAAATGTCACTTTGCCTAACTATGCTTCCCTAAAGAACTAAGACTGAAAAACAACAAACATGTAGTTTGTAGTTTAACAAACAATGATGGCTTTAATCTATATTTACATAAAAAACTAAATCCTAATCTAACTAGTTATGGTTCAGGTAAAGAGAGAAAATCCCACCATCTTTAAGAGAGCAGGAAGATGGAAACAGCGCAGTTGAGAATCTTGAGAAAGAAGACTGTTAGTTTCCAAGAGGGAGTGACCTAAGTCATATGGTTAGTTTAAATGAGAAAGAGAGAGAGAAAGAGGAGGAGTTTGCAAGCAGGAAATCCCTATCTATCTAAGGAGGGGGAAAGAGAATACAAAGATTTTCCAACAATTTTCCATCTGAAACACACTCTGGTGTTGCTTCACCATATGTCACCTTGGTAACTTTTAATTGTTGGAGGATATGGAAATATTTGTTGTTGTTATTGTGTGCCTTCAGGTTGTTTCTGACTTATGGTGACCCTAAGGTGAACCTGTCATGGATTTTTTTTGGCAAGATTTGTTCAGAGGAGTTTGCCATTGCCTTCCCCTGAGGATGAGAGAGTGTAACTTGTCCAAAGTCACCCAGTGTGTTCCATGGCTAAACTGGGAATTGAACCCTGGTCTCCAAAGTCATAGTCCAATATTCAAACCACCACACCATGCTGGTTCTCTTTGGAAATATATGGACACCTAATGATTTGATAAGTTTGCAAAATTTTGTATATTTTCCCTTTTGTTAGTGTGTAAATATTTGATGTCTGTCAATTGGTTGGTCATACAATCTGGCCTAGAGGGGCTAGGCCTAACTATTGTCACATGAGCCTCTTTTACAGTTGTGTAATGTGGGAAGTTGTCTTCACTCTCATTCTGCAAAGAAACTATTTTTATATATCATGAGAATGGCAAATCTCCTGGCATTTGAAGCCACACTAATATAGGAGATTAGTGCATTGGCTTTTATTCCTGTGCTAAGCGTGGGATGTAAACACACAGGGACGGATTCTATCACACAGCTCTGTCCCTGGACAGTACTGCTGTGATGCTAGTGTGAAGTGTCAGTTTTATAGCTAGAATAAAACTTCTGTTATGAAGGCCAGCTACCACAACCCAGTATACTACCTTATATATTAAAAACCACCTGTAATATAGAAAATGAATACATCGATCACCCTGTGGCACTACACCTACAGCCTAATCAAATTTAAATTTAAGCCCACAAAACACTGCTCACCTAGGGCAGAATGGCACATAATAGCATGCACACAGAAGTAAGAACTTGTGCTCTTATTTCATCACTTATTTCTAAGGTTGCCTGGTGATTTTAAGTCATCTCTCCCTAACTGTGCCCCAAGAATTGAAACATATCCACATGGAGGTAAAAGGACAGAATCAGTAGATGGTTTAAGGAAGGAGATACCAGAATCCCAGCAAATACCTACACCTAAGGCAAGATTGCTAGAAAAAATAGCACCCCTTCTAAACAACCATCCAAGGATTTTACCTCGCAACCCTAGACTAACATCAAGTCTGCTCAACAAATACAAGTTTGGACACCTATGGTTTAAGGCAAGAGTTGTGTGCAGCCCTCTAGGCCATTTTTGCAACCTGTGTTTGTGTTGTTTTACTACCACAAAAATTACCTCATAGAAAAGGGGCAATGCTGCTGCATCACTACTGCAAAAACCACAACAAAACTTTGCCTCTCTACCAGTAGTAGCTTGTGGCTCCAGTGACTACCGCTGCTAGATCAAACTTTGAAACAGCTACCTAGAGGCTAAGCCCTATAACAAAATGGACTCAGCAATGTGGATAGTTTCATAAAAATTGGTCTAAAACAGGGGTCCCCAAACTACAGCCTGCGGGCCGGACCTGGCCAGTCGAGACCTTCTTATTGGCCCATGGCCAGTGCTGCTGCCGCCGCCACTGCCGCCACTGCGCTGCCGTGTACCATTTGTCTTCCAAAATGGCGTCTGGAGTCATGTGCATGTGCCCGGCGTCTCGCACACATGCACATGACTCCGGGCGCTATTTTGGAATACAAAATGGCGCCCGAGTCATGCGCATGCACACACGTGCATGTGCGCGCGCACCTCCCCCCCCCGGAGATCTGGGGGCCAGCAAACCAGCCCCCAGATCAAAACGTTTGGGGACCCCTGGTCTAAAACCTACAGCTGATTCACTATTCCACCAGCCATTATTTATACCACCTTCATCTTGATGGGAACGTTACAGGTACTGGTGCGATAAGCTTACCAGTCTCACTTCATTTTCTACATTTTGTTTTTAACTGATTGGTTCTGAGTCAAAGAAAATGTAAGGGAAAGCCAAGAGTGTTTTTATATTAAAGTACTGTGAGAGAGAAAAAGAATCTCCAGGGCTTTGAATTTTATTAGATGTTCTCAGTTCTCAGCATATGCCTTCTCTTTGAGCTGCTGTTTTATACCTGACTCCTTAGTGGATCTTGAAGTTCTAGTAAAAGTCTAGTGATAATCAATCTTATAAGCCTGAAATCCACCCAGTCCTCACGTAAAGGATTAGAATCATACGAGGATCTCTGTGTTAGAAATCAATAAGCACCTGCTGGTAACTATTTGTGGAATAGCAATAACTGTATTTCGTACTTGCGAGTATAATGTTTTCCTTTCCCTGAAGTTGATCAAACACAAAGTAATTGCAAGTGGCTTATTTCTGCATCAAAATAAAGATAGCCATCAAACAGAGGGAAAGACTAAAGCTCAGAACTCATTTTAAGGACATAAAATACCTTTCAGGAAAGCGATTACCCAGTGTCCCAGGGCATTTATTCGTTGACTGGTGGGAAGGGTTTTTCTGTTTTTTGTTTTTTTTTAAAGATCTATTATGTGACTCTTAGATTTATTTTTAATGATATGTATTCCCTTTCTGTAAAAATGAAGAACATACATCAATGCTTGGCTAATCATAAATAATAGAAAGCAAAATCTGAAACAAGCATTTAAAATGCAAGGTATCACAGCAATACTATTACCTCTGTAATGCTCAAAGCAGAATATAATAACACAAGGTTATAATGTGAAACAATTTGAACAAATGATCAAATATAACCTATGTTATTATCTGCCTTAAATGGATTATTTATTTATTTTTTCCATAAATGAATTACCAGCACGAGTCACCCCATTAATCAGATACATTCTTCAGATCACAACAGCTTTCTGGGAGCCAATAAAAAAATACTAGCTTATATAGAAAAATAAGTTTGCTGTGCTTAGAAAAACAAAGATTACTATGAGAGAACAAGGAAAATCCACCCCTTAGCCAAAATTATTTGGACTTCTACTTAGCACTTCAGCAGTTCAAAGTACTGGTATTATAAGTACTATTTGTCAGTAAAGTCAATTGTGCAAAACACTGTTACTTTCTGTATATGATTATATAACTGTTAGTTATTTTCTTGACTTTTTTGGTTTGTATAATTTTAGTTCATTATGGTATTACTTTTTGTTTGTATTTTGTTCATTTTTAAAATATTAGATTTGGTACCTCGTATGGTTTTCACTGAGTTTGTTAGGGTCTTTTTCGAGACCCTCCTGTGTTTCTTTTATGGATGGATGTAAGCCATAGAGTGCTCCAGAACTATTCATCAAGATATGTTGTACAAACAAGCAGGACATGAAAGGAGATGTACTAAAGTTAAAAAAACAAGCTGAAATGTTGTAGTGGCAAAGTCTGTAGTCAGATGCAGTTCCAAGATGGAGACAGCAGACTGAATGATCCACTGATAAATGTGCTAGTATTCAGTTATGCCTAGCAACACACGTGTGTGTATCTGCCTTCAAGTTGCCTGTTGACTTATGCTGACCCCATGAATTTCATAGGTTTTTCTGTTCAAGGAATACTGCAGGGATGATTGAGTCTGTGGATAAAGAATCGGTGGGTACGGAGGGGCTGACTGTATAAAGATTGTCATGTTGCACTGTTCTTTGGATTTGTGCTAGCTCCGGGATCTCTGTGTTTCATTCAAAGCAAGAGATATAGTTTTCTGTCATAGCAAATTGAGCATCCACAGATTTTAGAGCATTTTCTAAATTCTGAAGACTAAACTTTTGATGGAGTACTAGCTTTAAAAAGTCACTTGAAATTAAATTACTTAAGTGTGTTTTGTATTTTTGGATAATAACTTAAACTGGAATTCTAAACCTAATCTGCTCAGAAGTATTTAGATATATGAATGAGTTAAATTTATCTCAGGTGTGTAGGATAGGATAGATCAGTACATTCAGCTGGCTTTCCCAAGCAAACATTACAAATGGTTTCAGGTGTGGATATGTATGCCTACCACAGGGAAGTATCTATTGTTTTGCCTGTGTGTTTGGTTAACAGGGCACACCTGCACATATTTACTCAGAAGTAAATCATGATGAGTTCAATAGGACTCACGCTCAGCTATGTATGTATAGGACTACAGCCTGAAAGCTACATAAATGAAAAAGATGTTCCTTGAAGAATGAACGTCCAAAACCTGGCTGTTAGTATGACAAAATAATTTTAGGGCCTTTCTGTCCAGAACTCAAAACAGAGCTTCCTGATTTTATATGATGCTTACATTTGTTTGGAATTAATGTTTTAACAAATTTTACAAATGCAACCTTTACTTCAAAGCTCTGCCACACAGATTTGATTAATGCTTTTGTAAGTCTAGCAAGTAAGCAAGCAATTCAGCATGTTTAGTGAGAAATAAGTCCTGCTCACTTCCATGGAGCCACTCCCGAGTTGGTTTGTTTTAGGATTATCACACGTTCCCTTTTGAAAAACAAAACAAAAACCCAATAGCAAAATCTTTGCAAATACAAATTCATTCCATATCCATAATGATAAAGATTAATGATATACAGTGCCCCCCCCCTTTCGCTGGGGTTAGGGACACTGAATCCCCATGGAAGTGGAAGAATTACAAATAAAAACCCCACATTTTTTGTTTTAACTTGAGAACAAGTTAATCTCCAGGAACCTCTAGGTCCTCCAGCGCAACTCTATGGTCAACATCTGCTGAATGTTGACCATAGAATTTTGCTGCTGGATCTACAAATGCATAGAGAAGTGTTCTCTCTAGGAATGTCTAGGTCCTCCAGCATGGTTTCTCACAGACATTGACCATAGAGTCACACTGGAGAACCTATAGATCCCTAGAGAGAAAATATTAATCAAATCTGTGAATAATCAAATCAGCAAAAGTCAAAGCAGCAAATATGGAGAGCCAACAGTATCTGCCTCCTTCTTTAGATTGTTGATGAATGTTACATTAATAGCATTGCTGGCAATTATTATTTTTTGTTTGGGAAAATAGTTTCTGGGTATTCTCTGTTTTATCATGTCATCAGAACCAAATCTCCAGAGACTAGACATTAAATACAGCAGACGTGAACTCTGGAAAATAAAGCCTGAACTATTCTAGCAGACAAAACATACAATGCCCTTCTTTGCCAGCACTGAGATGTTTGTGGCTCTTTGAAATGCCTGGTCACAGATTGTTCTCTGTGCAAACTGGCCATTGATTACAATACACATGATTTATTCATCTTTGTCGCATCCATAACTCTCTCTATATGCAGCTTCCCCCCCCCCCTTTTTATACAATCCCAGCAAATTAAGATTCCCGTAATGATGTGCAGCTGGCACACTTCCTGTATTTTCAGGGGTAAAAAGCATGATCGGGTGAAGATTTCCTTGACCTAAGTTTTAGCCAGTTCAACTTCAACTAAAACTTCCCACTCAAAGTGAATCCACACATTATGTGATTCACAGCATATTAGCAGATGTCACTCAGTATCATAAAATGTTATGAAATTGCTACAATGAGTTATTATGAGATCATGCATGGTCTATTGCTCAATAGATCAAGGACCTCTTGAGGGCCTTTGCAGACTGCCAGAAATAGTGCAAGCTGAGTCCACTTTAAATTGAGGCACTGCCCTGGCTCAGTGCTAGGGAATCATGGGAATTGTATTTTTTTCTAAGACATTGAGCCTTCTCTGTCAGAGAGCTCTGGTGCCACAATAAATTACAGTTCCCATAATTCCCTAGCACTGAGCCAGGGCAGTGCCTCAATTTAAAGTGGACTCAATTTGCACTATTTCTGGCAGTCTGCAAAGGCCAGAAAGAAATTGGCAGCATGAGCTTTCATAGACTTCAGTCTACTTCTCAGATGCATCTCTCTACGTACCGATTTTTTAAAATAGTGTTTTTTATTTGTGGTATTTCCACTTTCATGTGGGTCCTGTGCCCCTAACCACAGCAAATGTGGATGGCCCACAGTACAGCTAAAAATCCAACCAATCATAATACTGAAGAACAATTTTAAACTATTAAATACACTATCATATTGAAACCAAGTGCTGAATTAAATGGCTGAAAAGCTTTCCAACTTAATATTAATATTAATATTAAAATTCTTAATGATGGACTAACAATCTCATAACTGCTGGGGATTCATATTTATGGCCATTAGTGGTGGAATATCCCTCCCAAAACCTATCTTAGCAGCCTGGCACAAACATTTCCAAGGGTGCTGACATCTGGAGAGCTCTTTGGTTACAGAGTGCCTTGAGAAAAGAAGATGTGGCAGAACACCAAGGAGTCTCCAGCACCTTGGAAATGCTTTGTTTGGGGCATTGCCAGGCTGAAACAATCATTTTTTGAGAGGTGGTGGCGGCATTGGCAGATGTTACTAGAATGATGGAGCTCTGTTGGCATAATTACATTGGTTAGCCAAGGTTTCAACAGAAATATATTAGTTTAATCAGCTTCACCTTGACATAATGTGAACCATCAGGCTTCATTCTATAATATGTATACAGTAGCCCTTAGTTCCAGGATTTGATTCCAAGACCCTTCGTGAATACCAAAATCTGTGGATGTTCAAGTCTTATTATATATGGTGGGATAATAAAATTGTGTCTCTTATATTAAACAGCCAATTCAAGCTTTGCCTTTTGGAATTTTTTCTTGGACAATTGTCAAGCCGTTGATGGTGGAATCCATGGAGGCAGAATCTGTGGATACAGAGGGCTGACTGTACGGGTGGTACAGGACCAGATTTGTTTTGAATTTTGGATTTCCCTCCCAGATTTTGGAATATTTGTATGTATATGTCTGTGTTTGTGTGTATATATAATGAGACATCTTGGTGATAGGTCCAAGTCTAAACAAGAAATTCATTTATGTTTCATATACAACTTACATAGCCTGAAGATAATTTAATGCACAATATTTTAAATAATTTTGTATATGAAACAAGATTTGTGTACTCAAACCAACAGAAAGCAAAGATGTCTTCATGTCAGCCACCAATTTGGACAATTTTGGATTTTGGAGCATTTTGCATTTTGGAATTCTGGATAAGGGAGATTCAACCTGTATAATCTTTATGAAAATATGTTTACTTGTTACAAACTTTGTGTTTGGATTGTTTTTGTTTAATTTGGCAAGGAAAAACATACCTTAGATTCCTCTAAGCTTAAAGAGTCCCCCACTGTTGTAACAGATTTTATGGCACAGAAAACAATAGAAATATGCAAAACATAAAAAGAATATAACATTGTTATGTTCTCAGTGGATTAGCTGTTTTAAAAAAAACAACTTTATTTCAAAAATCCATAACAACTTGTACCAGTATTTTAAAACTGCTCTGTAAAAATGAGTAAGCTGCTAGTTAAATTTTCTGAAAGAAACATAGCTTTTCAGCAGATACAAAAGAACAAAGAGAGTGAGAAAGAGAAATAAAGGGGGAATGGGACCTCCTGGTACATATATAAATAACAGAGACAGTATTCTACAGAAAGCAGAATGCTATACTTCTTTTCTCTTGACTGCCCAGTAATGTTAGCCAACCCTGCTCTACTGTAATAAATTCTTATCTCTTATTTACTCCTGCTGCCATTCTAAATATAGCTGAGACTGCTACAAATTAATGATTTATAAATGTGAGCTGATTCTTATGTAAGCAACTCTAAGAGCAGTCATAAATGTTACACCACAGACACAACTGTTTGTGTGCATACATTTGGGGAAGTCTGATCTAAAAGGTCTGCCAGACACATTAATTGGTGTTTAAAGATCCTACCCTCACACACGATACCCACACATATACAATGGAGTAATGGTAATGGTAATGGTAAATTTTGATGTGCGGGCCATCATCATGATAGCCCCTACAGTAACATCCGCCAAGGAATGTCCAAAATGTATCTGCTTGTATTGATCTATTCATTAAAGAAAAACCAAACATATTTCTAGCAGTTCAATTCCAGAGTCTGTTGTCACGATAGAAAAGTGCAAGTTTCAAGCATTCCCCCATTTAAGAGAGTCAAAAGTACCATCCCTTATCTACCCTATATCAATAATGTAGGTTGAAAACACACTGCAGACATAATCCAGTTTGAGACCTCTTTAACTGCCCTGGATCAGTGCTAGGGAATCCTGGGAATTGTAGTTTATTGTGGCACCAGAACTCTCTGACAGAGAAGGCTAAAGTATCTCAAAAAAATGCAGTTCCTAGAATTCTCTAGCATTGAGCCAGGGCAGTTAAAGTGGTCTCAAACTGGATTATGTCTGCAGTGTGTTTTGGACCATAGTTTCTTAGCCATTTTTTTTTAAAAAAGCAATAATTCTTCAAGATCAAATTAAAAACAATTCCAAAATGCAAACTTTAATATTTTTTAGAGACCAAGGACCGTGCCTATCCATTAGCAGCTCAACAGGGAAGGAGCTGGTCTAACCTCCCTTGCGAGAGAGCTCCACAGTCAAGTTGCTACTAGAGAGAAAACCCTGTGTTGTGTACTCACTGACTGACAGTGCCCCCACTAGTGTTGGTGTCACCCAGTGCGATAACTCATGGTGTCACCCCCTCCCATTGACCTCCTTTCATACCACAGCATACGGAATTCTTAGTAATGATTTTTGTATTACTCATAAATTGTAATTCCTATATATCACTGAATGTAACGGCAATAGCTGTGACATAAACAACTTGCAAAATTAAAATTATATCTTTAAATTACAATTCCATATGCACAGCTTAAATATATTCACATGTACATAGTTCCATGTGGTTAAAGTGAAAATTTGCTAAGATGTGATGTTTTTAGCGAAAATCTGAAAAAGAATATTTAAAAACATTTTTAAAATATTAAAAAAAACCACTCTGAGATGTAATACCCTTATGGTGGTCCTTCCCCACTCACCCCAATGGTGGCACATGCACATGGCTGCGCTGCTGTGGCCACATGTGTAGCATACTGCCATTAAAACTAACAGGACTTGAGGTCCCATGGTGTGTCCAGAACAGAACCCCCAAGGATACAAAGGGCCAACTGTATGAGAAGGAAATAGCTTTAATAATCACAGTTTGATTTAACTGGTACTGACTAATATCACATTTGTATTTTTTTTCTTATTTAGGGCCTTTGCAGACTGCCAGAAATAGTGCAAATTGAGTCCACTTTAAATTGAGGCACTGCCCTGGCTCAGTGCTAGGGAATTATGGGAACTGTAATTTATTGTGGCACCAGAGCTCTCTGACAGAGAAGGCTCAATGTCTTAGAAAAAATACAATTCCCATGATTCCCTAGCAATGAGCCAGGGCAGTGCCTCAATTTAAAGTGGACTCAATTTGCACTATTTCTGGCAGTCTGCAAAGGCCCTCAATTAGTCTGAAGGATTTAAATTAAAATAAAATAAAACTCGGAGGCCTTTCCTTTCTCCTCCCATTAAGCCTCACCCTACTCATACCATCTCTTCCATTGAGCTCCAGCATTTTATAGGGACACAGGCAAATGTCACAGCCCATTTCTATATGGGGAATAATGGTGTCACCCCCACTTAGGGTGTCACCTGATGTGGCCTGTAGTCCCCTTGGTGATGTTTGGTGACTAAGCCTTTTGAAGTGTTGGGGTATGATCTCAGAAGCAAACTGGAATTTATTGGACCTGGTTCAAGACCAGTGAAATGTAGTTTCTAGAGTGCATACTAGACAATTGGCTGGTAGGCACCTTTAGCACTAGTATAGCTTCCAAGCACTTTTAAAATATAGGTATCAAGTAGTTATAGCAGTCTAATAGAGAGGTGACAAAACAGACATTCTGGTGGCAAAACAAATATAAGGACATTGTCTGACAACACTTCCCTGGAAGACAGTTGTTCCAAACTGGGCTACAGAAGTTATGGTTGCCCTTTCTATAGCTAGTGATCCAAATAAAATTTGGATCCAAATAAAATTCCCAGTCCTGAATTCTGCACATGTGTGCATGGCCTTACTCACTAGAATATGTCTTCTGTTATAGCCAGAAGTTTTGAGTCCCTTTATAGTTCTTTCCAGGGCTTTTCTGAGCTCAGAACTGGCAAAGTAGGCATTTCCAGAACATGTACCTTAACTTCAGGGTACTGACTTGCATTTGCTGTGGGTGTACGTACTTAGCTAAGAAGGATAAACAAAAGAGGTCATACACTGATTATTCATCTACTTTAAAAGCAATCAATGTGAAGAGATTAAAACTAGCCACTACCATAGTAAAGGGATTATTGCTATCTTGTTAACTTTTATCATGTCAGAACATTAGACTTTTCAGGGTTACTAGTTAACTGTTTCTCTCCAATATTGTGGGAGATGGTACTACTAAAATCATAGTGATGATCATTTTTATATAAGAGTGTAAGTCTTTAAATATTTTGTCTTTGCTTGTCTGGATGAATAATTATTGGAATTTTCTCCCTGGGGTGGGAGAGAATGAGTATTCCTCCACAGCATCCTTTCCATAGTTCAATGTCCTGGAATGTTGGTTAGGTATTATTCTGTGGAGAAAAACATATAAGTTTTTATTTTGTGGAACCCTCCCCCTTTTTTTTTTTACACAAAAATGTTTTCGTGTGTGTGCAGGACACCTGTGTGTTCTCCACAGAATAATTCCTCTGCAACATTTCAAGACATTCGAATATCAGGATAAAACTGCAAAATTCTTGCCTATTAATTTTCCCTATTATTTTTCTCTCAGGGTGTGAGATAAATTTTATTGGGGCATGGCCAAGTGGGATTTGAAACCTGGTCTCCCAAAGTCCTAGACTATCACTACACTATACTGGCTTTATTTGCAGGACTCTCAAAGATTAAATATGGAAGACTGTTCCTTCTCCATAATAAATGGATCATAAAGAATCTCATCATAGAAAAATATAGATAGATAAACTCAATTTTGTTGGTCATTCCCATAGGTAGAAACAAACCAGGTAGTTAAATGTATCTATTCTAGAGAAAAGTGGTGTATTTTGAAAAGCTTACATTATGCTTCCATATTCCAGCCAAAGACATTTATTCCCAAATGGTTTTAACAGAAAAGTTCATTTTAAATCAAAGTGACTTCAAAGTTCTTAGCTTTGTCTGGAATGTGTCCTTTTTAATTTTAATCTGAATGGGAATTGATTGTATATATGACAAATCATCATACTTTAAAAAAAAAAACCACCTTAAGATCCTATCCACTGTTTTGTTAGTTTGTTTGTTTGTTTTTTGAAGAAGGCTTCCCACTTCTCTGAAGACCACTGATGTTTGTTAGGCTGTTAATTCTTCTCACACATTCCTGTTTCTTGATCTTCTGAAGTTAATGGTTAATATTCTCAGTGAAGATATTTGTTGTCAGTGTCACTTATTCATATTGCTACGGTGCCTATATTTCCAAGTATGAAAGATGTGTAAAGTTCAGTAGCTCTCAAGGCTGATGTAGAGTTCTTTTAAACTAAAATGCAGGTTTAAAAATAACTTGCTTATTGAGAGCCTTAAGCAAAAAAAATAAAATAAAAAAAAAAGCTGTCATTGTGGGCGTGAGTCACCACTTGCCTTGATCTTCAACTGTCTACAGATTTTTGAAAGCGAGCTGCACTGACAGTTTTTTGACCAGATGGTTCTTACATAGCGCACACCACAGTGAGAGGAAATTCTAGCAAGGATTCTGTATATTCACTGATCATACCAGACAAGCAATGAGTTGAATTTTAGTCACAGACTTTATTAGTCTGAGAATATGACTGTCATCCTATTAGTGAGTTACAATAGTTTAAGTGCAACCGTTGTAACCCATTTTTACATTGTTGTGAAGGTTGGAATTCAACAACAAAAACAACACTATGGTTCAAAGCGGGAACAGCAACAGATTAAAATACAACACATACCAGTTAAAAACACATAGCATCAACTAAAAGAGTATACAAAACCAATACATATAAAAACTTATAACTTAAAAAGCAGAAAGCCTTCTGTGGAAGAGATTGTAGTTCTGTTTGAAAGGCCTCCAAAACTCTGTATTCAGATTGTCGTATACAGTTGTAGGCCTGGTAAGCAGTGGTTTAAACACATCCCATCTTTTACTTCTTGACATAACTATCCTGAGAGACAAACACACCTTTTTTTTTTAAAAAAAATAAATACCTAGCATGAGAGCTGAATCAGAACAAAGGCACAGAGAGAAAGGAGGGTTTTAATATTTCAGTCCCACTATGGTCTCAGCCCAAACTGGGAGACTGTATTTGCTATTCACAGGAAGAACCTGTCATGACATGTCTGCAGGAAGCATCCTTGGATGAAGAAGGGGAAGAAGGCAAAAACGGTGGGCTTTAATTGGAGCTGGAGGAGGCTGGCAGTCATGCCATGATACTGGCAAAGACAGAACCTGGTCCATCCCAGGTAGCTGCTGAAGAACAGGAGGAGGAGGCAGAATCACTCTACCTTACCAATAACATAAACTTAGGGCCTGTCTACACAGGTCAATTACACTGATATGGTTAAACATGGCACTACTATGCCTGTGATATAAGACAGATAATCAGTGCTGAAATGCCAAAAGCAGCAGAATCCTTTGCATTTCAGCAGCTTCACATGGAGGAATGAATTTGATTAGCTTTGTCAATGCAGGTGCTCAGCAAGAATTTCTCTCAAAACTTGCAGGTGAATATTCAAACAACTGACAAGTATATCCTAACCACAGGTAGGCAAAAACTGGTAGAGGATTTTTAATATGGATTTTTTTTAATATGCCCTGAATGGAAATATTGTTTGATGTGATAAACAGTTTTAACCAGTCTCCTTGACATGATAAAAAAGGAGAGGGAAACTAACCACAGGTTGCAATATCATTTCCATCACCTCCCAAAGCACCTTATTCCCTTGGGAGATCTTTCTGATCTTTTTAACAGGGCTTCAATTCCCAGGCAGAATGTGTGAAAAAGGTAAGTCTGGAAATGGATTCATTTGTACTGAGTAAAATGTTGAAAGATGAAGTACAAATTGAAGGATAACTTTAAAACAAGTTCAGCAATGCACCAAGAAATCGAGAACACAAAAGACAATTTCTGAAAAAAATTATACTACATTTTAAAAAAGTCCCTGGAAAATAGATACAAGATTAATTTTAGCATCTTTATGTTCTGAAAAAAAAAAATGATTAAGAACTAATCTCACTACTGATTTTTCCCATTTCAACCATTCCATGTGCTGCCATGTTTTATAGATTTGGAATAACCTTCATTATCTTGAATTGTGTCTGGAAAGATCCTGACAAACAACATTTTAATACTACAGTATTAATAACAAGTAGTTCACAAGGTGGAATCTAACTCTATGAATCTCCAAGGGAAACCCTTCCTAATGTATTAATTACATTGGCAGTAGTGTTGCCAGTTTTCAAAAAAGCAATAAGGGACAGCTGAAAGTCATGCAGGGCTGTCAGGAAGTAGCTATTAAAAAGTTTGCCTTCTAACTAAATACAAAATGAAAATATTGATTTTAGTTCACTTAGCTATGTCTGTAAATTTAGCATCCTGTCCAAATTCATAAAATACACAATGCATACGTTTGTCTTTATGGAGGGACCACACCCTTAAATATGATGGTTGTGGGGTTTTTTGGATATATATTCAAGTGTGGCTATTTGAATCTATGGATAAAGAATCCATGGAAATAGAGGGCCAACTGTAAGGGACATCTGGCAACCCTAACTTGAAATAGTGGGCTTCAGAACACAATAGTTCAACAAAGTGAAATTGTTGGATCCAGAACTAGTCATACATACCTGCAAATAGCACTTAAATCAGCTTTTATTGAAGACCCTTCCACACTTCACAATTATAGTACATACAGCTATAGTATTTTGATTCCATTTTAACTGCTTTGATTCCATTATATGGAATCCTGCGATTTGTAGTTTGGGGAGACACTAGACCACTCCAATGCAGAAATATACATACTTTATATGCATATATGCCTTCAACTTATGGCAACTCTGTTAATTCTTTTTAGGGTTTTCTTAGGCAAGAAATGGTTTTATCAGTTCCTTCCTCCTTGCCTACAGCACCTGGTATTCCTTGGCAGTCTCTCATCCAAGTACTAACTGGGGCTTACTTTGCTTAGCTTTCAAGATCAGCCACGATCTGGTGCCTTTAGGGTATAAGGAAACTACAAATAGTAGGATTTAATAGGCTGGAACCATAGGACTCTGCCATGTGAAAGGAGCAATTTCATATGATTGTGTGGTGTGAATGGGTCCTTATCCCATTTATTTCCCTGAGACCATCTTAATATAAAGTCTGACTCAGTCAGAATTTAGAAATGAAGGTCTTTAGAATGAAGTAGCAAAAATATGGTCCTCCAGAAGTTGTTATAAAACTGCAGCTCCCATCATCCCTAGTCAAAATAGGTCCTAAAGAGAATAATGGGAGTAGCAGCTCATTATATCTGAAGGGCTAGCTGTTTCACAGGCAACATTTGAAAACATGAAGACCTTGATTTGTGCTTTCCTTTCAATTCCAGTGGAAATAAACTCTGCAATGAGAAACTGGGGGTGAGATTGGCACAATCTTTGACAATTAGCACTAGGGCACAATGAGGTGCCTGCTGATCCATATGTAAAAATCCAGTGTATATTCTACCATTGCAGCAAAGTGTGCTCTGGTGCCTTCCAAAGGTATAGGGAGTGGCTGCTAAAGCAGATTTATGCTTTAGCAGAAATTTAACCAGGTTCATTGGTAGTGTAATTTAATTGCTACTCAAGGGTACTGAAGTTAAAAAGTAGGAAAAGTGACAAAACCTACAACATCTGCATACAGAGAGCAATTTTCAGTAGAATAAACACAGGCTGACTTTTGTGCTAAAGTGCTCTTTAGATGTGTTGATTTCTGGACATATTATGACTATATCTTATGATAAAAAATCCTTCAAGGTTTTTCTTTTTCATCAGGAAAGAAAAAAAGAGAGTTACCATACACATACACAGAGTTCTTGCTCTGCTTTAGAATTCCCAGTGCCGTTCTGGAAGGAGGCACTGGCCTTATGCCAATGTTCAAATTCATTAATTGCCTTTGTTGGCAAAAGTAATACAGTAACTGATCCCAAGGCTAAGTGGAAATCCTGTAGAAATATTCCTTGCTGGGGCTTCCAAGCTCACTTCAATGTTTAGGGGCATAAAGGAGATGCAAATGTAGAGCTGATCCCCAAATTAACATGAATGAGTGAGTTTCTATTCACATGGGCATTGCATATATTGCATTGCAGAGTCTCCTTGGCTCATGACATACATCTCTCTCTCTCTCCCCTTTCTCTATGACTGTGCTGTAATAATAGAAGGAAATGCAGCTTATTGCTAGAAAAGAAAATAACTTTGGTTTAGAATCAAGGGACTTTGGGAATCATATTTGCTTGGGGCACAAAGACTGCACATTTAGGATGTCATTACTTTGTTCTTGGAAAAGATATTGCATACATTATGCTTTAAGCAAACCAGTAAACCTACTGTGGATTTAGATCAAATTAGGGATGAGAATGATTGTTGTTGCTGTTGTTTATTACATTAATTAACATTATTCAGTTTCATTTGTTTGGTTATCCATTCATTAAAACCACAAATTATTTTGTTATTCAACTTCATTTTAACTTGCTTCCAGTGGAGAAAAAGCTTGTTATCTTGTTGACTTTGGCTGCCATTCTGTATTGCAGTTATGCATTCATAACCTAGAGTTACTGATCCATAAGTGCTCTATATTCACCAACACTACATAAACACATAAATGCCCTCCCAGACCTACTTTACTAGGCAGAAGCTGCAAAAAGAGATGGAGGTCTGTTCAGCTGTCGATCAGGGCACAGAAGGTTGACATTTCCCAGTAAGAGAAAACTGAAACAATCACAAGTAGGACCCCTGTCATTCTTGCTGGTGATAGAAATGCCATCCTCCTATACCCTGATCACCAGCTGTACAGACCTCCATCTGTCGGTGTGGCTGCTGCTTAGTATACTAGGTTGCAGGACTGGGCGAGAAGACTTGGCTTAGTTACACATATGTAACTAGGTAGGCATTGTAGAATATGAGGCCTTCTCTATAACTATGTTTTACTGAGCTAACTCAAGACATTATGCTGTCTGAGATTACATGACAGCAATCTCCCTCTATTAGACTGACAGTTGATTCTTATGTCAGCACTGGTGATGGGTATCATAACTCACCCTCTGGAATCAGATTTCTAGGAATATACAGCTCCTGATGATAGTGGCCTCTCTGAGACCAAGGAGCTGGGGGCTGAGATAGTTGAAAGCCCTACTCCCCAAAAAGACATGGCAGATGCTGAGGACACACTGCCATCCTCTCAAGATCATCAAAGAGATAAGGAAAGATTATGTTGTTCCCAGCAGCTGTTAAACAGGAGACACTGACTCATTAAGCAGCTGGTGTCTTGAGACAGCTGCCTATAAATCTCCCAGCAGCTGCCTGGCATCTTTGTTGCTTGCAGCCATTCTGTCTTGGTGACTGGCAGTACTTTTCAGCGTTAGTGTTTTATTGACCTTGGACTGGCTTTGCTTATTGGCTTACTGACTTGTTGTAACAATTTCTGGACTGGCTGATAACCACTCTCTTGTTTCTCCCTTCATCTTGCTGAGTAACCTATGACTGTCTGGGACTAGATTAACTACCTGGCATTTATTGCACTCCAGCCACCTGATTCCTGGGTCACTTGTTGATTAGAGCAAACTAGAGACTCTGAACAGTTCTTGTACATACATTTGGAGTGCTTAGCCAGGACCATCCTGAGATGTTTTGCTGTTTGATGCCAAAAACAAGATGGCACCCTCCCACCATTCCACATACCAAAACCAAACAGGTCAGCAGCTGTATCTTACTTAAACACTTGTGACAGGACAATACTTGTATCTCTACCCCAAAACAGCAGTTTAGCATAAGGGAATGTAGGGAAGGCTACACCTGGAACATACCACTCCATCTTGCAAAATCTTGCCACTGCTCTGCAAGGCCCAGACTCTAGGGGTGTAAATCCTTAACTATTTCATGCTTGCATATAATGATGGAGTAATTACAGTGGTTTTCTCTTTGAACAGCCATCCAGTTTTCTCATAATATTTGAATGCCCCAAATCATTCTGCTGAAATTATTCAGTGGAGAAAAACACGTGGGGCTTTTTCTGCACGACAACTTGGCTTGCTGCACAGAATATAATTTTCCTGTTCAGGAAACAATATTTTATGCTTGGGAAACCCACTTTCTGTTAAAAACAACAACAGGTGCCAGAATTTTAGATTGGCTCCCTAGTTAAGGAGATTAATTAAGTAACATCCCCTGGCTTGATAATAAGAGTCCACCTTAAGAGCCAGCTATGAGATTGGGCAAAGGAGGTTCATTCATCTGGTGATCAGGGTACAAGGAGGATGACATTTCCAACCCCCTCTGACCAGTGAGTGAGGCTGCAACAAGGACTTGAAACAGGGCTCCTGCTTCTGATGGTTGAGGTACACGCTTACCTGATTGGGGGGGGGGGACATCCTTCTCTATGCTCCGATTGTCATCAGACCTTCTTCATCCCTTCTGGTGGTTGGCTCTTATGGTGGGTTGTGGGCTGCTGGTGTTAATGTGTGGTGTGGCTACATAGGATTAGTAAATATAGCAGTTATGAATCTTTAACAGCAGGTTATGAATCCATAACTACAATACTGAATACCAGCCAGGTTTTTTGTACAACCCCTCACCCCTCCCTGGCATGTTTGCCTCTGCAGAAGAATTCCTCTGCAACACTTCAGGAGTAAAGGATATTCAAATATCAAGTGCTAGGGAATTATGGGAATTGTTTTTTTCTGAGACATTGAGCCTTCTCTGTCAGAGAGCTCTGGTGCCACAATAAAATACAGTTCCCATGATTCCCTAACCCTAATCCTAACCCTAAAAGTGGACTCAATTTGCACTATTTCTGGCAGTCTGCAATCCCCCTTGGAGACAAGTGACCAATGAGGTGCCACAGGGTTCTATCCTGGGATCAGGGCTATTTAACATCTTTAGCAATGACTTGGATGAAAGAATAGAAGGCATGCTTATCAAATTTGCAGATGATACCAAATTAGGAGGAATAGCTAATATCCCAGAGGAGAGGATCAAAATTCAAAATGACCTTAATAGATTAGAAAGCTCGGCCAAATCTAACAAAATGAACTTCAACAGGGAGGAATGTAAGGTACTGCACTTAGGCAGAAAAAATGAAATACATAGACATAGGATGTGGGACACTTGGCTTAATAAGATTACATGTAAAAGGGGTGCTGTGTCCATTTCTGGGCACCGCAGTTCAAAAAGAATGTTGACATGCTGGAGCGTATCCAGGGGAGGGTGACCAAAATGGTGAAGGGTCTGGAAACCATGCCTTATGAGAGGAGACTTAGGGAGCTGGGTATGTTTAGCCTGGAGAAGAAACAGTTAAGAGGTAATATGATAGCCCTGATTAATTATTTGAAGGGGTGTCATATTGAGGATGGAGCAAGCATGTTTTCTGCTGCTTCAGAGAATAGGACCTGGAGCAATGGATTCAAACTACAGGAAAAGAGATTACACAAACACAAACACACTACAGGAAAACTCCAGGAAAAGAGATTCAACCTAAACTTCCTGAGAGTAAGAACTGTTTGACAGTGGAACACACTCCCTCGGAGCATGGTGAAGTCTTCTTTGGGGTCTTTAAACAGAGGCTGGATGGCCATCTGTTAGAGGTGTTTTGATTTTGAGTTCTTGCATGGCAGGGGTTTGACTGGGTGGCCCTTGTGGTCTCTTCCCACTCTACAATTCTATGATTCTAACATCTTAAGTGCATGCCTAATTGTAGCTTTTTATTTTCTCATAGGCATTAGGATCCATTTATGATTTGGAGCATCTGCTGCCATTCAGGCTCTTTCTGTTTACCCAAGAAGTAAGGAGCCCTAAGGTGTGGTAACACACACTTTTCCACTTGTGTGGCTATCAACTGATTTCCTGGGATAGTGCAACCATGCTGCAATCCCCACTAAGGTTAAGCCTCTTGACACAAATTCTGCCTTTGCTGATTCAAATAAAGTGATCTTGAGTTCATACGAAAAAGAGACAGTGCCCAAGCTACTGACATGTAGAAAAAGGCTAAATGAATTTTTTCTCTCTCTTACACTTTTGAGCTCTCCAGAGAGTCTCTTTGGGAAGCTCTTGTTTCGTATTTGAATTTACTTTGAGACAATCCATCTCTTTTTTCCTATCTATCTCAATAATGAGCTCTGACTGTTAGTGCAGTCTCTGCCCATTTGAGACAGTCCATCAAAATCTGTGCAACTGATGACTCATCTGCTTGCTAATCCTGCCGACTCAAGTAGAACTGACACCCTTTTCTACAAACACTGTTTAGAGCCATGCCAACCTTGTTTCCTGAGATTTCCTTCCCCCATGACCACGATACAGCACGATCTTTCAAGTTTCCCACCGGTAATGAAAACTTTACTTCAATCATTTTTAATGCAAACATTTCACTGACAACTATTCAGCAGTTTTTGTGGGTTTTTCGGGCTGTGTGGCCATGTTCTAGAAGAGTTTCTTTCTGATGTTTCGCCAGCATCTGTGGCTAGCATCTTCAGAGAAAAGTTTTCTCTGAAGATGCTAGCCACAGATGCTGGCGAAACATCAGAAAGAAACTCTTCTAGAACATGGCCACACAGCCCAAAAAACCCACAAAAACTATGGATGCTGGCCATGAAAGCCTACGACTTCGTATTCAGTAGTTGTCCCATTTGTCTGAAATAGAGAGTCACAATAATATTCTGAGGGATGTAGGAAGTCCTTACTGGATTCTCTCTTGTGAAGTTGGGCAGCTAGAATACCATCAAGTTACTTTTTGGAGTACAACTCAAAATCCACTGGCAGCATGATTACTTACTATTGTGACTGGGAGATTTTGGGACTCATGCTCGAAAAAAAGAACTTTGTTTCAGTATCTACATTAGTCATGTTGAGTTGACATTGATAGGTTGTTGTTCATTAAGATACAAACCAGACCTGCAACCAAATGTTGTAGTATATCTCAATCCTTAAGAGAATAAGTCCTGGCCAATGTCCCAGCCCACCACTCACTGTTTTCTGGTGTTCTCCAACTGATGCCTTACATTCTTTGGATACTGAGCTTAATCATGCCTCATAGGGTTGCTTTTGAGGTTTGAATCTTTCTTTGGTAGTTCTGCAAATCTTGGGGTTCATCTTAGCATAGTGATACATCTCCCTTATTTCTCACTGACCCCATTTTTGTTCCAGTCTTGTTGGCACTCATCACTTGAGTTTGCTCATAAAGAGAGTGATTTAGAACAATGACTTCATACATAAGGGTCATGTTGCGTTATTAATCAGCATGAATAATTGTGTGTGTCTGCATCAGCTGCTGTTTTCCAGGATGTGTCCTGGATCATTCATTTCTGTCTCCATCTTATCTGGTGCAGCATCTTTAATTAATCCCTCCTCTAATTTTTGTTCTACTGAAGTCATTACTGGCAGGCTGAAGTGCTTACCTACAAGCAGGGGTACTCAGTTTTTTCTTTCTTTAAGAGGAATGGTAACCAAAGGTATCTACATATCACAAACCTACTCACATGTAAATGCTTCAGCCTATCAACTAAAGATCAAGTGGTTTCACAAAGAGAGCAACAAGGTACAAAGTATACTCACTAATAAATAACTAAATGACACATTTTATCCAGAAATGGACAAGATGGAATGTGTCATTTACTAGAGAGTAAAAAGAATGCTTACTTTCATATGATTCCTACATAACTATGTTAGACTACACATGTGCAGAATTTTGTAGGATTGTTCTGCAAGAAGGCATAATAATTTGTCCCTCAGCCCAGCTTTCAAGAGTTAAATCTGCTGGGTTTAAAGAAGTAGTTTGTGGTACAGTATCTCACAACACATTGTACTCCATATTAAAATATTGTAGCACTTTTTCATGGGGGAACTCTTCAAAGAAACTAATTGTGATACACAATCTAGTTCTTTATAGCCCTTTCCACAACTGTTGTCTGAGAAATGTCTTTTATAATGATAATCATAGTTGCTAGATCATTATGTTTTTAAAGAAGCTGTGTATTGGCCAGAGCTTAGAAAAATTATTTTTTGGACTACAATCCCCAGAATTATCATGGCCAGCTGTAATTGTAGCCCAAGCTGAATCCAGAAGTAGTTTTCCCAGGCCCTGGTGTTGGCACACATTCTGTACCAGCTGTTGAACTCATTATAGAGTTGGATTTAGTCATAATTTTGTTTTGACCCCTAAATCTCACAGTGTAAGGCCATCTGCTGCAAAGTTAGAACATTTGAGGGAAATCTTCCTGGATCAGACCAAAGGTCTGTCTAGTTCATCACCCTATTTCCCACCGTGGCCAATTAGATGCCTCAGAGAAGCAGGATATAAAGGCAATAATTCCCTCCTGCTGTTGCTTCCCAGCAACGGGTCCTCAGAGGTAGGCTGTCTCTGAAACTGAAGTTATATGCAGCCATCATGACTAACAGCCATCCATTGACAAAACTTATCCTCCATTCATTTGGCTGGAAACTTTATAAGCACCAGCAATAAAGTGATCTAAGCACTACCACTTGTGATGAGAATTCATTAGGCCAGAAGTAGGCAACCTGTGTCTTTAAAATGTTTTGGACTACAAAACCCATGTCCATTAGCCATGCTAGCAGGATCTAGCTAGCTTCTGGGCACAATTCAATGTGCTGGTGTAAAGCCCTATGTGGCTCAGGTCCAGGCTATCTGGCAGACTCCCTGCCCCAAGATCCTCAGAAGAGGTCCTTCTCTTAGTCCCACCATTGTCCCAGCAGTGGTTGGTGGGAACATGAGATACAGCTTTCTTGGAAGCTGTCCCTGGACTCTGCAGCTCTGTTCCCAGGGAGGGTAGAATGGCCCCTTCCATGCTGCCCTTCCATCAGCAGATGAAGTCCTTTTTATTTTAACAGGTTTTTAAAACAAAGTTTTAAAAGAATGGGCTGAGGGTGCTATACTGTTTTAAATGAAACTTTTACATTGCTGTATTTTAAATTGCATTTTTATCTATTTAAGTGCAAGTTTAAATGGTCTTAATAATATGAATAGTTTGACAATTCACCATTTAATTTGATCTGAAAACTGGAAGCTTCCTTGAGTCCCAGTTTTATGAGAAAGAAAGAGAGGGGCCCGTTTTATTTCCCTCCCACCCTCTTTCTCCTTCCCCACATATTTGCCTTTACGTACCACCTAAAAAGTTCCAGTTGTAGCAATCTTTCTCTGTATGAACATTCTACCTGCCAACAGCTAACGCCTACACGGGTCAGTGTTCAAGTGTGTACAGAAATAAAAGGGCATCCATTATACCACATGTAACCTATTTTATATCATCTGATATTTGACAAATTTCTCCTGGCCACTTTAGGGGTTGATGCTCACAAGCACTGTCTCAAGTATTGTTAAAAGCAGTGTACTGGTTGTACTGGTTTGGGGGAAAAACTCTTGCAGGTACTAACTCTGCAGGACCTTGCAGACTGAAGGCTTTAAAAATGGACAATTAACCAGAGTGACTCCATGTACGAATGAGATAGGACAAACCAGAATAGACTTCTGACCTCTGCAACTACAACAAAAAAGTGAGCTGTAATAGAGTAAGTCCCACTTACATCATTGTAATTCACTAACAGGATGCCAGCCATTAACATTTTTTGGACGACAACTCCCTAAATACCCCAGCCACTGACCAAGCTGGCACCATTAAAACCAACCTGCCATGGCACTGTCCTATGGAATTTTGGATTGGCAGGTATTTAGAATTCTCAGCCAGACAGCTTTAGTTTTTCACCAAACTACAAACCCCAGGATTTCACAGGATGGAACTTTGGCTATAACTATATAGTGTGAAAGGGCCACTTGGTCTAACTATATAAACAGGTTGATCCAAAAGTTATTGTCATGTTTCAGGTGGAAAGGTTTGTACGGGCACATTATAGCGGAATTGTCTCATTCGTGGGATTTCTGAACACATAAAACTACTGAACAGTATTACCCATTTCATCATACTGGGATTTTTGGTCATGTTATCATATCAAAGATTATAATATCAAATATTTTTACCTCTTCTGCCCCCACAATGCCGATGTTAAAGGTTTAATTTGTAATTGTGTTGCAATCAATTATCCAATGGGAAAATGGCAAATCATCTCATTACATAATAGATTTCTATTTATGCCATGGCACTCGCATTTGATCTGTTGATTTCCTGAGGCTTTTTGCTTCATATGGATTCTGACATGCTCTCTTCCAATCTGCTGTGCATTTAAAGGCCACTTGGCTAATGTCAAACAACAACAGTCATTATCCTAAAAGCACCAGTCTGCTAAGCATCTCAAAGTATTGAGAGTTCCAAATAAATATTTTGATATAAATTAATCCTTCTGTATAAACCTTCTGCTAAAGAGCAGCTGACTTAGGCAGAGTGAAGCCACTGACTCAGACAGGAGTAACAGCTCACCAATTATTCCTCCTGAGTCCCTTGGTTATTTTCCTCTGTTAGAGAACAGAGTGTTTGCCACAAGATCTATCCTCCATATCCTAAACTACACTGGTGCCCTTAAGGATGCAATTGTCAGTGTTGAGATAATATTCAATGGCCAGTCCACTTGGCTTCTGTACATGGAATGGTGGTTTTGGTGGAGAAGGCATCTTGTCCATTCCCCCAGGCAGAATATGTCAGGCCAGCCTCATTGTAGGGGGTTCTAGGTAAGATAAAAGGATGTTAACTTTTCACAACAAATAGTTTACATAAGGGACTCCCTCCACAACTGGCCACTAACAGAATGCTTTAAGAGGAAAGCACACAAGTTAATGGAGTATAAGGGTCATTAATAGCTACAACTCATGTCGGTTATATAGAACTGCTGGGTTTAGAGGCAGTGTTATGTGATTGTAATAATTATGCCAAAAAGACAAATAGATCCTTGAACAGATTAAGCTTGAAATCCCCCTGGAGGCCAAAATGATCAATCTGAGGCTGTCATATTTTGGACACATCATGAGATGGCACGACTCATTAGAAAAAAAACACAATAATGCTAGGAAAGGTGGAGGACAGTAGAAAGAGTGGAAGACCGCATACTCGGTGGTTGGACTCAAGGAATTCATGGTTATGAGTTTGCAGGATCTGAGCAGAGCAGTGAGGACGGGGGTCTTGGAGATGCCTCATCCACAGGGTCATCATGCGTCAAGGTTGACTTGAAGTCAGTTAACAACAACCACCATAAATAATTATTGTAATTTAGGCAGGAATACAATTCCTCTTTCTATGGTACTTTGACCTGATGCTACCCATTCTGCTGTCTAACTTCAAGCCTTGAAACTGCCCCTTTATGTTTTCTCTTTAAACTGGATTGAGACTGGATTCAGATAACTTCATACTATAAATCAGGACACAAGGTCAACTTAGCAAAAAGGGCCAATGTGAAGAAAAATTTGGGGAGGTTTTCTTCAGGTGGCTGTAGCAGCTTCTGCCAACTCCATCCTTAATGACATGAAGTTTCCTCAGGCCTTCTCCAAATTTCTTCACATTTTGAGCAAGATATGGCTAACAATATCAGACAATATTGCAAACATCCTTTGGAAGGCACATCTCCACTAAGCATCTAAATGGTATTGAGAGTTAAGTGCTGAAGAAGGCTGAAGTTTTGGTTTTAGACTAATATGTTAGTAGTCACTGTAATATCTATATATCTGTAGCTGTACCCATGCAGCTCATTAAATATCGTTGTAGTAGCAAGCTGAGCCATGAGGGTCCTAATCTATGTGTAAATCAGAGGTGGGGGCCTTTTATATGTGGGCTAGATGTTGTCAAGTGAGGGACTTTGACTGCTGATATCACTGAGTCCCTTGTTGGAGCACTGCACATTCTTCAGGTGGTACCTCAAGGATCTGGCTTTACACCTCTTTCAGCTTTCCTGCATCAACATAGGTGAGGAAGGGATTTCATCTCAGGGCTTGGAAGTTCTCAATTCTTGAAGTAAATGGACTGCTGGATCAAAATGGCAACCATTTAAATGCCAGGGACAATGCTCATGAAATAGTCTGGATGTCTTTTGTCTTGCAGTGGGACAGTCTTAAACTCAAAATCTGTGTTGCAAATGATATCAATAGGATTCTTTGCCAACGTCTATGTTTTAACTGTGCCTTTGGAGTAAAGAATCATATTTGTATCATTTTAATCCATCCAGTTTAATTTAAAAATATAGAAAACCATCTATACCGTCACAAAACTGCCACAAATAACTTCATTACAATCTTGCTTTACAGGGAGAGACAGCATTTACCACAGAGTATATCAAAACAGACATGGATGATATTTCAGTACAGTCTTCTAGGAATATACTTCGTTATAGATATTGCACAGTCACAGGAATGTGCTTTTTGGTCAAAGTAAACTAATCCAGAAACTGATCCCAGTGTACTGTATATAGTATAATGTAATAGCCCCATTCTTACATGCCAGCTATTTTACTAAAGTCTACCAGAGCTTTCTGGCGTCAGGCAAACTCTTAAATAATAGAAATATGAAATGCGCTTAATTCTGATTTCATTGCTTGCTATACTGGTGGAAAATTTGAAAGGTAGGTTAGGTAGCCTATCCCATTTCTCTGTCCTAAATAACTGTGTTCACTATGCATGACTATGGCATACACCATTATAAATTGATTTAGACTAATATAGGGGGGTTGCAGACTGCCAGAAATAGTGCAAATTGAGTCCACTTAAAGGGTTAGGGAATTATGGGAACTGTATTTTATTGTGGCACCAGAGCTCTCTGACAGAGAAGGCTCAATGTCTCAGAAAAAACAACAACACAATTCCCATGATTCCCTATCACTAACCCTAGCCTAACCCTTAAAGTGGACTCAATTTGCACTATTTCTGGCAGTCTGCAACCCCCCATAGAAACTGTAGAAGTAATGCACAACTGTCATTACTCCATCCTGCAGAATCCTGGGATCTGTAGTTTTGTGAGGCATCAGCACTCTTGGCAGAGAATCCCAGGATTCCATAGGATGGAGCTATGGCACTTAAAGTGGTGTCAAACTGCATTATTTCTACAATGTAGATGTAGCCTTAGACTTGGTTTCCTAGGCCATATCCTAGATGGAAGAAACTGGGGCCCTCTATTTGTTGGACTCTAACTTCCAGCACATCTTGCCATTGGTCATATGTACCTGAGTCTGAAGGAAGCTAGAGTTCAACCTCTGTAGAGTCAAAGGTTCCTGGTACATCCCAATGCACAACCCACTGGGAATTCATCCTGTCTACATCCCACACAAGAGAACAGAAACTGCTCAAAGGAATGGGAACTGAACCTCAAAATTACTTTCTCTGCCAAATGTTCCTTCTAGGCTCCAGAGACTGCATCTTATTGCCAAAAGTTCTTAAACCAGACAAATTAACAGGATTGCTAGGGTGGATTATAACAGTTCTGTGTGGGACAAATTGTGGTTCCTGAGTCACATGACTTTGAGTTGATACAAGGTTCACAACTGGAACCATAGTAGAAATAGTTTGGACACTCATCTGTGTTTAAAATAAGACAAGTGAATAGTCTTTTTTTTTTTTTAAATAAAATTGTAGGTCCATTTCCCTATTTCAGTTGCTATCTTGTATTTACAATTGTTATGAACAACCATTTCATAATTTATATGTATGGCCATTGCCATTTAAATTAATAGCCTGTGGTAATATCCCGCCCCCCCCCCCCCACCCAATGAATTTCCAGATTTATATTGAGGCTGCCATGGATTGTCTTGCAGAAGACACAATACTTTTGTACTTCTCTCCTTTGTTCATTCTTTATTCCTTTCATGCTAGTCTGATAAACTTTCATTGATAGGAATTGACTTTGGGTAGAATCATCATCTTAAGAGGGATATTTTCCAGAAACTTTTTTTCAGTGGAACAAAAATTAAAATGTTCATAGTCTTTCATATGCCAAGTGGAAGTGGGTATCAGAACAGGATCTGAAGAAGTGCTGTGAAGCCATCAGTCATGATTTTAGAATAGCACTTGACTTGATTTAAGTAGTATATCTCCATTTAGATGGCTTTGTTTTTATTGGTCATCCTTAAAGTACATTGAAATCAACCAGACTTAAGCTAGCTGTGACTGACTTAGGTCCCACTGATTTCAATGGGCATACTTTAAAGTTCCTAAACTCCACTTTAAGAATGAGTCCACAATGGGTATATTTACAAGTTCTTAACATATGCCCATTGAAACCAATAGGTCTTCAGTGAGTTGTGACCAATTTAAATTTTGTTGAGTTCTGTGGATATACTTTAAGAACAGCTAAGTCTGGATGTAGCCTATTATATATTCATTTTCCTGCAAAAATCAAGAGTTGCAATATAGCATAACCTCCCCTCATCCAGGCAATTTGTAGATATGTTGGACTACTAATCCCATTCACCTCAGATAGCAATGGTCACAGATAACAGATATTTAGTCCACAGCATCTGGAGAGTGCTAGGTTGAGGAAGTCCAGTAGATCCTAAGCATGAAATGCAAGCACCTGACTTTACAATGCACCATACTTTATAGCAGGTCTGGCCCTCCCATTAGGCAAAACAGGATATCCACCTCAGGCAATGGAGAATCAGAAGCAGTGAACTGCTAGCAGCAGCCCCACTACTGCAACTCTGGAAAATTTCACTTTCCAGAGCTGACAGGAGGACCTCACAGCTAAGCAGTGTGGGGAGGATTCTCTGGAAAATGGATTGTACTGTTCATTACAGCTGGTTCTGAGGCTCTCTCTTGTTCTGAGTGTGACACAGCACATGTTGCAATAATAGACCTGGTGGCAATGCAAGCAATAATGGTGTGTACATGTGTGTGTCTGCATATACTTCTCATCCCACATATGGGTATAGGATAGGCCAAGTTGCCATACAAGGTAGGAGCCCAGAATGTTTCTGTCTTATAGGAGAAAACAGGAAGTCTCTGTACACACTCAGTTCTGGGCTATTGCCAGGAAATGGTAAAAGCCACTTACATAATGAAGGATCATTATTGGTGTTTTAACAGTTCAGGATAATATCTCCGATCTCTGGTATGGCTAAGCTCCTTCTTGTTGACTTTCAAACAAGTAGCAACATGGATTAAACAGCACAAAGAATGAATACAGGAAATATGGTATTGTATTATTTACTGAAGGAAATAACAAGTAAAAATTATGTTGCTGTTGTTTAAAAAACAGATACCATACAAGAATTGACATGAAAATGTAAAGACCTGTATTATAAAGGTGGTACCTGAATAGGTATCTGAAAAAACCTGAAAATGCTTTATTGAACCTTACCATGATTCAAGTGCCTCTGCCCATGTGGTACATGAAAAATGACGTATGGCAAAGTTCACAATGCAATGTCCATACAAAAGCTGAGCAGATGTTTCAGTAGCTCAGTATGTATTTCCCCTTTCCACCCAAAGGAGTATTTCACTGGGAGTTTTTAAAAATATTTATCTTTTCCTAGTCAAGAAAGGAACGGGTTTTGTTATTAAAGAAACCACGGCTCCAAGAGGCAGGTAAAGGAATGGTCCTGCATTTAAATGAACTGCTTTCCCTAGACAACATAAACATTTATTTTAATATTAATGATTACTTTACAACTTAATGGAAATATGCTGCAATGCAATCTATTTCCATTGTCTGGATGACCAAAAAGGGGGGGAAAAAGATGCACTCTTAACAATCACAAGAGCCTGCCTTGTGTTAGCTATAAAAAAAATATATTTTTAATATATATATTTATTTATATATATATATTTATGCAATTACTATGTGCATTAAACAATATTTCTACATGAATCTGCAGGGACTGCAAAACTTTTAATATTTATCTAGGACGGGGGGGGGGGGGGGGGGACCAGAAGGTTATTCTCAAGAGACTTGTGACCAAAATGCCAATGGTTAGCAATGATAACACTTCATACCATGTTTCCTCCCTTCCAAAGACTGTTTCCCCCCCCTCCTAGCACCAGCTAGACATGTTCATATTTACCATTTCTGTTTCAACATGGCCACAAGCACTATTTCTGAAAATAACAGCCAAATTCCCATGCAGAATCCCTTAGATGTATGCCCTGTTGAGCTCAGTGGGGCTTACTACCAAATAAGTGATGCATATCATTGCAGCTTCGGTCTCATTTTTGTGAACACTGAAACTGAATATTAGTCCAATTATTTACTCCTATTTGACAGCCCAGTTTCACCACAGTGAAAAACCTTCTTGCTTTCAAAACAAAACAAAATGTTCTGACACTTTTTCAACCATAGACCTATAGTTGTGAGTAGAAAAACAATGTTACTGTTCAAAGAATATAAGCCTAAAGAATAGAAGAAATGCTCTGCTATCTCCAGGTATATGCTGTGCCTATGGAATGGGGCAGAAATGCTATTATTTGTGGAAGTATAGAAAACTGCCAAGCTATGTTATCTGCATCGGACTGATATCACCAGCAGTATTGTCAATGAGGAACATTGTTTCCAGGCATGAAAGGACACTCATTTGTAACAGTTCTTTTTAAAATCTCACATCTGTGTTGGATCAAACAGGGAAGCACTGTTAAGGACTAAAGCTTTCCATTCATTTCCTGGATTACTCTAGATCTCCTATACCTAGACCTAGAACATCATGGCAAATGCATCCATCATTCTCATATTGTATTCAGAGGTACATGAGCGAATTATTGTATGCCAATCTGCTCTGAAAGGGAAAAAAAAAAAAACACCTCTCACTGAAAGGGTCACCAGGTATCCATATAGTTCTTTTTTTCCCTCTTAGAGAAAGTTTATCCAGAAATCTATTCTGCCTCTTCCACTTGGCTTGCAGTTTTGGTTTCCTTTTCTTGAATGAGAGACTAATGTCTTAAGTCTTCTGTAGGCCAATACTTGTGAACAGCCTGAGAAACCCTAGCACTGCTCAGATATGATGAAGCCTTCCTTTTCGCCAACAGGTTCCACTTCGGCATATGCAGGGTGTCCAGATCCTCTCCGAAATTTCATGGCAGGCCACCTGCTTGGGCGACGCTAGAAGACCAGACACAAAACAAAGATGTCAGAATCTTGGGACAACATTTTGCCAAGAGCTTTGGAAAAGTTACTTCTGGGACTACAACTCCCAGTCTCTCCATCCAATATGGACAATGGTCATCCTGGGTGGGGATGAATAAAATAATGGAAAACTCTTAGTCGGAATTAGCAATCTAGCAGAAAAAGTTAATTTAAGATACAAGCAATGCCTGCATGAATAGAAAGTGACCCTTCCCATGCACATTTTTTTTGGAGGGGGGAGGTTAGGGGAGGGCAAAAGGTGCTTTCTAACTGTATTGCTTTACATTTACTTTTATTTACATAAATACATTGGATTTATACATTGCTTTTCTCCCAAACAGTGGCAATAAAACCAGTAAAACAATACAAATAATAGAATATTAAGAGTTGGAAGGGCCCACAAGGTCCGTCCATTCCAACCCCTTGCCATGCCAGAATACATAACTAAAGTAGTGGTGAAAGATACCCATCTAACCTCTGTTTAAAGACCTCCAAAGATGGAGAGTCCACAGTCTATTCCACTGTTGAATAGCGATTACAGAATGGCCACTGGCTAGAGATTCTGGGAACTGAAGTCCAAAAGGAGGAGCAAAGACTGACAACTCTTGTATGCTAACTTTTCCCTACACAATGTGAAGTAAATCACATCAATCCCAGGAGGCTTGTCCATAAAGCAGATTAAAAACACAAAATAAAAGGAAACCCAGGTTATCTGCCAAAGTCCTGGCTGAATACAAAGGTCTTTGCCAGTGGAAGGAGAAGGAGGAGAGAGTCAGTGTAGCTCCCTTTGCAAGGAGTTTCACAGCATGGCAGGACCCACCAAGAATGCCCTTTCTTGCATCCCCAGCAAACATCATCCCCCAAGAGGAAAACCTCCCCAGAGGATTTCAGAGTGTAGGACAGTGGTTCCCAAACTTTGGTTCTCCAAGTGTTCTGGACTTTAACTCCCAGAACTCCCAGCCAGCTTGGCCAACAGTGATGAATTCTGGGAGCTGAAGTCCAAAACATCTGGATGACCAAAGTTTGGGGACCACTGGTCTAGGATAATTCACTGACTCCTGTTCTGAAGGGTCGCCTGATATGCTACTGTCAGACCAAAATATGGAACTAAATAATGGCTTCTAATGGCAAGCGGTTCAGGCAAGGCAGCAATTTATCATCCTATGTGTTTAACGTATGTGCTGAACATATTATATGTAAGGCAAGATTAGTATCAGATGAAGGAGGCATGAAAATTGGACGAAGGAATATGAACAATCTAAGATATGCAAATGACACCATAATACTAGCCAAAAAGAGCGAAGAGTTGGAATGATTACACAGGCTTGCAAAATTGAGGGTCATAAAAACTTTTTTCAAAAAAGTATGCTGATTTTATAGAAATTTGGCATTCTGAATCCAAAAATGAACTCAAATTTGCTCCATCACATAGTTTTTTCCACAGCACTTTGATATTTTAATGTTGTAATATGTGACTGAATGAACTAATTGTGCAAAGAATTGCCCTACAAAGAGTAAGAAAGAGGTTGAAGACTTCTGACAGACTTTCAAAACACTTTAATTTGCTGATATGAAACACAAAAATCCATTCAATAGCACTAAAATTGCATTGAACATCAGCGTCTAAATCTGAACACTGCAAAATCAGACTAAGACTAAGAAACCAGAAGACTAAGACTTGGAAGGCAGCTATGAAGGAACTAGACAAGATCCTGAAGTGTCTGGGTATATCACTGAATATTAAAGTTAGGAGTCTCCATACCACAGTATTTCCCATTTCTATGTACAATTGTGAAAGCTAGACACATGAAATGTGGTGCTGGAGAAAAGTTCTACAGATACTGTGGACTGCTAAAAAGGCAAATAAATGGGCTCTAGAGCAAATGGAGCCTGAATTTTTCCTAGAAGCCAAGATGACTAAACAGAGAGTTTTGGACATATCATGAGAAGTCAGGATTCACTGAGAAGGACAATAATGCTTGGTAAGGTAGAAGGCAATAGGAAAAGAGAAAGACAATATTACAGATGGATAGACTCAATCAAGGAAGCTGACCCTGCATCTTCACAGAGCTGTTAATGACAGGGTGACCTGGAAGTCTTTCATTCATAGTTGTCAAACTTGACAACAACAATATGCATAACTACCCATTAAGAAGGTGAAGATTCAGCAGTTGTAGGCAAACAAGAAGTGGAAGTGATCTGTTATGCACATGCCACATGGAGATAAAGATTACGGGATAAGTGATGAAGATTGGTTACAGAATGACTGAACAGATGTGTTCACTGGGGTATAATGATTTCCACATATTACACAAGCACAAGAATATGGGGATATTGGCATTTAAGGGCTGTTTGCCCCTCACTACTGAGGAAACCGAAAAGCTTATTGTCATGCCTTATAAGGAGTTTATAAGGAGCTATATAATTTTTATGTATGCCAATAATGCAGTACATTTCACCTATTATCAAATACAGTCACAGCAATTATGAGCACCATGTATGCTCTGGTTTTTGTTAGTTTGCTGAAACTCCCAATAATTTCTACATATCCATTTCCTTCCATGAGCTTGTTCCACAATAAGCTAATAATATCAGAAGTGTAATCATTTCAGGGATGAATTGTTTCCTCCAGCAATACAAACAGAAAAGGTGTCTGAAATAATTCTGCGTATTGAAAGGCTTGCTGAGGCAGAAGCACAGCAATTTATCATGGGATTTCCATTATTTTAAACTGCTTTTAGGCCTAAAATGGCAAAACTACCTCTCAGCATTCTCAAAGGGATGCTTTAGCTGTGGCTCTCTTGCATCACAAGAGATTGGACTACATGGCCTTTGAAGTCAATTTTATGTTTCCACAATTCAAAGTAGTATTAGGGATCATTATGAGGCTTGTAGGGGGGTTGCCGGCAGGCGGCTCTAGGCCACCCCAGGAAGCAGAAGATCAGGGCTGCAGCTACTGCACGCCGCTGCCCCAATCCTCCCTTTTGCCACCCTAAAAGGTGCGTGGCTCTTTCTTGCCCCTTCCAGTGCAGCGCGTCAGGCCGCTGCACCGGGAGGAAGTCCTGACGCCATGCGCTGTGCATAATGGTGTGCGGCATCAGGACGTCGTTGGGCTGGGGTTCAGGTATCTCTGCTTCCAGGCTGGCCCTTTGGGCTGGTCTGCAGAGGGCCATAGTTTTCTGAGGGCACAATACATCCATTACACACAATGATCAGGTTAAGTTAACTGTGTTCCTTATAAGCATCTCCAAGGCCAAAACAGTCCATGGCAGGAGGTGGCATTCTAGGGACTATGATGGAGGTTCTCAAAATACAGACCTTCTGGTTTCAAGTAGCCATGTATTTCCCACACAGACTGTCTATTATGGATGTTTTACAATATAATTTTAAGCATGCTTGCTCAGAATTAAGTTGCATTCTGTTGAATTACATTTATTCCAAAGTATCCTATCCTTGGAACTTGAAAGGCAGGGGGAAGGAGGGAGGTGACAAAGAATCAGTAGCACCTTTAAGATTAACCTAATTTATTTCAGTGTACACCTCTGTGGATTTCATTCTACTTCATTCTACTTCATTCCACTTCTTCAGTGCATCTGAAGAAGTGAATTGTAATTAATGAAAACACATGTTGAAAATCTATAAAAAATCATGACCATTTAATTTGGCCAAACAGCACCGTGTATTGATAATATGTAAAATTTAAATGTTAAGCATCAGAAAAATAGGACATGAGCCCCCCCCCGCCCAAACCAGGTATATTCAAACACTGCAGTTCTGCCCAAAACCCTGCAGTGAAATTCCACTAAAAATGGGGCATGTCCAGATTGTAGCACAACCTAATTATTAGCCAAATTATACACATATAAACACACATGGCCCAGAATTTTACTGACATACTACAGTGTCCTCACTATACTTGTGAGGTGTAGTGGCAGCAGGAAGTGAAATGACACAGGCGCTGAGGTGATGGAGGAAATAAGACACTGAAGAAATCTCAGAGTGGAGATTTCATTTACCTTCCTTTGGCTCCATTGCACTATTGTGGCTGTTCACATGTGTGTCCCACTAAGCTGCCTGGTGCATCCACTGCTGCCGTGGGTCACTTTGCCATGTGGTCAGAAAAGATGCCTAGCCTCGATCACATGGCTGGGCGCCTTGTTCTGAGCTCAGAGCAAGTGACTGGTGGCAATGGCAGATGTGCTGGGTGGCTCATCAGGGTTACAATAGAGCACTCTGGATCTTTCCAGAAGATCCAGAGTAAAAGATAAGTTTTTAAAATTCAGTTTAAGAGTGTTAGAGCCCAGTTCTAGTGCTGAATGCGCCAGATGTTGGCCTGTCTTTCCACACCAGAATTGAGGGTCCAGCTGTGCATCATCCAGACTCCATGCAGAGAGGATATGGGGAGGCCTGTATATATGGCTTATGCAGACAAGTCTACAGTCTTCCTGCAACTCTATATAAGCAGTGGTTGAATGTCTGTAGAGGGAATCTCTTCTACCTGGACAAAATCTCCTACACAATTGGGAACAGTGACTCAAACTGTGCAGGAAGCTGATCTGAGTAGAAGAGGCATCCTGCTGCTTCTACAGCAATCAAGCAATGGAAGGAAAGGCCCTGAGGGTGGGTGGAAAGGGAAAGGGCCATCAGGTTTGTCTCTCCCACACATGACAGTAAGTTTTTGCTTTCTATAGAGGCCCGGCCGGCCACCGTGCGAACCGAATGCTGAGTGAGATAGGCCTTTGGCCTGATCCAGCAGGGATTGTCTCATGCTCTTGCAATCTGCTCTCAGAGAAGATAAGCAGATTATAAAAATAATTATTAAAATAAGATTGAAAAGCTTTCTTTTCTTTTCTTTTCTTTTCTTTCTTGCAGAAAGTAGCAATCCTGTATATTGTATTGTACTCTTATGACTGTGTCTGGCAAGGTAAATATCTCTGACTTAGCAAAGAGAGCAAATATTCTGAACATTCAATAAGGGCACTTTAAGTTAGATGAATTATTTCTGTCATTCCTGGTCATTCCATGCATTTAACAGGTACTAACCATGAATCATGGCAGACCTATTACTATGATGAAATACTACCAAGATGAATCAAATACCAGCTGAAGACTACTTTACCTCAACAATTATTTGCAGAAGTCTTGATTCCTTAAAACCTGTCACTTCACACCTCTTGGTAGGTGGTGGGGAAGTCATGCTCAAGTGCACTGCCTTTTCATGGGTTTGAGATACAGCCTCTGCCTGATATTGTATTGTCCACCAAAAGGGCAAACATTGTAAATTAAATCACAGCAATAACAACATGACAGAAGACAAATGCCTCTGCTTAACAGGACTCTGAGAATTCTCCTGCTTATGGGAAGCAGTCCATCCCCTGACCTGTAAAAGAAGGCACCTATGGCTTACCTCAATAAAGAAGAGACTGGCTGCTGATGTTGGATGGTGGTACATGTAAACTGTTACAAGTATTGCTGCTGCTACTATTAGGACCAATATGAAAATGCCAACAATTAAGCCAGTATGAAGTGTTCCACTTTTTCTCTCTGCTGTACTGTCATCTGTTGAGGCTGCAAGAAAAGAGTATGGGTTCAGCTTAGCAAGCTTTCATTTTATTTTCTCACTTTTCTGCACATGCAACCCCTTAGGTGCTATGGACACATGAAGTGTTGATGAAAATAATATTTCCAGATGTTTTATTATTTCCCTCTCAATGAATTATATTAATATCCACATTTGGAAATGCAACTAAAGCACTCTAGCATTGTCAAATTAAACTAAGGGATGTAAGGGACTGATTTTTGTTTTCCTACTACTTTTGTTCACACTTTCCTATAGATATGCACTAATTGAATTTCATTTAGAAAGTCATATGCCATCATGTCTCATAGCCTTCAGGTTAAGAGCTGTCACAAATCCTTCAGAGGAAGAGTCAATTAAATCTGGGAAATATGGAGCATCATTTTCCAAAGTTCTCTGCTATTGCAGAGCAGATGTCTATTAAATGGCTCTCAAATATTTTGATCTGATGAGAGCTTACGTACCTTATAAAATTTTGCTGAAAGCCATCACTTTGTTAAGCTTCACAGCAATGTGTTCTGCATGGTAACAAGTGCTTGCAAAGAAGAAAGGGTCATAATGGAGCAAGCATGTCCTAAAGCATATCCATTTCTGCCCAAACTATCCCACAAAAACTCAGATTAACACTGCTGTCATCTAGTTTAGTACATTTTAGTTAGTTCATTAGCATCAAGCTGCAGATGGCTAAGGGCACTTCCAAGTTTGAGCAGTCTATGCAATTGGAATAGTTTCCAGCTGGAAAAAGATAGCTAAAAATTAGCAGTGGATTGCTCAGCTTGTTATGACTTAATTAAAAACTCTGCAAAGGCAGTTCAACCAAAACTGTCATATAGCAGAAGAGATGAAGAATGAAAAGAAAGTTGACATTCTGAAGTATCATTCAATGCTGCTTCCACTATTGATGCCAAGACCTAAAAGCCTGTATCAACCAGCAGTGGGAAACCTTGGTCCTCCATATTTTGAATTAATTCCATGTGATAATGGGCTCTTCCATTAACTGGGAAACACAGCAATGAGGTATGATCTTTCCTCCTTCAGGTAATCAAAAGGTTAATGATATGATGGGTTAGGTTACATTTATTAGGGTCAGTATCATGGTGGAAACTGTTTAAATACCCTAAAGGCACCAGATCCCATCTGGTCATGTAAGTTACACAGGGTCAGTTCTTAGTACTTGGATGGGAAACTGCCAATGAATATCAGGTGCTGTAGGCTTTATTTTTAGAGGAAGGAATTGTCAAAACCACTTCTGAGTATTTGTTGCCTAAGAAAACCCTATGAAATATATGAGGCCACCATAAGTTGACAGGTGACTTGAAGACCATGAGATCATGAGACCCCAATGAGGTAACAAGTTTGTGAGAAGTGTGAAAGCTCTGTGATGCTTCCAAGATGAGAGGATATAAAACACAGTGCCATGAGGTGCAAGAGTCTTCTAGAGACTGATGGAACTGATAGAGAGGCGCTACCTGTCTCTCTCTGTCCCTAGGGAAGCTTGATCTTAGGCTGGAAAAAGAGGTCCAGATTCCCAGCTGTCCCTGAATATCCAAAGATCCAGAACACCATCTGTTCAGATCCAGAACACCAACACCAGAACACCAAAGATCCAGAACACCAACTTCTCCTAAGTAATGCCTCAAGAAAGATGCATCCATGTACAAGATATCCATTTGCTAGCTTAAGGGCCTAAGCAGACTGCAAGAAATAGTGCACATTAAATTGAGGCACTGCCCTGGCTCAGTGCTAGGGAATCATGGGAACTGTAATTTATTGTGGCACCAGAGCTCTCTGACAGAGAAGGCTCAATGTCCCAGAAAAAAATACAGTTCCCATGATTCCCTAGCACTGAGCCAGGGCAGTGCCTCAATTTAATGTGCACTATTTCTGGCAGTCTGCTTAGGCCTCATGACTGCTTACTTAGAATAAAAGCTTCCCTTAAAATATCTCTTCCTTCCCATTCTCTCTTCCTGTGCCTTGTGCATTGTGTGCACATATGTGTGTGTATAGGATTCTCATCTCCCATGGAAGGGGATGGAAATTCTCTGAAGAGTCAGAGGTGGGGAAAGGTGTAAATTAAAACCCTTAATGACTTTCCACTAAATTACTGAGTCATAGGGTGTATTAGTGGGTGGTGGCAACAAACAGAACTTGGAGGTCCCCTTTCCTACTCAAGTGCAGGAAATGGGATCAAGTCTGTTACTCTTGGTATCATTGGTCCCAACTGGCCAGGGCTTTGGGGAATTGACTTCTAAAATATCTGGAGGAGTAAAGGTCTCCCAAGCTTGGTTTAATGGTTAGGATTTGGGTTCTTTTGGCTATCATGGGAAGACAAAAACATTTTCTAAGTATTCAAAATTATCCAAAAATCACTGCATTGCCCTTCCTAGTATACAAATATGTGTGAGTTATATTTCTTCATAGTAGGATGCCAGTAAAATCAAATGTATTATGCAAATATAGTCTACAGACTAATTACAAAATGATTGCAGTTAGCCTAAATTGCATACATACTTCAGATAATCTGCTGCTGATTCAGAGTGATTACACATATCCTGTTGTGAATTTGCTACAGATTTTAGTAACTACAACCAAAAAATTAGCTGGCCCCATAATAAAAATGCCTGCAATCTACTAATAATAGACTGATAACAAAGCCCTCTAGTTAAAATTAAGATAGTGAATAGAAAAGCTTTTAACGAAAGCCAAAAATTCTCTTTCCTTAGACTCACAAAGATATAGATGTTTTGATACAGGAAGAGAGTTTGGGGAAGTTACTTCTTTGGATTAAAATTTACAGAATCCTCCAATCAGTATGGCCATTGTTCATTCTCTGAGCAGTAATAAACCCACCAAGGCCCCATTCACACTAGGAAATAACCTGGTATGGAAACCGTGTTGTTTCCATAAATTTGCTACGATCCAATCCATGGCATTTTATCCCAATTCCTGTTCACACTCTGGAATGGGATAAAATACCACAGAGATTCAATCCTGGCAGGTGTGAGGGGAGAGGAAGAGGAGAGGAAGGATGACAGACTAACGGCAGGTGCAGGGGGGAGGAAGAGGAGGGAGGAAGAGGAGGAAGAGGAGGAACAACAGAACAACAGCAGATGTGGGGGGGAGAGGAAGAGGAGGGATGACAGACTGATGGCAGGGGTGGGGGGAGAGGAAGAGGAGGAAGGCAGATGCGGCACGGGGGCAGAGGAAGAGAGGAAGAGGGGGAAGTAGGAAGAGGAGCAAGGAGGATACGACGGCGGGGTTAGAAGAAGAGGAAGAAGAGAGGAAGAGAAGGAGGGCAGATGTGGCAGCAGGGACAAGAGGGAGAGGAGGTAGGAGGAAGAGAAAGAGCAGTGGTGGTAAGGGAGAGAGGTGGAGGAGGAAGAGTGGAAATGGCAGAATGCTCCAAATGGGATCGACTTTGAATTCCCATTGGCAGCTCCCACAAAACACAGTTCTTTTGAAAAGGACCACTAAAATCCTCATTTTCAAAAAAAAATCTGGATTAAGGAGATTTGCACTGGGCCCCCCAAATTCGGGTCAGGAAAACCCAGCACAAGTGTGAATGACCCCAATTTAAACAGGTTTGCAAACTGGTTTAAAACATAGTGTAAATGGGCCCCTGAACAGCAGATAATAAAGCATCAGTCAAGTAGCAAAGCTTCCCTAGATCTCGTCATCAACATGGAAATAAGGGGATTAAACTGAAGAAGGTAAGAAATTAACATATGCACACAACTTCTTCTGTAAGAATCATCAAGCACTAATATAGTGAATCCTGTAGTTTTAAGCAGAATGAATGTAGCCAATAGTTAATAAGTAAGTATGCATGCTGAAGTTGATAAATTAACCTTCAAACAAATGTATGACATTTTAAAAAAGCACCCCTCCAGACAAAACTGAAATGGATGTTCACCACTTCTCATCTTATTGCTTTTCATGGTTTTTTTTGGGTTTTTTTGCAGTCTGTAAAGCTCCTGGAGGGATCATTTGGATAATTCCAATTTGTTTGAATAATTTTTGGATAATTTTTATTTTGGATAATTCCAGATATCAACAAAACCACTAGTCAGAGTGAAAAAGCAAAAAGCTAATTCTACCACAAAATTCATACACAGAGTGATCAGACGTACTCCTTTTCCAGGACAGGTTCTATATTTCAACCTTCAACCTGGGCTTCAGGTTTGCAAAGGAGAATTTTGTGATCTCCAGAGAAGCAAAATCATGGCGACTTCCCAAAATGATGCCAGCCTCTGTTTTGTAAAGCATGTACACCACTGATTACAGGGACTGGCATGGCAAATGGAAAATATTTGTGTGTGGGGGGACAGAAAAAAAGAGAAAGAGAGCGTATCTATGCTGTCTATCTGTGGATTTTTAAATGCCAAGAAGTATAACTAACAAATGATTTATTTGCATAACTGAAGTTCCTATACATTGATAGCCCCAAGGTTAGAATACAACAGGGGAAATTGATTTCATTCTGTTTGCACAGAGAATGATGACAGTTGCCAACTTAAGAGTTATTTTCTCTGGCAGATATCACCTGACAATTTTCTTTACAGATGATGGAACACTAGGGATGACAGAAAATCTGAGAACCTCTTGCTTGCAAAAAAGAACTTAAAATTGCCAACAGAACTGAAACTGATTTGGCTTCACAGCCTCGCTTGTCTCCCCACCACCCCTATCATTTGCATCTAAAGCAACCATTACAGAGGGAACACAACTCTCCGTAAAGTTGGCAAATATTAATAATGACAATTAATACCATAACAAATGGCACACGAGTCTTTGCATGGTTGGCAAATATTAATTCTATCAATTGATACTAAGCAATATAATATACAATGGTAGGTCCAGGGGGATGGTGTTCTATGACATATTGGAAAAGGGAAACTTGCATTCAAATGTTCCTATGTTCAATTGTTCCAGCAATTCTAGATAAAGGATCCAAGGCAACAGAACAAACAGAACAAAACAAAACAAAACACTCCAAGATAATGAAGCAAAAGGAACCAGATCATAGCTATGATGCTGAGACAGAATCTGTAACACTTAACTTTTACTACACAACGTGTCTGCCCTAAATTGCACCAGTTTGCTTCTTCCCAAAGGATAAATGGCTGTGTGTGTGTGTGTGTAAACTGAGATCAGAAAAAACATAGGGAAGTGACTTTTTTTTATTTAAAAAAGAAACCACCATTGCTGCAACCAGAATTTGAATTCAAAACTATTCTCTCAGCTGCTTTTAGTTTAAGAACAAAAAAAGAGACCTACTAGAAATGAATCTCTTCCTGACTTGCTTTTAATTCCAGAACATACTGAAGGGCCAGATTATACCATAAGAAGATCCTACAATCAATGTAAAATGAATGAAGCACATTTTTTACAGGAGTCTGTGTCTCTGTTCCCTTTCCCATGTAAGATATCCAGCATCTGTATATCCAGCAATAATGTTACATGGGTATGGATTTTAACCTAAAAGTTAGATCAGGCTATACCCAAAAATTGTTCTGCTATGAACAAAATTAAATTATAATCCTCAAAGCATTTATTCAGGAATTATTCTCATTGGAATCAAAAGAACTGTTGCAGAAATGTCATTTGTGAAATATACCATAACTCTTTTTGATATTACAGTTGCCAGAAGAACAAAGTGAATAGGGAATCATGCATTATTTGACCTGAACATGCAGACTTTCAATGCAACACAGCTCTTCTGTAGTGGTTCTGCATATTGTCCAGTGTATAGGTTATTCAGGTATAATAAAAGTATAATCTTGTAGACATTGCCCAGTTCTTTGTTCATAACTGATAAAATAAATACAATACCATTTGAATTCCTGGAAGAAAAGTAGTATCAGTCCTATCATTCAAGAGAACAAATAGTGATATGAATAATTTCTTGATGTAATTTATATATTGCATATACTGCACACTTTCTGCAGCAAAGTTTGCAGTAAGGGCAAAAAGAGCTTGGCGATGAGGGTAGAAATGAGGAACCTGGAGTAAATCCAGACATTTTACACCAATCCTCTTTCGAGCATACTCCTCAACTCCATGAAACAAACTGAACTGAAAGCAATTTATCACTGTGACTAGATTAAACTTTCTCAAAGTAAAGATTATTATTTTGGGAGGCTGGTTTCCCAAGGATGAATGACTTCAGCAGTATCTCTTCTGGCAGAAAATTTAAACAAGCCTTTTTGTTAAAAGGAAAGAGAGAGAGAGGTTTAAACACCCAACTCATCATTTACTGGAGCCCATAGAAGCACTTTGCAGAGAACCTTGTAATGAAAAAGGACTGAAATGTTACTGTGCAGAAATAGCAAACTTTTTAGAGTAAATAAAACAATATGAGACATTTAATATCTATCTGTCTGTCTATCTTTTAAAGCACATTTTTATCAGCTTGAGGGCGGAGGGAAGCGGCAACAGTGATTAGGGAGGCAGGAGGAAGAGGAGGAAGGAAGGAGGAAGATCAGGGTAGGGGGAGGAGGGAAGTGGTGGCAGCAATAGTCAGGAGGCTGGGGGAAGAGGAGGAAGGAAGGAGGAGGAAGATCAAGGGTGGGGGAGGAGGGAAGCGGTGGTGGTGGTCAGAGAGGCAGAAGAAGAGGAGGAAGGAGGAAGACCAGGGGAAGTGGAGGAAGGAAGTGGTGGCGGTGGTGAGGGAGGCAGAGGAAGAGGAGGAAGGAAGAAAATCAGGGTGGGGAAGGAGGGAAGCAGCAGCGGCAGTGAAGGGCCAAGGAGGAAGAGGAGGAAGGAGGACGATCAGGGGAGAGAGGAGGGAAGCGGTGGTGTTCCACACCAGGTTATTTCATGATGTGAATGGGCCCCAGGGATTCTTCTTCCTCTTATCTCCCAAAGCAGTAGGCTTTTGTCTCCCATTGGCACACCAGCCTACTGCTTTGGGAATTAAAAGGAGGAAAAATCCCTGGATTCCTCCTGCACCCCACTCCTGAGGTAGAGGCTGCTGGTTCCCATTCTAACAGTAGTCTTGTTTAGGGAGGTAGGAGGAGAAAGAATCCCTGGAGTCTCTTGTGTAAATAGGAGACAGCAGACTCCCGCTTCAAGAATTAGGATGACAAAGAAGTTGTCCTGTTGTTTAGGAGTTTTTTATGTCACAATTATTGCCATTACATTCAATGATGTATGGAATTATTAAGGTGTAACATTGGTACAGAAAACATTACTAAGGATTTTGTATGTTCTGGTAAAGGAGAAGATCAATGGGGGAGGGGTGAAACCATGAGTTACTGCAACAGGTGATACCAATCCTAGTGATGCCACTGCCTTGCAACAAAGGTCAGCATGGGCAAGAGGTCTCTTCATCGCTGCTCAGCTAGCTCCCAAGATGACCAGGTGCAAAGGGAGAAGCTTCTCCTGGTGAGAAAGGATGCTGAGGGACACAGCAGTGTGTGTGTAGGGGGTTTACAGAGGCCACATGCTCTGGACTGGAGACTGGCATGGATGGGGAAAGGGAGAAATTTTAACTACTGGAACCACTCCAAGGCAAAGGACTCATTTCAAGAGTTGTCCCCAGATGCTCTCCCCTTCCTTCCCTAGAGACGTTCCTTCCCCACACAGCTTCAAGTGTTTGCCCCTCCCCAAACGCTGTTTCTTCTCCCACCTCTTCTCTCAGCCTATCCAAAGAAAAACAGCAGAAACAGCAGTACAACTCTGACTTGCCAGCCAGGTCCTGGCAAAACCTGCAAAGCTTAACCAAGGTTCCAAATCTGAAAGCTCTTTTTTTGCTGCCACTTCTCCTCCACTGCCACTACTACTAATTTCCCAACTGCCACTACTAATGGAAAAACATGGCTAAGGGAGTGAGCCCATGTGGGGAAGCAAAGAGCAGGAGACACCACCACATGAAGCAATCAGTGAGGTTGTGAAGTGGTTTTAGGGGACCCTGAAAAGAAGTTTCATGCAACCCTCATTCCTACCATGGTCCTAAAGGCCACTGGTTCCCCTTGTCTTTCTTGAGCACCAGCACTTTGACTGACCCCCCCGCCTCCCCCTTTTCCCCACTGCCCCCTGTTGCCTCTTTCCACCTTCATTGCCCTCCTTTCTGGGCACCTCCTTTCCACCACCTCCAGGATGGGCATACTGTTGTAATCACTGTGAATAATATTCAGTTTTGTGCAAACTAAAGGCAAGCTTGAAAAATAGATCTTCAACTTCCTCTCTTGTAATCTCAATCCCAAGTGTCTGCTGCAGCTTTCTTTTTTACAGGGATGGGGATGGAAGGTGAAATGACAAAATCAATAACTTGTACAAGTGGTGCAAGATTTGTCCACCCAGCAGTTTCCTCACCACCACCACCACCACCACCACCTCCACCACCACCACCACCACATAAAACACAGTTCAAATTTTTCAGTCAGCTCCTAGCTCCCTGTAGAGGCTGGGAGGTGAGGGGGTGATATAGTAAGTTGCAGAGTGGGAAGGTATTGGAATCTTGGAAGGTACTGGAGTTTATCACACGGGGGAAATTGACAGTGTTTATCCCATGAAAATTGTGTCATCACGACTAAGATTTTCACACATATCGTGATTAAAGCATCACTATCCCAGGAATAACCAGGGAATAAAAAGTAAAGGTAAAGGTATTTCCAATTGACAAGGTTGTCAAGTTGTGTCTGACCGTAGGGGGAGGTGCTGATCTCCATTACTAAGCTGAAGAGCCAGCGTTGTCAGAGACTACTCTGTGATCACGTGGCCAGCAGGATTGCACAGACTGCTTACCTTCCCACCGAAGTGGTACCTATTTATCCACTTGCATTTGCATGATTTTGAACTGTTAGGTTGGCAGAAGCTGGGACTAGTGATGGGAGTTCACCCCATAATGCAGCACACATTAACTGCCAACCTGCCAATCTTGCAATTAACCACTTGAGCCACTGCATCCCCTTCATGGGGATTTCCCCGTGAATGATTTGTTGCTGGTTAATCCCAGGATAATGATGCTTTAATCGCAACATCTTAGTTGCAATTGTGTGGTTTTCATGGGATAATCACTGTTTAAACCCCTGATTTCCCCATGTGATAAAGGCCAATGATTTCAATTGTTTCTTCTTGATGTTCCTTTTAAGATTGATGAACTATGTAGCAAGAATGACCTGACCATCTAAGCCGCAGGGGTAGGCAAACTGTCCCCTTTAAGGGCCGAGGGACTTCAGCTCCCAGAATCCCAGACTATTGGCCAACATCCCAGACTATTGGCCAACATGGCTGAGGCTTCTGGGAGCTGAAGTCCTTCAGCCCTTAAAGGGGACAGTTTGCCTACCCCTGAGGCCTTATTACTAGTAGCCATCTAATGCAAAGGTTTGTTGATCTGTGGATTCGGTTCTTGCAAACTTGCTGAAACCATGTTTCCGAATTGTTAGTTTGCCAATCATCATGTAGTAAGCATTAATCTTCTTTTTTTGTAATTTGTAGTTCAAACAAGACAGACGGCTGGATGGAATAGGGATGCTGGCAACCAATTTTACTGCACCAGTTGTTGTATCTGCCTTGTGTACGGGGAGAATGTTCTGGTTCTGATTGTGTCAGCTTCAGTTTTGCAGGAGCAAAACTAATTCTACAGCTAATTTGGACATGGTTTGATAGAGGTTGGCACCCTTACAAAGCTGACCACGAGAAGGGAAGTATTGAGCGTTTGTAGCCAAAGAATATTGCATAATTGAACTTAGAATCTTTAGGAATGAAGGATAATTATTAAAATACAGCACTGTCAACTAACATAATGAAGGAAGGAGCTAATTTCTTTACAATGACTGTACAAGGGTGATTGGAGTCTTTAGATTTTAAGACTGCCATTTTGCTTCTCTGAAGCTGTGGCACTCTTTGCTAGTATAGATCTTTGAATTTGTCAGTAGCTTAACTTTGGGTGTGATTTACTCATCTGTCTTGAAATCCCTGAGAAGGAAACAGAAGAATCTTATGCATGAACTCTATAATGTGCTCCCTAGTTTTCCTTAGTTGCCCAGCCCTGATTCACAGGTACTGGGTTACATCCAGATTTTGTCATAGTCAGGGCAAAATTGTTGAAACTAGTAGAACTCATATTAGTCACGATTTACAGAAACCTCACTGATTTCAATAGGTCTTCTGTTAGATATGATTAACGTTTGAGCCAACCTTGCATCTCTGATTGAGTGGGTATCTTGAGGATAAAAGCCTATTCTTGTGCTTTTATAACTATTCTTGTACTTTTATAATTAAGAACCACCAACATGACATTTCAGCAGGGGGTTGGACTGGAAGGCCCTTGTGATCTTTCCCAACTGTATGATTCTATGTTCTACTCTGCACTGAAGAAATAATACAATTTGACACTGCTTTAACTGCCATGGCTCAATGCTATGTAATTCTGGGATTTGTAGTTTGTTGTGGCACCACAGCTCCCTGGCAGAGAAGGCTAAATATCTCACAAAACTACATATCCCAGAATTCCACAGCATTGAGCCATGACAGTTAAAGCAGTCTCAATTGCATTAGTGCAGCTTAGATCTATTATTCTGTTCTATGAAATAAATGGTTTAAACATTTTTAGGAGACAAAAATGCTTCAATAGTATTGCAGAAGGAGAAGCTCTTGCTAAATTTTGAGAACAAGTTGTTCCAGCACAAAAAATTATTTTGAAAAAGTCAGGTCTGAAAGCTAAGTCTGAAAGGATCCAGAAGTGGCAGAATCTATCAAAATAATTGTCAATCAGACAAATTCTGTTACTCCTGGTTTGCCTGTTCTATCAATCAACATTAAAATGCTGATCTGGAAACTTATAGTCAAGCAACCTGAACTTCAAAAAACAGTAGGCATCTTGAGTTAATTAGATGTGGCAGACCTGGGAAGTCAGAAGCAGCTGATAAAACCAAGGTGGAATTTACAGTGAGAGGCCACTTAGTGCTACTGCACAGGTGTTTAATGCTTTCAATCATGGGTGATTTCCATATAAAAAATAAAAAGGTCAGAATAGTTTGACCTAAACTAGCAGCATGATTTAAAATATAATTACGTTACTGTGCAATAAATTATGGCCTGAAACATTATTGTGTGAGAGGGACAGGTGGGATTATTAAGAATCCTTTGGCTGCTTCTAATCAGGAATTGACAGCTGGGGCCCCAAAGGACCACAACTAATGACAGAGTTTCATTGATCAGATATAACTCACTTCCTCACTTTGATAAGAATTTAATGGGAGAGAATGCATTGTGGGAAAGTGGATGACTCTTTTATTTGTCTGGGCTGGGATTGACTGCTCTGTCTGAAAGTCTGACAAAATACATAAAGTGGAAAGAAAAGAAAAGAAAGAGAAAAAGGCTGACATCTATGAGACATAGTTTTTTGTGGGTTTTTCGGGCCTTCAACTTCACATCACTGAGACAGTTTATCAGTCTAATCTGAGAGCTGTGATGAAACAGTGCATAAAAATTGACAATGAATGATGATCAAAACTCCCAGTGTGAAAAACTTTGGTATTTGGTACAGCTTTTTCAAAAGGCAATGGTTACTGCATTGCATATACACCACGTGCCATTCTGTGAGCTGTAATTCAAAGAAGTTATTTTTCCAAGCTCAAGAATTTAGATGAGAAAATCCTATTGGATGAACTTTGCCTCTGTGCCACTTGGGCAATGGTTTTCATCCCTTCTTTTGTATCAGGTACCAAGAAACCCATCCAACCAAAGTGGCTCTCTGTAAAATAAGTCTGTTGATTTCTACTTTTCAGTCCAAGCAATTTTTATTTATGCCAATGTGGCCCACAGACTTTGAAAAAAAGAAAAAAGAAAATACAAAAACAAGAAGGGGTTTTGCTAAAGTCAGTTCCATGATTAAAATTAAAAGAAAAGAAAATGCAATTCCATGCTTCATTATGTGGTAACTGGAATAGTGGTACCTGAGCTTTTGCTCCAAATTCTTAAAGCAACTGGTATCCTGCAGATCTCAAGAAATAAATATCTAATTTGTTCATCATCACTGTATCTACTCAGTTTGTTTTGGCAGTGATTTAGATCCCAAATAGGAACAAGATCTGTTGCTGTGGCTTACACTTTTGCAAACTGTATGCCTCACACACTCTTTCAGGAGTCAAAAGGAGCAATCAGAACATGCTGAGTGGAACACTGTGACCTTTGCTGTGAAACAATCTAGAGATACGTAGCACAGATGAGAAGCAATTAAGAACTGATTTGTTCCACTTTTAGTGGGGGGAAATCAGTTCTGAGGCATGTGCGCTGGCAGCAAAACAAACAACAGGCCTTCAGAAATAAATAATTAAATAATAAGTTAGGGAATGACTCTGCTTCTAAACACTTCTGAAATTCTGAAATAATAAAAAAACCTGCATAGGATGAAGAGCAAGCAGCCCACTGATACAGATATCGTAGGGAAATTAGGTTGATATTACCTGAATGATACAGCCATCAATGACATCTGTACAGCTTGAGTCTCTCTTGCAGCGGGGTTTTCAGTCTCCCTGGCAAATCACTTTCACACACAGAAAAACACAGGCCCCTTCCTTGAAAAAGCAGTGGGGCTTTCAATCTCCCTGGCAAAGCACTCTCACACACAGAAAAACACAGCCCCCTTCCTTGCCAAAGCAGCGGGGCTTTCAGTCTCCCTGGCAAAGCACTCACGCACATAGAAAAACACAGCCCCCTTCCTTGCAAAAGCAGCGGGGCTTTCAGTCTCCCTGGCAAAGCACTCATGCACATAGAAAAACACAGCCCCCTTCCTTGCCAAAGCAGCGGGGCAGTCTCCCTAGCAAAGCACTCATACAGAAAAACTCAGCTGGCCACGCTGCCAGCAAGCAGCCTAAAAGCTTCCCAGCCCTGAGGAAGTGGTGGCTGGAGCTCCCGCCAACTGCAGAGCAGGAAACCAATGAGCTGGATGCATATCCCAGATCATTGGTGGATGACTTCCCCCTCCCCAGCAGAGTGGCAGAGCACGAACCTTCCCCAGGGGAAGTGCTGCCATTGCCCCCAGGGACCGCTGCAAGCAAAGCAGTTAGCAGAGTGAGTTGTGCAGCCCATTTCCTTGCAAATGTAATGGCGCGTTTGAATCTGCCTGGCAAAACAGGGACAAACACAATGTAGCCTGTCTTCTTGCCTGGGCATTGGCTGTCAAAGTAAGGAGAATGGGGTGTTGGGTGGCACATCTCTTAGGAACTTTCTGAGCAGGATTACCATATTGCCCCATCTATAAGTTGACCCAGGATTTTGGGGTTCAATATTTTGGCATAAATTTTTCGACTATAGGCAAGTATATATGGTACATACACATACACACACATATATATAATAAGATATCTTGGGAGCAAAACCCAAATCTAAACACAAACTCCATTTCTGTTTCATATATACCTTATACATGTAGCCTGAAAGCAATTTTATACAATATTTTAAATCATTTTGTATATGAAACAAAGACTGCACACACTGAACCATTTGAAAGCAAAAGTGTCACTATCTCAGGCACCCATGAAAGTAATTGGATTTTGGAATATTTCAAATTTTGGAATTCTGGTTAAGGGAGACTCAACCTACAATACCAAAGGTGCTGTAGTGTAGAGGCAGCTAGGGGCTAGATACAGACATATCTGAAAAGTGATTCCCCCCCCTATTAGACACATCAGAGACATATGTATGAAGAGTCCTAACCAAAACAAATATATTATCCTGATTCAAAATAAAGATGTATCTATCACTGAATAAGCATGTGCAATGCATCGTTGACTTTAGGATGCATACTGTAATATGATAAATGGGGTAATTTAGAATAAAGTGATTATGGTCAGTTGTATTATCAGTTACTTTTAGAATAAGCAAGGAGTGAGCAAAGTGAGCGAATATGATAGTAGATTGGCTGGAGAGAGAGAATGTGATGGATGAAAAGGAAGACTGAGAACACAGCTGTAAAATGATGGGTTGGATTTGGCGATGGGAAGTGGGTCTTGTGGGTAGGAGTAGAGGGAACAATGGACACTGTTTTTGATTAAGGCTGTTGCCACACTGCAGAATTAATGCAGTTTGACACAGCTTTAGTTGTCATTGCTTCATTATACTGAACCCTGGGATTTGTAGTTTGTTGTGGCACCACAGCTCTCTGACAGAGAAGGCTAAAATAGCTCACAAAACTACAAACCCAAGAATTTCACAGCTTTAAGCCATGGAAGTTAAAGTGGTGTCAAACTGCATTAATTCTGCAGTAGAATCTGCAGAAGTAGTATCAATTAAGTTAGAATTTTTCTAACAAAAAGAGAGTAACTTCTATTTTTTTAAAATTTCACTAATTGACTTCAAGAGTTAAGCTGCAAATTAAATTATTTATTTATCAAATAAAATACTATGATAAAGAGGAAACCAATTTTATATTTTATAGCTGGTTCTTTAATACATGGCAATGGCTACAGGAATCCTTTTATTTCCATTCATGATTAGAGTATGATGGTTTACTTAATTCCAAAATTAAAATATTTTATACTAAAGAGTAGTAAGGGCAGCTTGAAAAGGGTTGTGGTCTTCTTTGCATCCAGGTTGCCATCACCTGTGTTCGAAAACAGAAACCACAAGACATTCCTCATCTGTCCCAGGAAGCTAAACTAGAAGATCTTTTCTGTAGGACTTTTACTGGGATCCAGGTGGGAATCAACTCAAATCAGGGGTGAAGGACGGAGGGTGATTAAAATAACCAAAAGCATTTTTCAGCTTCATTCTGATAAGGAAATTAGGGCAGGCTTTTAACTTAAATGGTAATTAAAGATAAATGTAATAGTAAAAATTTCCTCACTTTCAATGTAATTTATTGAATTAGACTTCCTTTTTAAAAATATTTTATTATATAAAATACATAAGCACATACAAATACCAACATACATCATACCAACATCATAGACTCACTAAACTGAATAATGATTAACTGATTACGTTAATCCAGTGGTTCCCACACTTAGGTCAAATTAGATCCCAAAACAAGAAAAGAGGAGTAAAACAACACAGTCATGATGACTAAAAAGGGTGACATGGGTCCTTTATCATCAATGCTCCATTCATCTGTTAAAATATCTTTGTCTGGAGTGGACTGGTGTCATAGATAAGTGTCATAATGTACTCTTGTTTTCCTAGTTAGGGAAGGCAGGTCATATACTCTAAAAATCAATTAACCAATCTTGAAGTGGTTTGGCTAATTGTGACAATATGTTAGGCATAGAGTAATAGAAATTTATTGAACTGATGATCTCTCAGAATGTCTTCCATAGTACTGTGACACAGGTAAGTGGATAAAAGAAATCCCCCATGGGCCCAGCACAAGGCATTTCTTTGACACATATTGATGAAGCTTTATGGATGTTAGTCAAGTAACCTGTTTGTGGAGTTTGAATACAAAGAAAAGTAGCACTTACCTCCATTATCTTTTAGATGTAGAGCTATCTTGGTATCATCTAGAAAAAGAAAATTAAAGCTATCAGAGCAAATTTTTTTAAAGGACGTGATCTAATGCACTAATTTTATGATTTCAAATTTACACAATAAATAGTGTTTGGTCCTGTATTCACAATGGACTATACTTCCAGAAACATTTCTCTCTCTCTCTTTTTTAAAATAAAATTTTATTGGGAATAAAATAATACAACATGTACCAGTCTTCCTCAGTCTTTTTACCCTGGAGGAATCCTTGAAATACTTTCCAGGTCTTGGGTTTCAACAGCATGAAAATTATTATATCTGCATTGTTGTTGTTGTGTGCCTTCAAGTTGTTTCTGACTTATGGAGACCCTAAGGTAAACTTATCATGGGGTTTTCTTGGAAAAATTATGTTCAGAGGGAGTCGGCAATCACCCAGCTTTGAAGGTAAGAAATTGTAACTTGCCCAAGGTCACCCATTGGGTTTATGTGGTTGAGTGGGGATTGAAATGCTGGTCTCCAGATTCCTAGTCCAATGCTCACACCATTACCCCACACAGGTTCTTATTTCTACAACTCAAAAAGTGCTTTTCTTTTCAGTCATAATCTCCTGTAGCACCCTTAGTGATCTCTTGTAGAGCCTTGAGGTTACAGGAATCCATGTCAAGAAACTGTGGGCCATACACATGAATAACACTGCAGTACATCTACAGACATAAAATGAATTTAATATAGTTTGGAAATCTTGATTTTCTCCTCGATCATCCTAGAAAAATCTAGCTTTGCTGCAACTAGATATTAGTTTCTCTTCATCACCATAAAATTACTAAAGAATTATCCACAACCTCATAAACCTCAATTATATGAATTTCATGGGGGGAAACCATGATGAATAATGGGATTTAAAACTAATTTGCCAACTAGTGTGCATAAACTAGTATTCCTGAGTAGTATGCATAAACTCTAGATGGGTCTCATCCAGAAAGAGCATGATGAGTTTCTCCCTTCTATCCCAAGATAAGCAATCGTCAAATTATACTACAGTACAGTACAAAGAAACAAATCAGGGTTCAATTCTCTGCTTAGCCATGGAAATCCGCTGTGTGATCCTCAACGACTCACACATTCTTAGCCCCAGAAGACCCCATGATAGACTTGCCTTGGGGTTGCCATAAGCTGGAAATGACTTGAAGGCACACAGAAACTAAGAAAAGCCTTAAGAAATAAACTAGGAAGGCATTAGAGCTGAGCTGGAAAAGGGATTATTTTTCTGTGGCACTCTTGCACTTTACAAAATATGCTTCCCTTTGATGATCTGTTCAATGTATATAAGCATAAGTAATTTTAGTCAGTTATGTGAGTTAGGAGAAGAACCACATCTCTATATTTCTAAAGCAAAAGGTGGCACTTCTTCAGCAGCACTCTGTTAGTGACACATACAGGTATATGTTGTGTCATGCATGAGGACTATTTTTTTATTGGACATTGAACAATGGCTAGATCCAGCTGAAAGGAACAGAAATTGAGGTCTGCTTGTACCAATGCACACTGGGCATTATATAAATGATATGCAATGAACTTTTGTTCATTCCACAATGGGGGGTCTAAGGCCCCACTGAAAGAGCACAGTGGCCCAGTGAGGAACGTATCCCAATGCACATTGCACTTTGCGTTGCATTTCCATAATGGGATGTCAGCAAGTCAGACATGAACATTTTGCACTATAATGGTATCCAGTCTAGGAACTATGCAATGCAAGTGGAACACAACTCTGTCTGTAATTATTTATACTAGGCCGTGGTGACATAGGACCTCAGCCTGTGTCTGTCCAAACATGTGACACAATATGGCAAGACAAATGCTTCTCCCATTGCTGAGGGAATTTGGTACCATACTCTGGGTTAAACAAGACTTAGCTTAGCAGGTGCATAGGAGTACTCCGTCAAGTGGTGAAAGACATCTGTTTGTCACAGCATGCGCTTTTCCTAATTTGCAGCTCTCACATTAATCATGCTTCCTCTGTGATCGGTTGAATACGAACACAGAATTTGCAAGTTTGACTGCTAGGAAATTCCACTTATGGAGGGAAATGGGTTAACCTTGGAAGTGTGAATTTCCCTTGGTGTCTAGTCTTGCTGCATTATGCCATGAAAATTAGAAAAATAAAACTACCATAGCATAGCATGAAAAGGAGGGAGCCTTGCCCAATTATCTCATATCCCTGAGTAGGCAATTTATTTGCTCAAAGTGACAATGCTGTGTAGTAGATCTGATCAGCTACTTAATGTCATTAATCTTGCAGACTAATTGCCATGAGAGAGAATATGGCATTGGAAATGCAGTGGAGAGGAGAAACACGCAAGTTAGAAGCAAGAGAGAAGAAAAAATGGACTTTTGCTTGAGTATTTTGTAGTCTCTGAAATACAGTTTTCTGACCTGAAATTTTTTGTGGGTAAAAATTCAGTGCAGCTCTATATGGGATTACATATTGTGGAAAATCAATAGGAGAACCAATTAACTAAATCTAGCTTGAAACATATAAAAGCACTTAATCTTTCTCATAGATATGTATGTCTCTTGAATGTCCACTTGAGATCCCAAGGACTTAGGGCCTTTGCAGACTGCTAGAAATAGTGCAAATTGAGTCCACTTTAAGGGTTAGGGAATCATGGGAACTGTATTTTATTGTGGCACCAGAGCTCTCTGACAGAGAAGGCTCAATGTCTCAGAAAAAAACACACCACAATTCCCATGATTCCCTAGCACTAACCCTAACCCTTAAAGTGGACTCAATTTGCACTATTTCTGGCAGTCTGCAAAGGCCCTTAGTTACCCATTGAAGACCACAGCATAAGCTCCCATTTCTTATAGTTGTCCTTTATAGAAATTGCTAATGAAAACTCGTCTACTACTTCCAGATTTCTACAATTCCTTATCAGTTTGAGAAGTCAGAAACTAGTGGGGCCTTATTAGTAGAGGTATACTGAGAACCAACGCTCAAAAGCTTGCACTGACAGCACTGAAACCTTTCTTTCCATGATGCTTCACTGAAAGGTATTCCTTTACATTAGATGTTTTCCACTTGGTATTATCTTTGAGTGTTGCAAAGCTTAATCTTCATCTTTGAGTAGCCTAAAATTCTCTTGATAGAATCCTTCATAACATCTGCCTTCAGTATAAGTACCCAACTTCTTGACACAATCTAGACTTTAGCATGTTGTTTTCTTAGTGTATAGATTTAGACTCTAGAGTAACGTTCTTCCTCTTTCATAAAGTAGCATTAATGAAACTGCATATAGAACCATTACTGAAATAATATCCCCTACTAATAAAGAGAATGCACAGAGCCAGGGACCTGCCCCCTGTAGACTGTTGGAAATGCAGCAACACTCTGCATCGAAAGAGTTAAAGCCTCAGAGTGGGCAGCAGTGATAGGGGTAGATAATTTGAGTGACCTGCAGTGATTTCCCTCTCTTTCTACCTATTCTAACCCCTCTGTGATGTAAACTGATACTCTCAGGGAAACTTCTGCTCCTACTCATCCTCTCTCTTCTCCCAGACCATGCTAGAGATGTAGCTAGATTAGCTCCCTCATCCTATCTTAGAATGGAGTTCATATAATAAAGACTTAGTTTGTTCTCTAAGCCACTGGTGTCTTTGCTCCTTAGTCAGATCTTGTGTGCCTGCTGCACTACACAGATTTCTAATATATACAAGTTTTAATAAATTGTGCTTGCTGCCATTTCATGAATACAGGAGCTGTAGATGAATTTTAGCATGTTAATTTCATTTGTGTTTTCCCAAATCAAGTGGCATGTTTTTCTGAGTATCTATTTTCTAAGAGTGCTTTTCATAGCACCTTCTTTGTCATGAAACTCACTCCACATTGCAAAGGAGCTGAAAGCACACTCGGTTTAGATAAGGCACTGGCTAGGTCTGATACGCCTTATTTCATGTAAATGAAAGTGTATTCTTATAACTGTCCATTGAATGGGAAGCCAAATAATGATGATTAGCTGATCTTTCTCTACATCTGGGCCACCATTATTGGTCACGTCAAGGAATCCCAGTATTTCCCAAAACACAGATCAAAAATGGTTGATACCAAGAATAAAAGCCTGGTTGTAACAAACACCTCAACAATTATTCCCTCAACAGTGATTATTACCTCAACATAGGGTTTATACATTTCTTTAGTTTAGTTTAGATTATTCTCCTCTGGGAATTACATTCCAAATAAATGAATGGCTAGAATCCTGTTGCTGATCTAAGTTGGTGTAGCCTGGGGATCTTCCACACTACACAATTAGAACACTATGATTCCACTTTAACTGCCAAGATTGCATATTGTGGAATCCTGATGTTTGTAGTTTGGTGGGGCTCTAGTGCACTGTGGTTGAAAATTCTGCCAACCTAAACTGTAAATCACAGGGTTCCACAGAATGGAACCAGTGCTATAACTGTTTAGTATGAAAGGACCCCTGGATTTGTGCCAGTATAGTTAGCTCTCCATAGTCATGAATTTTTGATCGACAGATTCAATTGTCCACAGCTTTAAATATTTAAAAAAATAAATGAATACCAAAACACAAACCTTGAGTTTGACATTTGATATAAGGGTCACAATTTTACTATGCCATTATATTTAATGGGACTTGAGCATCCACAGATTTTGGTATCCACAGGGGTCATGGAACCAAACCCCAGAGGATACCAAGGGCCCACTGTATATATAATTTTGGGGATGTTGCAGAAGAAGCAATATCTCCTTGTACAACACCCTCCCTCATTGCAAAAGGCAGTCTCTTGGCTAGAGTGCACCCCAATAATAATCTTCTAAGAACATTTGCTACTATACTTTCAGGGAAAAGCTAGTTCTTTTAAAGATCCAGAAGAGTAGCACCAGTTCTTCAAGTTGCAGAAATGCAGCTGAATGCTGCCTGGTTACCTCTTCCCTGCCCTAGACACTCTCAATTAGATTGGGGATGCATTCAAGTGCCAGGAAGCTGACTTTTGCAGGACGTGGAAGGGATAAACCAGCTAAGATGTACTAAAGGAGCTTTAAGATCTGACATTGTGATTCATGATCTTAGTCAACCTATAGGTGATGCAGTGCACTTATTTACACATGCCAATCCAAAAGGTTATGACCACCAACTTGTGCATCAGATTGTTTTAAACAATTTTATATAAAATTATCAAAATAATAAAATGTGAGATGTTACAGCATGAAATGCAAGTGTAATTCAGAATAACATTCAGAGGCTTAGCTTATAAACCCCAAGAAGGGAAAAGAATTAACAATCAATAATATATATACCAGTGAGCCAGTGTGTTGTAGTGGTTTGGGCATCAGACCAGGACTCTGGAGATCAGAGTTTGAATCTCAGCTCAGCCATGCAAACTCACTGAGTGATCTTGGGCAAGTCACACACTCTCAGCCTCAATGGCAAATCCCCTCTGAAGAAACGTGCCAAGAAAACCCCAAGATAGGTTCGCCTTGAAGGCATTCAACAACAAACCTATATCTGATAACCAATTAATTAAACTGATTTAATATGTTCAGTTGTCACTGAAGGTGGCATTTCATATCAAAATGATTCCTCTCTTGTTTTACACACACACACACACACACACACACAGAGAGAGAGAGAGAGAGAGAGAGAGAGAGAGAGAGAGAGAGAGAGAGAGAGACACTTTTGAACCAGATAGACATAATCTTTTTGCTTGAAGTCACATTTTAAATATTGGATGAGCCTCCATATTTCCAATTACAAATGAATTTTAGGTGCACCAAGTAAAATATATAATGAAAGCAAGATTATTGATTTTATTTTTATTCTTTCTTAATGAGAACTTTTAAAGCCATGAAAAGAGACAAAAAAGAGATGAAAAAAGACTTCAGTTAAAATCCTATTGACTGGAAACACATTGCACAACTTTCATGTTACTAAAAAGAAGCAGCTGCAGTCACAAGCCTATACACCAGGGGTAGGCAACCTAAGGCCTGGGGGGCCGGATGCGGCCCCGAGGCCTTTGGACCGGCCCCAGGCCGGTCCTGCTGCCACCCCTTGCCATGATGATATTGATTATTGTTGTTATTACTTGTTCTTGGGGTTTTCTTGGCAAAATCTCCACAGGGGTTTGCCATGGCTTTTCTGGGGCTGAAGGAGTATGCATGCATATATTTTTTAAAAATTTATTTATTTATTTATTTATTTATTTATTTTTGGTGCTTCGTACCCCCAATTGTCTGAGGGACAGCAACCTACCCCTGCTATACACTGTACCTGGAAGTAAGCTGCACTGAACACTCAATGGGGATAACTTCTGAGCTAACATGTACAAACTGTTGTTGTGTGTGTTGAAGTCACTTCTGACTTATGGTAGGCAACTCTATCATGGGGTTTTCTTGGTAAAGTTTGTTCAGAAGGGATTTGCTTTTGCCTTCCTCTAAGACTCAGACTATGTGACTTGCCAAGATCACCAAGTGGGTTTTCATGGCCAGTTGAGGATTTGAACCAAACTTTGCAGACTGCCAGAAATAGTGCAAATTGAGGCCACTTCAAGGGTTAGGGTTAGTGCTAGGGAATCATGGGAATAGTTTTTTTTTCTGAGACATTGAGCCTTCTCTGTCAGAGAGCTCTGGTGCCACAATAAAATACAATTCCCATGATTCCCTAAACCTAACCCTAACCCTAAAAGTGGACTCAATTTGCACTATTTCTAGCAGTCTGCAAAGGCCCTTAGTCTCCAGTGTCCTTGTCCCAAACCCAAGCCACTGAACCACGCTGGCTCTCCTGAGCTATAAATAGTGAAAAAGTTCATAATTATGCCATTAATTCAACTCTTTAATTCTAAATTACTAGTGCTTCTATACAATAATATAATCAAAAGAACTTAGAAATAGACCAAGCGCTTAACATCTTTTGGGAAGATACAATGATGAACCACAGAAATCTCTTAAAGGACCCCAACATCAATCAAGAAGATTTTAAACTAGAACAGCCTGGTTGAAGAAGCATGGTAAGTTACAGTAAAAAATGTACAGTTTTTCATGCAGAAATTACAAACTGGATTAATGACTCAAAAATATCAACTAAATGTTCACATCAATGTTTCTAGTTTTGTGAGGTTTTCTTGGCTACTTTTTGATTTGGAATACAAAACAAAGCTTGGGTTTAAAATGAAGAAATCGGGAGAGTTGTCTTTTCCTCCTTTGCTGGTGGGTAAACACTACACTTTGGATTTGGAAGCCTTTAGATCAGTGATGGTGAACCTTTTAGGTACCAAGTGCCCAAAATAAATGGCCTTCCGGTATTGGGTGTTACCCCATGCCAGAGATGGGACTTCTGGGTGAATGGGACCTCTGAGGTGGGACTTCTTCCTCCTGTACCTTCCCAGGCTTTCAGCTGCAGCTGAAGGCCTGGGACTGTCGGGAGGAGGAGGAACAGGCATGTGCCTTTTCCTCCTCTTCCCCGCTCCACATGCCACAGAAAATGGCTTTGTGTGCCATCTCTGGCACATGTGCCACAGGTTCACCAACATGGCCTTACATTATTGTTGTTATTAAGGATTACTTTCCTCAAACATGGTAGAATTCAAAGATATAGCCGTGTCAGTCTGTAGAATCAATATGCAGAGAGATCTTGTAGCACCTTTGAGACTAACTGAAAGAAAGAAATTGGCAGCATGAGCTTTCATAGACTTCAGTCTACTTCCACAGATGCAAAAGCTCATGCTCCAATTTCTTTCTTTCAGTTAGTCTCAAAGGTGCTACAAGATCTCTCCATGTACTTTCCCCAAACATATACACCTTATGTGACAGATTCCTCCTAAGAGGATTCAGCATTATAGATCACACATTCCAGTTTAGTTTACCTTCTGTGGGTAAGCTAGTTGGCAGATGGGATGTCATGGATCCTTTGGTAGTGGTTAAAAATCTGAATCTTGTTGTTGTTTGCTGTATAGCAATGGTGGTATGAGGAGGCATTTGAGTTGTGCCTACATTCTTCTCACAAATCTTATCTTTAGACTATAGAAGAGTGGGAAACACAAACAAATAAGAAAGTAGAAATTAGTTCTCAATGGATTCCATGTCTACAGCTCTACAGACATCTAAAGCAATCAGAAAATGCCAAACTGGAGTGAATGAAAATGGAAACTTAAAACCAATAATTCTGTCTTGGTTAAAAACAAAAACAAATGCACTGAAATCTCTAAGATGGGTGAGGAAATGTTGAAGGAATGGTTAAAAAACCTGCTGTTTTGAAAAGCTTAGGCCCCCAGCCATTGTAGGGCTGGTCAATGAAAGGCTGGATGTTAAATTTGAGATATAAAGTAATTATCCATATTATGATTTTACATTTTCCAAATCTGGACTTTGGCATTGGTTCTGTGTCTTAGGGACAAGCTTTCTGGCCCTTAGATAAGTGATACCTCTTACAGTAAAGGACACCTGGCTACCCTACTTAGGACCAATGTGCCCTAGCTAACTTTAAAGGTTTTTTTTAAAGCGATTGTTTAATGCATATTAAAAATGAAGATGGGAAAAAGGGGGAACAAAGAAGGAGGAAAGGGGGAACATGTACCTTTAGACTAACAGATTTCTTGCATGGATTACAATTCATTTCTTGAGGTACCACAAGATATTGATAAAATGAAACATTTGAGACTCAGCTCTATATGCAACCATATATTCGTATATACCTGAAGCTTGAATACAGACATACATTAATAAGTAGATTGTAACTGATGACAGCTCATACTAAAATGAAATGGTTCATTTTAAAGGTACCACAAGATATATTTTTTCTTGTTACTTTGAAAACAGATACATACCATAGGTTATGACCTTTGGACTAAACCATTTAGGGCCTTTGCAGACTGCTAGAAATAGTGCAAATTGAGTCCACTTTAACTGCCCTGGCTCAGTGCTAGGAAATAATGGGAATTGTATTTTTTTCTGAGACATTGAGCCTTCTCTGTCAGAGAGCAGTTCCCATTATTCCCTAGCACTGAGTCAGGGCAGTTAAAGTGGACTCAATTTGCACTATTTCTGGCAGTCTGCAAAGGCCCTTAGTTAATAAGGTAAAGGTAAAGGTAAAGGTATTCCCCATTGACAAGGTTACCAGCTCCGGTGGCACAGTGTTTAAATGCCTGTACTACAGCCACTCACTCATAAACTGCAAGGTTGTGAGTTCAATACTAGCCAAGGGCTCAAGCTTGACTTGCATCCTTCTGAGGTTGCTAAAATGAGTACCCAGCTTGTTGGGTGCAGTTGGTTTACACATTGTAAACTGCTTAAGGAGTGCTTAAGTGCACTGATAAGTGGTATAGAAATGTAATTGCTATTGTTATTGCTATTATTAAGTCGTGTCCGACCATAGGGACGGTGCTCATCTCTGTTACTAAACAGAGCCAGCGTTGTCAGAGACTACTCTGTGATCATGTGACCAGCATGATTGCATAGAATGGCGTTTACCTTCCCACCAAAGTGGTACCTATTTATTTACTTGCATTTGCATGTTTTCGAACTGTTAAGTTGGCAGAAGCTGGGACTAGTAAAGGGAGCTCAGCCCATCATGCAGCAACTGGTCCTCGAACTCCCAATCTGCTGGTCTTGCAATCAACATTCAGCATCTTAAGCACCACTTAATAGCCAGATCTTGGCTCATCTTTTATAATATTTACATACCATGCATAACTAATAACATAGCTAATAAAGCAGTCATAACCAAATTTCTTTAATGAGGAATTTATACATCATTATAGCGTATGTTTCAAGACATCATGGCCAGAATGTATTTAAAAACAGGTTTTGGTGCATGAACAACATTTCTAGATTTTGTTTCCTTGCAGATCAGTGCTGACTAGGAAAATTTGGAGCCACATTTGGATCCAGCACTAGGAAGGCATAATGCTACATAGATGTTGTGCAGATGTCAATACTTTAAAAAAAAGTTTTTTTTTAAAAAAAGAAAGCTTTATTAAGAATTAAAAAACAGCAACAACTACAATACAATAAAAACAATCAACAATTAACAACCCATTCACACTACATATAACACCAATCGACAGATACAATCATGTATTCAACATCTATAAGAATGACATATAATAACCATACACTAATCCCCCTCACCAACAAACTATAAAACCTAGCACAAAGTGACTTCCTGAACTTTGTACTGATCCATTTTATTCTTTCTTATTTGACCTGATTGACCATTATGCCCAAACAAAATATCCAAACTCATCAATTAATATACTAGAGTGCAATCTTAATATTTCATATATCTTTAATGCCTTTAATGCAATATTGACTTATTCTACTTTTACCAGCATAACGAAGGATTTTTTTTAAAAAAAGAAGAGTTTCATTAACTTTAAAAATGAACATTTAAAACATTAACATACATTGAGTCACATTCAATTCATACATTCAACATACAATAGATGTGCAGATGTTAATACTGATCATTTCAGGAGAAGAATGAGTCTAGAAACTCTCTGTTCAGCCTCATTGAGACAACCATTCTGGATCTAAGCTAGTCTCTACATTTTCATTTGAAAGCACCAACTGTTCACAAAAGAATCATAAATATAGAATATCTGATTATTACCTCTTCAGGGCAGCCACCATCTACCCAATCTTGTCGGTGACGATCAAATCCGCTGGAACATCTTTAAATGATGGAAGAGATTAAAATAGTCCAGAGGCAAATGAAAAATAGATTGGTTGGATAGAGAGAGAAAGGGGGGAGGGGAGGGAAGAAAGTAATTAAGTCCTTTACTGTTAAATCTGTATGATCAACAGATATTCACTTCATTCAGGATGATTTTCTGAGTAAAAATGATTAATTATTTCTATAAGGAACTAATTTCCATAATTAGACCATTTGAGATGTCAGTGTCTTTTTGCTTTGGATAGTGAATAGCTTCATTGTTCTATGTAGCAGGAGATTAAGATTTGATCCCAAGCCCGTGGATTTAAGCCAATTTAATTTATTCCACCCAGATTTTTGTTTGTTTTCTTTTGTATAAAGTTATACTACAAAGAACATAATGTACCAGATGCTAAATTTTCTTTGCATCATAATAGGCAATCAGAAATATTAAGGCACTCACAAATGTCTGAAGAGCACATATCAGATTTGAGTAAGAACCCATCCAAAAGACTCTCAGGGGCAATTAAGAAGAATTTATTTGCTTATTTTTTCATTTTTCATTGTAGAGGCTTAGGATACTCATAAACTATTGCTCCAATAAGTAAAAATTAGTGAGGTTCCCCACAAATTATACAACGGCTATTGTAAAGTAATAATTATCACCCGGAAGTTATTATAGTATATTGATGAAATTTTGTCAGTGTCATCATTGGTCCCTAAGTGCATGATGTTGAGAAGATCAGCTCATTGTGTCCGTTATTTTTGTTACAGGTTGTGCCAGAAGTGACTACAGTGTAAGATGGAGAAGTACAATTGTAAAGTAATAATTATCACCCGGACGTTATTATGGTATTTTGTCAGAGTCATCATCACCAAGTAACTTTTTCTTTTCCCAAAAATGAAAAATCCATTGTGGGGTCGCCGACTTGACAACACAGATGACGTCATTCGTGAAGTGGAAGAGTAGTTTAAGGCGCAATCTATTTGCAGACTTCTACAATTATGGTATTCAGAAGGTCAAGAAACGCTGGGAAAAATGTGTAAATCTGGGTGGTGACTATGTAGAGATAAGTTAACAACTGCAAATCAGAACAAACTTTCTGTCAATTTTTAAAAAAAAGATAATTAAAACTTTGCGATAGTTACCTCCTGCTAATTTAGAGTATGCAATAAGCAAATTTTAATCCAGCTGGTACAGTTACACATTAATTATTCCCACAGAGAATCCAACTGCACAAAAAATGCCATTAATATTCCTAAAATGACTTGAGATCTTGGAATGGAAACAAGGCAACCCAGTAGCCATGAAGGGGCAAAGTTATCAAGCTTAAGAAGACACACTGTCATGGACAAGGCCTACAGTCCAAGAGGAAACAGACTGGTTATAGTACTTCCCAAGATAAAGCAAGACAAACAGGAGTCCCCATCTGACAGCATATTGTGGGTTTTATTTCTGAGAAAATGAAGATGGTGTGTGCATTGAGTGATGGGATAATATTCAATGGGGGTAGTATATCAGACAGGCATTTTTAGGAGTGGCTCTTCAAAAACTCTCCTTTGGAGGAGGAAGACTGTGACTTGTATAAAGCTCATGATGCCAGATTTCTTCATTTTTGGGGGATGTTGGAAGACTGAGAGTGGGAAACAGAGAGTTTTAGAGTTAAAATTTAGGGGAATTAGGAGGTCATGCTCTGTTTTTTGTGCCCTATTTTATTACCATAGTCTTTAAGTTGGGACGGGCTATTTGAAGGCAGTACCAAGTGTCCGGGGAGTTGGAGTTAAATAGCCTAGTCAATGTACATTTCTGGAGAAGGAGGTCTATGAGTCCTCTATGAAAAGCAAAGGTGGCTACATTTTCTAACACATCTTAGGGCAACAAAAATACTTTTTTGGGCTACTGCTCCCAGGATCCCCCAATGACATTGCTGGCTAGGGAACTCTCAGAGTTGTATTCCAAGATATAACCTTTCCAATCCTGCTTGGGTAACATCCTTGGTCTAGAGTTGTCAAGAGAAGAACAAGATCCAAAGTGATGGCCTGTGTTGTTGATAATCATTTTCACTTTCAATTCTGAATCAACTCAGTGTTCAATGTCAATAGTAAAACAGCTATGGAAACTTTGGATTTTACCACAAATCTAGAGAAGCCAGAATTCAAAATGTAGCTGACTGTATAACTACACAAACATATAAAACTGTGGCAGCAATCTTATGCATGTTTATTGGGGAGTAGTATTGAACTGAATGGCAATTGTTTCTGAGTACACATGCATAACCTTGCATTGTAAAGATGCAGTCCTGAAAGCTGTCACTCATTTATCCTTCGATTTAAAAGATGTCTGTCCTGCCTTGACTTTGTAGAAATCAAAGCACAGTGTAGCAGGCAATTTTGTTTACTAAATCCCTGCCTCTGTGAGAAGAGCTGAAATAGTACTCATCACAAACATTAGGAACTAGTAATCTGGATTACCCTGCACTAGGAAAATGAAAAGAACGAGGTGCCCTGCCTATTCAGCGCATCCTGCTGACGCATTGGTGAGCCTAATCATTCTTACTGAAAAGCTGCTTTATCAGGAACAAGATAGTTTGGGCTCCAAGTGGAGTGACTGACAAATTATTTCCAAGGCATATGTCCGAGAACCATCAGTCACGGAGCATATAATCATTGTTGCATCCCCAAATTATGACTCTGCAAGCTATCATTACAACGTATTTCCTGCTTAGAACACAGCATTTAATAAGCGTTTCATTTACTGGCACAGCAATAATTCCCCACTGCCACAAAAACACCATGCTAGATTTGATTAGTTATGCCATTTGGACCATCTGTCAACATAGCCGTCTTATAACAACTTCATTCTCAAAGGATGACCCAAGTTTGCTCCTAGCAAAGCAATTAACAGACCACATTTTAGGACACAAGAACAAGGACCTTACGTGGGAGGAAGGAAAAAAACACAATTGAGAATCCCTTGCTTATCTGTTTACCTAGAACACAGAAATTTGATTTTTAGAGTTGCAGCAGATCATGTTTACAGACATAATATCAATGGGTTGATTTGGCTAGTGGTTCTTGATAGAATGCTACCTGCAACTGACGGCCTTTGCAGACTGCCAGAAATAGTGCAAATCGAGTCCACTTTAATTGTCCTTACTCAGTGCTAGGGAATCATGGGAACTGTAGTTTATTGTGGCACCAGAGCTCTCTGACAGAAAAGGCTCAATGTCTCAGAAAAAAATACAGTTCCCATGATTCCCTAGCAGTGAGCCACGGCAATTAAAGTGGACTCAATTTGCACTATTTCTAGCAGTCTGCAAAGGCCATGAGTTGACTTTTTCTAGGCTGGTGAATGTGAGACGGAGCTGTAAACACCTGGAGGTTTTCAAGGAGTTATTTGTCCCTATTTATGTCACAGGATACACCTACACTGTAAAATAATGCATCTTGACACCACTTTAACTGCCTTGGCCCCATCTTACAGAATCCTGGGATTTGTAGTTTTGTGAGGTACTAGCATTCTTAGACAGAGAATGATTTGTAAACTAGAAATCCCAGGATTCCATAGGATGGAGCTACAGCACTTAAATGGTGTCAAATGTGTAGATGCGCCCACACAGAAACAAGGCAGAGTGTTTATATACTACATTACCTGAAAGTCTATACTTTTCTTCCTCTTTCAGAGAGGTCAAGGGAGAAATGCCAACAACTAGCAATATAAAAAACAACAACACATGCATCTTTTTTTTTTTTAATGAAAGAACTGTATAATTCAATGAATTCAGGATGGTTCTCTTGAAAGTTAATGAAATGACGTAGGTAGGAAGGAGAAAGGGAATCTAAATTTATTCATTTGTTACCCCTTTTTTATTCCATGTTCCTTATTCCCAGAATTTAGGATAATAAACAGCACACGTGTAGCATTCTAAAAATGTTTTGGCCAGCAAAAAGCCGAGTTTGGAAACATTTATTTACTTGTTATTAATCCCTTCTTGCAGAAAAAGAGGATATTTAACAAGGGGTGTATCTATACTGTAGAAATAATGCAATTTGATACCACTTTAAGTGCTGTAGTTCCATCCTATGAAATCCTGGGATTTGTAATTTTACAAATCCTTCTCTGCCAAAGAGTGCTGGTGCCTCACAAAAATACAAATCCAGGTTTCTATAGGATGGAATCATGGCAGTTAAAGTGGTGTCAAACTGCATTATTTCTACAAAGACACCCTAAGTGACATTAAAGTGTAACTTAATGAGGGATAATGTTGCTCCATTTACAATAGAACTGTAACTCATCATAGTTACAGGAATGTGGCTTCACTAAACTGAGGAGGAGGAATCTTCAAGCCCACTTCTTACATGGGCATTTTAGAAACTTTATGTTTTATTGAAAATAATATTTTATAAAAAAAAATAATGTAAAAGTAATTAGCTACTGACATTAGTTTCAGTTTCTTTGTAAGCTATTATAAAAAGCTAAAAATATCAGTCCAGCCTTATAATCCTAATATTAGAAAAAAAGCCATTTGTTATTATTCATGCAGAAAAAGCAGAAGAATGGACTTGCTCCACTTATCAAGCACAGGAAAACATCCACATTTAGGTTGACAGAAATCACAGTTTGAGCAGTCAGCTTCACAATAGGAATGGAACCTGCTCCGTGCTTCATGTCATCTGTTAGCTCAGGGTGCACACCATATTAAACTAATATTTATTACAATGACTGAAGCACTGTACTATGTTTCACATCTGGTTTATATGATGGATACTGCCGATGGGTCAAACGGGAAAACACAAAATGGCCAGAATCTATAGGTCAATTGAGAGAGGTACTAACATTCCTTGATTTTTCATATAATTACAAGTATCTGATGGAGTGACTATTATCCTGCATGACAGAGGTCATAAGGCTGAGAAAGCTGAGCGCACAAGTCTCCCTGATCTTGTGTTATCATTGTCTAGTGTCAACTGGCTGTGGATAACTGTATCCCAGGGGTCGGCAACCTACAGCCCGCGGGCCGCACCTGGTCCGCCGATGCCTGCTGACCGACCCCTGCCCGGTCCTGCCGCCTCCGCCTCCTTTCACAGCCACAGGGGTCCTCCAGGGCGCCATTTTGTGTTCCAAAATGGCTCTCGGAGTCTCGTGTGAACTTTCCCATCCTGCCCTGCGACGGGAAAGGTCCCGCAAGACTCTGGGCGCCATTTTGGAACATAAAATGGTGCCCCGGAGGACCCCTGAGGCCCGGCGCGGTTGAGTGAGCTGTCCTGGGGGGCCCCGCGGCTGCGCTGGGCCTTTCCAAGGCCCGGCGCACTCGAGGGAGCCCTCCTGGGGGCCCCGCAGCCACGCTGCACCTCTCTGAGGCCTGGCGAGATCGACGGAGCCTGCCTGGTGCCCCCCCCATGGCCACGCTGGGCCTCTCTGAGGCCCGTCGTGGTCAAGGGAGGCCACCTAGAGGGCCCCTGTGGCTGTGCTGGGCCTCTCTGAGGCCCGGCGCGGTCGAGGGAGCCCACCTGGGGGACTCCGCGACCGCCAAAATGGCACCCCGCCACTGTGCGCATGCGCACACAATGCGGGGTGCTATTTTGGTTCCCAAAATGGCGCCCCCATGCACGCACACATGTGCATGATGGTGGGAGTCGTGCACATGCGCACGTGTGCGGGGAAGCGCACACGTGCATAAGCGTGTGCGCCAGCCCCCAGCACCATTCCCCCCCTGGCCCGCCGGCAAAAATGGTTGCCGACCCCTGCTGTATCCCCTAAGTATGCATCCCAGACATGGGATGGCCTTTGGGGATAATCTTATAAATCATCTCTTATCTGGGTATTTTAGAATTTGTATGTTCTATTAAAAACAATATTGCAAAAATACAGGATGAGTCTCCCTTATCTGAAATTCCAAAATCCAAAATTGTCCACAAGGGTGGCGGAGATAGTGACATCTTTGCTTTTGGATGGTTCAATGTACACAAACTTTGTTTCATGCACAAAATTATTTAAAATGTTGTGTATAAAATTACATTCAACCTATGTGTGTAAGGTGGGTATGAAACACAAATGAATTTCATGTTTAGTCTTAGGTCCTGTCTCCAAGATATCTCAGTGTGTGTGTGTGTGTGCAAATATTCCAAAATTCCCCAAACACTTCTGGTCCCAAGTATCTCAGATAAGGGAGACACAATTTGTACACAGTACCATAAAATACCAAGCAATGTCACTCTTGTCTATCAACTTATCAATCCTCCCCACCCGATTTTCCCCCTTTTAAAATTATAGTATGAAACTATCTCTATTTCCTTCCAGAAAAAACAAACAAAAGAACAAATCTACAGAATTAGTAGCAAAGCCCCACTCATGCCTGACTATCTCTTTTTCCATTAGGAGAAAGTTCTCCTTTCATGATTACAAAATCCTATTAATTGCTTACTTTAGGTTGGTACCATACAAGTGCTTATTAGAACTATATCTGCACATTATAGGAAGAATATCTGTAGAACTGCAAAGTCTTATGTGCCTATTCCAGATATGGACGTCATAGATGGATTTGAAAATAACTGGCCTTTTAAAGTGGAAAAGAGAAAACTCTTCTACTGATTTAATCAACAGAGACAAGAAACAAGTTAAGGAAAGGCTAGAAGGTCCTATGACAGATGGTGTTCACAGAGCTTGGAATGATGTAGGCTCGAAGTGCCAGAAGTATTGGTTTTTCTCTTCCCCTCCAGGTCACATTTGTCTTTAGATGAATGCAAAGTCAAATTAAAGTGAACACACAGCAAAAACAGTCAAATGCTGATTACTGATGAATTATAGAGGAGTAGGGGCTCATCAGTTTTCTCATTAGGAATATCCATTAGCACTCATTATACCTAGAGGTGGGAAGCAAATGATTTAATTACTGCTATTACGCAGTGCATACACTGGAGGAATCAGCAGCCAAGAACATCTAAGGGTGGGTTGTCATGGAGCCATGGATCCTCTATAGACACTGGAAAATGCATGCAGACTGAGCACATGGCACTAGTCGCTCCAGCTTTTCCCAGCCATCACTTTCTGCGTATTTTATTTTCCACTTGCCTATTTAATGTCCCGTCCGCTACTTATAATCAACACAGCACATGTGCCATGGTGCATTTAGGCTGTATTTAGAGATCTCTTTCCTCCCAGCAAATTGGTGTGGGAGAAACTAGACAAAGCAAAACAACAGAACATTTTGAGGAATACATAAAGGGATGGATGGTCAGATACAGAGTTGAGCCCTATCAGCCTCCTTCATAAGAAGTCATGGGGTCTTAGGGAAATGGTGAATAATCAATTTTCCATATGGTATCTATGTTTGTCTTCAGGTTTATCCAACTGCAATTGTGCCCATGAAGTATACAGAACTTCAAGTTACAGGAAAAGAGATTCCACTATACATTAGAAAAAACTTCCTAACAGTAACAACTGTTCAACAGTGGGACATACTGCCCCAGAGAGTGGGGGAGTCTGGAGGTTTTTAAACAGAGGCTGGCTGGTCATATGTTGGGAGTGCTTTGATTGTGCAAAACCACCCCAGGCAGCCCTGTGGGCATCACCATAGCCATTTACTGGCCATGATTAAGGGGGAAGTGGCCTGGTCACACCAGTCCCAGCTGCAGCTGCTGAAGATCTAGGAGAGTAACAAGGAGCCCTGATGGTGCAATGGTTAAATGTCACTACTGCAGCCACAACGCTGTGAGTTCAATCCCAGTGCTCCATGGTTGACCCAACCTTCCATCCTTTTGTAGGTTGGTAAAATGAGTACGCAGCTTGTTGGGGGCAATTGGCTTACAGATTGTAAACTGCTTAGAGAGTGCTGAGTTCACTGATAAGCGGTATAGAAATGTAAATGCTATTGCTGAGATTCTTCTTCTTCCCCCAGACTGCAGCCAGTACTAAAGGCACCAGAGGCTGTCTGATCTTGGAAGCTAAGCAGGATCAGCCCTACTTAGTACTTAAATGGGAGGTTGCCAGTGAATAAATACCAGGTGCTGTAGGTTATATTTCAGAGAAAGAAACTGGCAAAAACATCCCTGAATATTCCTTGCCAAAGAAAACCCTATAAAATTCATGGGGTTGCCATAAGTTGACAGGCAACTTGAAGACACACATACATACCTTCCATCATTTCATAGATGAAAATCGGGGCAACATGGCAAAAGTTATTAATGAGGAAGAACACACAAGTTAAGAGAGGCTACAGGAGTTTACTTTTGCCTGAGCTTACTGGAAAAAGTAAGATTCCATTCCCCCCCTCCTTTCCTCTCCCTCTTGAGGAGTTGAGTGAAAACTACATGTTGCACGTTGAACATAATTTGCAGAAGCTGAAGTAAACAGAGGACAAAGGAGAAAGATGGGAGAAGGAGAGGGAAACTGGGTAATTTTTAAAAACAGCTGAAAAGTGGGACAACAGAAGATTAACCAGACTGTCCCTGTGAAATTGTGACAAGTGGAATCTTGCCCTTCTCAGTAGGTTTGGGCAAAAGGAAACTGTTACAACCTTTTCTCACTTGTATATTCTTTCTCATTAATAACTTTTCTATCTTGATCACCATGTGATGTTAGGCAAACATGTCCTGATTTTCAACTATAAAATCTTGGGGGGCACGGGTTATACAAGAGCAGGGCTGAGGAGGTAAGAATTTTGGGCCAGCTACCTTGAACACTGTCATGATGGAAACCCAGATAAAACCTGGCTAACCTGATAATAGCAATCCAGAGTAATGATGCTTCGTCTCCACTTCCTGCTTGTTCCAAATGGCACAATGGGCCCAAGTACATGATTCCCAGTCTACATTCCCCTCTCAGGTTTTTCTGGTGTACTAATACTGCAAAATGGATTCAGAAAAGGAGGAGGCACTAGGGAACATATTGCAAACACAACGGAGCGTGCCAAATAATTTCCAAAGAAAATCAGCTTGTGTTTTATAGACTATAGCAAAGCCTTTGATTATATAGAAAAGCTATGGATCGCTCTTAAAGAAAAGGTGTGCCACAACATTTTATTGTCCTGAAGTGTAACCTGTACTCAGGACACAAGGGAAATGGTTAGATCAGAATATGGAGAAACAGAATGGTTTCCAAATGGCAAGGCTGCATTTTATCATTTTATCTATTCAACTTGTATACAGAAAATATTATATGGATTATATGGAGTATATGGAGGATTAGTTCTGGAGGAAGGAGGTGTGAAAATGGGAGGATGGAACACCAACAATATAAGACACGAAGATGACAACATACTACTAGCAGAAAATGCCAAAGACTTTGCATGATTATTGAAGAAAGTTAAGGAAGAAAGTGCAAAGACAGGTTTACAATTGAATATTACCAAAACAAGAATAATGACCACAGATGATTTACATAACTTTAAAGCAGACAATGAAGAAATTGAAATAATTTAAAAAATTTCATACCTTGGCTCAGTCATTAATCAGAATGGAGACTGCAGTCAAGAAATCAGAAGAAGGCTAGGACAAGATCTTGAAGTGTAAAGATATATCAATGAATAAAATTAGGATGGACCATGCCATTGTATTTCCCATTTCTATGCATGGTTACAAAAGTTAGACAATGAAGAAAGAGGATAGGAAGAAAATCAACTCATTTGAGTATGGTGCTGGAGAAGAGAACTGTGGATACCATGGACTGCTAAAAAGACAAATAAATGGGTCCCAGAGCAAATTAGGCTTGGATTCTCCCTAGAAGCCAAGATGACTAAAGTGTGACTGTTGTACTTTAGCCATATCATGAGGAGACATGACTCATTAGAAAAGAAAATCATGCTTGGTAAGGTAGAAGGCAAAAGGAAAAGAGGAAGACTGAATTCCAGATGGATAGACTCAATCAAGGAAGCCATGACCCTGAGCCTGCAAGACCTAGAATCATAGAATCATAGAATTGGAAGAGACAAGGGCCATCCAGTCCAACCTCCTCCCATGCAGAAAATCACAATCAAAGCATCCCCTATAGATGGCCATCCAGCCTCTGTTTAAAGACCTCTAAGGAAGGAGACTCCATCACACTCTGAGGGAGTGTGTTCCACTGTGGAACAGCTCTTACTGTTACCTTTACCTGAGCAGGGCTGTTGATCATAGGACAACCTTAAGGTTTCTCTTTTATGAAGTCACCATAAGTTGAAGTCGACTTCAAGTTAACAACAAAACGCTAAAAAAGCAGAAGATGCCCACAAGTATCTTCACACTTGGCTAGAGAATCATGACATCATTTGGGAGTGGGGAGCCAAGGCCCAGGTTTTATAGCCTGCTTAAGCAATCAAAACAATTTTTCTCCATCTCCAGTGCCACTTCTCTGGAGACCCTAACCCTGTTCAGGTCTTGGAGGTTTCTCAGACATAAGACTGCCACGAGTTGAAGTGAATCTGATGGCAAATAACAGCTACAAAACCAGCAAAGGCCCAGAGAACCAGTTCTCTTTTTACTGCCTTTCTAAAACTCTGAGGAATCAGAGCAAACATGACATTGTAAGAGAGGGGGTCTCATGGCAGAAAATGCCCTGCCTTAGGTACACATCAACCTATCTTTTTCTTCTCTGTGGGATACACCAAGGCCTCTGATGAAGAGCATAGATTACATGTAGAGTTGTATGGGAGGAAGGGGACAGTCCAATATCCTGAGTCCAAGTAGTTTAGGGCTTTATCAGTTAAAACCAAGAATGTGAAATGAACTTGAGAACAAATATGAAGCCACTGAGTTGTTTAAAAGTCATTGCAAATAGTCTTTAAGGCACATGTGATAAAGGTTATTTGCAGAAAGCCAAAGGTTAAGCCATGGAAATACTTTTCCAAAAAATATCTCCTTAATATTATCTCCTTATCATGCTGAAAATAAAGCCAAGATCTAGTTCTGTTCCATATCCTGCTGAATATGGAAACCCCTTAATTTACTTTTAATGGTTTCCTATGCACATTTTAGATGCTCATTAAGTTTAGGGCTTGCTGATCCAGACCTACAAACAGTAGTTTATGGTTGCACTCAAGATGGTTGACTTTTTCCATAATTGCTGTTCTACACAGCATTTCTAAAAACATCTGTTCTCCTTTAACTTGATAGATGATGACAGATAAGCAAATATACATTGAAATTGGCATTAACCTGACTTTTACATCTGTCTGCCTAGACTAGGGATGGACAACTGTGGAAGTGTTAGGGCCTAATTTTCACGCCCAAGACCTGCTGAGAACTGTACTAGGATGACATTTGCACCCAAATTAAAGAAAATAAAGGGGAACAGATCAAAACTGAAAGTAACTAGACATCTATTTCTGTTTTTTTTTATTTTTTTTATTTTTGAGGCTGATCAGTCTTATAGGTTACCATCACCTGTTTAAACACAGCACCAGAAAGGAGAGGCAAAACCAAATATTTGTAAACATTTTATTTTTCTTGACATGGGGAGGGCACTGTAAGGCTCTGGGCTTAACAGAGAGTCAGAGTCAAATTGTTAAGGTACCAAAATGTATGACGTGCTATTGATTCCAAACATGTTCTGTTGGACCATATAGCTGAACATTAAAAGAAGTGATAATGAGGAGATATTTTTATTCTTTATTTTTATTCTTTCCCCCCCCTTAAGTTCCACTGAGCATCAAGAATCAAAATTCTTCTTTACAGGAAAAAGAAGCAGCAGAATGCCCTACATCACCATGACCCCACAACAGGGGAAGATGTGCCCCCAGAAACACAAGATATGTGCCAGTTTCATTTGATCCCTCCCTCCTTCAGAAACCAATTGTCATTCACATTCCTTTTTGTACATCTGAGCTGTAACAATTTTCTCCCCTAGCAGCTTGGGAGAAGGGGAAGTTTTATCTGTTTTTTTTTTTTTTAAAGATAATCAGAGGTGGGAATAAAAGGTAATTCAGATTTGCAAAAAGCTACTTTTTGGACTGTTTGGTTCAGAGTCATCTGAATCTAGGGATTCTATGAGTTGTAGTTGAAAAAAAGATTCCTAAACTCTCAGATAGTTGCTTCTCTTTTCTATTTCACCATTCTGCAAAACTCTTAGATGTAAGAGACATTTGTATAGTGTAAAGCACAAGGGTCTCAGGGGAATATGTGGTGCATTTCAATTCAGGAGGCAATCTAGGAACCCAAAGTGATAAAATGTACACATATAGTTCCTATATTAGTACAGAATACAAGACTAATGTGAAATTGTGTGCTTTTATTTATGTTTCTAAATGTGAATGTTACATTCATGCAATTGCATCTAAAGTTATTAAGAAAAGGAGGAAAAGAAAAAGAAGAGAATTATCCCTTTGTAAATGCTGAAGTAAGATTCAGCTGCCAGATCAACTTTTTTAAAAACATGAAACAGACATGAGGGACATTATCCACTTGCCTGTCTCAGGCAGAAAGATTTCTTGGACCAGCATTGCAAGCATAACTGCTAATGAAAGTCAACATCAAAAATTGCCACCAAACATTCCTGTGTTGGTTTAATATAAACCCTAATCTGTACCCTGAGTTTCAAATGCAAAACTTGTTTTTTACAAGGAAATGACAACTTTTCCACAACAGAGGCTAAAAATTAAAAACAACAACAACAACACCTGCATCCTTTTACTGAAATTACGTATCAGAAAAGCACAAATACAATGAAACCAAAATAACCAGTAATCAGTTTAGAGCAGGGATAGGCCATTGTACAGGGCTGGGAAACAATTTTTCACCCCTATACCCTCTCGCCCTTGGGCTACACCATCATATCCAGACATGTTGAAAGCGATGCTTAGGTCCAAAACACACTGCAGAAATAATCCAGTTTGAGACTGCTTTAATTGCTCAGTGCTAGGGAATTCTGGGACCCATGGTTTTATGAGACATTTAGCCTTCTCTGTCAGAGAGCTTTGGTGCCACAGTAACCTACAATTCTTAGAATTCCATAGCATTGAGCCAGAACAGTTAAAGCAGTTTCAAACTGGATTATTTCTGCCGTGTGTTTTGGATCTTTGTCAGTATCAGGTGTCTTTTTGCCTGATTTTGTTGCCTTATTGCTTTGGAGTTGATGGATTTTGGGATTGATGGGTTTTGGGAAGTGAGTAACTCAAACTGCCACATTTGTGGATGGTATGGGGCCATTTTGGAGGAAACAATAATCTAAAATTGACTATTAAGAAAAGCTTTGGTGGATTACAGGCTTGGGGGGGGGCAATAAAATAGGAGGCAAGGTCGCAAAGTGGGCCTGAGTCCACATTTTACCCGTCCCTCATCCAGAGGTATTTGAGTTCTTACCACTGATTTATGACTAGGCTTTTCTTTTATTCCACCTTGGTAGACTTTTTTTACCATAAGGAAAGGGACAATGATGATTTTGCTGAAGGTGGTAATTTGCATTGCAAAACATATGGTGCACATTGCAAACAACACAGCAGATGATTTGTGTACATTTTTGATGAGTGGTGTAGTGGCAAATTTTAAAATAAATGTGTTTATCACAACAATCCCTATAGCTTCATAACCCAAATTCAAGCATCAACAAACCAGCTCTAGGATTTTTCCGCCTCCACCAGAAGAAAGTCTATTATAAAGCTAAATCATCTAAATTGCATGTTCAAAACCAGCCATCTCCAAATACATTGCATTACAGATAACAACAATATATTTTATTCCTGGGAAAATCCATTTTTCCTCCAGCTATTTTCAGATTTTAGCTAAGCTCTGAAGGAACAGAGAAACCCAGGGGAGGCAGCTCACAATATCATTTTCCATACTAATAAAAAAAGTGGAGTCATTTCATTTGTTATAGCCCCGGCTGTACATTACATTGCTGTTTCTGATCAGTAAAACATCCCGTCCAGTAAATAAATGCAGACAAACATACCACAACCACCACTATTTTCATAGACTGATAGTAGTGATTGCATCATCAATTTAGGATTCTGGGTCATTCTCTCTGGTTGATTTTCAAATCAAATCAAATCAGAAATAACCATCAAAACAAAGGGAAGGCAGAGATGGTTGGGAATCTCCAATTTAGGAAGTTCCTAAAGTTTCCTGTAGCAGTCAATAATCCTAGAACAGAATGCTTCACACTTGCTGGAAATAATCTAACTGGTTGGATGAACACATCTGGTAGGCTTTACATTAGGAGATACTATGAATATCTCCTTTAATTTAATAAAACATGCCATCTTGTTCTTTGCATTCTAGTCCCATAGTTTTTCCCCATTCCCTCACCTCCATTTTTAAGCAGACAACAATATAAAGAGATGATGTTGGCTAGCTTTTCTCTTATTTCAGTTTGGTAAGTGTTTTCATCCATTCATAGATAAATCGTACAGGGATATTTCTCATTTTGTACTTTTGATTGAATGATTCATGACTCCTCCCTGGACTGATGGCTTTACTTTTAATTATACTTCACAACACTCCAATATGTTGTAATTCTAATGTATTTCCACCAAGTATGGTGTCTAGCTCTTCTTTCTGAGGGCTGATTATGTTGGCAATGTCCAGCTGACAATGAGACTGTCCTATGACTCTGGTAGAGAAATGTTATCACTTTATATATCACAAATTAAAAGGTCAAATGCATCACTTCAGTTGTCACCAGGAATAAATCAGTCCAATTAAAATGACCTATCAGCCAATAAATTGGACAAGAGAAAAATGGATTCATTATCAGGGCCACTGTATATCAAAGGCCAAAAAATTAACTAGCTTTCTTACCTTTGGAGTTTATTGCACCAGCTGCAGTTGAAGCCAATTTGGGCTGTGACACAAGGCCCACAGCTGTTAAACTGGAGGCATGCTGTAAAAACAAACAAATTGTCAGTGTTGCACTTTTTTTAAAAAACAATCAATAATTTTCTCAGGAGTTTGAGAGTAACTCAGAGAATAATCTTCTCAAATAACTGCAAGTTGTTGGTTTTTTTTTTGCAGGAGTGGGGATAGTTATCTAGGATTAACAACAGGATATAAACATGCATGATGGAAAAATGCACACATACGGAAGATATTTTGGATTCAGTTTTTAATCCCATTTGTAAAAGAAATGTTATTTTCACAAATCTACATCTTTTTTTCTGTAGCTTCTAAATTCGCTATTTGTCATGAAGGCACTCATGGCTTCTTTCTGTCCATTTCCTTTTGGGTTCTTACATTTCACTGTACACAGCTAATGTTTTGGTTCTAAGGACATAGTAAACTGGGGCAAGAAACTGCAAGGGCTGTAATATGATTAAGAAGAGGCTGGTAGCTAGCATCTGATGGTTTGTCTAGCAATGTGCCTTCTGAGCCATCTAAAAAAATTTAAAATAAAATATTAATAAGATTGATTTACCATGGACCGAAAATGTAGGTGAAAGAGCTGTGAAGCAAGCATTTGTCACTGTTTCATTTGAAGTAACAAGCAGGCAAAGTAAGCTTGCCACTTCTTGAGTCAGCCTTAAAGGATCTCTGATCACTAGTTACTGTGTAAATATACAGTCACCAGACAATGTATGCTGTGATACTCTGGCTAGTCCTGACAGAGTAATAGATCATCCAGTTAGGTATGTTACATCAGTTACCCTGTTCTGCAGTTGTTGTTGTTTTATGGTTCTGTTGTGTGCTTTGATCTTTCTCTAGTGTTCACCATGGATGAATATACACTATAGAAATAATGCAGTTTGACACCACTTTAAGTGTTGTAGCTCCATCCTACGGAATCCTATGATTCATAGCTTCATGAGATCTTCAGCCTTACCTGCTCAAAGAGTGCTAGTGCATCACAAAACTACAAATCTTTGCATTACGTAGGATGGACCATGGCAGTTAAAGTGGTGTTAAACTGCATTATTTCTACAGTGTAGATACACCCTATACTTTTCTTGCTTATTCATAAGACTTTCTGCCATTTACCTCATGGCTGCTTGATTTTAAAAAATCAGGTTCATTAAAAAAAAAATCTGGTTCATTTTTTCATCTGGTTCATTGAATATACGCTCAATATGACTTCACATTTACAGTTCTATAAAGTTGGCAAGGATACCTGTCTCTAGTCACAGGAAGTTGTGATCAACAGTGCCAGCTGCACATTCGTAGTGCTCCTGGGAACCTTCTGCCTGCCAAACATCACTGAAACATGGCCACACCATGGAAGTTACTTTAAGCAGTGAAAGACAAAGAAAGAAACTTTCTTTGGGGAATGTCTAATCAGGCAAATTGTATTTTGTATATATATTTGCATTATTTCATGCTGCTTAATGATGAAATAATGTGGGGAAAATCCTTGAATCATGGCACCGATCAAGACAGGACATAGAAATGGGTGTGGAATAAACCCAAGTTATTCTCCAGTATAGTATTAGATGGTTTTAGATGTCCCCAGAATTTGCAAATTGTGAATAAATTAGAGCTATTATGAAAATAGTGGCTGCTAAGTACAATACAAAAAACTGAGAAGAGGAGATATCTATTTTTATAAAAAAAGTCTTTTTTAAAGTAGGTTACATTTCATGTGCTTGTTGGACTTGACTTACTAGGTAAAGGAATAATCTCAACAGCTGACAGATTGGTAACCTTTGACATCTGAAGCTCCACTCTGTGATACTCATATATTGTTCTTCTACGGACATCTGCCAAGAAAGAAACAAGGAAGTTAAATTCCATCATTGAAAGTGGAATTTTCATTTCAGTGACTCCTTACTACATTAAAATAGCTGCCTTTTACATCGAAATTCAGGATTTATTTCTGCTGTTTGAATCTGTCACATGGGAAACAAATTGAACTCAAGCAGCATGAACACCTATCATCTGGGGATCCATTTAGCAATGAAACCACTGTATAAATCAAAACATTTTATATTTTGAGGTAATGAGGACATGATGACATTTCTTTTAAAAGTAACCCACCAACTGAAAATGGTATTACTTTTTCTATATAATGAGTAATATTTTGTACCTTCAAATCAACTCTTGCTTATGCTGATACTATCCTAGTGTTTTCTAGGAAAGCGTCTAGGAATCTACATAGACATTTCCCACTGCCTTCCTCTAAAGCTTAGAGTGTGTGACTTGCCCAACACTACCCTGTGGGTTTCCATGGTTGAGCAGGGATTTGAACTCTTCTAGTCTTCTGGAGTCTTAGTCCAACACTCAAACTAGTACACCACATTAGTGCTCAAGTAACATTTTGTTGTTGTGTGCCTCCAAGTCATTTTTGACTTATGATAACCCTAAGGTGAACCTATGATAGAGTTTTCTTGGCAGATTTCTTCAGAGGGGGTTTGTCATTGCCATCCTCTGAGGCTGAAAGAGTGTGACTTACCGAAGGTCACCCTGTGGATTTTTATGCTCAAGTGGGGAATTGAACCCTGATTTCCAAAGTCGTAGTCCAATGTTTAAACCACTACACTATGCTGGCTCTTCAGTACTTATTTTTCTTATTTTATACTTTCCTAGGCTAATAATATACAAGTGTGTTTGATATTTTTTTTTACTGCAAACCCACATACACAGTCCCCCCCCTTTAAGCTCCTTGGAGTAAACAAGTCAGATGAACTTGGTGAGTAAACAAGTTGGATGAATAAATAAATCTGCAGCCATGATATTGTTCCTAGGTTATTAGTAAGCAAATGTAGTAATGTGCTCAACAAAAACAGTCTGTCCATTCCAGTACAGCTTACAAACTTTCCTTTTTAAAACTAGCCATGATGGTTGAGGGAATCTGAGAATTGTAGTCCAAACAAAATAACTTTTCAAAGTTCTGGTACTGAAAATAGTAGTAATGACTTCAGAGAGCCACCATGGTGTAGTAGTTTGGGGTCTGGACTAGGACTCTGGAGAACAGGGTTTGAATGCTGCTTGGCCATGGAAACTCACTGGTGGCTTTAGGCAAGTCACATTTTCTCAGACTCAGATGAAGGCAACGGCAAGCCCCTCTGAACAAATCTTGACAAGGACACTTTGTGATAGGTTTGCACTGGGTTACCGTAAGTCGGAAATCTCTTGAAGGCACATAACAAAATTAGTGAGGTAAAGTGGATGTAGCTTCTGTTCTTATTTTGTAGCCACATATTGGCAGAATATGGCACACAGACAAACTCACAAATTATTCTACTTAACTTCTTATCATGGCTGAGCAGTTGATGCCAATTACTTCAACTTGCTATTTTAGTTTAGGGCCAATTCATTTAATCATGAAAGCACTCTCTCTGTCCCTCCCTCCCCCCTCTTTCACTTGCTTCTCTCTAATGTGAATGTTAACATCCTGTTAAGTGAATAAATTACCACCACCAAGCTAGTCTGAGTGAATTATTAGGAAGATTCTGGCTGAGATAGCTCCTTTGGAAGGTCTGTTACCTGTCTGGAGCTTCAAATGCATTGGACTAGAACATGTGCACAGAAGCTAAGCTAATTTGGGCTAGATTTGAGCATCTGCCTTGCTAAGGAGAGATTTATTCCCCTACAGTGACTTGTCCATATGATGCAATTGCCAAGTCAAAATGTCCAGTTGTTGTGTTTGAAAGGAACTCCTGCCATTGCCAGAGGCTTTAATTTATTTCCCCGAAGATGTCAGGACCTTTGCTCCAAAAAGGCAAGCAAATGAATATATAAATAACAAATGATAGCAGTGGCACTGTTGGAAACTTTCAGTGTTCCGCCATTAGCACAGGTTAATGCAGGGTATGCCAGTTTGGCATAAACTGGTGGGACCTGAGTGCGCTAATCAGGAAGACTAGAAGAAAGGTATTTGAGGAAGCAAGAATACCTATGCAGCAAGCTCTAATTAAAAAAACAACAACACCCCAACTTTAATTATGGAATTGACTGGCTCTAATTTATTACAACCCTGTATATGGACCTTTCCCAAACTGTACTCCCTAGGGGGCAACAGATTAGGGCTGCAGCTATAAACAGTTATCTGGCAGTAAGCCACATTATAATTCTGAGTAGGCATGTACAGTATAGCAATATTCTTAATCTTTAATCAGATGGATAATAATGGATTTTTTACACACACACACACACACACACACACACACGTGTGTGTGTGTGTGAGAGAGAGAGAGTGTGAACCTTGGCTTAGTCATTAATTAACATAGAGACTGTAGGGGAAAAAAAATCAGAGGACTGAGATTTGTAAAGAGAGATATGAGGGAACCAGACAAAGGGGCTCTACAGACTGAACCGATAGTGTGGCATCCCGCCGCCCCTTTCAGCGCTGGATTGGGGCTGCAGCAACCACATGCCATGGGTCCAATCCAGTAGTTTGCTGCTCTAAAAAGAAATGGCAAAATGCTGATTTTGCTGCCACAGTGGCTTTTTTTGGCGCAGTTTGTCTAAACATTGCACTAAAGAAATGGCATGACGCCACCTGCCATGTGGGTGGGCATGCGGTGTGACGCCGGCATTGGCGTGGAGTCGGGGTGTGCGGCATGTGGTCACCACACCCCCACTCCACCAAAACCTGATGCCAGCATTTATCACTGGTTTCTAGAGGCCCAAAGTTCTAAAGTGTAAAGACATATCAATAAATACCAAAGTCAGAATTATTTGGATAATTTGATTTCTACATATGGGTATGGAAGCTGGATGGTGTAGAATATAGGAGAAGGTCTTCTCCAAGACTGCACTCACACACTGGAACTCCATCCATAGGAAAACTGGCTTTTACAGACTGCCAGAAATAATGCAACTTGAGACCACTTTAACTGTTCTGGCTCAGTGCTAGAGAATCATGGAAACTGTAGGTTTTTCTGAGACATGGAGCCTTCTCTGTCAGGGAGCTCTGGTGCCACAATAAACTACAGCTCCCATGATTCCGTAGCACTGAGCCAGGGCAGTTAAAGTGGCCTCAAGCTACATTATTTCTGGCAGTCTGTAAAAGCCCTAAAAGGACTCCTTCTTTAGTTGCCCTTTTGGCAGAAATTTAAAACTTGTTTTCCAGCCAGCCTTTGGAAATTAATTTTAACAAAAGGCATTTTTATAGTGCTATGCTGTTTTTCATTGTTGCTTTAAGTAAGATTTTAAATGGTTTTAATTCTGTAGTTGTTTAATATTGTCTTAATTTTATATGTTTTTAACTACGGTATATGTGTTTTATTGTATTTATTTTAACTATAGTTGTTTTTTTAGGACAAACAAACAAACAATAGTTATTGCAATTAATGACTTTTTGTAAGCCAGCTTGAATTTCAGTCTGGAAGAAAGCTAGGATATAAATAAAGGGATGGGTGGAAAACTGAGGGGAAGAAAATCAAATCATTTGAAATGTGGTGCTGGAAAATAGTTGTATGAATACCATGGGCTGATAAAAAAAAATATTTCAAGGATTGATATCCCTCCTTTCTCCCACAATGGGATTCAAGGCAGGTTACAATGAATTGGTCTTAAGGTAAATCAAAACCTGAACTAGCACTAGAAGTCAAGATGACTAAACTGAGGCTGTTGTATGTTGGATGTATCATGAGATGCTGTGACTCACTGGAAAAGAAAACAGCACATGATAAACTGGAAAGCAGAAGGAGCTCACACTATAGGCTGATTGATTCAATCAAAAAGTCATGGTCCTGAGTTTGCAATGCCTGATCAGAGCAGTTCATGGCTGGGGATCTTGGCAATCTCTCATTCATAGGATCACCATAAGTCAAAGTCAGCTTGATGGCCAATAACAACAGCAACAATATATGGGATCAGTAACATGTGGACCTTCAAAGTACTGACTGCAATTTCCACCATACCATACCATTTTAATCTAGCGTGGCTGTGAGCTGAAATCAAACAACATGAGGAAGATTTCACATTCCCCACCCCTGACTTAAATTCTGGTACCTGTAGTCCAATAAGTTAACTTTTCCAAACGTTATTTTTTAACGGAAAAGGGTACTTGCAGAATAAATAACACAATAAATCCTATGACAGCGAGCAGCCTACAGGACCATCATCACAGAGGACAAGCTCAAGGAAACACAAGGTGAAGACAAGTAAAAGGGGCACATTTACAGCATTGTTAGCTGTATTTCAGAGGAAGGAATTAGCAAAACCAACTCTGAGTATTCTTTGCCTAAGAAAAAACTATGAAATTTAAAGGGTTGCCACAAGTCAACAAATGACTTGAAGACACATACACAAACCAAAGGTCATATTTCTTGCTGACTTGCCAGATACACTAAATCACAGAAAACTGATGACTTTCTAAGGAGATTATCACATACGGTACGTATTTTTGCCTGATCTGGAAAGGGGAGGGGATTGGGCTGAGATGGGTTTTATCACACACAAAACTGCTGCTTGTGCTTCCATCTGACCAGCATCTATCCCTTAGCTGCGCTCTGCCCACCGATTTTGGCAGTACAGATCCCAGCCCGATCTCCTGTGCTCGGATTGGGCAAAAATACATATGCGATAATCTCCTAAAACAGCATGGGTTTCCTTTTTCATTTGTTCAGTAAATTTGTATATTGATTTTCTTCTATCATGGAATTCAAGGCAGCACAACAAATGTTGTCAAGTGATCTCTCATTCAGATAATCACCAAGATTAGCTCCAGTAAAGTGCCCACATCGTGTCTTCTTATGTTTCCATCTAGTAACTATGAACGGATAGTTCTGCAATCCCTCTGGCACTAAGTAAGTAAGTGGAGACATCCATTTATGATATGAGGAGAATCCTGTACCCTTAACCATGATATTTTACAGGGCTGAAAAGGCAGGAAAGGATGCATTATATTGATTGAAGGGAAGTCTTAAGAACCTTGTAATCTGCTGTGGAGTAGGAAGTTGACTGCTTGAAAAGCATGTTCTCTTCAAAGGTCAGAGATCTGTATGTGTTTTGCTCTGTGCAGTATAGTCCCAAAGACTAGATTATGCCTAATTAATATTCTATTGATATACCATATAATTAAAGTCTTTTGGGTCATATCATTAAATGTTTTATGTCGCACAGAGTAAAAGAAACCAATAAGTGCACTAAAATCTAAAGTCATTGATTTCTGTGAGTTATCACCCGAAAGAGCTTTAAGTTTGTTACAGTTCTATCTATTTCAATTTAAAGAGAATAACTATATAAGCCAATGATTTATTCTTAACACAATTGACTCTCTCACACTCTTTTTTACATCTGGGGCAGTAAACTGTCTCGGAGTATTCATCTATGAAAGAAAATTTAGTAGGCTGGATCAATATTTTATACTATGTGTATTCAAGATCATTTAATGCAGGTTAATCACACTTTAGCACGCTTTTATTGCCCCCTTGTTCACATAAGCAGTGTGATGGAATGCAGGAAAAGTGATAAGACTTTTCCTCCTGTTCAGTGACATCTAATACATAGATCCAATGTTCAACTTTACATTAGTTAGTGGTAGTGCTAACAGGATTATTATGGCTGGACACCACAGAAAACCTGCTCTTCTTGTGGTTGATTTGCAATAGGTTACAGTTTCCCACCATGGGACAAATTGTCTTGTATCTAATCCAGTGAGTCCCAACCTTTGGCCTTCCAGGTATTTTGGACTTCAGTTTCCAAAATCCCAGACTACTGGCCAAGATGGCTGAGGCTTTGGGGAGCTGAAATCCAGAACACCTGGAGGACCAGAGTTTGGGAATCACTATATCTGTATTTCAAATATTTTTCTCCTAGTTCCACGGCCACCTGTCGGCCCTCCTTATCCACAGATTCTGCATGGATTCTACCATCCTTGGGTTGAAAATGCCCCCCACCCATGAAGCAAACCAATTTCCAAAAAGCAAACCTTGGTTTTGCCATTTTCCATAAAGGATACCATTATCCTTGGTATCCTTCGGTCAGCCGGGAAGAACTTACTCCACCAACCAAAAGCCATTATCCTTGGTATCCTTCGGTCAGCCGGGAAGAACTTACTCCATCAACCAAAAGCCAAGCTGAATCAGACCTCGCAGAGAGCATTTTCGTTGACTGCCCCCAAACTATGGAATGGCCTGCCGGATGAGATCCATCTTATTACAACACTCGCGGCTTTTAAGAAAGCAGTTAAGACGGATCTCTTCTGGCAGGCATTCCCAGATTGATCCTCTTGAGGAATGAATATTGAATCCTCTCCCCAGACTCTCTGTTGTGTTGTCACTATTATTTTATCACTCTGTTTTTATTGACCTTGTTTTAATTTTTTCTAGTTTAATTCGGTCTTAAGGGGTGGGAGGGATGGGTGGAGGGATCGGGATACTTAAATGTATTTTAATTATTGTATTTTAATTGTTGTGAACCGCCCCGATTGCTATGCAGAGGGGCAGGATAAAAATAAAATTTATTATTATTATTATTATTATTATTATTATTATTATTATTATATCATGCTTTTGTTTACAATGAGACTCCAGTATTCATGGATTTTGGTATCCATGGGGTCCTGGAACCATACCCCAGAGGATACCAAGGGCCCACGGAAACAAAAAAATAAATTGCCATTTCCCTTCCATCCACCTACTCCCTCACATGCAAATAGCTTTTTGAATAGAACGGAACTATTTTGATGGGAGCTACACATGGTATGTGCAGGATTAGCACCTAAAGGTGACCTTAAAATTCTCTATGAATGGAACAACTCCTTGCACTGGTCTGGATTCTGGCCCACTTACTACAGCTAATTATTTAAAGCAACAGATTATGCAAAAATTAAATATGGGCTAATAGACTGCCTATTGCAACTATTCCAAGAGGGTGGAATTTACAGATGCCATGAACAAAAAAGATATATTTTTGTACCACATTACTACTTTTATGAGCAGTTTTTATGTGTATGTTGTGCAGTGCACTTATCAAAACATTTATATAGGGGAAAACAATCAAAGCTATAAAGGAACATATACAGGATCAACTCTGCAGTATACGAAACAACAAAACAGGTTCCTCTTTTGGTGAGCCACCTGCAAACATAATAAACAGACTTTACATTCTGTGAAATATAGTAGATAGTTACGCTGAAAAAGGAGATGGAGTGATCTTAAAATGGTTAGTCTCTGCAGGCCTAAAAGGGAAAGCTAACAAACCCCCACACTTACAAAAAATAAAAAATAAAAAATAAAAAAATAATCAGAATTTTCAGACAGTCACTTTCCCTTTAGCCCAAATACATTTATGTGCACTTGAATGTTACCTGGTTTTTCCCTACCACCTGTTCATAAGGTATTAAAATATTCAGCCTTGGTTAACATGCTTTCATTCTACTGGTAAACGGTACTGGGTTACTGGCTTCGAAACTGCTCTAGTTTTTATTTAAACTATGTACCAACTATAAGCGACCTGCAAATATAATAATGTTCTTAGATACTTGGATACCATATATTTATGCATTGTTCATATGTAATTTTTAAAAAACATATAGCTCCCTGAAGCAGACCTTAAGTGTATCCACAGGTTGAAAGATATGAGACTTTAAGTTACTAAAAGACCATCTTTACAGCATTTTGCTACTCAAAGCGGTGGTCCCTGTGCTTTAATATTATCATTAATTACTTCTGAGTAAGCATGTACAACAATATCCTGTAAGCTTTAACCAGGTGGAAATATATGTGTGTTGTTGCTGTTATTGTGTCCCTTCAAGTTGTGTCCAGCTTATGGAAGGTGATCCTATCATGGGGTTTTCTGAAACTGAGAATGTGTCATGTCGCTAAGATCATTCAGTGAGTTTCCTTAGCTGGGTGGGGAACCAAACACTGGTTTCTAGACTCATAGTCCAATGATCAAACCACTATACCATGCTGGTTCTCTCACATATAATAACTATAGTCAAGAAATCAGGGGAAGACTAGGGAAAGGCAAATATGAAATAACCATATAAGAATCTCAAGTGTGGGACATACCATTAAATACCAAAGTCACAATTATCCATGACAATGTATTTCCGATTTCCACAGATAGTTGTGAAATTTGAACAGTGAAGTAAGCTGATAGGAAGAGAATCAACTCATTTGAAATGTGGTGCTGGAGGAGAGTTCTGTGAATACCATGGATTGCAAAAAATACAAATAAATGGGTCCAAGAGCAAATCAAGCTAGAACTCTTCCTAGAAGCCGAGACTGTGGTATTCTGGACATATCACAAGACATTCTCAAGACATATAATTAGAAGACATGATTGTCTTTATTGTTATTAAAGACAATAGTGCTTGGTAAGGTAGGAAAAAAAAGGGATTTTGTATTACAGGTAGATAAAACTCAATTGAGGGAGCCATGGTCCTGAGTTTGCATAGTCTGAGCAGGGCAATTGAGGATCCTGGAGGTCTCTAATTCACAGGGTCACCATAAGTTGAAGATGACTTGATAGGAATTAACAACTAATCCTGTATTGGGTCTTAATTATTCAATCTCGTAGAAAAGGAAATCTGTGCTAAACAGCTATCAGGATTATATGAGCTGCTAGGTAACATTATTTTCATTTGTTCTTAATCTCTCTTTGTGTAATGAAAATTATCTGTGTGACCTGCAAATGCATGGAATTTTCCATTGAATAAATTCCTGTTCTTAAAATATGATTTAATTAGTTTCAAAAGTAAAGCAATCATATTTAATGGTCCCTTCAAAATCAAAACACATGCACAAAATAATAACAACCCAACATCTGTCTAAGATATGTTGTGGAAAATATAATGATGTATCATGAGGAATACAGAATTATTCCATCTCCTTTTTGGCTGGAAGTTAAATTTTGCTTATCAGTTCAGGACAAACGATAAAACAGGTAGTCACAGGGGGAGCTGTAAATCCTTAAAATTACATTTAAATGAGCTAACTGAAATAATTTAACCAATTTTAATTTATTTCAAAAATCTTTTTGAATTCTTTGAATTTTATTTTTCCAAACACACTGGCTCACACTACATTAATTGGCATGTATAAAGAACATACTGGGAATTTGCTGGATCCTATGGACAACCACAAATGCATCTGACAGCCCCACTTTCACAGGGTGATTGGTCGAGCTTATCTGTGTCACTGAGACAGGAATCTGCAAGACAAAAGAAGGAAAGAGGTGGAGGAAGAAGATAATGACATATCTCAACCGTTCCAGTGCATGATGCCCTCCACTGTACTGGCTCCATGGGAGGTGTAGGCTCAGGGGAGAGATAGGCCTGGGAAGGATAGTCTTAATGAGGGGACCATTTCTATAGGCTCAATACATAGTTTCCCATCCTTCTGCAGCCTTAATCCAAATCTCCACCCAGATTGAGATGGCACCCTCTTGGCACTGCTTTCCTTTTTAGGAGGTAAGTGAATAGGGAGAGACACTGAAAGGAGAAATAACAGCAGAGTTGCAGGCTTCATGGTTTGACAGTGGATCTTTGTTTCTGTGTATGCCTTGGAAGTTGCATACTAATGTCACTTTGTGAGGCCAACCCCTATTCCCCACCATAGCACAGTGTGCAAGGGAATGCAAGTTTCCATACTACCAGACAGACAGAAACATGCATCCTCACCTGCTATCATGCTATAGTAATTGTTTTGATATTATTAGCTATGGACTACACATTGCTCTAGATAACTAGTGTCTCCTCTAGATAACTGTTATTATCTAGTATGGCAGGAGATAATTTTCAAACAGAGACCTAAATCCACCAAATCACGTTTAGCCACTTGTGTCCAACTATAGTAGCAGTGAATAATGCATTTGGCTGACTTTTTAAACAGAATATGGGCCATAGCCTGAATCCCACAGAGACTCATAGATCATTCAACCATAAAAGGCTGGTATTTGTGCAGACTGAGCTCTCGTGTACATAACTACAGGGCCTCTGGCATGTGTTGATGGTTAAACAAATAATCACCTCTCTTCCTTGCCAGTGGGATATGCATTTGTCAGACATCTAGAAACTGGCTTTTCTTCAGTAGTAATCACTTAATATTTTTTTTTTAAAAAAATTGTTTTGCATGGCTTTTTCCTCCCCATCTTCTTCCACGGAAAGGAACAGTTTCACTGTGGCTGATGAAAATAATATTTCAGACATAATTTTTTTGTCTTGGACTAGTTCTTAAGGTTTGATCAACCTGTTTATCAACTCCTCATAAGTACTTTAGCAATTACATTTTTCTGCCCTACCTCCCTGTAATCAATGTGGGAAAGTAAATTTACTTTACATAAACTAACTGTAGACTTCATTGTCCATTCACTGTAGGGAAGAAGCTTGAACATCCCCGAAGTACAGTGAGCATTTTTCTCAAACAGTTTAGTTTGCTTATTGTGTAAATAGCTTTCCTTTTAATGCTGGTTCACTAACAGCAAACACTATTTTGCATGCAGGGCTACACACAAGTATATTATGCTTGGAAATGAATTCAGTCTCTATTGCTGAATATTTCACAGAAATTTGGTTAATTTTTGTAAACAGTAAAGCAATAACCCATTTGAGCTAACAGAGGGAAGTGGAATACAATTCTTCATACAGCAAAATCTACAACAGTAAACCCGTTTTTAAAAGCTTTGCTATCTATTGAAATTTTTTTTTTTAACTTTTGCATAACCCAAACAAATGCACATTAAGCAATGCTATTGTTCCTGTAATTCCTTTCATGCATATTTAATACAAGAGGGTATCGTAAAGTTTTAATTATCATCTTTAAAACATTTTGACAGAAAGTTTGTTTTGATTTGTAGTTGTTAACTTAGCTCTACGTAGTCACCATCTAGATTTACACATTTCCCCCAACATTTCTTGACCCTCCAAATACCGTTATTGAAGAAGTCTGCAGACTGAGCCTTATACCACTCTTCCACTTCATGAATGACATCATCTATGTTGTCAAATTGGTGACCCCACAATGGATTTTTCATTTTTTGGGAACAAGAAACAGTCACTTGGTAATGATGACAATGACAAAATGTCATCAATATACCAGAACAACATCTGGGTGATAATTATTACTTTACGATACCCCCTCGTACTTCTCCATCTTAAACTGTAATCACTTTTGGCACAACCTGTAACAAAAATAAAAGGACACAATGAGCTGATTGCCTTTGCAGACTGCCAGAAATAGTGCACATTAAATTGAGGCACTGTCCTGGCTCAGTGCTAGGGAGTCATGGGAATTGTATTTTTTTCTGAGACATTGAGCCTTTTCTGTCAGAGAGCTCTGGTGCCACAATAAACTACAGTTCCCATGATTTCCTAAGCACTGAGCCAGGGCAGTGCCTCAATTTAATGTGCACTATTTCTGGCAGTCTGCAAAGGCCCTTTCTCAACATCATGCACTTAGGGACCAATGATGACACTGACAAAATTTCATCAATATACTATAATAACTTACAAGTGATAATTATTACTTTACGATACTCCCCGTAAATGGTTGATGCAAGATCTCTGCATTATTTGACTAATTTTTCTATGTTTTCCTAATGAAAAGGGGGTGCCTGTTTGTTTAGGTGGTAATGAGCCCTTCAGTCATCTAAGGGTCCACTATACATCTTATAAAATTTGCTGTATTTACAAAGTGTATTTGAGGCTGGGAGATAGAGGGGTGAAAGAGAAACTAGTCATGGGGTAGCATTTTAATTTTTTTCATTATTGGATAGATATGAACAAACATAAGTAATGTTGGCTTGTAGAGTAAAATAAGTATATTCCCTTGTTATTACAGTCAAGCATCATAATATATAGTTTGTTGTTATGAGAACATACGTTGGTGATTTTTAGGCTCACGTGTTTCTGTTTTAGGCCTACATACTTCTTCTCCTGTTTGCACATGAGAGGAGGTATTTAAAACCTTAAGACACGGGTAATATACCAGTTTCCTGCTTCACTGGAACATGGAAAACTATCGTTTGCATAAACTAGAGTTAAAGCCAGAACAGACCGGCTCTAAAAGCCACCATCTAGGTGACTTGGGAGTGCAGTGTTTATATGCCACATGCTCCCATGTTGCCCTGAAGCTGCCCAGAAGTCAGGCAACCACCTGGAAGTCAGCCAACTTTGGGCTGTGGTGGGGTGGGAAAAGCTGCCCTTCCCCGCCCCTCAAAAAGTTGATTTTTTTTCCGCTCCTTTTTCGGCCAGGGAAAAGGCAGATTCGGGCCGTGGCCCCAATGCATCTTCGGAAATGGCAGCTTCAAGCCGCCCCTTCCACCCGTCTGTTTCACCCCTTAGTTAACAAACTAAATCAGCAAACACAATGTTTGATTATGCCTGATGTCTTATAAGAGTGAATCTGTATTTAATTTTTTGTTTAAAAATTTGATCCATTATTTATGCTGATGCCATGAACAGCTGACAAGGAAATCATTACATTGTACAAAGAGAGTATAGCAACTTCTGATGACAGGCAATGGACACATTGACAGGGAAAATGATTAGTTTTCATGTTAATGTAATGGCAATATAAAATAGAAATTCCTCATGCATGTGGCAGTGACAAAATTGGTTCCCAACAGAATGTTTTCTCAGTACTAGTTGAGATGAAATGCAAGCTGGCTTATACTCTCTTGTGAGCAATGTAATGTCAGAAGAAATTGGCACAAAAACGAGCACTTTCCACCCTGAAAAGAGATTGCCAGTTTGCCTTACAACCTGCATAAGAAGAACTGCACTCTGTTGTTCTCTTCAGCACTTTCTCTGATGTTATCAGTGACAGGTAGCTTCCAAGCCAAGGGGCAGTGAATCTGCTTTGGATTCTAGTCTGAAATTTAAAGAAGCTACCCAAGGTGCTGAGACTCACCCACCTAAAAGGTTAGCATCCTTGCTAGATCTTCCATGATAGCCAACTTCAGTCACTGGATGTTAGATTGCCACATGTATACACTCCCCTGGAATTGGTATCTATCAGCCTCCTCTGACAACATCTAAATTCTTCTGTGGCTTTATCAGCAAAATGATTGATAGGCATGTAGGTCCATGTAGTGCAGGTGCCAAAGAGACAAATCATGTTACTGTGTCAGAGATCAAGGTGTGGGCGGACTGGATACCAAGGCAGGCTGCTGGGGCCAGGGCTGTGGATTTTGAGCTTTAGAGTCTAATGGGCCAGATGCGGAAGGTAAGTCAGGAAACAGCTCAAGTCTAAACACAGCAAGGCAGAGTTTGAGGAGTCCAAGGGGCTAGAGGCAAGGGGCAGAGTCAGGAGACTGACAAAGTCTGAACATAGAAAGACAGAGTTCCAGGAGTCTGAACACTGCAAAGCTAACAAGGCAAAATGCAAACAGAGCAGCTACAGGCAGTACAGAAGACTATTGCTGTGACAAGAGTTGAAAGGCCAATGCAACCCTCAAATGGCTGTACCTCCAGCTGCTCCCACTGCCATGCATGAATAGAGCCAGCTGTGCATGTTGGCTAGCCCTGATCCTTCCAGGACCCTGGCAGCTCTGCTCTGCTCCTGCAAAGACTTTGGCAACAGGACTCCAGCAGCAAGAAGTCCCATCCTGCAATGACTTACACAGGCAGACCCTGTTTGTTTGTTTTTTAACCAATGGTATATTTAATAGCTTATCTCCAATAAATTAAAGAGATCTCTTTTCTACTTCAGTATCCCACAGAAGTTTCTTAGCAGGATTGATTTTACCATAAGACATGGTCAGGCAGAAGATTTGGGGAAATTTATGAAAGGGTCACAAATTGTTAGCTATTAATTTATTATTCTATGTTTTGTTACGGGGACAGATAGCTGTGGGACCTGTGGGCTTTCTGGTCTCAGGTGACAACATAACTTGGTTGAGATAGGCCAGGATACTATGTGACTTGACTTGCGAAGGCGGGGGGGGGGGGGGGGATTTTCTGCATTGCCTCCAGGAACAAAATGTCTTGGGGCAGCCCTGTTTCTTAGGCATACCATGAACACTATTTTAACAATAACATTTCTGTGATAAGTCTAAGTATAAAGAAAATATTTTGCATGAAGATTGAAGAACATTGGTAGTTTAGGAATTTTTTTGGTTTTATATGGTTATTTTTTGTGATAAGTTTTTATTAATTTTTAACACAGTCTAATTTACAATCAAAATAATTTACAATCAAAGATAAAGAAATCAGAGTGGGAAGGAAAGATGAAAAAGAGGGAAAGAAAAAAAGAGAAGGGGAAAGTGCGAAAAAGAGGAAAAGATACACAACTAATATACAACAGGGCTTTGACTCTACCCCAGGGGTAGGCAACCTTTCCCCTTTAAGGGCCGAGGGACTTCAGCTCCCAGAATCCCAGGAGCTATTGGCCAACATGGAACTATTGGCCAACATGGCTGAGGCTTCTGGGAGCTGAAGTCCCTCGGCCCTTAAAGGGGAAAGGTTGCCTACCCCTGCTCTACCCTGACTGTAATGAAAATAAAAATAAAAAAGATAAAAATAATAACATTCTATGATTACAGATCCAACTAAACAATCCTGGTAAAATTACTAAGAGCCACAGATTATTATATTGTTAGATTTCTTATTGTTCAAAATGTCCATAAACAGTTTCTAATAGTTTAAAAAGTCTTCAATTGGCTTCTCCTTTAAACCCCATGTTAATTTGTTCATTTGGGCTAACTCTGCAATCTTAACAATCCATTCTTCCTTTGTTGGCACTTCAGTCCATTTCCACATTTAAGCAAACAATATTCTGGCTGCTGTTGTCATATACTGAAGAAGTGATGCATATTTATTATCCAGTTCTTTATCCGTAATGCCCAACATAAACATTTTTGGTAACATTACAAAATGTAGCTTTAATTTTTTTTTTTTTTTTGGGATTAACATATACATGCCAGACCAGTAACTTTTTGTCCTCTTACATATGAAAAAAGGAGCCCTCCTTATTTTGACATCCACAAAATAGCTTTGAAATATTATGGGTCATTTTCAACAACTTATTTGGGGTTACATACTATCTATAGACCATTTATATAGCAGTGATGGCAAACCTTTTAGGGGCCAAGTGCCCAAACTAAGGGCCTTTGCAGACTGCTAGAAATAGGGCAAATTGAGTCCACTTTAAGGGTTAGGGAATCATGGGAGCTGTATTTTATTGTGGCACCAGAGCTCTCTGACAGAGAAGGCTCAATGTCTCAGAAAACAAAAAACAAACAAACAAACAAACAAAAAACAAACAAACAAACCAAAAAACCCCCACAAAACCCAATTCCCATGACTCCCTAGCACTAACCCTAACCCTTAAAGTGGCCTCAATTTGCACTATTTCTGGCAGTCTGCAAAGGCCCTAAAAAGCCTTGTGGCACCAAGTGTTACACGGTGCTGGGGGTGGGATATCTGCCCTCTGGGGGTGGGGCTTCCAGGGGTGGGACCTCTTCTCCCTGCCTTCCTGGGTCTTCTGCTGCCTCTCCACAGACAGTGGAAGGCCGGGGGGGGGGGGGGGGAGAAGAGGAACAACCATGCCTCAGAGAGGCAACTAAAGGCCAGGGATGGTTGGGAAGGAGGAGAAACAGGTGAGCACCTCTTCCTCCTCTTCCCCCCCACTGTCCCTGGCCTTCAGCTGCCTCTGGAGAGGCAGCTGAAGGCCAGGGAGGGTTGGAAAGGAGGAGGAACAGGTGTAAACCTCTTCCTCCTCCTTTCCCCATGGCGTCCCTGGCCTTCAGCTGCCTTCGGAGAGGCAGCTGAAGGCCTGGGATGGCTGGGAAAGAGGAGGAACAGGCATGCACCTCTTCCTCCTCCCTGCCCTCTGTGTGCCAGGAAAAATGGCTTCATGTGCCATTTGTGGCACATATGCCATAGGTTTGCCATCACAGTTATATAAGGTTTCTTTTAAATTATTGCACAAAGTATTTTTTTTATCTTTGGATCACATTTTTTACCATACATCCAAATGGACAATATGCCCAAAATTTTGGGCCCACCTTATCATGAACTCTTTCATGGGCTCATCTTCTGTCTTCTGTAAATTATATGGTCATCATCTTTACACAACTCTAAATAAAACTCTAAGAGAAAACTCATTTTATCTAATTTAAATAAAGTTGCTGCATTTCTGTCATTAAGATGCATAAAAGCAAACCAAAGAACTTAAGATCTTTGTCTTCCTTAAGAATAATCTGTCTTGATTTAAGATTATTCAAAATGCAAAATATCATCATAGCACAATATCTTCATTTTTAATCAATTCCTTCCTTTAAAAAGGCTTCCTAATATTATCTTAGTAAAAAGTCTGTTTATACTTATACCAAACACATAGCAGAGCCTTTCTAATACAATGATTTTTAAATTCAGCATGCGCCTTATTTTTTATCATACCAAAGATAAACACGCTAGACAAATCTTACATTATAGCCTTCAAGTTTCAAGAGTCTCACATCTCTAAGCATTATCCATGCCTTCAACCATACCAAACAGGCCTCAGAATACAATTTAAGATTAGAGACTCCCAATTCACCCCTTTCCTTAACATCGTGCAGCATTTTAAATTTTATTCTAGGTTTCTTTGACTGTCAAACAAATCTGGAAATCTATTTCTGCCATTGCATAAAAGGTATCCCATTTCTTATAAGAGGGATCGTTTGAAAGAGAAATAAAAACATTTGCAAAATGTTTGCCTTTATTACTGCAATTCTGCTCAAAAGGGACAAAATTCGATATAGTTATTTAATCATGTGTTATCACTCACCCTGAGATGGGTTATAAATCTTAGTAAATCAATGTCAAATCAAACTCACCTCTTTATAGCCAAAAATGATACGACCATCGTTGAGAAGAGTTGCCTGGAATGTGAAACTACCCAGATTGTAATTATCTTGTAGATGAACATGGTCCCACTGCACAACTAGGGCAGTACCTGTCAAGTCCCAAGTGAGGTAAGGAGAAAAAAGATATTACTTTAAGCGGTGTTGTACCTATTCAATAAAATCTGATACAATTTAACAACTTATCTTGTAGCAGTATTATTATTAACCTTGTAAAATCTTACAATTTATATAAAACTAGTGCTTGAAAAAAGTTACTTTTAACACTACAACTCACAGAAACCCATAGCCACTGTAGGACTCTGGAATTTATAGTGCAAAAAGCGACATTTATATATCTGTATATATTGAAAAGGCAAAGATTTCCCCTTTTACAAAGTTGTCAAATCATGTCCAACTTTAGGGGGTGGTCCTCATCTCTGTTACTAAGCCAAAAAGCAAGTTTTATCAAAGAGAACGCTGTGATCATGTGGCCAGCATGATTGCACAAAATGCCATTACCTTCCCACCGAAGTGGTACCTATTTACCTACTTGCACTTTTACATGCTTTCGAATTGCTAGGTTGGCAGAAACTGGGACTAGTGATGGGAGCTTACCCCATCATGTGGCACTTGGGCCTCAACCTGCTGATCTTGCAATCATCAGAGTCAACAGCTTAACAGTGTATAAATTAGTTTTTGGAAAAGTAAGCAAAACAAGAAATGTTAACTGATACACAAATACTGGTGTATACAAATACATGCACAGAAATGTGCATGTACAGCTCCCATCATTCTGGAGTACTGGTTATGTTAACTGGGAATCATAGGAGCTATGTGCCCACAAATGGGGAAGTCTGCTCTAAGTCCCAAGTTATGTATGATGCAATTTTGTCATATAAGAGGTATAAATTGGTACTCAAGCTAACTGCTTGCTTTAATCACAATATTATATTGTATCATTTAGTTTACAACCCACTGATTGTACAATTTAAGGATGTTTACAGAAATGCCAACACAGAAAAGTTAATATTTAAAAGTTTGTTTTCACCCTGTCTATTTAGTATGCATATCATTAACTTTTTTTTATTGACTGCAAGCTTTCAGAGTAAGAGATATTAAATAATATGTAGTGTTGGTGCTAAATATTAAGTGTCCTGGCTAAATAGAATCACTGTGAATTTATTGATGGTGTCTGCATTAATAATGCTATGGAGCATTTTAGTTGCAAAGGCCCCACAATTCTTTAGGCAAGTTGTCTTATGATAATACAACATTCAGCATATGACCTACCAAAGCAAATGCAGCAAACTTTCTGGGAAATGGCTTGCCATGTGCTTGGTGTACCTTTGGGCCTTTGCAGACTGCCAGAAATAGTGCAAATTGAGTCCACTTTAACTGCCCTGATTCAGTGCTAGGGAATCATGGGAACTGTAGTTTATTGTGGCACCAGAGCCACAGAGACAGAGAAGGCTCAATGTCTCAGAAAAAAATACAATTCCCATGATTCCCTAGCACTGAACCAGGACAGTTAAAGTGGACTGAATCTGCACTATTTCTAGCAGTCTGCAAAGGCCCTATGTTTCTGTGATCCTGCACGGACAGGGTTAAATTAATCAAACCCCTATTCAGCTACACCATATAATTGCTGTTGGGTGGATCATAGGTTGTGCAGGCAAATCATTTTTCTAGAGAACTCTACAGAAACTAGAATGATCTACAAAAGTTTTGTAAATCTTGATACAGTTATGAGTACAAGTAATACCTTTAGCATTACTGAAGACAGTTCTTCATTTGAAGATAAGATGAGAGAACTGGTTTAACAAAGATTTCCAAACAGTATCTCTCTCTCTGTGTTGTGTGCCTTCAAGTCATTTCTGAATTATGGACACTATAACATGAATCTATCATGGGGTTTTCTTGGAAAAATTGTTCAGAGGAGATTTGCCATTGCCTTCTCTGAGGCTGAGAGCATGTGACTTGCCAATCACCTATTGGATTTCATGGTTGAGCTGGGAACTGAACTCTGGTTTCCAGAATCGTAGTCCAACACTCAAACTACTATGCCACTCTGGCTCTTTAAAGCACAGAAACTAAAGGGAGATCTACTGTCTGTGTGCCTACCTACCTACCTACCTATCTCTTTTTTGAGTCATACCTCAAATCTCCTCAATATATTTTCTTATTAGAGTGACTAAAAGACATCTCAAAATGGGTAGGAGCAATTCCAGTCCAGCTCATCTTGGGAAAATTTTAAAACATCAAGCTATTAGTTCAACAATCACAGACTCCAATTTAATTTTTGCTTCTCATTAGGACATTCAAAAAAATAAGACACCTTTTTAAGAGGAAAAAGACTGAAGTATATTCACTATCTTATCTTCAAATGGAACTGTCCATAATCATGCTGCATAAACTATTTCACTGTACAGTACATCACTGAATGGCATGAGACAGCCAGACGTGTTTATAATTTACTTTCTGAATATTGATTGGATTTCTTTCTCTTTTATTGAAAAAGCAACTCAAGATTCATTTTATTCCTCAAATATTCATTAATGTAATTGTTTAAATGCATACACTGTTCATGCAAACACAGGTTCAGAAAATTACATAGCAAGTATCTTGGTCCATGGGTAATACATGCATTCTACTGTAAAACTTGGAAGGTTAGGTGCTGATTCTTTTCCTCCTCAAAAGTTACAGAGGAAAGTTTAGGTTAAAAAAATCACTTTCTTCCTAATGTGATACATCTTAGGCTACATCTGCACTGCTGAAATAATCCAGGTGGACACCACTAACTGCCATGGCTCAGTGTATGGAATCCTGGAAATTGTAGCTTGTTGTGACACCAGAGCTCTCTGACAAAGAAGGCTAAATGTCTCACAAAACTACAATTCCCAGAATTCCATGGCACTGATCTTTGGTAAAAGTGGTATCAACTAGTGGTGTCACTAGAGTTGATATCACTTGGGGCGGTAAGTTCATGGTGTCACCACCCCCCCACACACACCTTGACCTCCTCCCATACCACACTTTACAGAATCCTTAGTAATGTTTTTTGTACTAATGTTACTTGTGGGCAGGTGAGGGTTAGCACCAGGCTCCCTTGTGTTGCACCCCCATTGAGGGTGAGAGCATTGTTTTGAAAAGTGTGTGTTTGTATTCCACATGTGTTTGATCTGGTGCCCTACATTTTGCTGACATGCTCTGTGTAACTGTGGTTAATGCTTAATGTTTCATGCTCAATGACATCAATGGGACTGTCCTTTATTTATATCATGAGGGCACCTCTGATGACTCACAAGGGATCATCCTGAATTCTCAGGTTTTGCCGTGAAATTTCAGGCAGTACCACTGGCCTGACCCTACTTAGCTTCCCAAAACATGGCTGGATCTGGTCCCTTCAGGGGATTTAAGCTCAGTCTTGGATATATAGACTATTGCACATATAAATACAGACAGATATGTGTGGACAGATACCTGCAAAGACACATAAGAAGAGGGAGTCCTAAACAGTAAGATCCAAAGGTGATGGAATAGGAGAGATGCAACTTGTGATAGCCCCTCATACCCTCCAACAATCTCAATCTGGCAGAGACAGTCTCGATTAATCATCATCCTACTTTTTAGCTGCTTTTAAAATGTCCCAATTTCTATCTCCTCTCACCTTCTTCTTTTGTGCTCACCTTACTTCAGGTGCTGCAAACTGAATTCAAAGTGCAAATGTAATTTGCATCAATTACATCACAGGATGCAGCCATGGCAGTAAAGTGGAACCATATAAATGTGCCCTTGAATTGTCTTGGATTGGAAGCTGTTGTTTGGCTCTCACCCAGTGGCACTCCACTGTCAGAGGAGGGATGGTGAATCCAGTCTGGGTTTTAGTCTTAAAGAATCTATCGAAACATGGACTGAATTCAATTTCCAAAAAAGGTTCAGCTCCTTGAATTCACTGTCCTCTCCCAACACAGAATCCCATCCTGTCCAACTGTCCTGATTTTGGCAGGAACAGTCCCAATTACTCCTTTGTCATCCCACTTTTTAAAGCGGCTTTTAAAATGCTCCAATTTCTTTCTCCTCCTTCCAGTTTCTCCTTTTGTCCTGAACTGACTTCCACTGCTGTAAACTAAGTTCAAAGTGCAGAAGCAGTTTGTACTGAATTAACTAAGCAGAGGGAAGGGGATAGGGAAGACTCTTGCCCTTCCTAGTGGGCTCACACAAAAGCAAACTGCTGCAGCTTGTCCTAGTTTGTGTGTTATTTCTCATTAATAATAATTACAAATCATCTTGGCCACATATGTCCCAGCAATCCTCTATGGCAGGGGTAGGCAACCTAAGGCCTGGGGGCCAGATGTGCCCCCCTGAGGCCTTTGGACCAGCCCCAGCCTGGTCCTGCCGCTGCTGCCACCGCCGCCCACCATGATGGTATTGATTGTTGTTGTTATTACTTGTTCTTTGGGTTTTCTTGGCAAAATCTCCACAGGGGTTTTGCCATGGCTTTTCTGGGGCTGAGAGAGTGTGCATGCATATTTTTAATTTTTTAATTAAAAAAAAAAAACAATATTTATTTATTTATTTATTTATTCATTCATTTATTTTTGGTGCTTCGGCCCCCCAATTGTCTAAGGGACAGCAACTCGGCCCCCGGCTCAAAAAGGTTGCCTACCCCTGCTCTATGGATTGCTGGAGTGTATTAGATTAGTCTGGGTGGGCTTGGACAGTTTTTGTTCCCACAATCCTTCCTCAACTTGGGGTGTGTGTTAGGGGTGGAGAAGGCTGGGTCAAATCACCTGTCCCTCCTTTCTTTCAGATCTCTTTTCTCTCAGAATGTGCACTTTGTTCTAAGGAATGAAAGACTTCCCACCTGTTAGTGGAGGGGACAGAGGGCAACCACCCACCCCTACTGTCTCAGTCTCAGGAGCTTATCGCACTGCTAAAATAAACCTACTTACCTCTCCCAACTTCAATCTTGATTTGGGCAGCATCCGGATACTATCACAGGGTTTTTGCTGCCAAATCCGCCACCCGCATCCAGCCTGGGTCGAGCCCGGGTCCCAGGGGTACTCAGCACACTTCTTTTCGAAATTGGGAGTTTTCTGACTTAAGAAAGTGGCTGCCAGAGTACCCCTGGGACCTGGGCTGGATGAGGGCGGTGGATTTGGTGGCAAAATCCCTGTGATAGTATCTGGATGCCGACCAAATTAAGACTGAATTTGGGAGAGGTAAGAAGGTTTATTTAGTGGTGCGATAAGCTCCTCAAACACTCCCCTCCTCAGTACTCTCCTTGTAAGGTAGCCTTAGGGAGCAAGAAAGGAGGAGCATACCTTTACACGGGTACTTTTACCCTTTGTGCTTCTTGCCCAAACCGAAAGAATACTAGCATCTTTCTCCCATTCTCTTCCCTTTCCCTTCTCACTTCCCCCCTTAGTAATGTGAGATTAAGGGGTAGGCAACCTTTTTGAGCTGGGGGCTGGGTTGCTGTCCCTCAGACAATTGGGGGGCCGAAGCAAAAAAATAATAAAAAATAAAATAAAATAAATAATAAAAAAAAATAAAAAAATAAAAAAAATATGTATGCACACTCTCTCAGCCCCAAAAAGCCATGGCAAAACCCCTGTGGAGATTTTGCCAAGAAAACCCCAAGAACAAGTAATAACAACAATAATCATTATCATCATGGAAACGACTGGAAGGCAGGCCCACAAACAAGCAGGGATGCATGCACATTGTCTCAGACCCAGAAAAGCCATGATGGCAAAACCCCTGTGGAGATTTTGCCAAGAAAACCCCAAGAACAAGTAATAACAACAATGATCAATATCATCATGGCGGGCGGCAGGGGTCAGCGGGGGTGGCGTGGGGTGGCGGCAGCCAATCAATCAGACAGTTTGCCGTACTATGATTTCAATTGATCTCAACTGACCAAACAAAATCCTCGTAGCATGAGAATGTATTTGTGATTCATATAATCAAGAGTCTTCTGCCACCTTGAAGATACATTAATTATGGCATAAGTTTTTAGGAACTATAGTCTACTTCATTTGGGGGCATGAAGTGTTATCCAAAGATAAAGGTTCTTAATGCACATGTTTGATGCAGAGGGATTGTAAATAGCAAGTTTATAGGGAAATGAAATGTAGAAAGTATCAGCACTGACAATCATGCTATCAATAGTGGCCATTCACAAAACAGATCAATAGATGCCACAATAGAACTTAAGCATTCAGGGAGTACAGTACACTTGACTGGCTGCATGAAATCATCTGGAATTAAAGATTTTATAGACATGTTTGGAGAATGGGTGTGTTATAAACAGTAAGGTGATATATAGGGAAATGAAATGTAGAAAATACCAGCAGTAACAATTATGTTACTAACAGTGGCTGTTCACAAAACAGATCAAGAGGTGCTTTAAAGCGTATGAGACTCCCTGTGGTTTTGCTGCAACAACAAACTAACATGGATGTCACTCACAATGAATATGTACTAGTAGTCGTCTGGTTTATTCAACTGAGACATATAATATAGTAAGTCTTTCCTCATAAGGCATGGCTTCCAGACCTTTCACTATTTTGGTTGCTCTCCTCTGGACACGCTCTAGCTTGTCAACATCCTTTTTGAATTGTGGTGTTTGATTGAGATGAAAGGCTAATCAAATTCATAGGACTTCTAAGGATTACATATTACAAACATTTTTCACTATATTCTTTGTTATAAAGGGAATAAAAAAGTACAATCTGGCAAAATGATTAATACATACCATTATCAAAGTATCTGACAGTTGAATTTCGTGACACACTTGGGTCAAAGTTGGCCATCAAGGGAGCAATGTACTGTGTAGCCGTTAACATTCGATGCACAACATCTCCTGTATAGATAAAGCCTATAATAAAGAAACAAAATAGCAAAATCATGTTAGCCACAGCTGAAAAGTTAATACATGCCAGAGTTAATTAGGTGCTGCCAGATCTTCAAAGAGTTACTGAAGGAAAATTAATCTCATCTCCAGGTTTTAATAATGAATCAAAGAATTGCAAAAGAATACAAGGAAGAAGAATCTTCAGAAAGGCTGAATGATGAATGGATCCCTGAGGTGCAAAAAAGAAAAAGAAAATTGTAAGAGGCCACACTTGCTGGGGAAATAGTTGGGGGCGTATTTGTCTTTAGGCTGCTTTCAGGAAGTGGGAAGAACATAAAGACTACAGAAAATGTTACATGAAAGACAAATTAAAGGGATTTCCTAGTTCACAGCTATCTTCTTATAGTACAATCTTAATTAATAAATAATCATATTAACCCAGATGACAACCCCACTGTGTTCAATGGGAGTTACTCTAGTTTTAAGTGTGCACAGGACTGCAGTTCCAACTGAGAACAATCCTAACTGACAAAGACAACCAAGAGTCAGCTGAAGCTGTGCTAAATGCAAAACTCTCTTTGTCCAAGGATACTGGGATTTCCTTGGGACTACTCTTGCCTTACACTAACTAGCTGGCATAGCTGCATATGGAAGAGATCTGGAGCGAATGGAGGAGCCCTGGACTTGGGATAACTTACTTTCTCCCTCTTCCCATTTCTTCTTTACCCCATTTACTGTTGTTGTTGTTCTTTTTAGCTTTTCTGCTGCCAAATATTAGCCAGAAGAGCAATCCCATCCAATCAGTGACTTCAGTTTAGTGACACATTTTTCTAGTTTAGCTACCGGTATTCCATTTGTGCAGTTAGTATAGTTTACTCATTTGTGAAATCTGTGGAAAAATCATTTCCCCAAATGTGAAAAAAATATCATCAAGACCAAGAGAAAATATCTCACTTTCATGTAAGAGAGGAGAACATTTTTGAGGTTTCTTGTTCTTGAACACAGGAAGAGAAGTGAAAATTTACACCCCCAAATTGAGGTACTTGAAAAGGAGATTCCCCTGATGATTTTAAATCACAGGCAGGCTCACAGAGGGAAAGAAACTCTTCCACCTTAACCTGAGGCTCATGAAACTGCACACTGAATAGTACTAAAGCAAATATATAAAATTTGTGTTAACTGCTTCTACTGAGAAACAGAGAGAGAAAGAGAGAGAGAGAGACTCCCAGGTGTCCTATTTTATCTGGGACATCATGTATTGGGGTGTATGAAGCTCAGCCCCATACTGGGGCTATATGGGATGGCCCAAATCCTGTATTTCTTGATTTCTTAGAGTAGGTATATGGGATGGCCCAAATCCTGTATTTCTTGATTTCTTAGAGTTGGTATAATCCATGTTCCCAACAGACCAATTAATCCCAAAGGCCTTACACACCAGAAAGGCCTGCCTGTTGGGATTATGGATGTCATGGTGTTTCTTTTCTTCCTTCCTTCCTTCTCCTCAGCCAGCAAAGTAAGTGTTCCTCTTTCAGTTGTCTACAGAGCTGGGAGCAGTCAGAGTGAGAGCAGTCAGATGGATCCTGCTTTGAAGCCATTTTACCATGTACCAAATGCTCAGGGCTTGGTATGTTGTGGAGCATGGCTTACACCTACTTTTGGAAAAAGCAGATCACAGCTGCACTCACAACAGACCATCCCCCATGTACTTAGGACAGAAAAAATGGCCTCAGGTGGGATCTGTCTGTTGTGAGCACACCAGATGTCTGTTCTTTCTACCCTCAGTAATATAGGTGACTGAAAGAGGAGCATGTAAGGTTAGTGTATATAATATTTACCTCAAGTCTCATGAAATATGAGCATCTTGTGAGATTTTCAGACTCCTATGAGATCTCAAATCTTGTGGGAGCCTGAAACTCTTGCAAGAGGTACTCCTTTCATGAGATATGAGCAGGCTTTATATAGGCCTGCCACATATGCATGGGTCAGTCTTGAACTGGCTGGGCAAGGTAAGTGGTTGTTTCATATTGGCATCCCTAACACACACACACTACCACCACCATTTTTAGCCAAGAGTAAAATGAGTTCATTATCTTAAAGAAGACCTCTTCCCTATACTATGCTTTAAGATCATCTCAGCTGCTGGCACATTATGTTTAGATTCCTGCAACACAGTTGAGGAGAATAATTCTCTTTCTCCAAGCCCCCAATGAGGATGCTGCTACAGCCATTAAATGGCTGTGGAGTGGAAGGTGTAGGATGTTGCTACAGTTCACCAGGAAGAGAGGGAAGAGGAACAATGGTCCCTCTCTAGCAAGCTGCAGCAAGAATGAAAAGCAGTCTCCACTGTTTAATTACTTCCCTACCTTCTGTTTCTCTCTCAAGCTATTTAAGGACTATAGCAGTGCTCCCTGGGACTCTACAGCTGCTGCAATGAAGGAGGTTTTGAACAAAGCACATGTGGTTAGTGACTAACCCCTTGTGTCCTAATCATGGACAGAAAAGATAGGGTAACAATGAGTCACACACCACATTGCCATCATATTTCTGATCAATCTAATAATAAAGGAGACAGCATTCTGTGTGGTGGCATCCAGTTGTTAAACACCCTCTCCGTAGAAGTATTAACAATGCTATTGTGTGCCCTCAAATCATTTCTAACTCATGGTGACCCTATGGTGAACCTCTCATGCGGTTTTCTTGGCCAGATTTGTTCCAAGGAGGTTTTCCTTTCCCTTCCTCTAAGGCTGAATGAGTATGACTTGCCCAAAGTCACCCAGTTGGTTTCTATGCCTGACTGGGGAGTTGAATCCTGGTCTCCCAGTGTCTTGGGGGGATACAGAGGGACCTAGAGCTGCCTCTTTTAGGCTGGATTGGGGCCAGGGCAAACAGATGCTCGGCCCCAATCCAGCCATCTTCCACCCCAAAACGGAGCAGATGATCCTCTCCTTTTAGGGATGGAAAGAAGCCAGCCCTTCTCCCCAGAGATCCACTTTCCCCCTGGAAAACGTCTAAATGCCATACCCCCAAGCAAGACAGAAGCCAGCCGCATGTAATCACTGGTCTGGCTTCTCTCCCGCTTGGGGGCGTGGTGCATCTAAATGCCACACCATCAAGCCAGCCCCAAGTGGGACTAAATGGGCCATCTGTTTCAGCCCTTTGTCCAACATACAAACCATCAAATCACATTGGCTATTCAGTACTGAAAGTGCTGACATGGAATTCTTTTTTGGAACCAAGTCAAAATTTATTTGTTTGCTCAGGTATTTTAAACTGGTTTATGAAGAGGGTTGATGTGACTTGTCTGTATTCCCTACCATTTTAATTAATACATGCATTATGGGATACCTACCAAATGAAATGAAAATAATTAAATAAATAATACCATCAGATGCATGGAATAGTGGTTTGAATTTTGAATTACAACTAGGGTTCGATTCCCAGCTTGGCTGTGAAGCCCACTGGGTAACCTTGGGCAAGTCATATGCTCTCAGCCTCAGGGAAAGGCAATTATAAACATCCTCTGAAATCTTGACAAGAAAACCCCTTGAGAGGTTCATCGGCCTTAGGGTCTTCCTAAGTCAGAAACAACCTGAAAGCATACAAAAACAAATCATCATATGCAGATATGTATGTTGGGGGAAGGACTGAAAGCAGTGGGAATTAGAATGTCATTAATGCAAAATTGTCACAATTATGTTGAAGTTTAAATATATTATAACCAATTCACAAAGGAGTGTAGATGGCAATGTAAACATCCTGGTTTAATAAGTTAATTAACTTCTGTAGTGGGAACTAGAGCCTTTAGCCTGATTCAGATAGTGTCACATAGCATCAGATAGTGTCATATAGGCCAGATAGTGTCATATTTGTCGTTTTGTCTAATCTTTAGATTTTTGTTTAGCTTTAGACAACTGTAGTGAGTAGTGCAGTTGCATCTGCTCAGTAGTACAGCCAGGTTCACTAGACAGCAGAGCATTTATAATTTCAGCTATTTAAAAAACCTGCTTGTTCAGTCTATGTTGTGCTGTTCATGATTGCAGCCATTGTCCTAGGGTGAGAAAAGAAATGGAAAGTAAAGAGATGCATAATTGTAAGCCAAGCAGCATTTCTGGGATCAACCAACAACTCCAATCATGCTTCTGTAGAAGATGTGGGGGGAAACATAGGCTGAGTTGAAAGCATTCCACAATATGGACTCTTGCTGAATGGAATATTTTATAATATCCCGTTAATATACTGAGAAAATCAACAAATGTAAATCAAACATATTCCTGAATAGCCTGCCACAGACATTTGGCAATTGCCAACTCATACTATCTCTGACCCAGTTTTCTAATGGTTGTATTTGCTCTCTGTTGATTCACTGTGGCCAAGCAAGAATGTTCCAAACCAACAGCTTCCTGAACTGCTTAATCTTTCTTCTGTGGGAGGGGTTTCAAGCTTCCGGAATGGCTCTATAGCTTGCAACATAAGATACTGCTGGAATCAAGGAATAAAATGGATGGTTATTAAAAGAAGGGTTATAAGTATTTTCATTCATTCATTTGCCTTGTGAGTCACCCTATGACCAAAAGCAACATGTAGGGGAAAAATACAACCCAATAAAATCTCATTAAATCAATTTTATAAAACCAAACAACACCCTAAGAACATTTACAAGCACATCTTAAAATTCAGTCCACACCCCCCCCCGCACCCAACCATCCAAGGATTGAAAATATTAAAAAAAAATACATCTCAAAAAGCAAACCTTTTATATAAGGGATGACATTTTACTACATCACTGTATATAATGGGACTTCAGCATCCACTGATTTTGGTATCCATAGGGGATCCTGGAACAAAACCCCAGCAGATACCAAGGGCCTGGAAGGAAAAGGAAGAGGCACACATCTGTTCCTCCCCCACCCCGTGTCATCCCCAGCCTTCAGCTGCCTTTTCCTCCTCCTCCTCCCTGTCCTCCACATGCTGGGGAAAATTTCGAGTGTTATTTCTGGCACGTGTGCCATAAGTTTGCCATCCCAGGTATAGGGGGACAAATTTCCAGTGGCAAAAAGTTATATTGTAACCCTACACACAGAACTCACAAGGGTATTGCACCACTACCACTGCTGTTACTAAATTTGGCACTATCACCAAGGTTTCCACTGCCACTGAGATTTAATAGCACATGTAGCTGTGTTCCATGGTGCAGGGGGTACCAGAGCATCCTCACAGCAATCTTACAGACTGGCAAAGTAGAATGTTCCTCACCCTCCCAGTATGCTGTGTATCACCCAACTTTATGCCTGCACTCGCTCTCCTGCATTTCTGATTCTAAGAGTGTGATGTTCTTAGTCCAATTTAGCCTTTACATAAGGCTGCTTTGAAATCAAGGAATGAAAAAGTCATCTTTCCTGATTAAAGATGACTTTGGTTGTCTGCTGATGCAAGCACAATTAGCACCACACACTCCTTAATGTAAATGATTGCCCCTTGACCTGCAAACAAAAAGCAGAGCAAAACATCATGCATATATGCCTAATAATATAGGTTTATGCAGTGTTTATGCTTTCTTTAAAATAGTCCAGCTTCAAAAAAGATTTTTAGAAGCTGAACCATGTGACATAATCAATGTCTTGTGAAAATGAGGGACATTTCAAAAGCAACTAATAATATGGCATGAGAATCATTAAATGGGGGGGGGGGGGCTGGCAGGGAAAGGAACAAAACTGTGGGATATGTCTAAGCTGGTACTTGGAAGGCTGCAATGGGAAAGATTTCAGCATTTTGCTCACTGTTGTCCAAGCAGTGGCATCACTGAATAGGTGTGTGTGAGAAGGGGAGGGTGGGGAGTTGGGTTTTTTAGATTGTATTGATGTATTTTAATTGTTGTAAGCCGCCCTGATTGTTTTAACAAAGGGGCAGGGTATAAATAAATTATTATTATTATTATTATTATTATTATTATTATTATTATTAACAACACAAAGTGACTCCCCAGAGGAGTGGTGACATCTGGTGGAGCCCTCCTGCTTATGCAGCGGAGGGGCCTTCTAAGTACCATGGACAGTTCCAACAACATTTTGAGAATCAAACCCGAATGCTTTCATTGCACTGTTGCCATAGGAGCCATTGGCCAGCTCTGCCTCTACAGCAGGGGTGGACCACTTGTGGTTCTCCATATGTTGACAGACTGCAACTTCCCTCATCTCTCATCAGTGATTATGCTGGCTACGAACTGAAGGGAACGTAAGTCCTCCAATACCTAAAAGGCTCCAAGCACATGGTCAGCCCAAAAATTTATTTTCCATTCCAGCACTGAACTCACAGCTCTTCCATGCGCAAATCCATTCATGACTTATCACAAGCTTTGTTTGTTTTAGCCACATAATTTTGAAAAGGGGTTTGTGTGTGTGAAGAACATTTTGATTGTTCACTGTTTTTGTTAATAATTGTCATCAAGTTGGTTTCAATTTAAGGTGACCCTATGAATAACAGACCTCTAAGACACCCTGCTATTAATAAAAAGCAAAGCAGCTTCATTTATATACCGCTTCATATCGCGCTATGGGATGTCTAAGCGGTTTACAACTGTGAGCTGATTGCCCCCCAACAAGCTGGGTACTCATTTTAGCGAACTCGGAAGGATGCAGGCCTGAGTCGAGCCTCAGCCCTGGCTAGTATTGAACTCGCAACCTTGTGGTCTATGAGTGAGTGGCTGCAGTACAGGCATTTAACCACTGCACCACCAGGGCTAATAGCCTTCTAAGGTCTTGTAAACTCACTTGTTCAATTGCTGATGTCCAACAAGTGGAGTTAGAAACTACTGTCGACTTCTCCTAAATTCTCCAGCAAAGTGAGACCCACCTTTTGCCTATCCCTGTTCTAGCAGCCGTTGAGCCTATAGGCACATGGACTGAAAAGTTGAGTTTATTTAAATACATATGTTGGTTTTATACTCACTTAAACCATACACCGGGAAGGTTCCATAACCTCAAGAGCTTTATTTCCAACCTACACTGAAAAATCAGGTTGTATGTCAAAGAAGAGACTCACTTTTTATAATTTAAATAGTGCATGACAAAACCATGTTAAAAGCTCTTCTGACACATGGAGTTGTGCTTACTTAGCTGGAAAACTTACTGTCTGGCAGCAGTAACAGTACAATGAATGGTTTTGCATGTCAGAGCCTATCAGCAGGCAAAGACTTTGTGGCTGTTTGAGCATGCAAGTCAATGTGACTTTATTGGTTATTACTAGGTTATGTTGTTAGGTTGTATTGCTAGGTTGTATCAGCATATAAAGTAGAAGATCAATAATGGCAAAGGTTTCTTTTAAAAGATGAGATTTGAGAAGTGACCTCATCATCTTGGCCTAGAATGTTCAAAGACAATAATATTGCTTAGGAAATCACAAAATCTTACAGCTTTTCTCAGAGCTTTATACTGAAAAATGCAGTTGTCAGCATAACTGCATATGAGATAACTTACACCTACTAGCTGTGCTCTTTAATTTTCCCCCACCTTTCTAGTTCTTATTTAAACTGAGAAAGTATGAAGTCATTACTGGTCATTTCTATCTGAAAATAGCATGCTTGAACACAAAGTAGATGATACAGATTCACAGATCTCACCAGCCTCACCTATTATTTAAACCACACATCATATTTTTGTACTCCATAAGTAAGTCCTTTAAGACGCTTTGAACTAGGAATGAATGCAGACACTGCACAGTCATGGTAGTTACTGCCCTAACAGTTTTTCCCCACGTTGATGCTAGCTGCAAAAACCAGGCTTTGTGTGTGTGTGTGTGTGTGTGTGTGAAACCTCTACTATATAATCCTGATGAAACCTTATGGTCTTCACCACCATTTGCGATTAGGCAGGCAGTGACTAGAGACAGGGCTTTCTTGGTAATGATACCTCACATTCGGAGTGCTCCTCCAGAGACATTTACTTGGCATCCACTCTGAAAACTTTGGGGGGGAGGCATGTAAATTCCACACACATAACAGCATGCTGAGCAGTTGACTGAAACCACTGTTTTATGTTCCTCTGTTTTGTTTGTCACAGATCAACACATATATTATTTCATTACTTTCTCTAAATAGAACCCTGCAAGCTTAGGCTGATGGTGTTTTTTACATTTCTTAAATAAAGGAAAATAAATCTGTCCTGCAAAGTCTCTACTTTGGTGCAGAGAAGGACAAATGATGAATTACAATTGCTAGTTTCAGCTATAGTAGACCTACTGACTCAAATGGATCAATATAAATATTAACCATTCAACAATCTAGCTGAAGTAGCAACAAGATTTGCTAATAAACTGTTGCATCTTCTTTTTGTATCAATTTGATTTAAAAAAATACATTAAAATTCCTAAGTATGTAATCAAACCTTTTAAAAATCTTTCCCCACAAATACATTTTAAACACATTTTGCTATCTTTTTGAGCCAAGAAGTATGCCAGTGGATAGCTATGTTTTGATCCACATATTAATCATGAGAGTGTGAATCAGCCCCCTCGCCAATGTATGAGATATGTTGAAATGGTTGTAAAGCCCTCTCACAGACATATCTATATTGCAGATAAGTACAAAAACATGATTAAAAAATTCAATTTTAATGTCTAATCTGTATCAAAATTTGATGGGAGTCCAGCATAAGGAAAAGGTATATAAACCGCAGATAGTGAAGTCATGTTAAAGAGTAATACCTTGGGTTCTGCTGGGGTTTGTTTCCAGCACACACACACACACACACACACCGTGGATATCAAAATCTGGGAAAGCTCATGTTCCATCAAATACAATGACATAGCAAAATGATGTCCCTTATATAAAATGGCAAAATCAAGGCTTGCTTTTTGAAATGTATAGATCAGTGATGGCAATCCTTTGGGCCAAGTGCCCAAACTAAAAGGCTTTCTGGCACTGGGTGTTATCTGGTGCTGGGGGCAGGATGTCCGCCCTCTGAAGGTAGGACTTCTGGGGTGGGACTTCTCTTCCCAGCCCACCTGGGCCTTCAGCTGCCTCTCCCAAGATAGCTGAAGGCCCGGGGGGGGGGGGGGGCGAGGGGAAAAGAAGAGGAACAGGTGGACCGAAGAGGCAACTGAAGGCCAGGGAAGGTTAGGAAGGAGGACGAACAGGCACATGCCAGGGAAAATGGCTTCACGTGTCATCTATGGCATGTGTGTCATAGGTTCGCCATCACGAGTATAGTTTTTTTTGAATATTTTCAAGCTGTCGATGGTTGAATCCATGGGGGGGGGGGATCATGAATATAGAGGGCTGATTGTACTCAATCTCCTTTGAAACCACTAAGGTTGAGAATGGAGAGGCACAGTGACACAAAGTCACTTGCTTAAATTAATCTTTCCATTCTAAAGCTTCCAAGACATAAACAACTGAAATCCAAAGAAGACAAAAGCCACAAAAATTAACTACTGTGCTAATAAATGGTGCCTTAAAACAATCTGTACTATCTCAGTTTGTACCATTGGAAGGCAGCAGTTCCTGCTAGATATTTTCATTTGCAGGCATTTATCCAGTCATTCTAAAACAATGGGGGTCTGTAAAGAGAATTCTCTTTAAAAGGTTAACACTCGATAGTAACCTTCCTCATATGGGTGGTTTGCCAGCTTGAGATTGTGCTGATGCACTTGATGTAATTTCAGTGCAAGTGTGCTTTTCATTAGCAGGGTGCCTCCTTCTGCTTAATTCTTATCCTTCTTAATACACACTCCTTTCCCCCTTCAATAATTTCTTCTCCCCATACCCTGTAGTTGTAGTTGCAGTAAACAGGAGAACGTTGTTGTTTTTCTCAAGGGCAAATCACAGAGGAGGTCAGCTGAGACTTATATGTCTAACAAGCTAAATGAGCAAAACAGAGCACCGGGAAAACAAAAATCACAGGGAATCATGCTGCACAAATTCATTGGTGCCTAGATGGGAAAAACATATGTGTGTGTGTGTGTGTGTGTGTGTGTGTGTGTAGAAAGAGAAAGAGAGATAAGAAAGGAAAGAAAGAAAGAAAGAAAGAAAGAAAGAAAGAAAGAAGAAAAGAAAGAAAGGGCCTCTGCAGATGGGTGGCTCTGGGCCACTCCAGGAAGCGGTGGATCAGGGCCGTAGCAACCCCATGCCATGGTCCCTGGCAAAATGCTGCTCCTTTTAGGGAGCGGCAAAAGGCCGCCGTAAGAGCTGACGTGTGGCTCTTCCTTGTCCTTTTTGCGCAGTGTGTCAGAATGCTGTGCTGGGAGGATGTCCTGATGCTGTGCGCCATGTATAATGCCGCACGGCATCAGGATGGCATCGGCGTGGGGTTGGAGCGGCCAGCATGCCAGTCTGCAGAGGCCCAAAGAAAGAAAGAAAGTTAGTTTACCATCATACAAATACTGATGCCATAATTCTGGAAGTGAACATATTCTGTATATATTCAACTGTAAGTCGACCTCATGTATAAGTCGAGGGCAGGTTTGGGAGACAAAATTATGGATTTTTGTATGACCCATGAATAAGTCGAGGGTAAAATTTAGGGGCATGTAAGAAAGGACGTAAAGGATGAAGCAAAGGGAAAACAATGCCAAGGAACTTACAGAATTCTATCAGGCATAAACGTTTGTGCTCATAGTAAAGTTTGGAGGGATGAGAGAGTAGAAGGCATCAATACCTTTAGGACAGATTACACTCTTGCCTTTAACCAGGGGATGATTCCTTGTTTTATATAAGAATTAAAGTACAGTACTTACATTGACCCATGGATAAGTTGACTCAGTTTTTTTTTTGGGTCAATTTTTAAACTAAATTTTTTAGACTTATACATGAGTACATACAGTAATTACTACTTATACATAGTCAGTTTATTATTTGTTTGCTGCTCCAGCAAGGAATGTTAATTTGGACTTCATTCCTACCAAAGGGCTGCAATTTTGCACTCAACCATGTCACTCTGGACGAGTGCCACAGTCTTTCTAATTACACCAAGATTAGTGAGTTGGAAAACAAAGACAGCAAGGATTCTACATCCCCAAGACAATCTAAGAGAGTTTAAGCAAGAGAATAACGAGCTTGGGATTCAAGATTGGGGAAGGAATGAAAAAGTCTCCCACACCTTTTTATAACGCTTTACTCCTGAACGGCTTATAGACTCTTATAGTCTGCTTTCTTTCTGCAGATTAGGACTCCTTTCATACACTTTTGTGTAGGGCCAGAAATGCCTAGAAAACATCCTTGAGACACCAACATGCCACCGTCACTGGTGATGTTGTACTGAAACTAGTTTGCCTGCCCCAGCATTTATCTGATGGCTCACCAGGTATTAAAATTATGCTCCCAATTGGGATGACTAATGTCAAGTGAAGCAATTGTTCAGTTGGCCAGTGTATGGAGGTGCTATAAGCAATGGCCAAACTACTTTCTCGGGTCACTCATGGCTCCAATTAGAATGGTGGGAAAAGCCAGAACAAAACTTGTCCTGACATGGGCAAGTCCTTTTGTCTGCTCTGCCCATCCTGACTGGGATGGAGTGGTAGATGAAGCCAGGATGAGAGACTCAGCTGACACTTTGAGGAGTCACTCCTTTAGAGAAGTGATTCCCAAAGTCTGGTCCCCCAGATGTTTTGGACTTCAGGTCCCAGAAGCCTCAGCCATCTTAGCCAATGGTCTGGGATTACAGGAGCTGAAGTCCAAAATACCTAGAAGGCCAGAGTTTGGGAATCACTGCTTTAGAGAGCATGGTCACATCCATAATGTCAGTGCATATCCACACCAGAAGTGGAGGGACTCTGATCCTCATCTTATTGTAGCTTTTCCACTCTGACAGAGGTGAACTGAATCCCATTTTGGGAGAAAGGTGGTATATAAATCAAATAAATAAATTTGTAGTTCATGAAAGTTTCTGCCCTAATGTATTGGTAAGTTGTTTCTTTTACCTTACTTTTTAAAAATCTTACTTACAAATTGTAAGGTCTTTCTCATTTTTCTTGCATTACAGTAAATTGTAAATTTAATATTCTCTTTCTAACAACAATGTTAATAATGAGAGCGGGGGGCAAGTGAACAGTTAGCAATGACAAAGTGGCTTGTATAAAGAATTTTATAAAGTCAACACTGTGTGGGTGATTCTTTCCCAGTCCTTGTAAGTTAAATGTCAGAATTCAGTTTCTGAACAAGTTTGTGACTTAATTTCTTCACATTTCTCTCAAGGTCCCTTGTTATTACCAAGTTGACACAACATTACATGCAGCCTCAATGTCCTAGCATTTACATGGTAGAGTCAGTTGCTGCTCTGAAAATCTCTTAACACTTAACAATGTCAGGGTCAGCCCTACTACTCAGATTGCTTTATTGACTAAAAATCTTTGTGATCCAGTAAAAAGGTATGGAAGTATATGTACCATGTATATGAGAGTCAGTGTGGTGTAGTGGTTTGAGCAATGGACCACAACTCTGGAGATCAGGGTTCAATTTCCCACTCAACCATGGAAACCCACTGGGTGACCTTGGGTGAGTCACATACTCTTAGCCTCAGAAAACCCTGTGTTACATTCACCCTGGGGTCACTATAAATTGGAAACAACTTGAAGGCAGACAACAACAACATGATGCATGTAATCTCATGACTTTAGCAATAACTACAAGAATAGGTGATTGTATATGCATTTAGTGTACTACTTTAGTTAATCGGAGGACAATTTCCAACAAAGAAAAGGCAAACATGTTAATCTTCTTGTAAAAGTGTTCAGAATATACACAAACACACTGGAATAATGTAATGCAATATTAGACGCATTAAGGAAAAGTGCAGGATGCGGTGGCTTAGTGGTTAAAACATCAGTTCTGATGATCGGAAGATTGGAAGGTTGGCAATTGGAGGCCCGAGTGCTGCATGATGGGGTGGCCTGCTGTCACTAGTCACAGCTTCTGCCAACCTAGCAGTTTGAAAACATTCAAATAGATAGACAGGTACCACTTCTCAGTAACAGCATTCGGTGCAGTCATGCTGGCCACATGACCACCAGAGCAGTCCTTGGACAACACTGGTTCTTTGGCTTAGAAACGGAGATGAGCACTGCCTGCTACAGTTGGTTATGACTAGACATTCATGTCAAGGGACTACTTTTACCTTTTTTTTTAAAAAAAGAAAGAAAAATACATATTGTCCTATAAATAGCTCGTTTAATAAAAGCAAAATAGATTCTGATTTGAGAAAGTAGTGAATGAATGAGACATGTTCCAACAGTGTTTTACAGCATCCAAATACCACATGACTTTCCTTAGTCTCATGCCAAATGTGGGCAATGTAATCATATGGTAAGTTACAAGCAGTGGCAACACAATGATGTTCCCTTCCAAGTGAGCCATGTGAAATTAGAGGGTATGATCAGGGTTCTTTCTACTTCCCCCAGTCAGAGTGTAGTTTACAATATACTCATGGCTAGAGTTAACACAGAGTAATTATGGCATGTCACTATACCACAATTGCCACAAAGCCCCATTTGCTTTCCATGCAAGGAAAACACTCACTTGATGAAGAATATAAATGCCTTCGTCTGTTTGGGTCTCCTCATAATAGAGCTGATCTTTTAACCATGGTTATGAGATTATCATGCTTCAGCAGGCCATTATGATGCACTCCATCCTCATAACAACCTCCTTCAGAGAAAGAATTATCTCCTCTAGCCTTTGACATTAAGAGCTATGTTGACAGTGGGGTGAAACACACAGGCCAAATAAAGCGGTTTCAAATCACTTTGGAGGTGAGGTGTCTAGATGATGCATGCTTCCAAACCAGGCAAAAACTGCACCGAAGCCGTGCTCTGGGGCAAAAAACTGGAGCAAAAAGAACATCCCGACTTAACTTGGAAAATACATACCTTTGACCCTACATTTGAACACCCCAATGCGAGAATGGTTCCAAAGGAGCGATCTATCCTAATCCTAACCCTAAAACTGCATATAAATGCACTGGCGCAGGTGTGCATTAAAAAAGGACAGAGCTGCCATACTCAAGCAGTCGGAGTGGTAATGCAAAAAAGTGAAAGTGTGACACCTCCAATGGATTTAATTACAACATACACAAACCAGATAGTCCAAGAAGGGGAATAAAGAGAAGGGAGTGAAGGGGGCATGTGTGTGGGATCTCCATGATTGTGCTTTGTCAGTGTTTTACTGGGCACACCAATGCCCCAATGATCTTTACCGGTGGATGATCACAGGTGTGACTGTGTGACCATTCAAAGGGGGGGCATCCAATGGCATGGGATCTAGACAGCAAGCAGTCGCTGGTGGTGTGTTTGTGTGATGGTGTAGATGGGTAGTGGGGAGGCAGCAAAAAAAATATCCAGTGGCGTGGCTTGACACAAACATTCAGACCGCCTTAGGAGAGGTCCACGCAGTCAGTGGGTTTTGAACCTCTTTCAGAAAAAGCAGGTTCAAGCAGCTTTTTCCTGCCAGTCTGTTCCACCCAAATGCCACTAACTGTGCTTTTCAAATTAACTACCGTAGCTTCTTAAACAAAATGTAAAGCCAGCAGATAATCTCAATTCAGGGCCTGAGCAGATGGGCCAGAAAAGCCTGAGCCCTTGCTTTCCTGGCCCCAGTGCTTGTTTGGGTTGATCCCTGGGTTGGCATGAGGATGGGTAGGTGTTTACACACCCATTCCTTTACTGATCCTGGAACCAGGACCAGTGTGCTGCTCCTGAACTTGCTGGTCATCCATCTAACTGAGAAGTGTCCTAATTGCCTTGTCTGATATGGAAATGGGGCACCTGGTTGCACCCACAAGACCGGGGGGCTTCTCAATTGGATCGATAGTTGGCAAGGTAAGGAGCGTGGGTGGTGGTGCTGGAAGCACTGTCTGAACAACCTGGTTTCTTAGAAACTCCATGCAAAACTTGGGGAATTTTATTTGATGGTCAGACCGGATCCTCTGGATCTGTGTCTGCACAGGCAGCATTGGGCCCAATCTTGCCCCAGGGATTTTGGTCAGTATTGTACAAACTAGAGGACATGAGGCCAGGGGGAGGCCTGATCTTTTGGCCCACAGAGAGTGGAAAACTAAATGGAAAACATGATTAACCCAGAGTCATCCCATTTAAGAAGGGGAAATTCACCCTGCGGCAAAAGGGTAGTTGGTGGATCTACTGTAATTGGGATAGCAAATCCACTCTTGATTTTTCCACCTGGGTCCAGCAATGAAAGAGCTCCCATTAAATTTAGAGCATATAAAGTGTAGATTTGCTGCTCCCAGAGTGGAATCTCTGCTAAGGAGTGAAGTGCCACCTCTTTGCCTGCTACGAAAGTCTTAACCTTGGTTACCATTTGCAACCTAATTACAGTACAACCAAAAGAGATGCAAACAGTTGCAGAAATACTATTTCAGTTTTACCTTTGGTTAATTCTTATTTGAGAGAGAAAAACCTTCATTCAGGAGATTAAAAATGTGCTCAGCACAGCTATACTTACAGTTGCATACAAACTGTTGAGTAGTCCTTTTTTTTTTTTTTAATGTGCTGCCCTTTCTTTTCCCAAAGCATTCATTGAAAATTAAATTCATGAAGCATGCAAAGCCAAGCTCAAGGAAAAAAATTGCCTCCATGTGCCACTTCAGCTACAGGAGTCCTCAATATAAGAGGCTGCTAGCTTAGAACTATTATCATATTGCTTCCCTCAGAGTGAAAAGCTACACACAGTGTGTGATTTTCTGAACCTATGTATGCAGAAATTGTTATTCGGATGGCTGCTGTTACATAATGGACCTCCCAAACATCTTCCTTATCTACAAATTCTGTGTCAGGAAATAAAAGTTGTCAGAGGTCTATTATATGTTAAAAGCATTCTTTCCACTCAACATCCCTCCCAAACTCTACAGTTTAGCCATTTGATACTGCTACTTATTTTTGAAAATAATTCCATCAAATGTAAAACACACACACACACACACACACACACACTCACAAACTCATTTGTATTGCAGTCTAACTTTTGCCTGTATTTACAACTGCCTAGGAATCAAAATCAAAATCAAAAGTAGAAATCAAATGATATACTAGCTCATGTAGTTAGTGAGAAAATCCCCTCCAGTTTTTTTAAAACAGAAAAACAAGTTTTAACTCATCATAATATCAGACAAAAAATCCACCACAGAAATGTTTTCATGTGGATGCACTCGGGAACACTAGGAGGTATAGCATAGATCTAGTTTTCATTCTAGGAATATGCAATTATTTCTAACCATCCATTTCTTTTCATTATTTAAAATTTCATTTGTTTCCTCATTCATTCAATTACTTTTCATTTATTTTTATAACAGAATAATTTATCTTTATAATGTTCATTCTTATCCTTTGTCTTGTATCATAATCAGGCTTCTACTTCCAGTAATGTTAGAATTTTCCATTGAAATGGCACAAACATTTTAATTCATACTATTATTAGCAGGGAGTCAGTGTGGTATGGTGGTTTGAAATGTTGGACTAGGACACTGGGAGACCAGGGTGCAAATCCCTGTCCAGCCATGGAAACCCACTGGGTCACCCTGGGCAAATGACACACTCTCAGGCTCAGAGGAAGGTCAAACCCCCTCTGGACAAATTCTGCCAAGAAAACCCTATGACACAAGCTAAAATGACTGGAAGGCAACAACATCATCATCATCAACCACACATTACCACACCTGCCAGATTTCAGGCAAATTTGAAAAAGGGTCTCCAGATTGGAGAAATGAGAAAGGGTTGCCATTGGAGCCCTGGCAGCTCTCCTCCTGCTTGTAACTCTTATGTTTGACTGATGCTATTTGATGGCCCCATTATATTCTATGCCCTATATAGGTTGTTCCAGAGTGTTTGAATGTTTTATCCCAATAAAAACAGCAAAAAAAGAAAAAAGAAAAAAAGAAAAAGAAAAAGAAAAAGGTATTTAAACCAGAAGACATTGTGTTGAATTCCCACTCATTTTATATCTATCATGAAATAAATGGGGTTTATTGTTTTGCTTTAACAGCTCCCCCTCTCCTCCATATGTATTTAAAAGTAGACAGGCTGAGAGGAAATGCCATGCCTAGGTTGCATGGTGAGTTTCTGGCAGGAGAGAGATTTACTGTGGACCTCCAATGCTGTATTTCATTCTCTCTCACTGCACGATCCAACTCTAACACTGAAGTGGGCAAAATGTCACCCTTAGGCTTTCCACAATCCCTAGATGTCAGAAGGGGGCATTTCACAGCAAAATATTTTTTTTGAGGAAAAAATAATAATTTTTGATTACCTTGATTTAGGGGATGCAGTGGAGAATGCCACCAAATTACAAATCCCAGGATTTCACAGGATGGGTCCATGGCAGTTCAAGAAGTACTGAACTGCTGTAACTGTGTAGTGTGAATACATTCCTGGAAACATCTAGGAGTAGTGATTCACCATTTAAATAGGTCAGCAGGGTTTCCTGCACTATTTAGCACAGATGAAATCCTGTTTTTTTAAAACTAGAAGTCAACCTCTCACCTCCTCCGGCTTCTCCCCACCTGAATTCTGGGGGCATTTTTGACAGCATATGAATCCCCTAGACTAGATTGGAAACTGGCCCCTAGACCCACCAGAATTGCCCACCGTGACTCAAATGCAAACACCCATTCACCATAAAGGCCGCTTTCAGACTGCTGGTTCATAGCACTACCATATCTTGCTCTCCCAATGTAGGCTACAAGCAAAATTGAAGCTGACTTCCCACATGATTTAGCATGGCATTGTTTTCACAGATGCAGAAGGGGAAGGTTCTTAAAACTCTGCACAATCTTGCTATAAAAAGCAAAATAGAAGGAAAGAACTCTTTCTGGCGGTTTGGGACACATTTTCCTAAGGCATTCCCTATCTATTTTCATAGAGTGGGGAAAGAAGCCACAGCTTTCTTGTCTGGAACTATGGAGCCCATAACATAATCTTCTGTGTACTAAACTTAAATGAAAATCAATAAAGTTCAGGTCATAACTCTCTATTCTCATTTTATAAAGTCAACCAGCAAAGCCTTAAACAGTTAGCATGTTTGTCAACTTGCTGCCAAGCCACATGGAGGACTGACATGAGAATGATGGCTTTCTTTTTAAAAAATAAAAATAAAAAAGGACACCTGGTAAAGTGAACAAGGCAGGCTGAGAATGAGAGCGGAGACATATGATAAGGTAAACAGAACAGTTTAAAAGATCTGTGATGTTTGTTCGCTTCCCACAAAACAATCAAGGAGACAAATGTTTACTCCAGTGTACTGTTTCTCCTTAATGTTCACAATTAATACCAAGAAACTACTCAATGTTCACAGCACACCAGCAAAAGATTTCCCTCGGCAGAGATTTTTCTTTTCACTTTTCACAGTTACTACTCTCATCCAGCTGCTCCTTGGTTCCCACCCTCCCAAGATCATTTCATTTGGTGCTTTCAAACTGGGATTGGTGTATGCAAGTCTACCTCATGTACCCTGCAGGCACTATGAATGGCTGTGGCCCACACATGACCTTTTCTTTGGGGAGAACAGATAAGTGCATGTACACAGATTTGTTTCCTTTATCAACACAGATGGAGAAACTGTTCTGGAAAGAGATCCCACACCCAGAATCTATTCATTGGAGATGAGGCAGCTGGTGTCATTAGATTCTTCTTCCTCTCCTGCTCTAATTTGTCAACTGGTTTTACTCTTCAACACATTCGCTCAGCACTTGGCCTTCTTGGTTATTATGATATTTAAGTATGTAAACAGCCTGGGTCTAGTCTAGTGTATCTGCAGACCAATACAAGAAGTTGCAGGTCAATAAATGTCTAACTGCTTAGCCGCTATTCTTCATTCAAGTCCACAGATCCTGACATCACATCCAAAATTGATCCTGGGTTTGTTTTTTTAATGCCAGGGTTCACTTCTCTCTTTTCTGTGTTTCTGTATCCAGTACATACTCATCATTGGGCTGGCAAATGAATGCACTACATATTATATAAGAAGCTGTGAAAGGCTGAAACAGCTGCTGCACTAAGAATGCTACTTCTGGGTGACCTTCTGTATGCAAGCTGCTTTATACATGGATTCATGCATCCTCACACGCTCTGCATTTTTCAAGTTAAAGCATTCCCAGTCTTGTTGCATAAGTGCTAAAGCCATTCCCTTCTTTTAAATCTGTGAACAGAACAAGGGGGGGGGAGAGAGGGGGGAAAGCAGTGCCAGATGGGCAACTGCTGCCTCTTCTCATAACAGAGCAATAGATTTTCCTCTCTCTGCTGTTTCATTTATCTCAAGCAAAGTGTTTTTAGTGTTAGGGTGTATTGCAAAATATCATAGTAGAGTTGTAGAGTCACCAAAAATAGAGCTTTACCCATCAGAGTGTAAGACAAAAATAAGCAAAGCAAAAATGTAGCATCATGGCTAAGTACAAATATATACAATGCAAAAATAAAATCATCATAGCATAACTTCCTGCATGCCTGCAGTACTACAACTCCCTAGCAAGGAGAAAAACATACCCCCTTTGCAGACAGTGCTTTGTAGCATCTTGGAGGCAAGGAAGGGGAGGGGCAGCTGGACGCCGGACGCCCCAACCCCTTCCTGAGGACGTCATCGGAGCGCCCATCATTGCACACGACAGGCGCTCCAATGAAATCCTTCCGGCTCAGCGTCCAGAGATGCTGACCTGGAAGAGACGCCAAAGAGGCGCACGCCACCTTTTGCGGCACCCTTTCTGCGCCTTGTGGAAGGAGCGCTATTTTAGCACTCGTCCAGGGCCAGAAAAAGAGTGGATTGGGGCCGAGGACTGTGGCAGCCTTGGCCCCAATCCGTGGCTTCTCAGGGTGGCCCATGGCTGCCCGTCTGCAGAGGCCCTTACTTCCTAGCAATATGAAGAGCAACAGACTCCTTACCAACATGGAGAGTAATACACTCTCTAAAACCCAAGCAGATTCCTAATGCAGTTATACCCTGCTAAGTGGCTATCAAAACCACCTGGCCTAATTGGCTGATTGCATCACTAATTGCCAGTGCTGGCTTACCATCATGGACTTCATCTGCCACTTTCCTATACCTCCATCCAGTCACAACATAGTATGCAAACTGGCATACCTTGACATATAGGATCATTCTTGCTTCACCATTTTTGGGCTTCCTTTCCTGAATAATAAGGAACAGTAAAGAGTAAAGGCCATTCAACCATAGTTCCAAGGAGTTTTTTAGATGGTGCCTTCTCTCAGCAACAGTAAATGGAAAGTGGAAGGAAACCACCTAACTTAAAAGATATCAACTACCTTGGAAAAGCGGGAGGGGTGGTGGTGGTGTGGTTGTGCAATAGAGGATGATCCTCTGACAACCACTGAAACAATTTGTAGATGGCCATGGTTACATTCAGGAGAATGAGCAGGAGAAGCCTCAAATGCAGCAGGGAGGAGTAGAGCCTTCAGAGGAGTATTCTTCTTCTATATAGGGAGTTGCAGGGAGTTGAACTGGATGGCCCTTATGGTCTCTTCCAATTCTATCAATCTATGATTCTAAGGCTTCAGCAGGGAATGAAAGAAAACCCTTTCTAATGAACTCTTATCCATCCATGGTAGGAAAACCATTCATGGCAACAAAATCAACACGCGAGCTTTTATTGATTCAATTTATCTGGATCTTTAATTATGTCAATGAACTGTAATTTTTCAACCTGTGTATCATCTGTTGGATTAATTGTTTTGTTTGATTTTTTAATCATTTAAAATAAAATAAAAAATAAAATAAAAAAAACTTTAAATTTTAAGAATTTAACATTTTATTTCATTTTATTGATACTCCAAGGAGACAAATGAAAGGTTCTCACTGCAAATAAATAAATAGCGTAGTACTTTCTAAAAGAACATTTATTTCCTCCTCTCCCTTGGTCTTCTGCTGACTTTCATTAGGCATTTAAACATGCTTCCTGTTTTAATTAAGCTTCTCCTGTGGTTTTAGTTTGTTTAAAGCTGAACTTCAAACAGGGAGACATGTTATTTTCTCAGCCAAGCCTACATGTTGATTACAGAAAGTGTGTGCTATCTGATATTACCTACCCTGTTATTTTAATTTAATGTTCAGTAACCTCTGCTATTTTTGCACAAGCAGCATCTCAGCAAAAGACCTCAGCTGTGGAACTTCTTTGCAGGAAAAACAACATCAGATTAAACAAACTTGAAATGGCTTAGCTTTATCCAGAAGGTACAAAACAACCCTTTTCAAGTTTGTTGGGTGATTTGTGTACAGTCGTCCCTCTGGATTCCCTGACTTCTTGTTCACGGTTTTGAATTTTTATGGATAGGAAGCCGGGGGGGACAAAATGGCATGCGCGCACATGCATAAATGCACCCCCATTATTTTCAATGGGGCTCGAATATTTGTGGTTATCCATTTTCATGTGGGGTGGGTGGGTGGGTCTGGCATGGATCCCCATGAATTGGGAGAGGCGACTGTATTTTAAATCCAGTGAATGCCTCCTGGCCAAGAGATGCTATGGTGCTTCTGAAATTCAAAATAATTTTCAGTAGTGTAGATTGAGATCTTTTAACAAAAATCCAAAACATACTGTAGAAATAATCCAGTTTGAGTCGGATTTAACTGCCCTGGCTCAGTGCTAGGGAATCCTGGGAATTGTAGTTTATTGTGGCACCATAGCTCTCTAACAGAGAAGGCTAAATGTCTTACAAAACTACAGTTCCCAGAATTCCCTAGCACTGAGCCAGGGCAGTTAAAGCGGTCTCAAACTGGATTATTTCTGCAGTGTGTTTTTGACCTGAGTGGGGTTCAAACCCTGATCTCCAGCACTGTAGTCCAACACTTAAACCACTACACAACACTGACTCTGTGCTTTCTTAAATGCAACTATGGGCCTTTGCAGACTGCCAGAAATAGTGCAAATTGAGTCCACTTTAAGGGTTAGGGTTAGTGCTAGGGAATCATGGGAATTGTTTTTTTTCTGAGACATTGAGCCTTCTCTGTCAGAGAGCTCTGGTGCCACAATAAAATACAGTTCCCATGATTCCCTAACCCTAACCCTAACCCTTAAAGTGGACTCAATTTGCACTATTTCTAGCAGTCTGCAAAGTTCACAATGTTCAAATTTAGTAAGGGCTGGAATTTGTGATTCAGATGATAAATTATGTAGTTTTGACAGCCATATGGAATGTCTGATAATGTTTTGGTGGATCCTGCCAAACAGCAAGGCAAAGCATACATGTTTTAGAGAAATATTTCTTCGTCCTTCCATCCATCCATAGACAGCAGAGGGTTGGACTGGATGGCACTTCTGGTCTCTTCCAACTTTATGATCCTACTTATCAATCCAGAACTCAAAGGAACTGATATGAACTTACCAAATGATCTGTAATTCTGGCACTACCCAGATTCAGATCTGCCTAAACTTTGGTGAGGGGGCTGAATCATGTGCCATTGTACTATGCTATGGGAGTGGCTGAGTGAAAAAATGGTGGAGCGCATGAGTGGATAGAAGCAGAAATACAACACTGATTCGGTGACTCAACATGAATCCAATGAAACCTAATGAATTTCAGTTTATTTCAGGATAAACAAAAGTTTCCTCACACAGCACAAACTATCAAAAGATGTGATGATGACCACAAACTTAGGCATCTTTGAAAAGAAATTAGCTATATGCTCCTTTGATAACCAGAGACATCATGTCTCTGAATATCAGTTGCCAGTGAACAATAGAGGAAGATAACGGTTGCTCTCCTGTCCTATTTGTGGGAGTCCATTGAACTGGCCATGTGGGAAACAGTGGGAAACTACTAGGTCACTGTTGGTAGTAAATTAACCTGTGGAGGACACTGTCCCACTGCCAGCATGGTGACATTACTAGTTGTCTGTCCAGCCAGTTTCTATACATGGAATGTGGGGGCACCATTTTGTCCATTGCCTCAGGCAGGATTCTGCCTTGGGCTCACTCAAATGCAGAGGCAAGTGAATATATGGAACTGCAGTCTCAGAGAAGTCATCAAATTCAATCCCTCTTGCAATGGAATTTAGATTACTTTTACACAAAGTTATCATATTCTGTGCACAGGCTGCAAACAGATTATTGCCAACTCCCTTCTACAGGGCACAACAATTTAAACTAAATAATACAGTTGGGGAACAGCTGTAGGGGAACTTCCTAGTCATTTCAGTTCACCTTATCTGTGCAGTAAGTTCAGTGCATTACACAACATACCTGCTGAACATTGATAGCTGTAGTGTTTTTCCTCTATTCTGCTTTAATCTTTACTTAGCAGGCAAGGCACAATTGGCTCACACCATGATTCATCTGTCAATTTTCAGCTGTGTTACTATGGAAACTTCACAAATATAGAAAGGAGGTAATACTAAACTTTCTGCACATTTTGGTGATGGATCCAGAGGTGGGCATGGTATTCCAAAACCATTTTTATATTTATCACTTATCCAAACGGAAACCATTCGTTTTGGACTACTTATGACATTAAGAAGATTTCCATGGATATTTCTCAGCTATTATAATGTGATTTTCCTCTTCAATATCTCCTTAGAATGTCTCTGCTCAGCCTGTAACATGGATAGAGTTTCCTCCTTTTCCTGTTGGTTGGAGGAGTCTATTTATACATTCTGTCACAAAATATAGATTTTGCCCAGTGCTTCTACTTATTGTATGGTCAGTTATATGGAAAATGAGCCCTAGAAAGAAGAATGAAGGAACTGGGAATATTTTGCATGAAAGAGGCTAAGAGGGTACATAACAACACTGTTCAAATGCATGAGGATTGCCATACAGAAGAGTGAAAGGATTTGTTCTCTCTTTTTCCAAAAGGAAGGACTAGATCTAACTGTCAAGTTACAAGAAAGTAAATCACAGCTTAACAGTAGGAGAAATGTTTTGATGGTAGGAACAATTGGAGAAAAGATCCTGTTGCCCAGAGTGGTGGTCATATTTCTGTGCCTAGCTGTCTACAACTACTATTTCCCACTGCAAAATGAAAAAATAAGCAGACACACTAGCAGATATACATCAGTTGTACAACATAATAATAATAATAATAATAATAATAATAATAATAATAATAATAGTTTATTTATAGTCCACCCCTCTGCATGGCAATCGGTGCAGGTTACAGCATATTAAAGCAAACAGAATTAAAACAATCCAACCCTCCCATCCCCTTAAAACAGAATTAAACTTTAAGGACTTAAAATACACAATGCAATAAAACAATAAAACAATAACAATAAATCGGCAACCATAGGGACGAAATAAAAACTCATCTCCCATCGAGGCGGAAGTTTCTATTCCATAGAAGGATATCATCATCATCATCATCATCATCATCATCATCATCATCATTCTCCTCCCACTTCTTTGTTATACAATTCTCTCTCAAGAGAACACCAGCTACTCTCCCTTAGGACCCACACAGTCCTGAACTTCTATTATCTATTCTAGCCACCCAGGCTAAATATATCCTGCAGGGTATCAAATCCCAGTATTTCCCTCACTTGGAATTCTATACTGGAACTAAGTCCCTCACTACTGGACTTTTCCCCTCGCAGTCTCTATCAGACCCCAACTGTCAGCAACAGTCTCCTCTTTCACTCCAGTCTTTGTTACAAATTGTAACAAGAACAAGTGCATATACCAACTGTATAAGTGAAACATTGTTAAACTGTTGTTAAAATAAAGTTTTATTGTTGTTTACCCACAAGCTTGTCTGAACCTGGAATAAATAAACACGCTACTAACAATCAATAAAAGTAGTCTAGTACATCTCAAAATTGGTGGCAAAAATAGTTTTAAAAGAGAAAAAAAACACAAGCAGTTTCAGTGGGTCTCGTGACAAAATTGGTGGCAGCAGTGGGATAAGAAAACCCAGGGTTGCATCTTAAAGGAAAAGTAGTAAGGCAAAGGTGTGACCCCTTCATAAATTGATGGTAACCTTTCTCTAAATTTATGGCTCCACTTCATCCTGGAGAGAAGTGACCAGTGGGGTGCCACAGGGTTCTGTCCTGGGCTCAGTGCTGTTCAACATCTTTATCAATGATTTGGATGAAGGAATAGGGGTCATGCTTCTCAAATTTGCAGATGACACCAAATTAACAAAATGAATTTCAACACAGAGAAATGTAAGGTACTGCACTTACGGCAAAAAAATGAAATGCACAGATATAAGATGGTGGACACCTGACTTAACAAGACTATGTGTGAAAGGGATCTAGGAGTCCTAGTGGACCACAAGTTGAACATGAGTCAACAGTGTGATGCTGCAGCTAAAAAGGCCAATGCAATTTTAGGCCGCGTTAGTAGAAGTACAGTATCTAGATCAAAGGAAGTAGTAGTGCCATTGTATTCTGCTTTGGTCAGGCCCCACCTGGAATACTGTGTCCAGTTCTGGGCACCACAATTCAAAAAGGATGTTGAAAAACTGGAGCGTGTCCAGAGGAAGGCAACTAAAATGGTGAAGGGCAAGGGTCAGCAAACTTTTTTGGGGTGGGGCCGTCCCCCCTGTGACCTGATCTTCCCCGAGCCGCAGAGGTGTGCGCGTGCGCGGCTCGGGGAAGATCAGGTCACAGGGGGGACGGCCCCACCCCAAAAAAGTTTGCTGACCCTTGCCCTTCACCATTTTAGTTGCCTTCCTCTGGACACGCGAACATTGAGCGCCATTTTTGAAATGTGAAATTGTGAAAAAATGAAAAATGATTCACATTGACACACACAACATGAAAAGGAGCTTGTATGTGTCAATGACTCTTTTTTAAGGGGAGAAGTGTGTGGAGAGAAGGCAGAATTGTGCCAACCCTAGCAACAGCCAATTGAATCGAAGTCTGGAGTGAAAAAGGAGACCGCAGCTGACAGATGGGGTCAGATAGAGATTGTGAGAGGAAAAGTCCAGTAGTGAGGGTCTTAGGGGGGATGCAGACGGGCGGTCATGGGCCGCCCTGGAAAGCAGCAGATTGGGGCCGAGGCTGCCCCATACCTTGGCCCCGATTCTCCCTTTTGCTGCCTGGGAAAGGAGCGCTAAAATAGCACTCCTTCCACAAGCCGTGAAAGGGGCGCCCGAAGAGCCACCATGCGGCTCTTTTGCGCCTCTTCCGTCTCAGCGTGTCCGGACGCTGAGCCGGAAGGATGTCACTGGAGCGCCCACCGTGGTGGGCATTCCGATGATGTCCTTGGGAAGGGGTTGGGGCACCTGGCGTGAGGCTGCCCCTTCCCTTCCTTGCCTCCAAGACAGCGCTAAGCGCCGTCTGCAAAGGGGGTTAGTTCCACTATAGAACTCCACGTGAGGGAGTTACTGGGAGTTCAGGACTGTGTGGGTCCTAAGAGAGAGTAACTGGTGTTCTCTTGAGAAAGAATTGTGTAACAAATTGTAACAAGAACAAGTGCATATACCAACTGAACAAGTGAAATATTGTTAAACTGTTGTTCAAATAAAGTTTTATTGTTGTTCATTTACAAGCCTGTCTGAAGAACATTCTCTGGAATTAATATTCATACTATTAATAATCAATAAAAATGGTCTGGTACATCTCAAAATTGGTGGCAAAGATAGTTTTAAAAGAGAAAAAAATAAGCAGTTTCAGTGAGTCTCGTGACAGGAGACTAGGAATTAGTACAGTCAATTCCTTTTCCTAATGAAATAACTCTGCAAATGTTTCTGTTGTGGAAGCCGTTGTGACACAGGGATCTACATATTATTCTTGGGAAAAACAACAACATCTGCAAATCTGTTTTTGTTGAAAGGCCAACTTTCATCCCAGTTCTGAAACAAGCAGTAAATGCAAAGAGCCTCTTTTAAGTGCAAGTGACCTTTAATATCTACACTGACTAAAAAATGTCCAAGAATGAAACAGAAACTAAGTAAGCACCCTATTCATTCTGACAGCTCATTTCAGTTTTGCAAATGTTTCTGATTGTCTCCAGAGTACAATGTGCTCCACCACCAAAAGGTACTCTCCGCACATATGATAGGAAAAAAATATGCCAGCCATGGTTTACCATTACTGTAACATTTCTTCCCTGTCTCAGAGGACGTCACACATAAAAATTGATCTGCATAACAAAATAATAAAAGAATGTGGACTGCAACATTGAATTGATTAAGCAGATTTAATGATTAAAACATCAAGCCAAACAACACTGCCAATTCTCATTAAGCATCCAATTTAACTACCTTTTTTTCTTTTTTTAAAAAAGTACAGTTGGCTCTCCATGTTTGCAGGGTTTAGGGTGGAGGACCACTGTGAAAGTGGGAAAAAAACCATGACTATCTCTCACCTCACAAATATCAACTCAGGCTATATTCCTATCTATATGGGCTAAGGTATGGAAGTAAAATGTTACTTCCATCCCACCATCACAGGGCATGAAGAACCTTGTAGTCCTGGATGTGGTCAGAGAGGAGGAAAGTGGCTGTGGCATGGTGACTAGCACTAGGCAAGGCTTCGGGAGTAGAATAGGAAGCAGGGATACTAGGTGTTATTTTATGCATTATGACTTAATGTTTTTTATATAAAAAAATCTTTACATTTTCTACTTTACATGCATCACCTGTGATTTTCTGCAGTAGGACACAAAACTCCAAAAATTCTCATTTAATTATTCACTTGTGAATAATCAAAATCTGCACAAGTTAAACCCAAAAAATCTGAGGTTTGACTACTTATACACTGGCCCTCTGTTTTGTGGGAGATCCATTCTGCCCCCCCCCCCCCGTGAAAATGGAGATTAGTGAATATTCAAGCCTCATAGGCTCGAATGGGGCGTGTGACCTCGAGAGCACGCCCCATTGATTGAAATGGAGGTCGCCCCTCTGTGAATATGTAAAACCACACACATGAAGTCCGCGAGAACGAAGGGGTGACTGTATCACACTGTCAAGGTGGGAAGAAACATTTCTTCCTGTGAAAAGAGGAAATATATCTTCTAAGTATGCTTTTTTGTTTTGGAATATTAGTATAAATCCAATTGCTTATCTCAACTCAAATAGACCAACTATGGGGGGATGCAGACTGGTACTTTAGGCAGGCCTGGGGGTGGAGTTAGGGCGGGGCGACCGCACCGCGGCTGCCCCGATCCCGCCCCGATGCCACACGCCTGACCACATGGTGTGTGGCATCAGGCTGCCTTCTTGGCACAGTGTGCAGACATGCTGCGCCAAAGGGACACAAAAGAGCTGTGGTGGCTCTAAAGGCGGCTTTTTGCCGCCCCCAAAAGGAGTGGCATTTTCCTGCTCTTTTGGGGGCAGCAAAAAGGAGGACCGGGGCCGTGGTGTGTGGTTGTCAAAGCCCCGATCTGCCACTCCCAGGGGCCGCACAGAGCCACCCTTATGGGCCGTCTGCATCGGCCCTATATTTAGGCCATGGTAATCTGTATAATAATAACAACAACTAAATTCCACCAAAATTTTCTACTTTTCTTTCTATTATTCTAGCTAGGCAATTTGTTCTATTGTTGAAACACTTGGTATTTAAAGGTATTTAAAGAGTTCAATTATGTTACCCCCCCCATCTTCTCTTCACCAAGATGCATGTGCCCAGCTCCTTCTATCTTTCCTCATATGTTCTGTTCTCCCTAACTCCTATCCTTGTTGCCTGTCTCTGAATCTGCTCCAATATGTCAATGCCTTTCTTAAAATGAGTATCCCAGAACTGAATGTAATACTCCAGAGGAGGCTCGACCAGCATAGAATATAGTGGGATTATTACCTTCCTCGACTTGGAAACTATGCATCTATTAATGCAGACTAAAATAGCTTTCACCTTCTTTGCTGCAGCATGACACTGCTGACTCCTGTTCAACTTCAGATCAAAAACAACCCCATGATCACTTTTGCATGTTGTATTGCTGAGCCATGTATTTCCCCATTCTATAAATGTGCATTTGGTTTTTTGTGGCCAACATCCAGAATTTTGCATTTGTCTCTATTGAATATGATTTCATTAATTTATATTATATAAGTTATAACTGGACTGCATGCTGCTGGTTTATAAGCTTGCTGTCTCTCCTATCCCAGCGGCTTTTTTTGCTCACAACAACTTTAGCAAAGGCTGATGGGAAGAAGTACGCATATGAGCTGCTGCTTTCCCAGAGATTCATCTACTCAAAGCACCTCTAAATTTAAGAACCCTTAAATAATGTTCTCGGTGAGAACCAAAATCACCCAAGGACATAACAACAACAACAACAGCCTCTGCCCTTGATTGAGTCATGTCACTGGAGTGATTTTCATGTCGCAGATAATGTTATATGCTGAAGTTAAAAATATATCCAACAGGTTTTCAAACAAATCAAGTTAAGGAGCAGAAAGAAACTGACTACGTCTGACCATCACTCTTCTGCTTTGATTTTTTGATATTTTATTATCTCATATTAGAACAGCTTGGGGCATAAAGATATCTCACAAACCAATCTATTTAAGCTTTCAAAATAGGTCTGGTTGAAGATTTATTACAGAATGAATAAATTAGTTGGCTAATTCATTGATTAAAATTCATGACTAATCCATAGAGGATGTCAAATCAGGTGACAACAGCTATGAAAGAACAACATTAAATCTTTATATCTTCAGATAATAACCAGCTAAACTATCTAACAAATCCAAACAATTGTCCATATTTTCTAGCCCCTTACCCTGGAAAATTACTATCTCTGTCCAATGATAGATTGATTTTATAGTGCAATACAACCTTACCTAGTATTATTTAGAGAGTGCACAAATTCCTTATACTTTAGTCTGCTATGCTAGTGTCACTCTTCTATTTCTTTCTCAGAATGCCAGTCTCCGTTTCAACCTGACATTTAAGTCCATTGTCAATGCTGCTGCTGCCTCCTAAGTGAAAACCTCTGAAACAGTATGTCAAGAAACCTTTCTATTATCAGAGAGCTTGAAAGTCTCTAGTGGTTTTCCAGGTACCAGAATTAGCATACACAGGAATCGCACATGACAGATACCTACCTCTAGAAGAACATGATTTGATTAATTATACTAATAATGGCAGTACAATCTGATTTACTTCACAGTCATGAAGCAAGTAACCTTGGTAAAACATGATTTGAGAGCAAGGATACTCTAATTGTCCAAATCATTCCATTTGATTTCTCTCTCTGTTTCATTAATTGAGGGTCAAAAATCATAATTTATTAACAACTCGTTCCAAGAATTTGGGTGAAACTAGTTGCAAATAAATAGTTGTTTGCAAATGGTTCCTTTTTTAAAAAAAGAAGGCACAAGAACAAATCACAACTTTAACTTAATTATGGTAACCTTTTAAATTATTTCTCTAATGGGGATGGGAAAGAAGAGGAAGAGTACATCACATGTTTCTAGTCAGCTTCATGTTGTTTTCTCATGGTGTTGCCTCATGCTGCTGTATGAAAGCTACCTTAGGTCCCATACTGGGAGAAACACAGGATATAAATAAAATTAAAATAAAATGTGTTGTGGGCTCTGAGATGACAATGAGATGGATAGGAGGATAATGTGGTTTTTTTTTATGATAAACCACTGGCTAGTGGCATTTAAAGGCAACTGACATTATTTTATTTATTTATAAATATATCTGAAAGAGCCAGAGTAGTGTAATGGTTTGAATGCAGGACTACAACTCTGGGGACTAGGGTTCAGCTCCCTGCTCAGGCATAGAAACCCACTGGATGACCTTGGGCAAATCATACCCTCTCCACCTCAGAGGGAAGCAAAGGCAAACCCTTTCTGAACAAGTTTTGCCATGAAAACCCTATGATAGATTCATCTTAGATTCATCTTGCCATATGTTGGAAATCACTTGAAGACAAACAGTAATAACAACAATATATATTCAACAAAATAAATATATTCCTTGCTTTAGTTTTGCTCTGTAGGCCTTAATAAGAAGCAAAGCACATAAGAAGCTAGAATTTCTTTAAGGGACAGAATTTTTCTTTACATGTTTATGAGGAAGAATTCCAATTCTCAAGCAAAAGACAATGGTCGCTTCACACATAATTGAAAGTTAGATAATATACAAATCTTCCATAATAGACCAGTTCTCTCCTATATCTCCTATTAATAGCCATAATAGACCAGTTCTCTCCTATACCACAATTTGCATCTGCAACTGAATTAGGAAATATATGATTACTTCAACAGCAACAGCAATATTTAACTCCAAACCAGAATTGGATATCATAGTTTGAAAAGTGAAAGAAAGAAGTTGGCAGCATGAGCTTTCGTAGACTTCAGTGTACTTCCTTAGATGTTTTTGGTGGAGTGGAAGGCAGGGACAGACATATATATGCTCTTGGTGTGTGAGAATGTCAATTCAAATGGAAGTGAAGTAGCAAGTCCAGTTTTAACAATGGTCATTTGTGGACAAAGACATAGTGATTGGGTATGGAAATGAGGTGGCAAGACCAGTTTGGCCTTGGAAACTAGCCTGTAGGAGGAGAGAATAGATGAGTGTAGGATGCCCCCATGAGGAAGGGGTCAGATAGTGTTAAAATGTGTGCAGTGAGCCAGGAAGCCATTTCTTTCTTTCAGTTAGTCTCAAAGGTGCTACAAGATCTCTCTACATACTGATTCTACAGACTAACATGGCTATATCTTTGAATGGTTTGAAAAGGTTTCTGGAGGAGTACCTATATAGTTTCTTGTAGCAAACAACAGGGAGTATTGTAGCACCTAAAATACTAAAAAGCTTTACTTGGCATAAACTTTTGTGGACTGTGTCCATTTGAAGCGGTGGGATAAAGTCTGCAAAAGCTTATGCAATATATGCTCTTTATGCTGTTTAGGTGCTACAAGACTATGTAGATCTGAAGAGGTTTTTAACCAACATAGTTTATTCAAATTTTGATATAATAATAAATGGTGATTTGCCCAAATCAGGAATTACAGAAAGAAATTGGCATATGCACTGCTCTTTTGTGTCAAAGGGTCTCTTTTTTTGAAGGAAAAATAGCACAAATTGCACACAATGCTTATTTATCTTGGTACATTTGGTTGGTGACTGTGATCTATCTCATAGCTTGTCATGTCCTGGAAAATTAAGCAGTCATAAATCAGTTATTTGTGACTAGGTGAAGCAATCTCAGCTACTGTCAGTTGTTGTTGTTTTCTTCCAGAACTATGCCTATCTTTCCTCTGGCTATTAAGCTTCCCACGTATGAAAATATACCCATGATAACATAATCCTCGTTGGTTTCTGTTTCTTGGCCATTGCCTTTTCTAGAAGGCACACTCCTTAAACAACAACAACAACAACAACAACAACCAAGACAAGAAAGCTCCACTTTCAGTCCTCTTTGTCATCCCATTTCTTCACAAAAATTGTCATATAAGAGAAGTGCCAGCATTGTATATTTAATGGCTTTATAACATATACCAATGGATTTTCTGGACTGATATGTTAGAGGTGGCTTTAACTCTGTGCTTTGTTAGTCTGGAAATTCATTAGAGGGTAATATGCACTTGGGACCCATCTCATATCCACTTTGAGTATGGTCCACCTGCTTTGCAAAAAAAAAAATTGCTGATGTACCCTTTATTTTAAATGTTATGATAACAGCCTTTGTTGTTGAGACCGATACGATGTTGCTGCAAAATACATCCCTCCACAGGCTAAACCAAACCACACACACTCCTGTGGATTTTTAAAACATGGCAACAGCAGAAGCAGTTTTCACTTCAATTTCAACACATGGGAAAGGGATGGAAGGGTAGAATAATGCTTTTTTCCCCTGTAGCTGCTGTTAGTACTGAAAGGTAAAGATCAATCAACTTCCATCTCAGCAATAATAAACAACCCAGGGAAGGGGAATTTTCACTGGGAAGAAAAGGGTTAAAACTCTCCTCATGACTGTGGTTCTAGCATTGTGCATCCTGACATCTGCTATTCACTTCTTTTAAAAGATATATCTGCAAGTGACAATTTTAGTGATTTGTCTGCTTTGTCACATGTATATTGGTTTCCTAAATGCATCAGAAGCCAATTAATCAGTCAATCACAACAAATTTATAACCTAATCAGCAGTGTAATGGCAATGTTTGTAAACTGCTTAATGAACTGCTATTCATGAGAGAAAGTGAATGGAGAGACGTAAGACTTCTTAAATAAAACTGTCATTCAAATTGTACAGTGAATCAAAATGTTTGGTGAACAATGTAACAAGTTTGCATGCCCAGAAGTTGGAACGTATTTGAAAGAACGGGCAGTCTAGCTTTTCAAATGTTAGCTATTAAAAGTTCTACTGTACTTCACTTTTTCTCTTATGATTTGAAACAGATAGCTATCCAAAAATATGAACTTTAAACATCTGAAGCCCATGTCAAGCTTATTCGAAGTGAATGGTGGAAAGCCACTTACCCCCAGTTGCCACAGTAATTTCACGTAGGAAATGGCCATAAAATGGGAAATCGAAGGACAGATTCACTCTCTGCAAGGAACAACATCAGAAAAGAAAATCAATAATATAAGGAATAGTAGAGACTGTTCAGTTCAATATGTGATCCAGCTGTTCACTGTTGCTTTTGCTACTAAGTTTTGACAGTAGCTTTGCCTTTCTCAATCTGGAATAATTTCTCAGTACTAATGTTGAAAACAGTTCTGCACAGCAGAGGAGGCTCAGCAACATATAAAGAAAACATACTTATGAAGGAAGTATACAAATGAAGACTGAAGCAGCAATCCTAAGCATATCTGGTCATATTTGACTTGAAAGGATTTTTCAAGTTTTTTTTAAAAAAGAGAGCAAAGGATTAGGCCAGGGGTAGGCAACTTTTGCTTACCGGGGGCCGGTCCGCTGGTCCCGAGGTCTTCTGCGGGTCGAGGGGGGGGGAATGGCACCGTGTGCGCACACTCGCGCATGCGCAATACACTGGAAGTACTGTGCATGCGTGCGCACACTCGCGTATGCACAATACTTCCGGCGTACTGCGCATGCGTGAGCGAGTCGCGGCCACCATTTTGGAAAACAAAATGGCGGCTGCGACTCGTTTGCACATGCACAATACTCCGGTGCATGAGCAAACGAGTCATGGTGCCATTTTGGAAAACAAAATGGCGGCCACGACTTGCACTGCGGCGGCGGGTGGCGGCGCGCGGCGGTGTTTGGACTGGGCTGAGGATGGTCCAAAGGCCTCTGGGGTCTGGATCCAGCCCCCGGGCCGTAGGTTGCTGACCCCTAGATTAGGCTGTAGACCCCTGCAATACTACATACCAGCCTTCTCCAACCACTTGTCCTCCAGATATTATGGACTACAATCACCATTAGCGTCATCCGGCCCCCACGGTTGGGGACGACAGGATCTACTGCCAAATACATCTGGAAGGCACCAGATTAGGGAAGGCTGGTATAAGTACTATCTCTGAGTCTTATCAACCTCACAGGATCATTGTGACAGTAAAAATAGAGGAAGAGGACCATGTACACAACCTTGAGCTTCTGGGAGGAAAGATGGGATAGATAATAAATTTAACAAATGCATAATAAATAAATTCCATTTAAATCTTCACAGAAAGAGATTGGAAATGTCTTCAAAATAGACACTTTAATGTAGCCTGTTTTTGTCACTGATGCCACTAATATGGCTGATCCTGTGTAGGGAGCTGTTGCTGGTATACATCAAAGGAGGCCGAGAAGATGGAACTTATCTTATATGATCTGTTGGAATCAATACCCTGCTATCTTGCAGCACAGCTTTGAAGAGGGTGGAATGGTTCTCCTCTCCACACTGCTCCTTGGAAGAAGGATCTCTTACTACTAAAGTTACTACTGAAGAATCATAAATTACACACAATTTGTATATTTTTAATGACCTCCTTGTTGACATAATTCATTTCAAGCAGGAAGCAAGACCCACCTTCAGAGCATGGGCGTGTTTCTTGGAGAGGAACAGCAAATGCATTAGGCAATGGGCTTGACACAGAAGGATCCTACTAATCTTTTGAATAGCTTTAGAAGGCTCTTCCAATGTGTAGTGGGGACAGGATGCCAAGCAGACCTCAAACCCTGTCTCAAGCCCATTGCTTAACGTGCTTGCTGTTCCCCTCCGAGAAACATGCCCTGCCTCCGTTTTTTCTTATTAAATTGGCTCCCAGACTTGAGGCATGACTTGAGACTTGGAGTAAAAGACTTGAATACATCACACCCACCCACACCTTTTCTGGCTATGGCAATAATTTAAACTGGAGAACTCAGCTCCTCTATCTCTCTCCCCCATGCTTACTTTGCTGCTGCTTCTATATTTAGGTCAGTTTGTTTACACATCTAGTCAACTTACAGCTTTTTGTAACTTTTTGTAATCTTGTCTACAACTTAGCCTACCTTCAGCTTGGAATGCATATTGATATCTAAATGGACTTTGGGTAGACATACAGGCCCTGTCTTCATGGGCCAAATACAATGGTCTCCTCCTGTTCTTTCAGTGGGGAGACCAGAGGATGCATGGCCCAAAATGTAGTTCCAACGTGAACAGACTGGACAATGGCTGGCCTGTTGAGCACCAGAACCAGGTTTTACCCTTTTTACCATGGGCTTTTAAAACTTCCTGTTTGCTCCAGATCTTCTACTGCTACTGCCACCAGTGACTTGCTCTGAAGTCATAACAAGGTGCCCAACCAAGTACCTTATTCTGACCTCAGAGCAAAGTGACTCATGGTGGTGGCAGAAGGGGCAGGCAGCTTAGTGGGATGCATGTGTGGTCAGCCCCCCCCCCCCCCGCTTCAGAATGGAGGGCTTTCCAACGGAGGAGAGTCAGGGCAGGTCTGGACCAGGATAATCTGGGCTGAGGGGCAATATCTGGCCACATATGAATGCCTGAAGAAGTTAGTGTGGTGGATCTTTTTCAATTTGGATTGGCTAAATTTGCTCTGTCTTGGTTTGAGGTGAATAACTCAGTTGATTGTGAGCCATTATGAAGTGAAAGGGGTGGGAAGGAAAGGGTTGCCTAGCACAATTCACTGGAATTAAACTGGCAGCACTCATTATTTGGGTTGCCAAATGGGCAGCTCTTTACTTCCATACTGACAAACATGGCGAACATCTACATCTTTATATTAATCTATACACAGACATACATACACAGACACATATAGAGCACTTATAGTTTATATATGAGATACAACTAAATCATATGGTATTTAGTTTAACAAATTTCAGGATGTATGAAATGAAAATCATCTGAAGCTACACTGGAAAAACCACAAGAACGGATAATGCTCATTCCATCCATTCCATTTAAAAATCCCTCAAATGTATTTTTAAATTAAGTTAATGTCTGTCTCATTTTTAACTTTGATATTTTGCTTTTGATTTAATACCACCACCACGCCGCCTCCAGAAAGGATTAGTTTCTTCAGCTATTAGATATTTTAATGGTACAAAATGAATCACTTAATGTTTATAATGGCTTTAAAATTGATTTACTTTGATTTCCTAAAAGGGGATATGCACACATATTTTGCTTATAGCTGGAAATACTGATTCTATTTCCTAAACAGATAATTAAAATCTTAAAAAATGGAATGCTCAAGACACAGGATTCATATTAATTGAAAAATACGTTCATCACAGTTTATTTTATCCACTTTCCCCTACTTAACATTTAATATGTAGCATGGATTATTAACCAACTTTCATGTTGCCTCTCTTATGGATTATATAAGTTTTCTATAATTTGGTGCCTTCTAGGTGTGTTGAAACTGCAGCACCTATTGTTCCCAGCCAGCATGGTCATGCAAAAAACTGAACTACAAAGAAGAGGAAGAGGAGGAGGAGGAGGCGTAACAACAATGGATGGCTTATTTATCCTATGAGTAGTTTTCACCCAAAGCTACATAGCTTGGTATTGTGATAAGGAGGCAGAAGGAAATTGAACTTAAGAGAAAGTAGGCCAAAATGAAGGATAACATGATTTTGAATCAGGCTTATTTTAAACAGTTTATTTTATTACATCAACACAGGGGTAGGCAACCTTTTTGAGCCGGGGGCCAGACTGCTGTCCCTCAGACAACTGGGGGGCCGAAGCACTAAAAATAAATAAATAAATAAATAAATAATTTTGAAAAAAAAAATTAAAAAATTAAAAAATGCATGCACACTCTCTCAGCCCCAGAAAAGCCATGGCAAAACCCCTGTGGAGATTTTGCCAAGAAAACCCCAAGAACAAGTAATAACAACAATAATCAATATCATCATGGCGGGCGGCGGCGGCAGGACTGGCCTGGGGCTGGTCCAAAGGCCTTGGGGGGCTGCATCCGCCCCCCAGGCCTTAGGTTGCCTGCCCCTGCATCAACAAGTTGTCTTGATCCTTAATAAGTATGTTGGTAATATGTCATTATACCTTTATGTTTTTATTGAGCTATCATGGTGTTGAGTTTGAGTGTTGGACTAAGACACTCGGAGACCAAGGTTCAAATATCTGGTCAGCCATGGAAACCCACTAGGTGATATTGGGCAAGTCACACTCTCTCACCATCAGAGCAAAGGCAAAAGCAAACCCGCTCTGAAAATTTTTGCCAAGAAAACCCCTGAGCATTGCAATAAGTCAGAAATGACTTGAAGGCACAAAACAAGAACGAGAACAACAACTACATTTTTTATTCCAGCAGGCCTTTGAGAATTGGTTTTTCAGAAGACACAGGCTTTATATAATGTGCTGTACTTTTGGTTTAGCTGAGTTTCATTTTTATGATGGTTTATCCCAAGCCAAAAAACTCAAAACTGAAAGTGGCCTTTGAGTTACAGTTGAATTTTGAAAAAAAGTTTAACTTCCCCACTACCCACCCTAGTGTAGCCCATAGCAGGTGCTGTGGGTAAACATTTGGCCCCCAGTTCAATTAAAGTTACCTAATCCTGCTTGAAAGAAAGTAGTTTACATTAGTGGCAAACATGTTTAACTGAAAACTATGCTTTATAGCAGGGGTAGGCAACCTTTTTGAGCCAGGGGCCAGGTTGCTGTCCCTCAGACAATTGGGGGGCCGAAGCACCATAAATAAATAAATATTTTTTTAAAAAAATAAAAAAAAAATTTAAAAAATATGCATGCTCACTCTCTCAGCCCCATAAAAGCCATGGCAAAACCCCTGTGGAGATTTTGCCAAGAAAACCCCAAGAACAAGTGATAACAACAATAATCAATATCATCTGGCCCCCGGGCCTTAGGTTGCCTACCCCTGCTTTATAGTTTTAGATGTATTTTCCACATTGCACACAATTAAAGTTGATGGACAAGGTTCAGTCACCTCTTTTTAAAATTCTGTTGCTTATCTATCATGTAACATTCTCCAAACGCTTCCTCAGGGCCTTTTTCTTACACACCAATCAAAATAAGACTTTCTTCTTAATGCTTTCAGCCTTCCTATTCAACATTTTATCCACACTTTTCCTGTTTGACTGAGAATTCACAGAATTCTTAGATGAGAATATACAACACTTCTTTGATCTTTAAACTGCACTTCAAAGCTTATTTCTTTCAGAGAGCCTTTTTAAAATCAGGCCTGATGAATGGGTGGCTATTTAGGTGTTGAACAATATCCTTATGGTCATTAGTCACTGCCTATGCTAGCTAGGTCTGATGCAGCACAACTGGAGAACCACCAGTCATCTGTTGTTGTTTTTTTTATCTTCTTTCATCTTTGCTGCAGAAAAGCCTACGTTAAAATTGTCCCCTTAGCATAGAGGAATTAATAATTTGAAGATTATTTGCTTGTTCTGAAGCAGTTGATGGGCAGTTACAAAGAAGCATATATGTTGGTGTTAATGAGGATCTTGAAGTCTCTTCAAAATAAAGTTATCTTTTGGTCTACTCTAGGCTGTTTTCAGATTCAAAAATATTATAGTCTGGGTCAGGTGCTATAGCAAACAGTAGCTGAGTTAAATCAGGAAGCAGATGGTTCTGTTCTTCCCCTTGCTGTTGCACTGAAGAAGAGAGTAAGGGGAATATAAAAGCCCAATGCTGGATATAAGCAGAGCTCCTTTTGTGTTGTTTCAGTTGCGTTTTTCAAAATCCTTTCACAGAGACGCATCTAAATAGTTGACTAACTGCATATAGTTCACAAATGGTATTTAAAAGTCTTCAAAACCATGATCTATGAAGCTAGAAACAAACATTTCAGTTGAGAAATTCTTTCCTTTTTCACCTTTCCTCACTCCCCTCCCTGGTTTTGATGTGCAGCTGCTGGCTTGCATTAAGCCACAGAGATCATTTGATGCTGGTTTAGGAGATTTGGGGGGGAAGCAGACGAGGGCCTCTGGGACGCCGCGGGACGGTGCGCCGCGGGACCGAGGCATCCGCACCGCAGCGCACCGTCGGCGCCCCTGAAAGGAGCGCTAAATCAGCGCTCCTTTCAGATGTCAGTGAAAGTGCGCCCGAAAAGCGTAGGGTGCACTTTCACTGACTTATCCGCCGCAGCGTATGCGGACGCTGCGGTGGGAGGTTGCCCTCGGAGGGCCGGCCATGCAGAGGGCCGGCTGCTCCGAGGGCAACCTCGGGAGGAGGAAGGGGCGCCGAGCGTGCGGCTGCCCCTCCTCTTCCCTGCCTCGGAGACGGCTCTATTAGCCGTCTGCTGAGGCCCTATCACACTATCTTTAAAACACATTAAAAAGAGATGCCTGAATTGCCTGAATTGAAGTAAAATTCAGGTTACATCTAGGTGTTATTGCATGGATTCCCCCCCCCCCCCATACCGCCATCTGGATGCAGCCCAAATTCAGCCAGGCTGACTTAACTCACTCCGGTGGCCATTTTTCAAAGTCAGAACTAATGACTGCCGGTGTGAGTTAAGTCAGCCAGGCTGAATTCAGGCTGCATCCAGATGGTGGGTTTGGGGGGAAAATCTGTGCAATAGCATCCGGATGCAGCCTGAATTTTACTTCAATTCGGGCGAGGTAAGTCTCTTTAATGAGTTTTAAAGGTAGTGCGATAATCTCCTTACTTTCCAGATTTAAATGACACTAAGCCAGGGTCCCCCTGATTAAAATCTACTGGAGAATTTTATCTTAGTAAAGGTTGAGTCCTGGTACCAAAGCTGGAATGCAGTGAGGGAAGGGAGGGAGTGTTCATGCCAAACACCTGTTCTTTACTTCATAAACCATGCTTCTTGAAGCCTTCAGTGATAATCCAAATTGGGCCATTGATATTGATCCTCTTGTCTCAATTCCCTTCCACTTCCATCTGCTGAACAAAAAGGTGAACTTTTTAAGAAAAAGCCATCACCCAGGAGTATGGTGTTGAAATAAAAGTGGAGGGAAGATGCTCCACGTCATTTTATTGTTCAGGTTTGTGCTTTCAAAGTCTTCATCAAGTATTCTGAAATGCGAAAAGTGTCCATATTTTGCTACTCACAGGATAAGCCATTTCATCTCCTATGTGTCTTTAATCATCTCAGGCCAACATGGCCAAAAACTGTGTACCAAACAATACTTCTCCGGCACACACATTCCAAGCTCTAGTTCATCGAAGAACATAACATACCGAGTAAACAATCACAGAAAACATAGGGAACACAAACACAGGGGAAATTGAAATTTCCAAGGACCTAAGACTCATCATTTTAGAAGACAATTTTCCAATTCATTAATATCCCAAATTTGGTTTAGTTTGGGAGGTTAGGCATCATTCATGTTTTCCTACATTACTTCAGCCTCCTCAATCTAGCAAGCATCATATGAATTAGCGTTTTTAAAAAAATTAGAACTCTTTTTTCCCCTAGAGAATAAACCTTAAGATGCCGCTTGCATTTTCATCATTTAATCTTTGGTTGATGTGAAAATTCTCATTTATTGTATAATGACACAGATTCATCTCTTTACAAGGACAGAGAAGACATTACAGGGCAGTTCTGACAAGCCAGCCCTTACAAATTTTTAACACTCTAACAGTTTTATGATTCTTCCTCTACTTGCCCCAAATTTATTATCTTCAGAAGTTAGAAGAATGCATAAAACAGTGAAGTGATGTCAAGTCCAACTAGAAGTGACATTTTTCTTCTTGCACCTGCAGGTACAAGATTAAAATCTTGATTTTACCATAATCAAGGTCTACAAAATTCTCTTATTTCTTAATTTGAATGTAGGAATTGGCTGTCTGGAAATTGTGCACTAAGAGGTTTTGCCAAGGTGACATTAAAACATTTGATTGTACAGTATCTTACTGGGAAAGTCATATTAATTTGGACCTAGAACAAAAAGATGTAATTGTAAAACTAATTTTCTAGGATGATATAGCTGCAAGATTATTGATACAAAAGTACTGAAATGCAAAAAGGGCATAAAAGGATATGAGCCAAATAGATAACTGTTCACTATGGTAGAATACAGACAGGCACTTTGAGCTGGTGTCAGGGCAGAGTGGGGGCGTTTCATGCTGTTCACTCAACCAGATGACGAGCGGCATCATGCCGCGTCTCTGGTACAGCGTTTAGATGCTCTGCCAAAGAACTGGAGAAAAGCTACCATTGCGGTGGCCCTTTTGCCGCTCTAAAAAGGAGTGACATTTTGTCAGTTTGTTTTAGAGCGGCAAACTGCCGGATCAGGGCTGTGATGTGGGCCCAATCCGGTGAGGAAAGGGACAGCCAGAGGCCACTCTATCGGGGCTGTCTGTCAAGCACCTAACTCATATCTTGGTAATTCTTTGAGAACTCCTGGAGAACAGGAGAAGTCCCAGCAGACTGGAAGAGGGCAAGTGTTGTCCCTCAAATGTTCAAAAAGGGGAAAAAAGAGGATCCCAACAATTATCATCCAGTTAGTCTGACGTCAATACCAGGAAACATTCTAGAGCAGATCATTAAACAAAGAGTAAGTGCACATTTAGAAGGAAATGCCATAATCACAAAAAGTCAATATGAGTTTCAGAGAAACAAGTCATGCCAGACTAATCTGATCTCTTTCTTTGCTAAAATTATCTGTTTGGTAGATGAAGGGAACACTGTGGATATTGCATATCTTGATTTTAGTAAGGCCTTTGACAAGGTCCCTCATGACATTCTTGCAAACAAGCTAGTAACAAGTGGGTTAGACAACACAACTGTTAAATGGATTTGTAATTAGTTGACCAACTGAACCTAAAGTATGCTCAGCAATGGCTCCTCTTCAACCTGGAGAGAAGTGACCAGTGGGGTGCCACAGGGTTCTGTCCTGAACCCAGTGCTATTCAACATTTTTATCAACGACTTGGATAAAAGACTAGGGAGCAAGCTTACCAAATTTGCAGATGACACCAAATTAACAGGAATAGCTAATACCCCAGAGGACAGGATCAAAATGCAAAATGACCTTAATAGGTTAGAAAGCTGGGCCAAAGCTAATAAAATTAATTTCAGCATGGTGAAATGTAAGGTCCTGCACTTGGGCGGGGTGGTGGTGGAATGAAATGCAAAGATATAGGATGGGGGACACCTGGCTTAATGAGACTATGTGTGAAAGAGATCTAGGAGTCCTAGTAGACCACAAGTTGAACATGAGTCAACAGTGTGATGTGGCAGCTAAAAAGGCTAATGCGATTCAAGGCTACATTAATAGAAGTATAATGTCTAGATCAAGGGAAGTAATAGTGCTACTCTATTCTGCTTTGGTCAGGCCTCATCTGGAATACTAAGTCCAGTTCTGGGCACCACAATTCAAAAAGGATGTTGAGAAGCTGGAGTGTGTCCAAAAGAGGGCGACCAAAATGATGAAAGGTCTGGAAACTATGCCTTATGAGGAGAGACTTAGGGAGCTGGGTATGTTTAGCCTGGAGAAGAGAAGGTTAAGAGGTGATATGATATCCCTGTTTAAGTATGTGAAGGGGTGCCATATTGAGGATGGAGCAAACTTGTTTACTGCTGCTCCAGAGAATAGAACCCGGAGCAATGGATTCAAACTACAAGAAAAGTAATTCCAGCTCAACATTAGGAGGAACTTCCTGGCAGTCAGAGCTGTTTGACAATGGAGCACACTCCCTCGGAGAGTGGTGGAGTCTCCTTCTTTGGAGGTTTTTCAATAGAGGCTGGATGGCCATCTGTTGGGTGTGTGTGTGTGCTTTGATTGTGAGTTCCTGCATGGCAGGGAGTTGGACTGGATGGCACTTGTGGTCTCTTCCAACTCTCTGATTCTAATTCTAATTCTAATTGTGTACAATATGCTTTTTTTCATATGAAGTATATTGTGGGCACTTGCACATGTTTTCCTGTGAAGTAATTAATAAAAACACTTACAAAAGCCTGTGGATTATGTTTTTGTGGCACCATTTATCACATTGTAAATTTATTAATTCAAAATTTAGATGTTGAAAATATGAGGGATGGTCTTTTTCTTTTCTTTTTTTTCTTTTCCTTTGGCTTGGTATTTGACTGGGAAAATTACTTGATATGTTTTCATAAAGGAAAGATGGATACACAGCATAGTAATCCATTGCTGCAAATTTTATACCACAACGATTAAAAGCAATCCTTCAAATTACTGCTATACAGAAGTGCCTATTGGATTTCATGACAGTGTGGTAGTGAATCCGTTCATAAATTTTGCTGAATATTACAGGAGTGTGGTGGAGTCTCCTTCCTTGGAGGTCTTTAAGCAGAGGCTGGATGGCCATCTGTGGGAGATGCTTTAATTGGGAGTTCCTGCATGGCAGGGGGTTGGACTGGATGGCCCTTGTGGTCTCTTCCAACTCTATAATTCTATGATTCAAACTAGTGAGCCTATTTTGTGGGTTGAATTCAATACTTCAAAATATATTGGAGTCTAGCTGACCTTGGAACCATTGGCAACTACTATTTTAATAATGTGCATTGCAAAGAACAAGAGACCTTCTCAAAGCATATAGACACATTTTCTGGCATCTTATTGCTGTTTACCAGAGGCAGCCTCAGGTGGATCTATCTTTCTTTTCTTAAGTTTATGCCTATCATTTTTCTAAAAAAAAATGTACATGACTGCAATTAATAATAGTTTAAGACTGAATGATCTTTTTTGGATTTCCAGTGTTCATTGAACATCTCAAGTTAGAATATGAGTTGGAAACTGTCTATTAATCTTCCATTTTCCTTCTACTATCAGCCGTAAGGTTCAAAACACTACTCCTGAGTCACAGCATGACAACATATTATGAGTTCAAAAGTTGCTGGTGTTCTTCTTCAGACTCAAAGGTGCAAAAATAATACCAACTAAAACAGCCCTCATCTTTCATTCCCAGAATCTTAACGTGAGAGCTACACTATTTTTTCCACAAAGAGGGAATGATTTCAAATCAATATTAAAACAACCAAGAATCTTGTGGCACCCTAAAGAACATTACATTTTTATTTGCCATAGGCTTTTATGGACTAAACCACTCACAATTTATGCCAAATACGTCTTGGTAAATGCCATAAAACTATGTCATATTTCCTAGAGCAGTAGCCCCCCCCAAATGTTCATGACATTACTAATGATTCTAATTAAAATGAAGTTTATGGGACAGAAACAGCTTTGGCTGCCTTGGTGGATGACCTATGTAGAGAACTGGACAGAGGGAATGTGTCCCTGTTGGTTTCGCTGGACCTCTTGGTGGCTTTCAATACCATTGACCATGGTATCCTTCTGAGCCACCTCTCTGGGATGGGGCTTGGAGGTACTGTTCTACAATGGCTCCGCTCATTCATGGGGGGGCGCTCTCAGAAGGTAGTGCTGGGGGATTCCTGTTCGACTCCTTAGCCAGTGGCCTGTGGGGTCCTTTATGGCTCAGTCCTGTCCTCTATGGTTTTTAACATCTACATGAAACTACTGGGAAAGGTCATCCGAAGTTTTGAAGTAAGGTGTCACCTGTATGCTGATAATACCCAGTTCTACCACTCCTTTCCACCTAATTCCAAGGAAGCTGTTTCTCTCCTAAACTGGTGTCTGACTGCTGTAACGGATGAGGACAAACAAACTGAAGCTTAATCCAGACAAGACAGAGGTGCGCCTGGTCAGTTGAAAGACAGATCCAGGAATAGGGATTCAACCTGTGTTAGATGGGGTTACACTCTGCCTGAAAACGCTGGTTCATAGTATGAGGGTACTTCTGGATTCAGCGCTGAGCCTGGAAGCCCAGGTATCAGTGGTGACCAGGAGTGCTTTTGCAGCTAAAACTTGTGTGCCAACTGTGCCCATTCCTGGAGAAATCAGATCTGGCCACGGTGGTACATGCCTTGATTACATCCCCTCTGGATTACTGTAATGCATTCTACATGGGGCTGCCTTTGAAAAGTGCTCGGAAACTTCAGCTGGTCCAAAGAGCTGCAGCCAGGCTGTTAAATAGTATGCTACATGGAGCATACAACTCCCTTGTTGCAACAGCTCAACTGGCTGCCAGTTCATTTCTGGGCACAATTCAAAGTTCTGCTTTTGACCTATAAAGCCCTATATGGCTTGGGTCCAGGTTATTTGAAGGACTGTATCTCCCTGTATGAGCCCCCCCCCCCCAGAATATTAAGGTCATTGGGAGAGGCCCATCTCTCTGCCCCACTACCTTCTCAGATGCATTTGGTGGGAATAAGAGAGAGGGCCTTTTCAGTGGCTGCTCCCAAGCTTTGGAACGTCCTCCCTATTTAAGCCAGGATGACTCCATCCCTGTTGTCCGTCCAGTGGCAGGTAAAGACGGTTTTATGCCACCAGGCCTTTGCATGACATGGATGTTGTTTTTGTTTTAAAGAGTTTCAAACTTTATAATTTTAATAATGTAGTGCTTTTAATTGTTTGAATTGTTTAATTGTTTTTTAAACTTTGTATTTTGAATGTTTTCTACTATTTTAACTTGGACTGTTTTAGATTTTTAGATTTAGATCTGAGTTCCTGCATTGGGAGGAAGGCAGGATACACATCATTTCTCTGCTCAGTCTGTTATATAGATTAGCATCTCATATGAATGAATATTTATTGGAAGAATTATACATTGCATTCTCCTTTTCCTCCTTAGTTAGGCAGGGACTTCCTCCCTCCCCACTCTCTCAATCTATGTGGCAATTTAACTGACTCTCTGAACATGCTAAACCAGTGGTTCCCAAACTTATTTGGCCTACTGCCTCCTTTCCAGAAAAAATATTACTCAGCACCCCCTGGAAATTAATTTTTTTAAAATTTTAATAGCAATTAAACAAAGATATATGTATTAATGTTTCTACCTTTTTCGTAAAATATAGTAAAGAAAGGTGTAAATTAGAAACATTGAAGTTTGAAATTATGAAACTATTTATTGAACTCAGAATAGAAAGGTAATACAAAAAAAGTTAAAACATTCGAAATCATCTTAATGAGAAGGATGAACCTGGTATGCTGCTACCAACTTAGTAATCTTTGGCTCTATTTTCGTCAGCAGTAATCTTAAATCACCGCAATTGACTATTTGCAATTGGTTTCTTTTTTTCTTTTGTTAATAAATTGTTTACTGCACTGAATCCATGTTCCACTAAATATGATGAAGAAAATGCAATTAAGAACTTTTGAATTACAGCCCATATTTCAGGATAAGCCGTAGGGATCTCCTTTTGCAGCCAGAATTGTTGGTAGCCGCTTTTGAATTTAAATTTCAATTCATCATTTGTAGTTACTTCCATCAGTTCTTCATGTAACTGTGGAGATTCTTCTGTGTTTGCACTTGAACAAGGATCCAAAATCCAATCAGGTATGCTCATTTTCAAAATATCATCAAATCGTTGATTAAAATCTGAATGGAGAGCATCCAAGTGCTCACAATAAGAAAGTATGTCTTCATCTTTTTTCCCCTGCTCCTGATAAATTTGGGAACTGGCTGAATTCCCCTCGTCCAAAATTTTGTTTGTACAGAAGAAGTTTTGTCACAAATGCAGAAATAACAGATTTTGTTTTTATTAAATTTAGTTAATCACCTTGAAGCTGAAGATTGCTTTCATTAAATTTTTGAAACAATTCGGTCAAGTAAGCGGTGTCACTTTTTGATTGAATTAAATTGGATCGTAAAGCATCATTTTTATCTTTCAAGAATTCCAGCACCGAGTTAAACAGCTTATAAAACCTATCTAAACAGGCACCCTTTGACAACCAACGAACTTCTTTATGAAGCAGCAAACGATTAAATTCTTCATCGTTTTCAATACAAAGCTGTTTAAATAATCTGTCATTCAATGATTTGCTTTTGATTGTGTTGATAGCTTTAATTACATATTGTAATGAATTATGTAGGCATGGAGGTATTTTTAATTAATATTTTTTTGTAATTTTTTGAAATATTTTTGTAAAAAACAAACTAAAATAAATACTAATGAAATAAATAAACATGATATTATTAATTGTAAAGCGCATATAATTATTACAAAATAAATAAATAATACCCACTAATTATAGTCGCACTATTTGTTAATTAACTTTAACTTGTCACAATATCACAACAATCTAACTTAGAGTTATATTACGCCATAATTTTCCCGTAATAATTACGGGAAATCTCCTCTGATTCATAGCGTGCTCCAAAATCTGCTGGTAGTATTGCCAGTAGCCAGTACTGCTGCTGCCGTTCCAGGCTTTGGCCTTGCGATCGACCAATCGCACGAGTGGCAGTTGCCCGCAGCAATGCTCGTAGTGCTCATGTGTTTTGGAACAGCAAATCAGTGGACATGAACAGTAGCAGTGTGCGATTGCACATACCTCAACGCAAGTGAGAGAGTATGCGGGTCCAGTACGTTGTTCAAAGAAAAATTAAGCGTTATGAGTGGAATACATAAATCAATTTTTCTAAATCTTCTCTTCTTTCTTTTATGCTTTCACCACCCCCTTATTCATTGCCCCCAAATGCACCTGTGGACATCACCGCCCCCCTGGATAGCTAAACAGTCACCTCTCCGTCTCCAGTCAGTAACAGTCCTCCTCTGAGTGAGGATAACAGCTTTCTTCCTGCTGTATTAATATCAGTTAGGATAGGATTTAGTTTGTTATGTATTTATTTATTAAAGACATTCTTGTTTGTTTTTAAACCACAAACTACATGTTTGTCGTTTTTTGATTTAGTCTTTATTCTTTAGGAAGGCATATTAACATATAGTCTGACCCACGTTTTTGTTGCTCTGCTGATGGAAGCTGAACTCTAACAAGTTTAACTTTCATACCCTGCATATTTTACTTTTCCTTTAAAAGAGTTAACACCCTGGGAAACTAAAATTGCATCCCACAATATTTTAATTATTGAAGCCAGATAATTTATTCAAGTTAAAGCATGCTACCATTGAAGGCTACCATAAGGTGAAGTTTCAAATCATGTTTATTTAAGTATTTAAAGTATTTATAGCTCACCTCCAGTTCCCAGAGGTGTTGCATAACTGATAAAAACATTTTAAACAATTTGTTGCATGCCTTCAAGTCATTTCGGACTTATGGCAACCTTAAGGTACACTTATCATGGAGTTTTCTTGGCAGGATTTGTTCAGAGGAGTTTTGCCATTGCCTTCTTCTGAGGTTACAGAGGTACAAACTCTAAAAAATAAACTAAAATACTCTTTAAGAACTTTCAAAACAAGCTAAAGATATGCCTTATAATAATTTCAAAAACAAACAATTAAAGCATCACTGTTTCAAGCAACAAAGGCCATGGAGACCAATACATTTCAGTTGTCCTCCAAAGGCTCAAAACAGAACCAGCTTAGGGCTTCTACAGATGGCCCGTTTCGGGTGGCTCTGGGCCTCCCCTGCTAATGGTGGATCGGGCCTGCAGCAACCCCATGCCATGGCCCCAATCCTCCCATTTGCCACCCCCCAAAGAGCAGCAAAATGCCACTCCTTTTAGGGGCGGCAAAAGGCCGCCCTAAGAGCCGGTCTTCCATGCCCTTTTGGTGCAGCGTGTCTACACACTGCGCCAGGAGGACGTCCTGATGCTGCGTGCTGTGCATACAGGCACACAGCATCAGGATGGTGTCGGGGTGGGGTTGGGACAGTTGGTGTGCAGCTTCCCCACCCCAACTCCACCCTCAGGCCGGCCCTTTAGGCTGGTGTGCAACACCCTTCAGTTTCCTTTGTCAGGGAGTTCCTCAGTTGGGGTAATGCTACAGATACAGTCCTTTCACATGTGCACACCAACCTAACCTCACAAGTATTGGGATATGCAATTTGGGGCAGGTTCTAATTTCAGGCAGGTTGTATGGGAGGTAATAGTCTTATAGACCTTATAGATCAGTGAGGGCAAACCTTTCAGGGGCCAAGTGCCCAAACTAAAAGGCCTTCCAGCACTGGGCGTTACCTTGGGCCAGGGGCGGGACTTCTACCCTCCAGGAATGGGACATCTGGAGTGGGTTTCTTCCCTCACCCTCCCAGGCCTTCAGCTGCCTCTCCAGAGACAGCTGAAGGTATGGAGGAGGTGTGAGGGGGGGAAGAAGAGGAACAGGTGCGCACCTCTTCCTCCTCCCCCTGCATGGTCTTTAGTTTTGGTCTTTTTGGAAAAAGAAGTACATATATACACACATACACATATCCACAACAAATACACATGAAAAGGTTGAAATTCCTTTGATCAAATATTCTTGCTATTTCATCCCTTCATCCTGTTCTTTACTCACTTTCCCAGAGTGCTCAAGAAAAGACCTGTTCACAGAAAAGCTACACCATTAAACATTCTTATTTGTAGCACAGTTCCTTTTTTATTACCAAACAATCGACCATGTTTAGAAATCTCATATAACTCATATTGTGTAATATTAGCTTCATTCTTAAATCGGGAAACTGCCAAACTCCAGCATTTCCACTTTGCTCCATCCATTTATTAGATATTCTTTCCAGTTTAGCTATGAAAAGAAAGTTTCTATAAATTATGTTGTGTCAGTCTAAATCTAGAGGGTTTATTACCCCTCTCTCCTTCCGAATCCTACAGAGAATCTCTCCTGTCTGCTACTCTTCTCTTAGCCTGTCACCTGGTTGCTGAGTTTATTGGTCCTGGGAAATGATATGACACAACCCAGTGGACAGCAGCCTTCTAACTTCCTTATTTCTTTCACTCCCCTCCCTCCTGAAATGAGTTTAAGATCATTCCTGCTATAGTTTTAAGGATTCCTGGACTATCTCCTAAAAATGTCTTCACCTGCTCCCCCTCCCAGATGTCAGAACTCATTCCAATTGATTTTCAGATCAACAGAGCAAAAATCACAACAATGGGGAAGTCATCTTTGCACTTTCATTTATGTCTCCTTTCAAGACAACACTCTTTCCTTCAAATAGTTCCCAGTACTTGGGTGAGCATGCAGAATTCAGTGATACTTTCAAGGGAGATATTTAGTGTCCTTCCAACAACTTATGCATGATCAGAATTAGCCAAAGCAGATTTTTGATATGGAAATGCAATTGGATCTGCCATCTCTGTTCCCATATGACAGGAATCAAGAGTAATAAAGGATCAAAGAGTTAAGAGATTAATGTACCAAGGCACCTCATACAAACTTAAATGAGTAAATAATACAGGGCTGCTACTTTCTTTGTTCTAAATACTGCTGTGGAGAAGCTCTGGAGAAGCAGATTGGAATGTTCAGAGTACTGTTGGCCCTCCATTTTCTGTTCTGGACACATAAACACCTGCGAAAACAGAGATTAGTGAATATTCAAGCCCTACAGGCTTGAATGGGGCCCACTGATTTACATGGGATGCCCGTCCATAAATATATAAAACCATGGACATGAAGTCTGCGAAAACAGAGGGGTGACTGTATTCAATCAGGGACAGGCTGGCAAAAAGGTGGGGGCCTGCCTGATGAGGGGCTATAAAAAGGAGGAGGAGCTGTTAAGAGCAAATGAGTGTGTCAAGCCTGATGAGGCAGGAGTGTGTCTTAGAACTGCCAAGGATGCAGTTGGAACTAAGGGTTTAACCATGAAAGGGATTCAAATTCCCATATCGGGAGGTGGGATTTTGGAAGGACAGAAGAATTCTTGTGAAATCAGTTTAAATTGGTACGTTCTTTAGCAGGGAAGGCTCAGATCCACATTAATTTGTAGAACTGTAATTTATGGATAAACCTACAGATTCAAAGAATTTATATTACTACTGAATAAGCTTTAGTGGAAGGTGTGTGGAAAGAACTAAAACACAGTTGAAGAGTAAAGGCCTTTGCAGACTGCCAGAAATAGTGCAAATTGGGTCCACTTTAAATTGAGGCACTGCCCTGGCTCAGTGCTAAGGAATTATGGGAACTGTAATTTATTGTGGCACCAGAGCTCTCTGACAGAGAAGGCTCAATGTCTTAGAAAAAAAATACAATTCCCATGATTCCCTAGCACTGAGCCAGGGCAGTGCCTCAATTTAAAGTGGACTCAATTTGCACTATTTCTGGCAGTCTGCAAAGGCCCTAACTGAAGTCTTTGAGTGAACTGAAACAAAGTCAACTTGAAACCAGTGAAGTAATATACACTTTGTAACTATAAGCTTTGAGAACCAACTACCAAAAGCGATACCATCACAAACTCTTTCTGTAAATCAAAGTTATTTTCTTTTTGTTCTCAAAGGAGTGGCCTGAAGTGATTTATGTTTAACACTGAAACATGCTACCAAGAATAGTAAAAAAACTCGATAATAAAGAGACTTAAGTCAGTGGGAGGACCAAGGGTTAGAGAGATAGTTCCAAGGTAAAAGAAGCCTCAAACTATTTGACATAAGACAGGTGAAGAATCCTGCCTGTATAACCCTGTGGTGGTCACATAATTTGGTGCCAATCAGTGGGATCCGAAAGACACAGTGTGGTGGGATCTGAGAGACCCAGTGTGAGGGGATCTGAAAGATCTAGTGTGAGAGATCTAAGAGATCCGGCCTCCACAACAGCAGTTCAGATTGTCGGATAATTCATCCCAGTGGCCAAACATCCACTGTCATTAATGACATTGAGATGATTCTTGTATTCTTCCACAGCATTTTGTAGAAAAAGAAAATATATTGCAGAAAAAGAAAATATATTTCTGTGCAGACATGTAAACAAAAACAAACCTTTACAAGGACCTCCCACCTTAGCAATAATAATAATAAGAAATATAAGCAATAAGATGTAATTTTTGTTCATTGGTAAACATCTTTGTCTACTAGCTACTCTACACAAACAGTATTGTGTGCATTAGATAGATACTCAGGTGACAACAAAAGAGATTAAATAGAAATGTTTATCAAAATGTCTTACTGCTGCTTGCCGATGTGTGTTGGAGAGGATTCCATGAATCTTCACTTTATCTTTCTCCATTTTGTCTATATTCACCCATAGATCACGGCTGGTAGAATCAAATGGGCCATAGGTTCGAGAAGTATAATAATTGTGATCCATATCCTCCTGGGGGGGAAAAACAGTTTAGTCATTAATATGATTTCCAGTCTTTTTTCTTTTTTTAAGAAATGCAAGGATGGTTTCCTACAGAAATCTATAAAGTTTTATTTCCTCACCAAATAAGTTAAGGTGACTAAAGTAGAAAATAAGCATGGACCCTTTTATTATATGAACAGTAAGAGGTCAAAACAGCAACTTTGCTCAGGATAAATTTGATTTTACAACCACAATGTTTACATTCCTAGAACTCAGATAAGAAACTACTGCAATTGCAGAAATAAATGTTGACTTCTGAGTGACAACCAGTAAATCTTAACTGACAACTTCTGTTTTTTAAGTGTGAAAAGATCCCCCCTCAAAAATATAAATTGTGCCATTCTGCACATGTTTTGGTTTCATCAGTCTTTATACTGATCTACATCTTTTATTGTAGTTTTGTGAGCTATTAAGCCTTCTCTACTATGACAGTTAAAGTGGCATCAACCTGGATTATTTCTGCAGTGCAGATGCAGTCCTAGTAAAATTTCCAAACAGTTTGCAAAGGCAGCACCACATACAGTGGGACTGCATTCAGTCACCATAGACAGATCTGACATATCCAAGAATGGGTGCTACTGGCACACTAGTTTTATCTGTGCAAATATACTCCTGGCCATTACTGAAACCTAGAATTACAGAGTACTTACAGAAATTTCCCAGAAGTGTAGTAGTCTAACTTTGTTCTCTGACCTGTCTTTTGACTGACCAGAAGCACATTGTCTTGTCTATGTAAAGTTTCAGTTTGTTCACCCTCATCCAGACCAATACTGGCAGCAGACACTTGTTAAGTACTGAAATAGCTTCCTTAGAGTTATATGGAATGATGAGATGAGAGTTGGGTGCCACCATCATATCAGTACATCCCAAAACTCTGGATAATATTTCCCAGATGTTTCAGGCAACTATTAAAACAGCAAGGGAGACAAAATTGAACCTTCAGGCCAGGGGCTTCGACAGGAATTCCTGAGCACCACCTTCTGAGTTCACCCTTTTGAGAAGGACCAGAACCACTGTAAAATAGTTCCATCCCAGAGAGGGAGCTCAGAAGGAAACTATGGTCAGTGTTATTGAAAATCACTGAAAGATCCAGGAGAACAAATCGGTACACACCCCATCTACTTTCCAGCATTGGTCATTCATCAAGGTGACCAAAGCTGTCTCCATCTCATAGCCAGGTCTGAAGCCAGGCTAATATGGATCTAGGTACCCCATTTTATCCAGGAACCTCTGGAACATTGGAGGCTGCTTGGTAATTCTCCAATATAGTGGTATAGGTATAAGGAGGATCCCCCCCCCCTCCCAAGGAATCACCTTACCACCATCTTTCAGATAAGTTGGAATCCTTATTTATGTATTGTAGTGAGATACTTACTACTCCCCTAACCCACTTGCTCAGTCCCAGTCTGGCTTTTATAAGCCAAGTGGGGCATGGGTCTAGTACAGGGGTAGGCAACCTTTCCCCTTTAAGGGCCGAGGGACTTCAGCTCCCAGAATCCCAGGAGCTATTGGCCAACATGGGACTATTGGCCAACATGGCTGAGGCTTCTGGGAGCTGAAGTCCCTCGGCCCTTAAAGGGGAAAGGTTGCCTACCCCTGGTCTAGTATAATTTTGGTGGATCTCATCTCTCTAAAAATCCTGTCCACATCCTTGGGCTGCACAAACTGAGATGTATTTTTTTAAATTTTTTAAATTAATTTTAATTTATTTTTTTTATTTGAGACTGGGCACTGAAAGTTGAAAAACAGTCCCAAACACTGCCAAATACTGAGACATTTATCATGATTTACTGATGTCTGTCCCTACTTTGTGCTTCTAGCAAGCCTTGCATTTGGAATTTCACCTTGAAACCTGGCAATGAAACTTGGATAACAACCACCACATTCTGCCACATTTTGAGGCATCTACTGTGTTATCCAGATGAGTTGTGCCAACACAGATAAGTAGACATTCTATTTTTAATTATTATTGGATAATAATTGAATAAAAAGAACTGTTCTGAGTTGTTTTGTTTTTAATACTTTTTTACTTCCCACTACTAAGTGGGAAAGGGAACTTTCTTTCTACTGGAGGAAAATGAAGATGAAAACACAGCAAACCTGTTGCATGTGAATCCCAAGGAACATCACAATTTAATTCCAGTTAAAGAGGTTCATATTGCATCTAATGTGCAGAACAAGTAGCTGACATTTTCAAAGGTAGAGTGAGATCACTTTTGATGATACTATCATCATGAGCAAAAAAGGACTGTATGGCAGCCTTATGAGTGAAATCATCTAACTGCTCAGCTTTTCTCATCCTATTTCCCATTTTTCATCACCAAAAGCAGAAGGTATCAACCACTGTCATTTGAGGTCTATGGAAATGACAAGAGAAGTTTCTTCAAATTTTTGCACAGATATGAATCTACATCACTAAGCCCTAAGTATTTCATATTCACAAACTTGATAGCTGGATAATGAGACTGTCTGAATACTTTCAGGGACTTAATTCTAGCATATACTTTATCAAGAAATGTTGACAATAAATTTGTCTTCTTCTTACAAATAACACACACATGTACAAACTGCAATTTATTTGTGGCTACCATGTTTGAGAAGCATTTCTTTACCCTTAAAATACCTCTTCAATGAATACTGAAAACATATGCCTTTAGGAAGATGAGGAACTGAATGGGCATCTAATGCCAACTGATTTATTTTGCCCACACTATGCTCCTTTTCAGGGTAGCTTTTCCTTGTTACACCATTTATAGAGGGGAAGCAGACGGGCGGCCCTGGGCCGCCCCAGGAAGCTGCACCGCGGGGCCGAGGTATCTGCACACCTCGGCCCCGTGGCGCAGCTTCGCCGCCCCTGGAAGGAATGCTAAAATAGTGCTCCTTCCACAAGTCGCTGAAGGTGCGCTGCAAAAGGCTGGCGGCGCACCTTCGGCGACTCTTCCACCGCAGCGTGTGCGGACGCTGTGGCAGGAAGGCATAGTTGGAGCCCCAGCCATGTGGAGGGGCCAGCACTCCGACGATGCCTTCGGGAAGGGGTTGGGGCGCCCACCGTGCGGCTGCCCCTCCCCTCCCCTTCCTTGCCCCCAAAACAGCCCTTTGCACCGTCTGCTTCCCCCCATAGCCACTTGTGACACCTTGAGCTAAATCATCTTTCTGTGTACAGCAGACCGCCATTTGCTTCACCAATCTCTGTTTTCATTTTAAGTAAGTCCCTTTCACATATGGTGGACTACCATGCAAACTCTGAAAGCCTTCTCTTAGCTGATAGTCATCCAAGGAATATTCATGCCCTTAAATTCACTACTTATTCAATCAATCAATCAAAGCCTTTATTGTAGTCAACAGACCATAGGCAAACATTAAAAAGAAAAAAAGAAAAGCGCAATAAAACATGAAATTTACAACACATAAAACATTTTAGTGGCCACAGAAAGGAAAATATTACAGTTGTAAAAATGGTCTCTACCAGGTAAAAAGGGGTGTGGGTGTGTAATTCACTGCTTACTGTTACAGACATGCCCCACAGTTATATGTTCCTTATATTGGACTACTGAAAGACATTCTGCATAGGCTGTCTTTGAGAAGTGTTCAAACATTTCAGTAGATTCAAAATACTGGCAGTCAAATCAATACAGTTTATCATTCTAATATTGTGTTCCTTAAATTGGTTGCTTATTCATTTCTAAGCCCAATTCAAAATTGAAAACTTGACTTTTCCACAGGGCTTTGGGTTTTTTGTATAGAGCAGTATGGAGAATGTGTGGCCCTCTAGAGCCCTTCGACTGCTGCTTCTAACATCTTTCACTATTGGTTATACTGGTTAAGAATGATGGAAGATGCAATCCAACAACATATGAAGAGTAACACATTCCCTACTTTTTTGCACAATGTACTGAACTATCCTTAAGTACTGTACTTATTCTAGGGTGAGTCATTTATTTTAAGTTGACACTTTTTAACAACAGTTTTCTTTAAAATAAACACTTAATGCTGAATGTGACAGAAAGTAAGGGTATATAAATTCCTATAATAATTTTTAAAGAGCCTCAGAGTGCTTGTTTGTGACATTTGCCCATCCAAGTGGCTGCAGATGGTTCAACAGTGGAAGATGCATTCAGCCATGCTAAGTGCTGAGCCGCCACAACAGGTTGAATACATGCCAGTGATCTTGGCATGCATCTCCTTCTTCTAAGGTGAGCCATCCTGGCAACACTGTACCATTACACTACCCAATAGTTTCATTTAAAAAAATAGAGGGAAGAGCAACCAGAAGATGTGAACAGTGAGAAATGTGCCTTAGAAGTACACATTTGAAATTTGTTCAATTTCAAAATGTTGTTGCATGTGTGTTTGAGATGTGGATATGTATAGTTCCTAAAGTATCCTAAGTTACAGAATACAGTAATACAAGAAAACTGCTTAGATAAAGCTTCCCATTATTATTAAATTCTTGAGACTGATAACAGGCAATGTGTATTTTGGCATTGTTTCTGAAATGTGTTGCTTAAAATTTTACCTCCAACATTATAACAAAATAAGATCATTTAACAATCAAACAATGAGCATGGTGTCAGGGGATGTATGTAGGTACATTTAAGTTGCTTGTTGACTTATGGCAACCCATCAAATAGGGTTTTCTTTGGCATGGAATACTCAGGAGTGGTTTTTCCAGTTTTACTTGGGGTTTTAACTAGGGACAAGAACTTTATTTTTAATACAGCTAAGACAGTCCCTGAGGTGAGAGGTCCTGTCCTACTATCCACTTTGATTATTTACCACAAATACATCTGGCTAGAGTGGCTTCTACAGCATGTTGAGTCACTAAATTGTCAGGTGTTAGGATTTGACTTGGCCTTGAAACATTATCAATGTCATATCCAAAAGTTATGGATCTGTCATGATAAAGGGATAAAGGGAATGAGGAAAAAGGAAAGGGTGGAATAGCGATATAGAGAAGTAAAGGAAAACCAGAAGGAGGCTGTAATCCAAGTAAAATGTAAACTGGGGGGGGGGGGGGAATGACACAGATGGGTGATAGTAGGGGCAAATGGTTGTTTTATTATCCTGTTTACTTCCTAAGACAAGGCTTTGATGGCAAATAAGATAACTCCCCCCTTTCCCTGGGATAGATGCAAGAGATGGGAAACTGGAGAAACACAGAGACTTTAAAGCACCTTCTGATGTAGTTCAAAGGGTGCTGACTGTGAGCCGGGAAAGGAAGGGCTGGAGGGAAAAGCCTTAAAGGGTAAAGTTTTTGTGGAAAATTCAGATTTCACACTAACAAGTTTGTGGTGCATCTCTGTAGAATCCAAAATAAACTGTAGAATTTTTATCACTACCATGCTGTCTTGGTTCTTGAAGTTTGGATCCGCTAAACATGACAATCAAGCTCCAGTCCTCCTCCACAATCTGAAAAGTTCTTGTCCCTAGCACAGTCTGATGCAAGATTCCATATTCTTACTTACAGGTACGCCTTCCTGACTTGCCAGATATTCACTGACTTGAGGGTGGTGTTTGCTGGAGCCTTCTGCTACTGGTGAGGTTGGGAGGGCAGCAGTGTTTACTAGCTACATAGACACTTATGCTCACTGAAATGTTTTTGCTTCCTTAGGTTGAAGTGGGAAGATGGCAGCTGGGCTATTTAACATCCAGTCACCTCAGCACAGTGTGTAACCTTGCCCCATGTGTGTTGGTTTATTGGTCCTTCTTGAATGGCCTCATGAAAACTATTAAACCCTTTCTCAGTTCCATCTTCTCCCCAGTCTGCCTACTTGATGATGACCATTGTTGGCAATGTTTCTGCTTTAACACCACCTGTAATGTCCTCAAAAGATGGGCAAGTGATACATCAAAAACTATTCTTTCTGAACTAGTATCAAGAAATGTTGCTGTTAAGCTCAAGAACTGTAATAGATGTGCAACTACTGACAATCAGTAGTTTTTCTCAGCGTCATTAAAATGACACCTGAAGTTCTTCAAAGGACAAAAAGCCCTAAACTAAACAAAGCCTAACTAATCTGAACAGGAACTCATGTCAATATATAGCTCTATATTTTGTCCTTTTTGTCCTGTTTGTAAAAACAAATAAAGACCCATAGGGGAAATCAACCACATATAAGTCTCTTTTTCCAAATCTGATCAGCTTACTCAAATGCTTCAATAATAATAATAATAATAATAATAATAATAATAATAATAATAATATTTATTTATATCCCGCCCAATGGTACACCAATCCGGGCAGCTTACAAGTTTAAAAGTACAGTCCAATAAAACATATAATACAAAGGACACCCCCACCCCCCCTTAAAACAGTATTAAATCAAATCATTTAAAACATCAAACGATAATTAAAACCTAATGCCAAAATTAACTAAAAGCCTGACTCAACGTTCCTTCCATCAATGATGGAGCCACGTGAGGAACGTCAGTTGTGCAGGAGTAGTTGTCCGAGGGGGGATGGCTCGTCTAAGGAAGATAACTAGTCTGGAAAGGCCTGCCGGAAGAGATCCGTCTTGACAGCCTTTTTAAAGCTGTCTAAAGATGTTAACAGATGGATCTCGTCCGGCAGGCTGTTCCAGAGCTTAGGGGCGACGACTGAAAAAGCCCTCCGGGAGGTAGCTGCGAGCCTCGATTTCTGAGGCTGCAGCAAGTTCCTCCCGGAGGACCGAAGTGCGCGGGGAGGATTGTACGGGAGAAGGCGGTCCCTGATATAGCTTGGACCCAAGCCATTTAGGGCTTTAAAGGTAATAACCAACACCTTGTACTGGGTCCGGAAACTCATAGGCAGCCAGTGGAGGAACCTCAGAACCGGAGTAATGTGGTCCCTCCGAGATGTCCCTGATACAAGCCTGGCCGCCATATTCTGTACTAGTTGAAGTTTCCGAACCAGGCACAAGGGTAGCCCCATGTAGAGTGCATTGCAGAAGTCGAGGCGGGAGGTTACCAACGCGTGCACCACAGTCTCGAGATCCCCTACTTCCAGAAAAGGGCGCAGCTGGCGTATCAGCCGAAGCTGCGCATTAAGCTTCAATAATCGCATTAATAATCGCATTATTAATGCGATTATTAAGCTTCAATAATCGCATTAAGCTTCAATAGATTACAGAAGAGGGATACACAACTATTCATCTGTTTTCAATTTCAATTTCAACTTGTTTTCAATATCTAGTAAGGGATCAAAGGATATTATATTCTGCTTATATTCAATGGAACTTAAATGCCCACATTACCAATATACAGACATAAACTTAAGTTAGATGGATCACTTTATAAAAAGGATCCTTTAAATGACATCTTGATTCATGTTTTCCTTTTAACAACCAGTAAATCAAAGACTCTAATTACAGGCTCTAGCTTGTCAATCTAGGTTAGATGGGCATATTCTACCCACTCTATGCTTCTATTGAGGAATGTCTTCCCTCAGGAGTTCAAATGTTCCATGGTGGTCCCAAAGCAAGCAATGGGCAGGACCAGAGCCAATGGGCAGGGGCACCCCTTTTCTATCAAGCTATCTTTCTACCATGTTCACCCTCCCTTTCCCCTTTTCATCCCTGACCATTGAGCTGTCAAGAGAGGGGGAAAATTATTTCGGAGAGAGGCTTGACCTGAATGCTTATAAAGGACATCTGAAATTAGGCAGTGTCCTAGATTGACCAAAATCCATTTATCAGACAGTGCTTATTTTAGTAATATTCATTGAGCATGTTTCTTGATAACAGGAGAGGTGTTCCTGCAAATTACTCTCTACTACCATTACGTTTCAATCTCTTAAATCTTTACACATTAGAACATTTCCATGAACAGATCTGTATTTAGTTAAAAAATATTTGTATACTTTCTACAGGTGAATTCATATGTCTTGTCAGCATGTAGTGACTAGATTTATAGACATCTTAGAAAGATCTCAAAGTGAAGCTGAGTAGTGTAAAGCTTTATTTTTACATTGCCCTTTCAGAGACAGGCATGCAATGCTGCACTTTTTAGTAAACAATTGAGGACAATTCGGAAAGGTTTGGGGCAGGATAAAAAATTCAATCTCCTCCCAACCAAAACTAAGAATGTGTGAGAGAAGAAAAAAATTGTAACAAAAATATATTGTCTGCATGGATTTCTTACAGCCAACTGCTTTCTTGTGGACTGTAAGCCACAGCCAGGGCCCTACCACTAGGCCACCAAACCAATAAATGTATATATGGGGAATTATAATCAACTCAAATGGAGTAGCTCAATGGCTGTGTTATTTTAGAGGTCTTTAAGCCTATGTATATGAAGGTCCAAGGCAAAATAGTCCAAAGGCAAATCTTCAATATAATGAGTTTTATTTAAAAGGGGAAATCAACACATATGCACACGCACACACATACACACCACAAGAGAAACAGAGATGTTAGATTGAAATATACTGCACCTGAGGATTGCAGCCTTGTTGCTGAGGGACCTGGGTAAGCTGGCTATATGATGTGTCTGTATACAGCTCATGGATAATCAATATCATCGGGGCGGCAGCGGTGGCGGTGGCGGCAGGACCAGCCTGGGGCCGGTCCAAAGGCCTTGGGGGGGCCACATCTGCCCCCCCCCCCCAAGGCCTTAGGTTGCCTACCCCTGCCCTATCTTATCATGTCTCGCAGAATCCATCAAATGTCCTGCTTCAGACAGGAGCCATCGAGGGTGTACTGGACAAGCATGGCAATAGTTCAGAGTAGGCAACAAGTGATCAGAGCTGTAGACAACTCAGTGCAAACCAAGCAAACTAAGAAGAAATCTTGGTAGACTGTACCAGCAGTAATCAGAGATTAAGCAGTACTGCAATAAGGTATATTTCTTAGGATCTGCTCCTTCAAAAGGAAATTACCTGGACAGAAAGAAACCATGTCCTGTTTCATAGGCACTGCCTCCTGGATGCAATACAACAGAAGGGATGTCTCCCATGCTGGTTCCTAAAATGAGTCTAAGATCTAATCTGCACTGCAGAAATAATGCAGTCTGACACTGCTTTAACTGGCATGGCTGAATGCTATGAAATTTTGGGACTCATAGTTTGTTGTGGCATCAGAGGTCTGATATAGGTGACTAAATATCTCACAAAACTACAATCCCAGAATTCCATGGCATTGATCCATGGCAGTTAAAGAAGTGTCAAATTACCGGTACATTATTTCTGCAATGCAGATACAAAGTAAAAAACAAACAAACAGAGATCCCTCTCAGAAAAAGAAGGTGGAGATGGGGACAGCCTTGGTTCTGGCAGATACTCTGGCAGTTGCTTTCAAGGTTTTTGAGAAGTGCCGGAATTAAATCCTCCCACCCTGCATGTCTCCTGACCTTGCCCTTGATAATCAGAAGCCTTATTTTTGGGTCATGCCATATAAGATCATAAGAAAATAGGTTATCAGATTGCTAGTCCTCTTCCCATTACCATCTTTTAAATAATATTCTAGAAACTAAAAATCTTTTGACTGGAAAATCACAATGCATGACTTTGCCACAGCTGGGACTTGTTGCTTTATATAGGTGAAATGTTGTCTGTTATTAAACTGCTGCCTCTTGCAATCATCATTATTTATAGGGATGGGGAGTAAGATGAGGAACATATGTTTTCAGATTTTAACTCCCAGGATCGCGCTGCACTGGCAAGGCTGTGGGACTTGCAGTCCCAACATGTTTTTCATCCCTAAATGACTTCATTTAAAAGCAGGGGAATGCACCAGTAATCATGCCATGAGCTGGATCAAAACTTTATTCATACTAAAAGAGACCCACTGAAACCAATTATTCACAGTCAAATTCCCATTAATTCCATTATGAATAGTCTCTCTCAATTGGAAAACTGAAATGTAGTGAAAAATTCAACTTTTATATATGCTTTGAGAACAACTATACCACTAGGGTTTTCAGAAGATATGAAAATTTGGGTCCAACCTATCCATTTAAAAATGTATGCAGTATTGCTCTTATTAACCAGTTGGAGCTCTCAAAGAGCTGAAACAGACCAGCTCAAAACGCTGGCTTCCCGTTGGTTTGGGGCCATAGTATTTAAATGCTGCATGCCCTGATGACAGCCACCCAACCACACGTGGGCCAGGTACATGCTGCTCTGGCAGCACGACATTTATATGCCACAGGAGCTCTGCAAAGTTGTGGCAGTGTGGGAAAAGCTGGCTTTTTGCCAGCTCAAAAAAGAGTGGCAATTTGCTGCTTCTTTTTGGGCTGGCAAAAAGCTGGGTTGGGGCTACAGCATGCGGTTGCTGTGGCCCCAACCTCGCCCTCTCAGGGGTGGCTCCAAGTTGCCCCTTTGGGGTGATCTGTTCCACTCCAAGGTAGCTTATGAGAAAGGTATTAAAATGTACAATAAGACATTTAAAATAAATAAAAAAGAGACATTAAAAAACTGGACCCTAGAAACTGAGCAAGGTGAAAAGAAAATATGAATATTACCTATATCCTGATGACTTTGAATGTAAACAATCATTTAGTCTCATCACAGGACCTCATATAGAACACCTGGGGTGACTAAAATACTCCAGAGTATCCTCTTTCAAAGGTGAAGGGCACACACTTAGTTAAACATCTCATAAATCACCCCATTAGAAATTACAGTATAAGCCTTTCTATGCTTTCCCTGGTTAACCAAGCAATGATCATGTCTAAACATAATAGTCCTCTACTTGCTTTACATCTATAGTTGGAAGCTCAAGTTGCACAATACACAAAATTCATGCTGTAGGAAACCTGTTTCCCTATAATTGCTGGATACAAATTTGATTTAATGGTTCTCCCCAATAGGAAGCCTGCAGCATAATGAAAAATTTAACTTTTACATATGCCTTGTGAACAACTGTGCCACCAGGGTTTTCTGAGAATATGAAACACTTCTGCTTCATCTTTCATGGAGACTTCTCTTTTATTGTATATCTAAAATTAATTTCACACTGTTTTAAGCAAGAGTGCTGCATGATGGTCCACAAACATAAAAATGAATTCTATGTCTGATTTCATTTTCCAGTAGTGAATGTGATGGAAATGAATAAGAGCTGTGCTTTTTTTGTAGCTTTGTCAATGGAGTAGGACCACAGCATCAAAATTAAACAAAACATAATGGAAAAGTATTCCTGCCATGAATATACATTACAGACAGGCAGACAGATTGCAAGGATTACATGGTAACACTGAGACCATAATGGTCTCCATTAACAGACGTATACTTTATGCCAGGGGCCAGCAACCTACGCCCCCCGGGCCGGTTCCGGCCCATGTCGCCGGACTTACCAGCCCAGGCGGACCCCTGCTGCTGCCGCTGCGCGCCGCCGCGCGTTTTGGCCTCCGTGCGGCCATGCGCGCTGCGGCTGCCATTTTGGAAAACAAGGATTACATGGTAACACTGAAACCATAATGGTCTCCATTAACAGGCGTATATTTTATGCCAGGGGCCGGCAACCTACGGCCAACCTACGCCAACCTACGGCCAGTACTCCTGCGCATGCGCAAACGTGTCGCGGCTGCCATTTTGGAAATCAAAATGGCGACCACGACATGTGTGGCGGCGGCGGCAGCCGTGCATGCCGTGGCGGCGGCGGCAGCAGAGCCGGCGGTGGGGGGGGGTCGCGCGCAGCGGCGGCGGCATGAGCAAGCGCGCCGCCATTCCCGCCCCCCCTTGGCCCAGCGGAGAGGAGGACTTCGGGGGACCGGCCCAGGGCTCCAAAAGGTTGCCTACCCCTGCTTTATGCCATGCCTATGTACAGATTTCCACAATCCATCCAAACCTGAGAGTAATATCCCCACTTCCTTTCACTGATGTGGATTTTCTGGAAAAAATTGGATTTTTTTTTCCAGAAAAAAAAAATTTGAAAAGTTGTTATTGTTGTGTGCCTTCAAGCTGTTTTCGACTTACGGTGATCCTAGGTGAGCCTATCATTGGGTTTTCTTGGCAAGATTTGTTCAGAGGGGTTTGCTATTGCCTTCTTCTGAAGCAAAGACAGTGTTACGAGCGCAAGGTCATCCAGTGGGTTTCCATGGCTGAGTGGGTATTCAAACCCTAATCACCAATCACAGTCCAACATTCAAACTATTACATCATTTTGACTCTCATGCATGACTCAATTTAATCAGAACGTAGGAAACTGTCTTATACAGAGTCTGACCACTGGTCCATTTAGTCCAGTACTATCAACTTTGATTGGCAGCAGCTCTCCATGGTTTCAAAGAGGATTCTTTCGTAGCCCAGCTTGGAAATCCCTAGTATTATCCTGGTGGTTTTCTATCCATGTACAGCTTATACATCAGTTAAAGATGTGTTCCTGGGATTACTTCTTTAACAGAAAGTTTGGTGCCAGAGGTAGGGATAACATGGAAAGAACAGAGATAGATTCCTATACCACAGCAAAGAAGGGCAGTTCAACAGGTTTCTGCAAATATTTTATCCACAACCTAACAATATGTACAACAGGTCCAGGTATACCTTCCATATGTAAAGTAAGACATTTTGAACTTTCTAGAGACCACATGAATGTTTCTTCCACAATACAGTCAGGGACGCCTTATGGTTTCCATTTTTGTGCCCAAGTGTATAAGGAGTCCCCAGACTTTTTGATTTGGGGGCCGGTTCGCTGGCCCCCAGATCTTCCGGGGGGCCAGATGCGCGCATGCATGCACGTGCCTCCGGAGGCCATTTTGGCTTCCAAAATGGCGCCCGGAGTCATGTGCATGCACACGACATCACGCGTACATGTGCACGAGTCTGGGTGTCATTTTGGAAGCCCAAATGGCACCTGAGTAGTACGCATGCGTGCGCGATGCTAGGCGCCATTTGGGCTTCCAAAATGGCGCCCGGAGTCGTGCACATGCGTGAGACATCGCACAAGCATGCACACAACTCTGGGCGCCATTTTGGAAGCCAAAATGGCACATGGAGTCATGCGCATGCGCGCGGCATTGAACATACATACACACGACTCTGGGCGCCATTTTGGAAGCCAAAATGGTGTCCGGTGGCAGGCGCGAGTGGCGTGAGCGGTGGGAGTGGCAGTGTTGGTGGCGGGGCGGCACACGGGCCGGTAGGAAGGCATGCTGGGTCCGGCCCCTGGGCCATAGTTTGGGAACCTCTGGTATAGATTCACGCTTGTTAAAAAAAAAAACTGCTGGGAGCTGCAAGTGAGGCAGGCATATCTGCTTTCCCCTTTTCTTTCTGTTTTGTTATTCAAGAATGCTCAGTAAGGGATTCTGGAAGCAGCTGCTATTCACCTGCCTGCTGTGGCAAGCACATACTGCTACAGTAGACTGGCTAGAGTAGAATCCCATTGTTTTTCAGCTCTTGCTTACTGAAGACATGCTGCAGCACTGAAACTGAAAATCATCAGCAAACTTGACCACTTTGCCAGTCATCCCCAATTCCCAGCCATTCATGAACAAGATAAAAAGCAATGCTCTCTATATTCTCTGACAGCTCTCATGGTTCACAGTCCTCTATTGCAAAAAGGGATCTTACTTCCCACTCTGTACCCTATTTTCTGTGAATAAGAGGACTTCTCTTACACCCTTGACCAGTAATTCTGCTCAGGAGTCTTTGATGAGGGACTCACCCAAAGCTTTTTGGAAATCTAAATAAAGAGTGTCTATTGGCTCACTAAAATTGCCAGTTTTGCCTAATGTACTAACATCCATTGTTGTATGGAAAATTTTCCATGGAAAAACTAATCACTGGGAAACTTTCATTTCACATCACTACTTTCATTGGCTTGAATTTACAAGACTGCTACATGAGTTCATGCATGACATGAAAAAAGGGCTAATGATACATAAGAGTAATTATTATTTGGAAAATGCCACATATTTTTGAGATTGTTGATTATTGCTAAAAACTGCAGTTATTGCCACTTGATCATGGAGACTATGAATATACAGAAAATTAAGTCTCTCCATGAGACCTGGCATTAGGGTAATTGCAAAGAGCTTCATTTGCTTTGTGCTTGGGTTTGAAAGAATTACAGTGAATTAAGTCATTATTAGTATCTTGGCAGCAGGAAAGCTACAAAGCAATCTCAAGAATGAAAGTGGGGTGACTTTTGAAATGCTAACTATTTCTTTCATACAAAAGCTTTGGCCACATGTAGAAATGGTGCGTGGAACAGAATTTTGAAATGAACAGTTAGCAGGGTTAAAGATTAAGGTTCTGATGTTCTAAAAGAAATATCTAGAATTTGGACTCAATGGGACTCACTTCTAACTGGAATCCCATATGATTCAGTTGTAAACTCTCTCATCAAAACTTAATGAGATTAAGGGCCTTTGCAGACTGCTAGAAATAGTGCAAATTGAGTCCACTTTAACTGTCCTGGCTCAGTGCTAGGGAATCATGAGAATTGTATTTTTTTCTAGGACATTGAGCCTTCTGTCAGAGAGCTCTGGTGCCACAATAAACTACAGTTCCCATGATTCCCTAGCACTGCCAGAAATAGTGCAAATTGAGTCCACTTTAAGGGTTAGGGTTAGTGCTAGGGGATCATGGGAATTGTTTTTTTTGTCTGAGACATTGAGCTTTCTCTGTCAGAGAGTTCTGGTGCCACAATAAACTATAGTTCCCATGATTCCCTAACCCTAACTAACCCTAATCCTAAAAGTGGACTCAATTTGCACTATTTCTGGCAGTCTGCAACCCCCCTAAGTCAGGGCAGTTACAGTGGCCTCAATTTGCACTATTTCTGGCAGTCTGCAAAGGCCCTATATCTTACATCATTGATAGTTAAATTATCATTTAAACTTTTGTACAATGTAATTGTAGCTGTATCTGTTTTAATTTTTGAATCTAGGATATAAAGCAATCCTTCTCTTCATCTTCCTCCTCCTCCTCATCTTCATCATCATCTTCACACAATAAAAGAGTAGAATCCTATGCATGCTTAACCTCCTGTTACTAGGGAAGAGCATACTGGTCTGTAAATTTATTCTTGATTTCCAAATTATCCAATGGCCATAGCATATTTTGCATAGCAGCACATATCCCAGAATACAACCTGGTCATGAGGGGGGAAATCCAGATTTCAAATTATAATTGGTCTCCTTTGACAGATTTAAGACTTCAGACAGATGGCAGAGTATTACAAGCTGCTATACCAAAGAAGTGTTGCATCTCAACATAACAGTATAATTGCTTTCCAATGCCTCAGATTATTTGGTAAGTCTCTGGCCAAGAAGCCAGTGAAACAAAACAGAATGTTGTTATTCTGTTTCTTTGCTTATTGTTCCATCGAACAGGATGATTTCTTCCATCTGGAAGTACTAGCACAATGAAATAATTGTTGACTGATATCAAAAATATATCTAAGCTCTAAGTACCTTTAGGTTATATAAACCAAACTATGGGCCTTTGCAGACTGCTAGAAATAGTGCAAATTGAGTCCACTTTAACTGTCCTGGCTCAGTGCTAGGGAATCATGGGAATTGTATTTTTTTCTGAGACATTGACCCTTCTCTATCAGAGACCTCTGGTGCCACAATAAACTACAGCTCCCATGATTCCCTAGCACTGAGTCAGGGCAGTTAAAGTGGACTCAATATGCACTATTTCTGGCAGTCTGCAAAGGCCCTATGTCTGAAGTAGTTACTGGAAGTAAGAAGGTCTAAATGTCCTTGGCTCAAAGTCCAACTCTAAGTGTATTTTGGAATTGTTCATGTGAACAATATGAGGATGTCTTGTACTGAGTCAACCCATTAATTAGCCCAGCCCTTTCCAACACCAAAATGTTCAGCAGATATGGTGGACTACAAGTCCCATCACACACACCCCGCCAGTTGATACTGGGGAAGGCTGCATTAGTCCATCAAGGCAGTACATGCTGTGGGGTGGGAGCGGTGGGAGCCTCCCAGATGTGAAACCTCCAGCTGTTTTCCTCTGTTGGTTAACAGAACTATGCACCTATAATTCAGAGACATAGCTGTGTTAAGTCTGGAATTTGTGGTTGTTGTTGTTAACTGCCTTCAAGTCAATCTTGACCCATGGTGACCCTATGGATGAGACATCTCCAAGATCCCCTATCCTTTACTGCTCTGCTTAAATCCTACAAACCCATGACTTCCTTAATAAAGTTCATCCATCTGGCATGTGGCCTTCCTCTCTTCCTACTTCCCTCCACCTCTCCTAGCATTATTATCTTTTCCAATGAATCCTCTTTTCTCATGATGTGTCCAGAGTAGAAGAGCCTCCAGGGAGGTTTCTGGATTGATCTGTTCTACGACCCATTTGCTTATCTTTTTGGCTGTCCATGGCATTCTCAGCATTCTTCTCCAGCACCACATCTCAAATGAATTGATTTTCTTCCTATCATTTTTCTTAACTGTCCAACTCTCACACCCATATATGGTAATAGGGAATACGATGCTTGTATGATTTTAACTTTTGTGCTGAGTTGTATATCTTTGCATTTTAGGATCTTTTCTAGTTCTTTCATGGCTGCCCTCCCATTCTTAATCTTCTTATGATTTCCTGACTGGAGTCTCAATTTCTATCAATGTTTGATACTAAGTATGAGAATTCTTTTACTATTTCTATTTCTTCATTGCCTAGGATGAAATTGTGAATGTCCTCGGTGGTCATTATTTTATTTTCTTTATGTTCACCTTTGCACTTTCTTCTTTCAGCTTTTCTTTCAGCTTGCCTTTCAGCTTGCCTTTGCACTTTCTTCTTTGAACTTCCTTAATAGGTGTTCCAAGTTTGTGAAGTTTTCTGCTAGTACTATGGTGTCATCTGCATATCTTAGATCAGGGGTAGGCAACCTTTTTGAGCTGGGGGCCGGTCCCCCGAAGTCATCCATTCCGGTGGGCCGAGGGGGGGGAATGGCAGCGTGCGCGCTCACGCACGCACACGCAACCCCTGCTGCTGTGTGTGACGCCCCTGCGCGCGACTCGTTTGCGCATGCACAGTACTCCTGCCCATGCGCAAACGCATCACGGCCGCCATTTTGGAAATCAAAATGGTGGTTGCGGCGGTTGCGGCTGCACGGCGACCAAAACGCGCCGCAGCAGTGGTGCGCAGCAGCAGCGGCGGCGGCCCGCCTGGGCCAGTAAGCACCGGGGCCTGGGCCGGAACCGGCCCGCAGACCGTAGGTTGCCGGCCCCTGTCTTAGATTGTTGATATTCTTATCCGCCAGAGAATAAATGGATACAAATCAGATATCAGGAATGGGAATACACCTGTTGGAAAACACTCCAATCTCCCTGTGCATTAATCTCTAAACTCAGGACAGTGATCCTTGAACCAAAAAAAGTACAAAGGGAGATTGGAAAAAGAAACAGCTGAATTACAATATATTCATAAAGTCCAATCCATCAACAATGCATTGAACAAAGAAAATGGCTTCTGGTACACTACATATTATGAGCTTACTACCCCAGCTGGTCCACTCCAAAAAAATCTCTACATGCTGACCTCCCCCTTAAGGGGAAAAGGTGCTAACTGTAGTAAGTATATAGATAATTCTCTTCTTTCACAAGAAATTCTCAGTCTCTGAGGTAGAATTTCTCTCAGCCCTGTGAGCCAAAATCCCATCAACCTGAGATACCAGGGAATGAACCCATGTCCTCAAGAATGCAAAGCATGTGCTCCCTTGAGCTATGGCCCTTTCTCTGTAACTTGGTTATAATGCCTAGCAAGTGAACTCTATGTGTTCTCCTACCATGACTATATGCATCTGAGGAAGTAGACTGAGGTCTACAAAAGCTCATGCTGCCAACCTCACTTCAGTTAGTCTCAAAGGTGCTACAAAATCTCTCTACATACTGATTCTCCAGACTAACATGGCTATATCTTTGAATAATAACTTTTTCCAATAGCAAGTTTTAAATATCTTGGTGTAAGTATGAGAACCAGCTTAATCATTATTCAGATAACTATCTAAACTGTTTCACAGTAGTTCAGTTCAGTTCTATATTTGTTTGCTTATAATTTTGTTCTGCCATTCTTCCAGTGATTTGAGGCAGCATACATGGCTCTCCCTCTCCTCGCTTTTTGAATCTCACAACTGTGAAGTAGATCTGACTGAGAGTGATTGACTGGCCCAACTTCACCCAAGTGTTTCATGGTTCATTGGCAATTTGGGCCTGGACCTATCAAGTCCTAGTCTGTTACTCTAACCACTATACTACCCTGGAGCTCCAGTGGCTGCTACTGTTACTTATTGAGTTATGTTTATGTAGTAGTCAAATGATCTCATCCTTCTTCATAGCTCTTCCCTGCCTCCAAACTTGCCACCTCATCTGCATAAGAACAGATGTATCTAGTGAGGTTCCTGGTGATCAGGAGAGGTTTTTCTGCAGCTATCCCATCATTATTTCCCATGGGTGGGGAAAGTATGATGTGTGGGCCACATAAGGCACCAAATCCATCTTTAAAGTCTCCAAGGGCAATCTCAGAGCCTCAAATGTTTTTTAAAGTGTCATTTTTTTCATCCCCAAATGCTTCCAAAGAACATAAAACCACCCCCCAAAGTAGAGCGGCTTATCTCACAAAGAACCCAGACAAAACCAAAATTTGAAATAATGTCACATGGCAGTGCACTCTTCTGGAGATGTACCAGAATGAAATATGGCCTCTGTCTCAATTTACAGGTATTGGCTCTAACTTATGAACATGTCCTGAACCAAACTGGCAAGAGTAAATGATAGAAACAGATGAACCCAGGCAATTCATGGCATCCTCCCAGTTTGGAAAAGTTATTTTCTTGAACTACAGCTGCTAGAACCCTATAGCAAGCATGACCAAAAGAAAGTAACTTCCAAGTTCGGCAAACAGCATGTTCTAACAGAATGCACTTCCTCTGTAATGAACTTCATCAAGCCTTTTCTCTGTAGTTATTCAGGAAAACACAGATGCTTCACTTATTCTCATTCGTCTGTTTGTAATGTTTGAGCTGACAGTTGTATTGGTTGTCACCTTTTTGCTGGCTTTAAAGCTTAAATGTTTAAGCCTAAAAATAATTTGAAATAAACTAAATACTACTTTTCTGACTAATTTTCTGTTTTCTTAAACCTTGATTTTGTACTCTGAACTTCTCTTGCATTCTAGTCCCGATTCTGCCTAACTGTCCCATATTTCTCTTACAAACTAAAATTGGAAGGGCAGTCTTAGAATAATGTATGTGTTTTGGCCATGCCTTTAAAAACCCTGGTTTTTAACCTTGATGTGTATCTCATTTCCTGGGGTAAGCTGAAACATATGGGTCTTGGGACTCTGCCAAGCAGCCAGAAATAGATTTTAAGGAAGATCAAATGTATTTATAAACTACTGAACATCTAACCTCATCTTGGTCTGCCAAAGAATTCTCTCTTATATAACATACAGTACTTTCATAAGCATTAGAAAAGTTACATACAAACAGGTTTAAGAACACCTGTCTGACAAGATAGGGGAGCATTTGCTTTAGCCATCTTGGTACACTTCATTAACACTACTGCAAGTGCTATGGGAACATCTCACACTACACATACATTGGTCCCTTATATAATCTATTTTGCAATATAGTGATGCTGCATTTTTAAAAATGCCAACAGGTGGGCAAGTTGTGGCTCTCTAGATATTACTAGATGGCAGCTATCATCACTATGCTGGCCAAGGCTGATGGTAACTGAATTCCAACAATATCTGCAGGACCAAACATTGTTCTCCCCAGAGTAGAAGGCTGAACTGATGTTCAAATTTTTTGGCTGAGCATGTAGAAAACTATTGTGTCAGGAAGAGAATCCCTTGGGTCTACATGGGTCACATAAAATAATCTCACTCTGTCTTCACAGTGGGCTGTCCACATGATGTATGGGATGATCCAGGCTGGATTTGTGCCTTTGTATTACTGGCTTTAATTTGGAGGGGTAAATGTAGGGATTTACTCCAGACTTGAGCAGAAAATTTTGATATTTGTGTTTGTGTCTGTGTGTATTGTACTCTGTAGAAATGTCAGTGTGGGAAAGGAGGTAGGAGACGTTTTTGGTGGACAGGGCTAGTTGGATGCAGCATGCCATGGCATATGCTGCCATGTTTTTCTACACCAGTGTATGAGCCAGGAGATCAGCAGTGAGGGGTTAGATTGGGTTAATCCACCTCTTCCTCCTCCCCCACCTGAGTGCCACATTTGTTTGTATTCTTTTTACTCCCCCCATCCTCCCTCTGATCATTTGCTTGCTCCCTCATATAGAAATCTCACATACTCCCCACCCTGATCCCCCATACTTGATCTCTGCACAAGTGAATGAGCATATTATTGGGGGAAGAATCAAAAGGGGGAAGAATCAAAACAAAAATGACACAATGCTGATTGGGTGGAGGTGAAGATTGGAGAGGAGAAGAGCAAAAACAATACAAACAAATGTGACGGGTGATAGGGAAGAGGATGGGGGTAGCCCAATGTAACTCCTCACCGCTGATCTCATGGCTGGATACCTTCATACATCAAAAATAAATAAAATGCTCTTCCTCAATTGTGTGTGTGCATACATCCCTTCAGTCATTCAGGAGGCGATGGGGGGGAAAAGGGGATTGGATGGAGAGGCATCTAATGAGAGTGGATCCAACTTATAGTCAGGAAAACAATAAGGTCTATTGGCTGATAGGTTGATGTATGCTGAGGAGGAGGAAAAGCAAGTTCACCAGGCAGAAATGGGTGGCCAGTTGTGCCAATGTCTTCTTGCTCTGTCTGTGAGTGTGTTGCATTAAAGGAGTCATTGTGGGGTCACTGTGAACCAGAAAAAAAAGCAAAATAGGGCTGATTTTTTTTTCATCATTGCATAATTTTTTCATCATTACAGATGATGGCCTTCAGGTTTTTTGTGTGTGCAGAAAATAATTTCTGATATGAGAAAAAAAATCAAACATGATTCTCCCTGCTACAGCCTAAAGTGGTGTAAAGTCCAACATAAGCTACATTGTGCAGCATTCCTTAGAAATAGAGTTTGGTTCTCAGGTTTGCTTAATAGCAATTCCAGAAAGAGGCTGTGAGAATAAGGTGTTGAATCAGCATGCTTGATACCAATCAATTTCATGGAGACAATTCTTCTGATTCACCTACTTGTCACCATTGGCCCAAATGGATAATCTAAATCAATGGAGCTGAAGAGTCTTCATGGTACAATATTAGTGGCAGTAACAGTAATTTCTCCTTTGTTCTGGTAGTACCAGAATAGTTTGTGTTTCTTAATTTAGGGCCTGTGCAGACTGCCAGAAATAATCCAGCTTGAGACCACTTTAACTGTCCTGGCTCAATGCTAGGCACTGTAATTTTTTCTGAGACATTGAGTGTAATCTGTCAAAGAGCTCTGGTGTCACAATAAACTACACTTCCCATGATTCCCTAGCACTGACCCAAGGCAGTGGCCTCAAGCTGGATTATTTCTGGCAATCTGTACAGTCAGTTTTCCCATCCACTTTCTATTTAATGTTGCTGATGGGAGCTACTGTTTCAAAACCTATTTGGAAGTGAAGTGGGATAATCTTCAGTTTTCATTGTTCCTTCTTGTGCAAGAAAGAAAACTCATATATGGTAGATCAAAATTGCACCCTATGTCTTGGCTAAAAATAAATGAAACAATAACTGTAGGGAAGTTTCTTATTAAGAAACGAAGAAGTAATTGCCTAGCTGGCTCTGATCCACCACCACACCGGTTCAGTTCAGTGCTAAAATAGGAAATGGGTATCATTAGCACCTAAGCCAAATATGGGAATCCATTAATGAAAAAAACAAAAACAAAACAAAAATCAACCAGGATGAGGATTTTGCTCAAAATCATTTTGTGTATGTAAAGATGATGCTGGAATCTCAGCACAGGAATCTCTTTGATCCTTACATACAAGGTTGCAATATATCATCTTTAATGCAGCAACCATTTCAGTCTTCAGATATGCCTTGTATAATGTGTAATGCACACTTTTGCAAGTTAAATGGCAGAGATGCATACAGAAACACAGAAGAGAGATAAGAGAGACCATACAATATAAGCAGTTTGATTCCCCCCCCCCCCCCCCATGACTACCTGAAGTCCTCTTAAGCAGGAATAGCAACCTGGAAGCCTGCAGATAACAAAATCATGACAGCTGAACAACTGAAAAACATAAGAAATATAGATATCTTTGTCTGGTGCCAAAAAAGACAATGAAGTAGGTGTAAGCTAGGTTTTCTGGAAGGAGAATTCCTGAAGGGTATGCTACCACTAAGAAACCTCCATCATCTGTTACCATCTGCCTCACTCATGATAAGGGGCCATCTGGTGCAAGGCCTCAGTGCTTGGTCTGTCTCAAATGGAGACAAATGTTCAGATACCTTGTTCCCAAGGACTTTAAACATAAGGACATATTCAAGTATCAAACTTTCATGGATTCTACAATCAGATAACAAAGGAAATATAATATACATCCTGAATACTTAGGATGGGAGGAAAACCCCAATAATAGGTTTGCTTTAGGGTCACCATAAATTGAAAATTACTTGATGGCACACAACAATAACAACAACACTTTTAAGAAATTTGTTTCATTCAATTTATTTAGTCTATTTATTGGACAGATTAAATCCCACCTTTGTGCCATCAAGCCTTCAAATTGTTTTAAACATATGTTTTGAGAAAGCTCTTTGTGATCTCAACAGGGATATGCATTTTCATGAAGTTTTCACTCCAGAGCAAAAGTAGCCTATGTGAGATGTCTATTTAGGTTCTAGCCTCACTGATGAGAAAAACTACAACTCTTCCCTGAGACATTGAGCCTTCTCTGTCAGAGAGCTCTGGTGCCACAATAAACTACAGTTCCCATGATTCTCTACCACTGAGTCAGGGCAGTTCAGGTGGACTCAAGCTGCATTATTTCTGGCAGTCTGCAAAGGCCCTTAGTTCACAAAATAGTTCTGATGATAAAACGAGGAACAGGAGAACCACCAACGCTACCTATCTCCTACTCATTACAGGAAATGAGGTCAGTTTCGGCCAGGACAGGGAAGGAGGAGGAGGAGGAGGCTCTCCAGGCCAGTTTCTAAAAGAGAAGAGAAAGAGAAAGAGGTTTCTGCCAGGAAAGAAAGCTTTCCAGGCTAATTCCTGCTAGGAGAGAGGAAGAAAACAGTTTCCAGGCAGCCATCTTGAGAGGGTAAGTTTTAAAGTTCTTTTTAAAAACTCTTGGGGGAAGTGTGACTGTGACTCAGCGGGCAGGGCTTTGTTAAGAGCATTTGCAAATCAATAGGGGGTGGGCTAGGCAGTTAGCTCTTTACAACTGCTCCCAGAGGTCAGTTTCAGGTCAGTTTCGGCCAGGACAGGGAAGGAGGAGGAGGAGGAGGCTCTCCAGGCCAGTTTCTAAAAGAGAAGAGAAAGAGAAAGAGGTTTCTGCCAGGAAAGAAAGCTTTCCAGGCCAATTCCTGCTAGGAGAGAGGAAGAAAACAGTTTCCAGGCAGCCATCTTGAGAGGGTAAGTTTTTAAGTTCTTTTTAAAAACTCTTGGGGGAAGTGTGACTGTGACTCAGCGGGCGGGGCTTTGTTAAGAGCATTTGCAAATCAATAGGGGGTGGGCTAGGCAGTTAGCTCTTTACAACTGCTCCCAGAGGTCAGTTTCAGGTCAGTTTCGGCCAGGACAGGGAAGGAGGAGGAGGAGGAGGCTCTCCAGGCCAGTTTCTAAAAGAGAAGAGAAAGAGAAAGAGGTTTCTGCCAGGAAAGAAAGCTTTCCAGGCCAATTCCTGCTAGGAGAGAGGAAGAAAACAGTTTCCAGGCAGCCATCTTGAGAGGGTAAGTTTTTAAGTTCTTTTTAAAAACTCTTGGGGGAAGTGTGACTGTGACTCAGCGGGCGGGGCTTTGTTAAGAGCATTTGCAAATCAATAGGGGGTGGGCTAGGCAGTTAGCTCTTTACAACTGCTCCCAGAGGTCAGTTTCAGGTCAGTTTCGGCCAGGACAGGGAAGGAGGAGGAGGAGGAGGCTCTCCAGGCCAGTTTCTAAAAGAGAAGAGAAAGAGAAAGAGGTTTCTGCCAGGAAAGAAAGCTTTCCAGGCCAATTCCTGCTAGGAGAGAGGAAGAAAACAGTTTCCAGGCAGCCATCTTGAGAGGGTAAGTTTTTAAGTTCTTTTTAAAAACTCTTGGGGGAAGTGTGACTGTGACTCAGCGGGTGGGGCTTTGTGGGCTAGGCAGTTAGCTCTTTACAACTGCTCCCAGAGGTCAGTTTCAGGTCAGTTTCGGCCAGGACAGGGAAGGAGGAGGAGGAGGAGGCTCTCCAGGCCAGTTTCTAAAAGAGAAGAGAAAGAGAAAGAGGTTTCTGCCAGGAAAGAAAGCTTTCCAGGCCAATTCCTGCTAGGAGAGAGGAAGAAAACAGTTTCCAGGCAGCCATCTTGAGAGGGTAAGTTTTTAAGTTCTTTTTAAAAACTCTTGGGGGAAGTGTGACTGTGACTCAGCGGGCGGGGCTTTGTTAAGAGCATTTGCAAATCAATAGGGGGTGGGCTAGGCAGTTAGCTCTTTACAACTGCTCCCAGAGGTCAGTTTCAGGTCAGTTTCGGCCAGGACAGGGAAGGAGGAGGAGGAGGAGGCTCTCCAGGCCAGTTTCTAAAAGAGAAGAGAAAGAGAAAGAGGTTTCTGCCAGGAAAGAAAGCTTTCCAGGCCAATTCCTGCTAGGAGAGAGGAAGAAAACAGTTTCCAGGCAGCCATCTTGAGAGGGTAAGTTTTTAAGTTCTTTTTAAAAACTCTTGGGGGAAGTGTGACTGTGACTCAGCGGGCGGGGCTTTGTTAAGAGCATTTGCAAATCAATAGGGGGTGGGCTAGGCAGTTAGCTCTTTACAACTGCTCCCAGAGGTCAGTTTCAGGTCAGTTTCGGCCAGGACAGGGAAGGAGGAGGAGGAGGAGGCTCTCCAGGCCAGTTTCTAAAAGAGAAGAGAAAGAGAAAGAGGTTTCTGCCAGGAAAGAAAGCTTTCCAGGCCAATTCCTGCTAGGAGAGAGGAAGAAAACAGTTTCCAGGCAGCCATCTTGAGAGGGTAAGTTTTTAAGTTCTTTTTAAAAACTCTTGGGGGAAGTGTGACTGTGACTCAGCGGGCGGGGCTTTGTTAAGAGCATTTGCAAATCAATAGGGGGTGGGCTAGGCAGTTAGCTCTTTACAACTGCTCCCAGAGGTCAGTTTCAGGTCAGTTTCGGCCAGGACAGGGAAGGAGGAGGAGGAGGAGGCTCTCCAGGCCAGTTTCTAAAAGAGAAGAGAAAGAGAAAGAGGTTTCTGCCAGGAAAGAAAGCTTTCCAGGCCAATTCCTGCTAGGAGAGAGGAAGAAAACAGTTTCCAGGCAGCCATCTTGAGAGGGTAAGTTTTTAAGTTCTTTTTAAAAACTCTTGGGGGAAGTGTGACTGTGACTCAGCGGGTGGGGCTTTGTGGGCTAGGCAGTTAGCTCTTTACAACTGCTCCCAGAGGTCAGTTTCAGGTCAGTTTCGGCCAGGACAGGGAAGGAGGAGGAGGAGGAGGCTCTCCAGGCCAGTTTCTAAAAGAGAAGAGAAAGAGAAAGAGGTTTCTGCCAGGAAAGAAAGCTTTCCAGGCCAATTCCTGCTAGGAGAGAGGAAGAAAACAGTTTCCAGGCAGCCATCTTGAGAGGGTAAGTTTTTAAGTTCTTTTTAAAAACTCTTGGGGGAAGTGTGACTGTGACTCAGCGGGCGGGGCTTTGTTAAGAGCATTTGCAAATCAATAGGGGGTGGGCTAGGCAGTTAGCTCTTTACAACTGCTCCCAGAGGTCAGTTTCAGGTCAGTTTCGGCCAGGACAGGGAAGGAGGAGGAGGAGGAGGCTCTCCAGGCCAGTTTCTAAAAGAGAAGAGAAAGAGAAAGAGGTTTCTGCCAGGAAAGAAAGCTTTCCAGGCCAATTCCTGCTAGGAGAGAGGAAGAAAACAGTTTCCAGGCAGCCATCTTGAGAGGGTAAGTTTTTAAGTTCTTTTTAAAAACTCTTGGGGGAAGTGTGACTGTGACTCAGCGGGCGGGGCTTTGTTAAGAGCATTTGCAAATCAATAGGGGGTGGGCTAGGCAGTTAGCTCTTTACAACTGCTCCCAGAGGTCAGTTTCAGGTCAGTTTCGGCCAGGACAGGGAAGGAGGAGGAGGAGGAGGCTCTCCAGGCCAGTTTCTAAAAGAGAAGAGAAAGAGAAAGAGGTTTCTGCCAGGAAAGAAAGCTTTCCAGGCCAATTCCTGCTAGGAGAGAGGAAGAAAACAGTTTCCAGGCAGCCATCTTGAGAGGGTAAGTTTTTAAGTTCTTTTTAAAAACTCTTGGGGGAAGTGTGACTGTGACTCAGCGGGCGGGGCTTTGTTAAGAGCATTTGCAAATCAATAGGGGGTGGGCTAGGCAGTTAGCTCTTTACAACTGCTCCCAGAGGTCAGTTTCAGGTCAGTTTCGGCCAGGACAGGGAAGGAGGAGGAGGAGGAGGCTCTCCAGGCCAGTTTCTAAAAGAGAAGAGAAAGAGAAAGAGGTTTCTGCCAGGAAAGAAAGCTTTCCAGGCCAATTCCTGCTAGGAGAGAGGAAGAAAACAGTTTCCAGGCAGCCATCTTGAGAGGGTAAGTTTTTAAGTTCTTTTTAAAAACTCTTGGGGGAAGTGTGACTGTGACTCAGCGGGCGGGGCTTTGTTAAGAGCATTTGCAAATCAATAGGGGGTGGGCTAGGCAGTTAGCTCTTTACAACTGCTCCCAGAGGTCAGTTTCAGGTCAGTTTCGGCCAGGACAGGGAAGGAGGAGGAGGAGGAGGCTCTCCAGGCCAGTTTCTAAAAGAGAAGAGAAAGAGAAAGAGGTTTCTGCCAGGAAAGAAAGCTTTCCAGGCCAATTCCTGCTAGGAGAGAGGAAGAAAACAGTTTCCAGGCAGCCATCTTGAGAGGGTAAGTTTTTAAGTTCTTTTTAAAAACTCTTGGGGGAAGTGTGACTGTGACTCAGCGGGCGGGGCTTTGTTAAGAGCATTTGCAAATCAATAGGGGGTGGGCTAGGCAGTTAGCTCTTTACAACTGCTCCCAGAGGTCAGTTTCAGGTCAGTTTCGGCCAGGACAGGGAAGGAGGAGGAGGAGGAGGCTCTCCAGGCCAGTTTCTAAAAGAGAAGAGAAAGAGAAAGAGGTTTCTGCCAGGAAAGAAAGCTTTCCAGGCCAATTCCTGCTAGGAGAGAGGAAGAAAACAGTTTCCAGGCAGCCATCTTGAGAGGGTAAGTTTTTAAGTTCTTTTTAAAAACTCTTGGGGGAAGTGTGACTGTGACTCAGCGGGTGGGGCTTTGTGGGCTAGGCAGTTAGCTCTTTACAACTGCTCCCAGAGCCGCGCCCCTACCGGCGCGCGAATTTTATAACCACTACCAATTGTAGAAAACTTTTGGTCATCTGCAGACTTTAACATTGGTTTTAGCAAGAGATTTTCTTTGAGGAGGAAAGCCATAGTCCTTTTTAATACTTAGTATGGATACTGAAGGAACTGCTGCCGTCACCTGCAATACCTGTGGTATGTTTGTCTTCCTACCTACAGAGGTCGGGAACTACACATGCTCCAAGTGCAAGTTGGTAGCTCTCTTGGAGGAGAAAGTACAGCAGCTGGAGGCGCGGGTAGCTACACTTCAGAATATTAGGGAGCAAGAGGCTTTCCTAGACAGAACGGAACGAACAGTCTTGGACAGGGACCACACAGTGGAAGTTGCTGGGGAAGAGAACGTCACACCACATACACAGGAGGTAGACAGCTGGAGGAATGTCACACGTAGAAGTAGGGAGACCAGAGATCGTTCTGGGAGCTTGCAGCTACAGAATCGTTTTCAAGCTCTTTCCCTTACCAAGGAGGACGAGGAAGAGCAGCATGAACAGACTTCAGGGAAAGAGCTGGGAGTACCACCACAGGGAACAGTCGCTGCTAAGCCTCGTAGGAGACGTGTGGTCGTGGTGGGGGACTCCTTGCTGAGAGGGACAGAAGCAGTGATTTGTGGGCCTGACAAGATGTCTCGGGAGGTGTGTTGTCTCCCTGGGGCAAAGATCCGAGATGTGACAGAGAGGCTGAGAAGACTGGTCAGGCCTACCGACCAATACCCCTTCCTTTTGGTTCACGTGGGAACGAACGACACAGCAAGACACAGCCTTCAAAACATCAAAAGGGATTACGAGGCTCTAGGAAAGAAGCTGAAAGAAATGGAGGCACAGATTGTCATCTCGTCTCTACTGCCAGTTGAAGGGCACGGTCCAGGAAGAGAGAGGAAGATAGCAGATGTCAACAATTGGCTCCGCAGATGGTGTCGTCGAGAACGATTTGGATTCTTGGATCATGGGCTGCGTTTCCATGAGGGTGGACTCCTGGCAAGGGATGGGCTGCATCTCACACCAGTTGGAAGAAACGTTTTTGCCAACAGTCTCAAGAATTTGATCAGGAGGGCTTTAAACTGAGTTATGTGGGGAAGGGAGACACCACCCTGGAAGACAAAAGGACTGGAAAAAATAGTCAAACTGTCATAGAGGAAACAAAGCAAACAGTAGAGGGACCCAACAGTGGGAGGCAAAAAAACGTGCTAAGGCAGCAAGTAAAGGAGACATATGGTCTTAGATGTCTCTACACTAATGCACAGAGCATGGGAAATAAGCAAGATGAACTTGAACTCCTAGCGCAACAAAGCAAATATGATATAATAGGCATCACTGAAACCTGGTGGGATGAGTCTCATGATTGGAATGTAAAAATACAGGGGTATAACCTCTTCAAGAGAAACAGGCCAAACAGGAGAGGAGGAGGAATAGCATTATATGTCAGGGATATTTACACCAGTGAAGAAATCCAGGACAACAATCCTGGAAGCCAGGTGGAGAGCATTTGGATAAAAATTAAAGGGGAAAGAAACAACAGGGATGTTATTGTGGGAGTCTACTACAGACCCCCGACTCAGGCAGAAGAACTGGATGATGCCTTTCTAGAACAGATGACCACACACTCAGAAAGGAGAAATATAGTAGTGATGGGTGACTTCAACTATCCGGATATTTGCTGGAAGTCAAACTCGGCAAAATCCTTGAGGTCTAGCAAATTCCTCACTTGCCTCGAAGACAATTTCATTGTTCAAAAGGTGGAAGAGGCAACGAGGGAGTCAGCTATTTTGGATCTGATCCTAACTAACAGGGAAGACCTAGTTAATGGGGTGCAAGTGGTTGGATCCTTAGGCGGGAGTGATCATGTCCTCCTGGAGTTTATTATACAGTGGAAAGGAGAAGCCAGGCATAGTCAGACACGCATTCTAGACTTTAGGAAAGCTGATTTTACTAAACTTAGAGAAATACTGAGGGTGATCCCATGGACAGGAATACTAAAAGAGAAGGGAGTTCAAGACGGATGGGAGTTTCTCAAAAGGGAGATACTGAAGGCACAATTTCAAACCGTGCCAATGAGGAGGAAGAATGGGAGGTGTCTCAAGAAACCAGGATGGATGACTAAGGAACTTGCAACTGAACTATGTTTTAAACGGAACATGTATAAGAAATGGAAAAATGGGGAAATCACCAAAGAGGAATTCAAACAAATAGCTAGCACGTGTAGGGTTAAAGTCAGAAAAGCTAAAGCGCAGAATGAAATCAGGCTTGCTGGAGCGGTTAAGAACAATAAAAAGGGCTTTTGGGGGTATGTCAGTAGCAAAAGGAAAAAGAAGGAAATGGTAGGGCCACTGTGTGGAGAAGATGGCAAAAAGTTAACAGGGGACAGAGAAAAGGCAGAATTACTCAACACCTTCTTTGCTTCAGTCTTCTCAGAAAAGGCAAAGGGTGCTCAACTTGAGGATAATGGAGCAGAGGACAGAATAGGAGAATTTCATCACAGAATAAGTAAAGAGATAGTACAGAAACATCTGGTTAATCTAGATGAATATAAGTCTCCAGGACCAGATGAATTACATCCAAGGGTATTAAAAGAACTGGCAAATGTAATATCAGAACCATTGGCAATAATCTTTGAGAATTCCTGGAAAACAGGAGAGGTCCCAGCGGACTGGAGGAGGGCAAATGTTGTCCCCATCTTCAAAAAGGGGAAAAAAGAGGATCCCAACAATTATCGTCCAGTTAGTCTGACATCAATACCTGGAAAGATTCTGGAGCAGATCATTAAACAGAGAGTCTGTGAACATCTGGAAGATAATTTCATAATCACAAAAAGTCAACATGGGTTTCAGAGAAACAGGTCATGCCAGACAAATCTGATCTCTTTTTTTGATAAAATTACCAGCTTGGTAGATGAAGGGAATGCTGTGGATATAGTATATCTTGATTTCAGTAAGGCCTTTGACAAGGTTCCCCATGACATTCTTGCAAGCAAGTTGGTAAAATGTGGGCTAGACAAAGTAACTGTTACGTGGATTTGTAATTGGTTATCTGGTCGAACACAAAGGGTGCTCAACAATGGCTCCTTTTCAACCTGGAAAGAAGTGACCAGTGGGGTGCCACAGGGCTCTGTCCTGGGCCCAGTGCTATTCAATATCTTTATTAATGACTTGGATGACGGTATTGGGGGCATAGTTATCAAATTTGCAGATGACACCAAATTAGGAGGAGTAGCTAATACCCCAGAGGACAGGATCAAAATTCAAAATGACTTGAGCAGACTAGAAAGTTGGGCCAAAGCTAACAAAATGAAATTCAACACAGAGAAATGTAAGGTACTGCACTTAGGGCGGAAAAACGAAAAGTACAGATATACGATGGGGGACACTTGGCTGAATGAGACTACGTGTGAAAGGGATCTAGGAATCCAGGTGGACCACAAGTTGAACATGAGTCAACAGTGCGATGCAGCAGCTAAAAAGGCCAATGCAATTTTAGGCTGCATCAGTAGAAGTATAGTGTCTAGATCAAGAGAAGTAATAGTGCCACTATATTCTGCTTTGGTCCGGCCTCACCTGGAATACTGTGTCCAGTTCTGGGCACCACAATTCAAAAAGGATGTGGAGAAATTGGAGCGTGTCCAAAGGAGGGCAACTAAAATGGTGAAGGGTCTGGAAACCAAGCCCTATGAGGAACGACTTAGGGAGCTGGGGATGTTTAGCCTGGAGAAGAGAAGGCTGAGAGGTGATATGATAGCCGTGTTTAAATATTTGAAGGGATGTCATATCGAGGAGGGAACAAGCTTGTTTTCTGCTGCTCCAGAGACTAGGACCCGAAACAATGGATGCAAGCTGCAAGAAAAGAGATTCCACCTCAACATTAGGAGGAACTTCCTGACAGTAAGGGCGGTTCGACAGTGGAACACACTCCCTCGGAGAGTAGTGGAGTCTCCTTCCTTGGAGGTCTTTAAGCAGAGGCTGGATGGCCATCTGTCGGGGATGCTTTGATTGGGAGTTCCTGCATGGCAGGGGGTTGGACTGGATGGCCCTTGTGGTCTCTTCCAACTCTATGATTCTATGATTCTATGAAAGGCAGGATATATATTTAATGAATACACCAACAATATCTAAGTGAAAAGGAGAGGCAGACAGCATTGCATGGTCTTACAACTAATGTCTTAGGATGTGAAGAAATCTCACCACTGCCAAGATTCTAACTGAGACTGGCCATCTCAGTACAGTCAAATAGCATCTCAAGGATTCTCTAACTCCCTCTAAAGTTTTTGGTTCTGTATGAAGGCAAGATCAAATGCAGTTATTGGCTTTTTGTCATGGTTTATGCAATCTGAGCAAAGTGTCCCTTAGGTAAAACTCCTGCTTCTGCACAAAACTAGCATCTCTTTCCCTTTATGAAGTTTAGCATGCATAGGGCAAGCACAAGAAAACAGGCTAACACAGTATGCTGTCCAAACTTAAAATCAAAACCTTCTAATTGCAAAATACTTTTGTTTTCTAGAACTATGCTGGGAATTCAATGCTGTATGTCCATGTTGGCGAAGGCATGGCACGCAACGCCATCTGGGTGGGCATGTGGCAGGGAGGCGCAGCCGGCTACCTGGCTCCTTACCGTGGTCCAGTTCTACCTTGGCAAAAAGCCCTGTCCCTTCTGGCCAGAAGCCCAGCATGAGGTACAGTCCCCAGGGTGATGCCATTACTTTGGCTTTGTGTGCCTGCAGTTCATTTCTGGTGACCCTAAGACGGTGGTGTGTGTGTTCTTGGCAAGTTTTGTCAGAGGAGGTTTGCCATTCTCTGAGGCTTAAAGATTGTGATTTTAGGGTGCGTGCGTGTGTGTTCTCTGCCTTCAAGTCGTTTCTGGGACCCAATCACGGGTGTTTTCTTGGCAAGTTTGATCAGCAGGGGTTTGCTATTGCTGTCTTTGAGGCTGAGAGAGAGTGACTGGGTGTTCCTGGGACCCTATCACAAGGTGTTTGTTTTTTTTACAAAGTTTCTTCAGAGGTTTTATTTTTGCCATGGCCACCCTCTGAGGCTGAGAGAGTGTAGTTGGCCCCTGTTTTTCTGTGCTTTCAAGTCTTTCCTGACTTAGGACAACTCTAAGGGGATCCTATCATAGGGTTTTCTTGACAAGGTTTCTTCCTTAAGTTTGGTGGGTTTTGTTGTTGTTGTTGTTGTTTTGCCATGGCCAGTCTCTGAGGATGGGAGAGTGTAGCTGGTCTCTGTTTTTCTGTGCTTTCAAGTCTTTCCTGACTTAGGACCTTATCACATGGGGGAAATCCCATATAGAAACAGGATATAAGAGGTGGGGAAAACTTGCAAAAGCGGATACATTTTCACACACATTAATGTTAAAGTATGCTTAACCCAAACGGAAAGTAGTCAAAAGCCGCTTCTTTTTACTTTCAGGATTTCCTGAAAGTAAAAAGAAGCGGCTTTTGACTACTTTCTGTTCAGGTTAAGCACACTTTAACATCGATGTCGTCTGAAAATCTACCTGTTTTTGTGGGGGGGTTTCTATTTAAATCCCATTTCTGCACGGGATTTCCCGTGTGATAAAGTTTTTAGGGTGCCTCTAAGGGGACCCTACCACAGGGTTTGGTTTCTTCCATAAGTGGCAGAAAACTCAGAGTGAAAACAGCTGAAAACAGGCTAAAAACTACCTGAAAACATGGTGATGCAATAAAGGCAGCAAAAAAAGGCTTTTTTAACCAAAGCTATTGGAGCTGCACAGAACTACTCAGCGTAACTGTTTCGAGTGGTTAAGGATCTGTTATGAACTGGCCCTGATGTGAATGTAAGCCAGTCAACAATTCTCTATGAAGTGTTTACTCACCATTTTGCTGATAAAATCACTCGGATTCGCTCTGACATAGATGCCAGAGTTGATACAGTGTCAGTGGATGTAACCTTGGCTCTTGCTTGTCCAGTATTAATGGATACTTTTCAATTTCTGCAGCCTGATGATGTGGACAGGATCCTTGGAGAGGTGAGAGCCACTACATGTATACTAGACCCTTGTCCTTCCTGGCTTATTAAATAGGCCAGAGGAGGACTGGTGGAGTGGGTAAGGGAAGTGATTAATGCCTTTTTACAGCAAGGCAGGGTTCCAACATGCCTAAAAGAGGCTGTGGTAAGACCTCTTTTGAAAAAAACTTCCTTGAATCCTACTTTACTAGATAATTACAGGCCAGTCTCCAATCTTCCATTTCTGGGCAAGGTGCTAGAGCGTGTGGTGGCTTCCCAACTCCAGGTGTTCCTGGATGAGGCAGATTATCTAGATTCATGTCAGTCTGGTTTTAGGCCTGGTTATGGGACAGAAACAGCTTTGGTCGCCTTGGTGGATGACCTATGTAGAGAGCTGGACAGGGGGAGTGTGTCCCTGTTGGTTTTGCTGGACCTCTCAGCGGCTTTCGATACCATCAACCATGGTATCCTTCTGAGTCCCCTCTCTGGGATGGGGCTTGGAGGTACTGTTAGACAGTGGCTCCGTTCTTCCTTGGAGGGGCATTCTCAGAAGGTGGTGCTGGGGGATTCCTGTCCGATTCCTTGGCCATTGGCTTGTGGGGCCCTTCAGGGCTCAGTCCTGTCCCCTATGCTTTTTAACATCTACACGAAACCACTGGGAGAGGTCATCCGGAGTTTTGGAGTAGGGTGTCACCTGTATGCTAATGATACCCAGCTCTACCACTCCTTTCCACCTAATTCCAAGGAAGCTGTTTCTGTCCTAAACCTGTGTCTGGCTGCTGTAATGGACTGGATGAGGGAAAATAAATTGAAGCTTAATCCAGACAAAACAGAGGTGCTCCTGGTCAGTCGAAAGACAGATCTGGGAATAGGGATTCAGCCTGTGTTAGATGGGGTAACACACCCCCTGAAAACTCAGGTTTGTAGTTTGGGGGTACTTCTGCACTCAGCGCTGAGCTTGGAAGCACAGGTATCAGTGGTGACCAGGAGTGCTTTTGCACAGCTAAAACTTGTGTGCAAACTGCGGCCATTCCTGGAGAAGTCAGATCTGGCCACGGTGGTATAGGCCTTGGTTATATCCCGTTTGGATTACTGTAATGCACTCTATGTGGGGCTCCCTTCAGCTAGTTCAAAGAGCTTCAGCCAGCTGTTAACTGGAGCTGATTACAGGGAACATACAACTCCTTTGTTGCAACAGCTCAATTGGCTGCCAGTCTGTTTCCGGGCACAATTCAAAGTGCTGGTTTTGACCTATAAAGTCCTATATGGCTTGGGTCCAGGCTACTTGAAGGACCGTATCTCCCTGTATGAGCCCCCCAGAGTATTGAGATCATCAGGAGAGGCCCTTCTCTCTGTCCCACTACCTTCTCAGATGCGTTTGGTGGGAACAAGAGAGAGGGCCTTCTCAGTGGCTGCTCCCAAGCTTTGGAACTCCCTCCCTACGGAAGCCAGGATGGCTCCATCCCTACTGTCCTTCTGGTGGCAGGTAAAGACGTTTCTATACCGCCAGGCCTTCACTTGACATGGATGCTGTCCTTGTTTTAAAGAGTTTTAAATTTTTAAATTTTAAGAATGTAATATTTTTAATTGTTGAATTGTTGAATTGTTTTTTAAATTTTGCTTTTTAAATGTTTTCTACTATTTTAACTTGGATTGTTTTAAAGTTGTTAGCCGCCATGAGTCCCTATGTTGGAAGGAAGGTGGGATATAAATAAACATAAACATAAACATAATAATAATAATAATAATAACAATTCAATTTTAATTATCTTGAGAAAGGTAATTTTTCCAAGGTGCTCACGTTCTTACTATGAACTAGCAATGTGTCTATCACTATGAACTAACCATTATAGGAAAAATCTCATTAAAATATAAATGTTACATCAGTGTTGTTGTTGTCATAGGAGATTATCAGATGGGGATAGGACAGGGTTGGGAGTGAAACAGATCGCTCTTCTGTCCTTATCCTGTCCTTGTCCCGATCGTGTGAAAGTATTTCAGAGATGCCACGCTTATCCTGTCATTATCCGGCATTAAGTGGAGTTGTATTAACGTGAACTCCCCTTAATACAAAATGACAGGGCAATTCCACTTCAATGACAAGACAATGACAGAATAAGCGTGACATCATGAGAAAGTTTTTTGTGCGATCGCGGTCAATTGCAGTTTAATGACGGGACACTGACAGGTTAAGCATGACATTGTCTGAAAATCTTCTCCCAATCATGCCATAAGGACTGGAAAAGCACGGGACAAGGACGTCCTTTTCCCAATCTGATAATCTCCATAGTGTCCTGCCCTATGTTTGAAGATCTCAGGGTGGCTTACAATAAAACAAATTTATTATTTAAGTAAATAACAACAATAATTTTAAAAGACTAAGCATATCTTAGCTCATCTATCTGTTAAAAACCAAGTAATTTAAAACCAATTAAAACATTTTAAAATAGTGCCCACCATGCCACATTTAGATAAAATCTGTTTATAACAAAGGCTTTAATAAAAAGGCATGTGTGAGTTGGTTTCAAAACGACACCAATGTCAAGTAGGAGTATTCCACAACTGGGGTGCTACCTTCTCCCATGTCCACTCACAATGTGTTACTCCAACTGGTGGGGCAGAGATGAGGGGCATTCCTATCAGCTCAATTCTTGGGATATCATGTATAGACATAGGCACTCCTTTAAGTACAGAGAGGGGTTCAGAGGCAGTTTTGCCAGTACTTCCCTCTGAGGTTTAGATAGTGTGACCTGCCTAAGGTCAGCCAGTGGGTTTTCATGGCTGAGCAGAGATTTTGAACCCTAGTCTCTAGAGTCATAGTCCAATGCTCAAACCACTACACCAAGCAAGCTCTTATCCAGTCCAGTAGGATAGCATAATCAATGGTATCAATAGTGACTGAGATATCCAGGAAGATCAACAAGGCAGCACTCTCCCTGATTTCCCCGTGAATACGGTAGATTGCCAGTCAGAACAACCAAGCCTACCTTAGCTTGATCCCAGACTGAAATGGATTGAGATAATTTGTTTCCTCCAAGAATGTATGATACTAAGGGGAAAAGATTTATTAGAAATTCCAAGAGCAATTGGGTTTAAGAGGTAGAAGAGTTAAAGTGAATTTATAGCAGTGAGAGGTAAGATTGGTGGACTAGCCTCTACAATTTCAGAAAATTTCTTGTAATAAAAAACCATAGATAGGCGGTATTTTCTTTCCCAGCTGGTAGCATACACACATACTCTACCAGCACTAGAAATGTTAATTACAAGATCTCTTCTATGTAGGTAACAGTACTTTTTTCTTGGAAAATGACTATTGTGAAAAATGGTTGCTGTCAAAAAACACCAGCAACAGAGCAGAGCAGATAAATTATTTGGAATGAAAAACTGCAGAATCTGGTATCCATGCTGAATTTGCTATTGCCACCAATCACCTGCCACTGCCTTTGCTTCCATTTTTAGAAATTAAGTTACTCTGATGTATGCAGAATTCCTATATATGTCTTGCCACACTCATGTATTCTGTCCTGTAGCTCCTTTTCTAAAGCTGCAGCTGGTGAGATACTTTATTGTCATTTCAGATACTCACTCAGTGTTTAGCTATTAACTTCTGTGCAATTTCTTGATCTACCCAGGAGCTGAGCTACATTTAGCTTATGCACCACAGTTTTACTGCCATTTTAAATACCTTTCCAGAAGAAGAACAGAACAGTGAAAAATAAGCAGAGCTGAATAAACCTGTTAATCTCTTTCTGGGAAGAACATATGATGTGTGAACTGAAGAGTCAAGTGAACAAAAGTAAAGGAAAGAACATTTTACTGGCTCTCCATAAGCTGTTCCTAAACATGTATGGTTGTGCTAATGAATTAGCAGGTTTTCAAGCTTGGCTAGGACTTCCCATGCCAGAAACAATTAGGAAAAAAAAATCCACCATTTTGGTGCCTACCGCAAGGGGGTACTTCATTTTATTGCATTCCATTGTAGATTACGTCTTGCCTATGTCAACATGAGACTGTGGGGCTTTCTACCAGAAGTTCTGGCTGTGGTTGAATGCACCATCAAATCACTTTCCTGAATGGCAACAGTAAAGAACACAGCAGTGAGTGGAACACACAACAGAAGCCACACACAGTTACTTCAGTATGGACAGAATGCAGATCAAGGATAATCTGGGCCAAAATAATAATAATAAAAAACATTGGATTTAATTGGCCCTCACATAGTCATCAAAAGGTGATGCTAAAGGGAGGTGAAGAATGAAACAAGTGTTAAGCCAAAGCTGTGCTATCGTCTGTGTTCTTGATAAACAAATACTAATCCAGTCCACAAGCCTGCTGTTCTGAGCCTTTTCAATGCATGATATCTTGCAGACTGGACATAAAAGCATAGACAGTAATTAAAATGCCCCATGACACTGCTTAAGAGAAAAGCAGTGCTAATCCTGGTTTCCTAGCCCGAGCCTAATTAAGATAAATACTGTGCTGCTTTCTACATTAGCACAAAAGGAAGCTTCTGATAAATGAGATTTGGTTCTTAACCTAATACCACATAAATAAGGGCCAGTTCCTCACTGCATTCCATTCAGGGTCATTGGCCTCAATCCAATCACTAGTCCCGAAGAGAGTAGAGCCCCACTGAAACAATGGGGTTTGCATAAGTGTTGATTTAACATTCAGCCTGCCTACTCTATTGGGACTTACAATAGGACTATGAAATTAGATAATCTATCTAGCAGTAATAATCTGTCTACATGAGCTGAGCGCATAAGAGTCCTCTCCAGAAAAACTATTCAAAACAGCAACTGTGCAAAGCATCAATTGTGCACTTATTCTTTCCTCTCTTCATTTGTTTCAAAGTATCTACCACGGTATGAAAATAGAAGCTGCATTTATATATCAGGTAGTCAGATGTCTGATATGTCTCTGGATAAATGCTATTGTTCAATAATCAATGAAGGAGAATGAAAGGTAGCTTTAGAAATCTTTATTAGAAGTGGGAGGTCTTTCTATTGATCAGGGGCTTTATTAAAGGCAGTGCAGAGACTCTTGCCGCCACAGTTTGCTCAGTGAATGATTAATACAACAGACCTGAGACTTAACAAAACTCAGAGAGGAAATAAGGAACTGCTCTGTTCTGAGGCCATAACATGGCTGGCAAAAGTTGATAAAAGCTGGGGAATCATAGAATCAGAGAGTTGGAAGAGACCACAAAGGCCATCCAGTCCATCCCCCTGCCATGCAGGAACTCAAAATCAAAGCATCCCAGACAGATGGCCATCCAGCCTCTGTTGCATTGGATAAATTGGTAGCTTCACACGTCTTTGGATAATTGCTTCATCTGACATTTTCAAAGCCACACCAACTATGTTTTGTTCATTGAGCATCAGCTTGTGTCAGAGCTGGGCTGGGTTCTCCTCAGCGGCGGCTTGCCCGATGAACCAAGGCTGAGGGAAGGCCTGGAGGCCTACCTGGACCCATGGTTGGCAGAGGGCGCTGCCAGAAAAGCAGGGACTGAAGCTGGCTGCTTATGGTGCTTCATGGACATGGTGGGATTACCCTTCCACTTCCTTCTGCTCCTGCGGCTCCTGCAGCAGTGAAGGAGCCACAGCAAGGGTGACGCTGTCTCCCTCCGCACCTTTCCCAGCAAGCGTCTTCCTGGCTGTCAGATGCGAGGGAGCCCCCAGTAAGAGCCCTGGAGGGAGGAGTAGGAGAGGTGCTGGGGCCCGGGGATGGCCTGGTGGACTCATTGGGGTACTAGGCCGCTGCCCACTTCCTTACCCACGGTTTTGCCGGCGTGGGTGGGTGGGCAGGCAGGCAGGCCTGGCTGGGGTGCCTGGGAGTGGCCTGGTAGTCTTGGTGGCTGGGGGGGAGTCATGGAAGGCCGTTGCTGCTGCCTGCCTGCCTCCTTCCCTGTGCTTTTGTAGGCGTGATTGGCTGGGCAGGCAGGTATGCCTGGCGGGGGCCTGGGAATGGCCTGGTGGTCTTGGGGGCCGGGGGATCATGGAAGGACGCTGCCACAATTGCCCACCTCCTTTCCTGTGCTTTTGCTAGCACAGGTGGGCAGGTAGGCCTGGCTGGGGCCGTCCGGGGGCCTGGTGGACTCACTGGGGTGCTGGTGTGTGTGTGTTAAAGGCCACTGTTGCCTTTCCTATGCTTCTCATTGGTCATGCCCTCCATTTTTCTTGCATGTCCTACATTTTGGCCTACATTTGGTCCTACATTTTTTTCCTTACATTTGGTCCCAGTTTTGTGGAAGAGAATTATGGCAACCCTACAGCAGACTGTTGATTTGATGTTACTGGCATAAGCAGTAGTGATCGCAACAGCAGATGTAATGGAGCACCATGGGTATAATGATGCCACAACGGGAGGGGCAACAAAAAGAATGCCCTACCAGCTATAGAACTGCTCAGGAGTCAGCAGGACAACTTTTTCTGGTGATGAAATCGCTTTATCCTACCTATCCACTGCAGGTGTATACCACTCCTAAAAGGGCCATACACTGCCATCATGGAATGTTACACAGGAAAGTCACTGAGAGAATTCTGAACCCTGTTCCAAATTATCCTCCTGTTGATAAAATGAAGCTGAACATTCACAGAATGAACATGTACAAATCACTGAAGTGGTTCAGGTTACAGTATTAGAGCAAACTATGCTGGGATAGAAATTCTGCATGTCACTTTCTACAAGTAGCAAATAGGGTAAAGAATAACTTTCTCCAATCAGGTTCCTAGGACCTGTCCCAGTCTACAGATGAAAATGTTGGTGCTCTGTCCACCTTTGAGAATTCTGAGCTTTTCAAGATAATCTGTTTTCTGCTGTAAACAATGTGAATATGGAACAAGAGAGTGAAACATGAGTATTGTTGTTGCTTCATTTAACTTTTTCAGTGGCTGACATCAAACACTGAAAAAAGGTTTTTAGCATTTCTGGAACAAGTAGATAGGTACGGTAGATAACTCACCCAATTCTTCTCATAAGTTTTACACATTCAGGAGCCAGTGAGAAAATTCATAGAATTATAACACTTATAACAACCTCCAGTTTAACCAATTAGCCTTGGGAATTTGCCATACCTGTTTACATCCTTAGCACTTAACATGGCATGAATGCCATGATAAACATCACATAACTTCTGTGGTCCAGTTACTGCTGACATTTATTGAGCCATCTCAAATGGCACTGAAAGCTTTCAAAAAATGGTACAGTTTAGTCTCACTATCTTCATTGACCAATCGTTATTCAGATTTACTAGGACAGGCAGGGCATGATACAAGTGTAATAAACAACACAGACAGTAAAAATGTCAATTGTGAAGTGGTCTTAAGCATACTAGCTTTGTGCCACAGCAGTATGTAATGTAAGCCTTTGCTTATAAAAACATACTATTAATGACCCTTTCAAAATAAATGCATGTGTTGTGCAGGAATAGTATTATAACAGGTCAGATTTGAAATGGTCCCCCTAAACTGGAGTTTACATTATCTTCCAATCACACAGCACATGAACTGCATTAGATGACAAGAGGCACTTTTCAAACTGTTCACATCGTTTAATGAATTCCATTTGGCTATGACAAGCACATATTTCAGACTCCATTTTCTGCATTCTCGCCCCTTTAAATTGGGCTTTTAGCCACATCTCTGTTTATTATCTTCCTTCAAGAGACCACATAATTCACTGATAGTAGCACCAAGCCTAACACAGCAATCTCCAGAGGTTACAGTGCTTGCAATTTACCAGACAAACCAGTCATAGCAATTTATAAAAGCATATTTATTCTATGAAATGGCAGCTATGTAGACTCTTTTGGGGTCTACGTAACTAAGGGTGCCTCCTACTAATATTATTGCCAAAACACCATCTGATATAGATGGACCTTCTCAGTCTATCAAGATCTAAAGTTCTGTTTTAGTCACATAAACAGACTCAAGGAATTATCTAGTCAGAAGAAAAGCAGCTTCTCAATCTTAGCAAATGGGATGGAATCCTTCCCACGGGTGCTGCTGCCACTGCCATTGCAACCATGACAGCTAAGCAGCACCCTCCGAGACCCAGGCCATTGCCATGGCTTCTGCTGAAGTCAAAACAAGGCATTTGTGTGATCAATGAAAATGGGGTAGATTTTTTATTTTTATTATATAAATTATACAGCATATGTGCACAACATTATTCAAACTGAAACTGAAAAAAGGTATTCCATCTCTTTACAAACTTCCATTTCATTTTACATACTACATAAATAACATAAAAAGGCACTTCTTCATTAATCCTGCCTCTCTAGTACATTACATTCAAATATTCACATTCAGATTAAATTCCTTTATACAGTAGCAATAGCAAGTACATTTCTATATTGCTTATCAGTGCACTTAAACACTCCCTAAGCAGTTTACAACTGTCAGCTAATTGCCCCCAACAATCTGGGTACTCATTTTAGTGACCTTGGAAGGATGCAAGGATGCAAGGCTGAGTAAACTCGGAGCCCCGGCTGGCATTGAACTTACAACCTTGTGGTTTGTGAGTCAGTGGCAGCAATACAGGCATTTAACCACTGTGCCACCAGGGGTCCTGTATATTGTATACAATATATTTATCCAAATGCAATGAAGAAACAAAAAACAAAAAAAAACATGAACCTAAAAGACTCCAACTATTATATAGATTCTTGTGACTCCTCCTTAAACCCATATTTTGGATTTAATGAATCCTTCCATTGGTTCCCTTTCCTCCTTGTATTTGTTTCTCACACAGTTTCCCCTTATACTAACGATGATGGGGTAGATCTTGTTGATTGCCGTATTTTTCGCCATATAAGACGCTCCGGCATATAAGACACACCCAATTTTAAAGGAGGAAAATCTAGGAAAAAAAAGATTCTTAACCAAATACTGTAGTAAAATATTTTATATCAACTGTATAAAGTTAACAGCAGTTTAAGAACAATTTTAAGTTGTAAATGTAAGTTTAAGCCAGCAGCAGGGCCAGATATTGCACAAATTCCCTGCCCAACTTTCTTGCAAGTCTCCTGTTGCCTTATGGCGACTCCATGAATTTCTTAGGGCAGGGGTCAGCAACCTCTGGCCCGCGGGCTGGATCCGGCCCAGGGAGGCCTTGTTACCAGCCCCGTTTTGGTCCTGCCGCCACAGCCGCCACCGCAGCGGCACTGCCGCCATGGTGGGTTTTTTTTGCCGGGCTTCTCCAGCCACCCTTTTGTGTAGCAACACAAAATGGCTGCCGGGTTGCTCTCAACATGCTCCGCCCCCTGCCCCCTGTGCTGCGCGACCTCTTTTGGGGAGGGGGAAAAAACGGCTTCAAACTGAAGCCAGGGCTCTCTCCTGGACTGCCCCATTGAAGTAGCAACCCAGAAGACAGCTTTGACTTCGGTTTAAAGAGGATCGATCCTTGGCTTTCAATTCCCAAAGCAGAGGGTCCCTCCTTTGGGGATGGGAAAAACCGGGTTTAAACCGAAGCCAGGGCTTTTCCCCAGCCCTCCTTGCGGCGCGCGGGGCTGTTCTGGGCCTTCCTGAGGCCCCTTCACTGGGCTCTGCTCCAAGACATGGTGCCACCGCTGGGTCTGGGCACAGGTAAGCCTTAACATTTAACTTCTTCTTCTTCTTCTTCTTCTTCTTCTTCTTCTTCTTCTTCTTGTATGCATCGACTTTCAGGCGAAGCTATCATGAGGTTTTCTTGGCAGATTTCTTCAGAGGAGGGGGTTTGCAATTTCCACCCTCTGAGGCTGAGAGAGTGTAACTTGGCCAGGGTAATCCAGTGCCTTGGAGTAATTTCTGGCTTAATTTGACCCTACCATAAGGGTTTTCCTGGCAGATTTCTTCAGAGGAGGGGGTTTGCAATTTCCACCCTCTGAGGCTGAGAGAGTGTGACTTGGCCAGGGTAATCCAGTGCCTTGGAGTAATTTCTGGCTCATTTTGACCCTACCATGAGGGTTTTCCTGGCAGATTTCTTCAGAGGAGGGGTTTGCCATTTCCACCCTCTGAGGCTGAGAGAGTGTAACTTGGCCAGGGTAATAATCCAGTGCCTTGGAGTAATTTCTGGCTCATTTTGACCCTACCATGAGGGTTTTCTTGGCAGATTTCTTCAGAGGAGGGGGTTTGCAATTTCCACCCTCTGAGGCTGAGAGAGTGTAACTTGGCCAGGGTAATAATCCAGTGCCTTGGAGTAATTTCTGGCTCATTTTGACCCTACCATGAGGGTTTTCTTGGCAGATTTCTTCAGAGGAGGGGGTTTGCCATTTCCACCCTCTGAGGCTGAGAGAGTGTAACTTGGCCAGGGTAATCCAGTGCCTTGGAATAATTTCTGGCTCATTTTGACCCTACCATGAGGGTTTTCTTGGCAGATTTCTTGAGAGGAGGGGGTTTGCAATTTCCACCCTGAGGCTGAGAGAGTGTAACTTGGCCAGGGTAATCCAGTGCCTTGGAGTAATTTCTGGCTCATTTTTACCCTACCATGAGGGTTTTCCTGGCAGATTTCTTCAGAGGAGGGGGTTTGCCATTTCCACCCTCTGAGGCTGAGAGAGTGTAACTTGGCCAGGGTAATCCAGTGCCTTGGAGTAATTTCTGGCTCATTTTGACCCTACCATGAGGGTTTTCTTGGCAGATTTCTTCAGAGGAGGGGGTTTGCAATTTCCACCCTCTGAGGCTGAGAGAGTGTAACTTGGCCAGGGTAATCCAGTGCCTTGGAGTAATTTCTGGCTCATTTTGATCCTACCATGAGGGTTGTCTTGGCAGATTTCTTCAGAGGAGGGGGTTTGCAATTTCCACCCTCTGAGGCTGAGAGAGTGTAACTTGGCCAGGGTAATCCAGTGCCTTGGAGTAATTTCTGGCTCATTTTGACCCTACCATGAGGGTTTTCCAGGCAGATTTCTTCAGAGGAGGGGGTTTGCCATTTCCATTCTCTGAGGCTGAGAGGTTCAACCACCCAGGACGGGGGTGGAAAGAGGAAGAGCCCATTCAACTACCCAGGAAAAGGGGACTCTTTCCACCCCAGTCCTGGGTGCTCCAATGGACTCTTCCTGGGATGGGAGGATGTCCTCTGACCCCATGAAGAGTCCATTGAAGCACCCAGTATGGGAGTGGAAAGAGGAGGAGCCCATTCAACTACCCAGGAAAAGGGGACTCTCTCCACCCCCGTCCTGGGTGCTCCAATGGGCTCTTCCTGGGATGGGAGGAGCCCATTGAAGCACCGAGGCTGAGGCTGAAATGAGGCCTACTTTTAGCTGTGGCCTCGGCAGTTACTTCTCTAGTTTGCCCTCAGCCTGTATATTCGCCTTATAAAACGCAACAACTTCCCCAACCTCGTTTTGGGGGAGAAAAAAAAATGCGTCTTATATGGCGAAAAATACGGTATATGCCAGGGTGCCCTGTTCTCACTTCAGCAGAAGTGACAGTAATGGCCTGGCTGTCACAGGGAGCTGCTTGGTCAGTGAGTCCACAGCAGTGGTATCATCGAGGAATCAGATGCATATACATCAGATGTATTCTGATGCAGAGAGATTTCAACAGGAAGAAATACAAGGTACTATACTCAGATAGAAAAAATGAAATTGACAGATATAGGATGGGGTACATCTGGCTTGATAGTTGCTGGGCTTATATACTGGGTTAAGTTTTGGTTTTTTAATTGAATGTTATTTTAAAATCTTTCTGATTTAATACTGTTTTAAAGGGGGAGGGGTTTGTTGTATTGTACATGTTTTATGGGTATTGTATATGTTTTTATTATTGTAAGCCGCCCAGATTGGATTTCCAGAGGGCGGGATATAAATAAATATTATTATTATTATTATTATTATTATTATTATTATTATTACAGGCCAGCAGGACAATGCAGTGAATGTGTAGATGTGTGTGTTTCTGTTAAACTGGATTATGGCTTAAAGAAGTGGATTTGCTGCATATGTTGTGAAGATTCATTGCACTGGATACAAAGTGAGCCTGGGGGGTTTGGCCAGTGTAGATAAACCCTTGGTCTTAAGTTACTTAGGTCTTTTTGCCAACAGCAAAATTTTGAATGTGGCTCAATAGATAATAGGTAGACCCTGATCCATACGTCATTACAAAACCACACAGTGTGCACAAAAATCTCATTCTGCAAATATTCTTCAATTAATCTTAGAAATCCTTTCATTTTTCATGATTAAAATATCTGTGACAATTGTTACAAATAAGGCCTCTTAAGATCTTTTTGATATATTAAACATATCCACGGCTGGGTAAAAAGGCAGGATATAAATAAATGAAATAAAAAAACCAGGCAGGGTCTGCCATAATAAAATTAGACTAGCTAAACCAGACCTCCTCAGAAGCATATTTGCCAACAGTAGTTTAATGAACAAATACAGTGGGGAGATGGAAAATAAGACAGTGATATATTAGTCCACTTGCTGCCTAGATGCATATGGCATTACTGAGTAATGGAAAATCACCAGGATTGCAAAATGCTGAAAAATTAGTTACTACCACAGGAAAAAAATGTAGTTTCAGCTCCAAATGCCTTGTTTTTGGTTTTTGATTAAGTGGGATGGACCAGTGGCTTTGACTTTGATTCTTTTTAATATAAGAGAAGAGACGAGGAAAACAGAGATATAGCAGAAATATGTGCATTGGCTTGGCATCCATGTCTGAAAAACTGGTGTGCTTTGAAAAAGCTTCAGCTCTTTTCTTTACTCTTCTCTCAGAACACTAAAATCATCCCTTCCCCCAATAAACACACCCTTCTTACTGCTTGAACACAGAGATTTGATTATGCATGGAATAAATTGTATTCTCTATTTAACAGCAAGGTAATTTTCTGGAATAAACTCCTGAAAAGCTTGAATGAAAACAATTTAATATAGCACCTGGGACTCCTCAGCAATAAAAGAATAATTTTCTGAGGAAAAATGGCAAATTTGTTTTTGCAGTCCTCCAGGAATAACAAGAACAGCAATTGCTTTCAATTACCAAATGGTCTAACCATTTATGTTGAAATTTTATTCAAGGCAGCAACATATTATGCTCAGGAGTAGGTTCCATTTCCACTGCCATTTAATTATTGAACAGCAAGTCTCTATAAGGAATAAGCTCTGTCCACAGATAATTCTAACACTTATGTTCACAACAAGAATTCAATTCATGAAGGCAGGATGGATAACAAAGCATTATTTACAAGTCATTTTTCATTAAAAAGTGCAGAGTAAAAAAGCTACCATACTGTTCTACAGAAAGTGATCTGACTGTAAGTAGGAGGGACATGGACAGTTAGATGGGACAGAACTCTGCAGCTCTTTATATGGATGACACCCTATTAAACTAGTCCACTTAGATATTATTGGCGGCAGAAGGATTTTTGAATGTTCTGGGGTTTATACAGCTACTGGAGATGGTCATTCTGTTGAAGTACAAGTTCATTGGAGAAATATATCCATTGGAATTGGGAGGAAACACGGGCAGGGATAGATAAATGTTTGAGGACCCATTTATTTCACATCTTTTCGTATCTCCTTGCTTACTGTAGACTTGACATCCTTTTTTTCTTATGAAACAAAGAAGCAATAATTAATAAATAAAAATGTCAGTCTTTTAATTACTAGTTTACATATTAGATTTTCAGTTAGCATGACCTTTACATAGCCCATTATGTAAGCAAACATACTCGTTTGCATGGTAGAGGAGTAACAGAGAAGGTCACTGCCATTTCCCTTCTTTGGTCTGGTTTCTTATATCGTCTACATCACTGATGTAGATCTCTATTTCTTTTTCAACTGAAGTCAGTCAGTTATGGTAGCTATGAGTCTTGAAACATTGTCAAGATGCAGTGAAGGACTGGATACGGCCAGAAAAAAAAAAAAGAATCCCAGTTCAGGTTCTGCTGGTCAACAGAGAAGCCAACCCAGAATTAGGGGTACAACTTGTCGTGGGTGGATCAGATACACAGTTGGGGGATTGGGAAATCTGTATAGCTCCTGGAAGACCTGGTGACTACTGTGGCCAAGAGTGCCTTTGCTCAGCTTTGCCTCAGCTACACCCCTTCCTGGGGAAACTAGATCTGGCTACAGCAGTCCATGTCTTAATTTCCTCAAATTAAGACTACTACAACTTTTCAAGAGGGCATGTCTCTTTCTCTCTAATATTCCATTGTCTATCTGAGACTTAATGGTTATGGTCAAGGACCTGTTTTACCTATATAACTTTTAAGGTGCCTTAACTGATAATGTTGTAGAGCAGAGTGGGGAACATATGGTTCTGGACTGCAACTCACATCTGCTAGTACAACCAATGAGTAGTGATCGTGGGATTTACTGTCTAACAACACCTGAAAGACTGCTTAAAGTTTCTGACAGATTTGATGGATTCTGATGCATCTATTTTCAGTATGCAGAACATATTCAGATCACTTCCATCATGCATAATTGCCCCTTCTGTACATTCCACCATGTGGATACTAAATGTGCAGAGTGGGAAATCAGATAATACATACTGATCTTGTTCCCTTCATGTATTTAATCTGAATGCCAGGTCTGCAGGCTATATTTCAAAGGAAGGAATTGGCAAACCACCTCTCAGTATTTGTGGAATGGCCTGCCGGATGAGATCCATCTTATTACTACTCTAGACAGTTTTAAAAAAGCTGTCAAGACGGATCTTTTCCGGCAGGCCTTCCCTGAATAACTTCCCAGCCCAGAAGAAGATAAATCTTACCTTTGTCCTTCCACCGCCTGAATTAATGCCATTGTATATTGATATTGAAAAATTATGTATCCTTAAATTGTATATTTTTAACTATTGTCATTTTAATCTGTTTAGTTTAATTTATTCTTAAGGGGTGGGTGGGTGTGGGAATAAGAGATGGGATTTGAATTGATTTTAATTTGTTCTGATGTTATTATTATTATTATTTGCCTAAGAAAACCTATAAAATTCATTAGGCAGCTATAGGTTGACAGGCAACTTGAAGCTCTGTGTGCACACACATGCTCTTTCTCTCACATACACACTAGGAGTGCTCTTTACAGAGAGCAGCCCTGTGTTTGAACCATTAGCAGGCTACCAGAGGACAGCTCTCTATTTAAAGTCATCATCTGCTTGAAGAACTGCCCAGGTCAACTGCTGCCCCTGCTACCAAGAGACAACACAACAAAGATTTAAATAAAATCACATTGCTAGCTACACATTCTTACTAGTGTCATGAAATATTTTGCCAGAATCAGGACAAACAAAAACAAGCATTTTTCCTAAGTGTACAGACTGCTGTGGCAGACAACTAATAACATGGTTTTAAACAAATTTATGGGGAATAAGGCTAAATACAGCCACACGCCATGATGATGATACATTACCTTTAATACCAAAAACAATACCTATACCACTGTAGCCATCTGCTTGTGGGTTTCTCATAAGGATCTCTTGGCCACCATAGCCAAGAACAGACAGGTGCTGGACCTCATTTACATTTTTATGTGCCTATGACTATATTTAACCAGGCTATATTTAACCAGTTATTGAGCCAAGAAATAGAGGTATGTACCTGTTATATCTGTATCATGTTAAGTGACCCTGATATAGAAGCTTACTTCAGAAAACACATGTGAAGGGTCTCTGCCACATTCAGGAATGTTACAGCATGGTGGTATCCAATAGCATCCCAGTCATATCAAGCCAGCTTTTAATATATTTCAGAAAAAGTGGTATGGAGAAGCAAGGCATACCACATTATATGCAGATGAATCATGAGAAGTTCAGCCACACAGACATGTCTGTAATTGTATATGTGATTTCTTTCCACATTATCTCCTTCCGCACATCAAACAACCAGAAGCAAGAACTTTGTGAAATACATCTAAATAATTGCATTAAGGAAGGATGTGAAAATACAGTTCCAGTATCACTTAGCAGGCTGAGCTTGACATTTAATAACTAGCATCTAGTAGCACAAATTAGTCTCTTTATTTCAATAGGCAATGAAAACCAATATAATAGAAGTGGGAAAGTTGATAAGAAATGCAAGCATCATGATTGAAACTGTCTGTTTGGGATGGGTGGCAATGAAACAAGATATAGTGTCATCACTGTAGAGCTTGGAAAAGCTATTCTTTGGACATAATGCCCAGAATCCCGAAGCCAACATGCACACTAGACATACTGATAGGGGGATTATGGGTTGTTGTAACTTCAAAAGTAACTTTTTCAAACTCTTCACCATCACCAGAAAGATATGCATTCAATCCAATGCTTTTTTGACTTTTAAAAATGGGGAAGGGAAGGGAAGAGGAGAGAAAAAAAAGAATGTGGTAGCATCTTTAAGACTAACTGGTTTATATTTTAGCACAGGCTTTTGTGGATATAAACCTATTACTTTTCTTAAAAATACTTCTTTTAAGAAATACTGGAATGGTCATTGTGTCACCCCAAAAAACTGGATTTAAATCCAATGTCAAACAATGAGACACTAGGGAGCCTTTGTGGGTGTCTGTTATTCCTCAATTACCTATCTGTAAACTGGGTATAAGGGTAACTCTTCAATCAGGGTTTTTGGAAAGACAAATAAGACAGAAGCTGAAGGACAAAACCATTCTCAGGTCTTCCCAATTAGGCTAAAACAAAGACAGTATATGTTTATTATCAGTGTTCCAGAGCAACCAGTTAAAAAGAAATGGAGGAAGCAGTCAGCTGTGTGTCTGAGATATGATTAAATTTGTTTTGCAGAAAAGACTGTCAAGGAAACAAAAATGATCCTAAATACTGGTCCTCAGCAAACATTCATTATCTCAACTAGCAAGGAAGAGGACCTTTTCTACACAGTTGCATGAATTTTTATTTAGGTTTCTAGGCAATCCCATCACTAGTGTTCAACAGGCTAGTAATTTAAAATATCTATATCTACCTACAGCAGGCTAAAACTAAAACTCCTCACTTCAAATTACAGTGATTTGGATCAGACAAGGGGAACAAGTTTGAATTTTGGCTCCTGCTTTCATTTATAAACATAAAATTATTAACTTTTTAATTATTTATAAATAATAAATTAAATAAATTAATTATTAATTTATAAACATAAAAAATGAATGGTCAAGGAAGAGACCTCAACACTTTCATAACAACTGCTTTCGTATGTTAAATACAACAAAAAGTGACTGCTTTCAGCCACCATGTGAGACTGGCAACTATGGTGGGAGACAGAAACAAACTGGTGTTGTGAGATTAGCACCAAAGGACAGAAGAAACATAGATAATGTTCAAGGAGATAGATTTACACAGGTTCAGTTCTATTGTCTGAGGATCTGAGATTCTCAGTCTGCTATATGGTATCATATTACATAAATGAAACAAATTCTTTGTATTCTGTGCACTTAAAATTGTCTTCAACAGAACTGAGCAAGACTGAAAGCCAGCATTGACCTGGGGCATGTACAAACTCCACAATGATAGCATAATGATTCCACTTTAACTGCCATAGGGACATTGTATGGAATCCTGGAATCTGTAGTTAAGGGTTTAGAGAGGATTTTGAATTCTTAGCCAGAATTGTTAAGATTCTATAGGAGGCAGCCATTGCAATTAAAGTTGGTTACTGGTTCCCATGTTCCCACTCTCTGTTTCCTTTCTGTGCATTGAGAAACCTACACTGAGAAATTATGTGGCTGAGAAATTTAAATGCCATTCCATAAACTGCATGTCCTCAAACAGGATGCCACCATGGAAGTTTAAGTGGAACTATAGTGCTATGCAGGTTGAGTTTCCTTTATCTGAAATGCTAGGGACTAGAAGCATTTTGGATTTTGGAATATTAGCACCTACATAATGAGATATCTTGGAGATGGGACCCAAGTCTAAACATGAACATCATTTATGTTTATTTTTTGAATATACATTTTCATGTTGCACAAGAGGGTTGTTCCCTTGTCCACTAGGATATGCTAATCATTGAGACACACCAGGCATCAGGGCATAGTTTGCATTGGGATAAATACCATAATTGTCATGGTGGCAGCTCCACTTGCACAATGGTTCCAATTGTATAGCTGCATCTCTGCTCTTCTCCTGAGAATATTACACAATGGCAAAACTCAGCTGTGCATGATCATAAGTCAGTTTACAATAATATAACATCCTAACAGGATGCTGGCCAATAATAATAAAAGCAACAAGAAAGCAGTATGACCTCAGCCAATTCATATCCACTGGGTGTACTTCACCATGGCAGCTGCTGGCTTCCAAATAAGTGGAATCCATTCTAGGCTTTAGTCCAAACTTGAAAAGAGCAATTCAAGGTACCAAATTCTATATCCTAAAGTAGATTCAGTACTTTGGTTAGTTCCTTTTAAAAATCTGGGGTAAAATCCATATCTACTCTCAATGAATGAATTTCTTCGCTTTAAAAGATATCCCTTGCTGGCCACAAGCTTCATACCTCCATTCATAGTGCAGCTAGCCTAAGTCAACAAAACAAAGAGAAGAGCTCTCTACCTCGATCTGCGTCGTGTTGTCATGCGTGTCATCAAGCAGCAGGTCTGTGAAGCCTCCAGGTTCTGAGGATTCCTGACCCCCGCTGGCTCTATTGGTGTCAACTGACTTGAGGAACTCTGAATGTCGCTTCCACCTGTGGCTATATCTGTAGGAGTCCACACGCACATTCTCCTCCACTTGAGGGAAGCTCTGAACTATTTCATAAAATGTACCTATTTGACAAAGATACAAAAAAGGTCCAAGGATTAATAACTGAAACAGGAGGAATCAGCAACACTCTTCTGATATATCACTGATAAGTGGGACCCATGGAGCAGCATAGAGTGCTCCTGTTTAAAGTTCCAGACAACCTCATATGTCCTCTTCTAGGATGCTCCATTTTATTCCTCTTCCTTCAACAGGTTTTCACTTTACCCCCATTCCTGCCACACAAGTCAATCAGCATTACATGGCTATTGAACCGTTGGGGGGGGGGGGAACAGGTTCCCAAACATATTTTCCCCCAAACTTCCCCCACCAATAACACTTTTTTCTGAAAGTTACTGTGTTCTCCCTCTCTCAAAGTACAAACAGCATGCTCAATAGTGATGTAACACTGAATGACCAACTAGAACAATGATTACCAATTTGTCTTGGACTTTCGCTTCCAAGAGCCCAAGCTAACTTGGCCAACAGTCAGGAATCATGAGAGCTGAAGTCCAAATCATCTGGAGGACCAAAGATTGGGAACAACCGAACAAAAAGATGAAGAATCACACTATAGCTTTCTATTTTTAAAGTAGTTATTTGCAAATCCCACTTTCAGGGCCAGATTTACCAACTCAGATGGCAGATACTGGGGAACTACAGCAGCAATCCCCTCTGCAGCTGTTTCCCCTTCCCCCTTGGAAGATAAAGTTGTCTGTTCTATACAGTTTTTCCTGAATTCCACTGCCAAACCAGTCTGCTGCCTTCATGTTTCCTGGAGAGATCTATCACAATCCCAGTGGTGAAGAAGGTTTTTTTTTATTTCAACAAGCATTGGGTAGATTAGCTGGCTATGCAGTTAAGGTCTTTTAATGGTGTGTCTGTGCTATACAGTAGACTCTCCACATTCACTTGGGGTAGGGGCACAGGGCCCCCATGAAATGGAAAAACAGCAAATAAATAAAACCTATATATATATATTTTTTTACCAGAGAGAATACCTTTCTAGGAATCTCTAGATCCTCCAACATCTGCTAGATGTTGACTATAGAATCATGCTGGAGGACCTATAAAGGCCTAGAGAAGGATCTCTCTGTCCTCCAGCACAACACTATGGTCAACCTCTGGCAGAGTCGTGGTGGAGGACCTAAAAATTCCTAGAGAAAACACATTAATCAAATTCATGAATAATCAAATCTGCAAAAGTCAAAGCCACAAATGTGAAGGACCAACTGTACTTTTATCGTGACTTCATATTTTTTAAATGATTTTACATTGTTTCAAAGTATTGATGTTTGGCTATGTAAGTATAATTTTTTAAATTGCTCATAAAATTGTTTTTAAACCTTTTAAATATTATGCTGTCTAGATGTACCTTGTTTTAATTCATGGTGTGAGCTAACCTTTTAAATATTATGCTAGATGTACCTTATTTTAATTCATGGTGTGAGCTACCTTAGGACACATGTTGGGAGAAATTAATTAAATAACCAACCAACCAACCAAGCAACTGGATTTTGAACATGGAATGGAGGAGCACACCATTCTGTCCTCTTGGTTTTAAGGCAGCAACATGTCTTGGATCAGCACTGCCCACTTTTAACACAGAGAGCACACACAAATCAGCAACAACATTTCTAGGAACCAGTGTGGACAGAAGCAAATGTTACATTAACATTTAAAGCCTACACTTTAGATTAGAAGGGCCAAATGCAAGCGGGTGTTGCTTTATCATTCCTTCATTCACTGCCACACATGGGAAAACAGACCATGAAGTTTTCTGCAGCAAAGATTTTACTGCACTATTGTGGAAGAAGTGAGATTAGCAGCAAGGGGTTTTATAATGAACACATAATTAAGTCTGTGTTTTGCTCTAATGATTTGAGCAGTTGTCCTTGAGGTTTGCATCAAATTAGAAGCAAAGTGATTAGTCTGGCAATCTTATTCTCCGCTTATGTGGAATTTAAATGTAAGATCACAGCTCTACAGCAGAGAAAGGCATGGCGAGGGGAAAGGGAGGAGGAGAAGGAGGAAGCAGGAGTCTTGACAAGCTCTTACTACTCTGAGATCAGTCAGAATTAATGAATGGTTTGTTGGAAGCATTCAGGGTCACTCATATTGCTGTTGATCAATCCAGCCCTCTCCAGTCAATGCAATCAATGAGAAGCACTACAGCAGGAATGGGTGCATTATAATTCAGTCAGCCCAGACAGGTTTTAAAAAGAATACTTTAACAGAAGGAGGAAATGGAAAGAAACTGCTGTTAAAGAGAAATAATAGCTGCCAGCTAGGCCTTATTCTTCCTCACAGGCATTTATGCCAAACTCCTTCCTATAAAAAGGAAAGGAAAAAAAACAACAGAAAATAGAAAACACACTCAACTGTCAAAGAAGAAGAAAGAAACCCATTCCATTCTACTAGATAAAGCTGAAAACAGATTCTTAATATGTTTTCCAGAACTATCCATATCAAAGCATTCATCTCATATTATGTGTCATTTTAATTTGGAATTTTAACTGCTTGAAATGCATTTCCATTCTGTTTAGGGCCCATGCATGCACAGAAAGTACATTTCTGGACATATATCCCTCACTGGATGAGTTCACTATATCAGGAAACAGAGGGGCATGTTTTAAAAAAATCAGCAGGAGGTCTGGGAACCTCAGGGGCTAAATTCTGTTTGTACCAAAAAGCAGAGCATCATAGCTGAAAAATTTCTAACATTTCTCTGTCTTTGTATCCTCGTGGCTTCATGATTTATTTATTTATTGGATTCATATCCTGTTTTTTTTCCAAAATGGGGTTCAATGCAGAAAATGCTACATGTGATAGATTACTGCCAGGTAAAGCACTTCTGAGGTAAAAAGTTATTTTTGGGAAGCACCTACCTGAATTCCCCATCAGTATGGTCATAGGAAATTGTCATCCAAAAATTAACTCTCCAAAGTTATACTTCTCTCTCATAAGTGCTTACCATAAAGCATTCTATCCAACTACTTCAGATTATATTAGATAGGATCTGGAAGACTCACTGAATTCAGTGGGACTTAAGATAGTTACAACTAGCTTTAGTCCAATTGATTTGGTTTGCTCTGAGTAAATCTATCTGAATTCAACCCATTGTCCTTAAATGTTCACATAGGGCTTGGCACTACACTGGAAAAGTAGTAAAATATATATAGCTGAGCAATACTGAGTCAGAACATTGTTCTTGACTGAAGACTGGCAACAGTTCCAAGATTATGACACAGATCTTTTCCACAATACTCAGTCCCCCACTTTAATTTACAACCAAAACAAATATGAAGCTGTTGAGGATTTAACCTGGGACTTTCTGCATAAAAGGCTGAATTATGACCCCAGGTTACTATGAACAATTTGTATAGTTTAAAAAAAAACCAAAAAAAACCCTCTGGCACATGTATGTGTGCTGGAATGTACAGTGCATATTCAGTTTTACTGCACTGAGAATAGTGGCTTGGGAATAGGGATGCAATTCAGAACCAATTTTCTTCTCAAAGGAAGCAATGAGTCATTTAAATATTTTTCTTTTTGCTGCAAGAAAGACTTAAAAAATTACATAGTTTTAAAAAGCCTGTTCATAATTCTGAACTTATTCTTTACAAAATGACAAGTGGTCATTTCCCCACAGAAAACAGCATTCTCTGTGCAGCAGACAGCTTTTTATGCACAGAAAATGACCAATAGTAATAAACAATTAAATAAACAATAATTTAAAATTACCATGCAGAAGTATTATTTTCTGTCCAGAAAAGGCTGTTTCCCCCATTGAAAATGCATAAGTCCCACACTGCAAACGTCAGTCCAGGACTATTCTTATCATGTTTTCTTCATACTCAAAAACAATTTTTGAGCATTCTGAAGATTTGCTTATAATTTCTATCTCTAATTGGGAAACAACATCAAGCAGTTATCTTCGTGTATTATTAAAGATATATCTTGGCTAACAAAACCTCTTATAAAGAAGTTTCTTTTTGCAAAGTCTTTTACATCTGCCTGCCCCCAATACTCTGGTTTCTCTTCAGATCTAACAATTTTTTTGCCTTTTACTTTGCCTTTTGTCTCAAGTCTCTACCTTCAAGTCTCAAGTCCTTGCAAGTTACTTTCAAGTCAATTCTCAAGTCAATTCTCAAGTCTGGGAGCCAACCTTAACAGAAAAAAGGAGGTGGGATGGAATGGGGAGTGGAGTTTCAATAACTAGAAAATCAAGATGACATGTACAAAGTTAGGTTAAAAAATCAATTTATTATAGGAAATTAATTAAGATTGCATTTTAGGAAAATGACACCTACTCAGCAGCCTGTCCCCAATGCACACTGAAGGAGCCTTCTAAAGAAGGTAAGACTTGCCCACATAGCATGGGCCATGTTTCTCAAAGGGAAACAGCAAGTGTATTAACCATTGGGCTTGAGGTGGGGTTCTACAAGAAGTGGGGGCTTCTTGTATGGCAAATATAAAATACCGCTTCAATCATGTGATTGGTACGCAAACCAGTGAAATGGAAGCATTGTTCAAAGGAGGAAAACTCTTTTCCTTCTGTAGTGTTTCTTGATGAAGTTAGGCCAGCAAGTTGGTTGCTAAAAATGCACAAGTCACAAGTCAAGTTGAGTCAGTGCATCATTTATTGCCAAATCGAGACCATGCCAATTCATTAAAACAACTTGAGTCTAAGGGGGGTTGCAGGCTGCCAGAAATAGTGCAAATTGAGTCCACTTTTAGGGTTAGGGTTAGTGCTAGGGAATCATAGGAATCGTTTTTTTCTGAGACATTGAGCCTTCTCTGTCAGAGAGCTCTGGTGCCACAATAAACTACAGTTCCCATGATTCCCTAACCCTAACCCTAAAAGTGGACTCAATTTGCACTATTTTTGGCAGTCTGCAACCCCCCTAATTCAATCAACGAGTTTACGTCACTGGTAAGAAAGAGTTTGAGAAACACAGACTTCCAGTGCCAAACTACAGCAACCTATCTTTGGTAAAGATGTCTGCACCAAAACAGAGAGAAAAAGAGAGAACAGATAAGACCATCTTGCCAGCTTCTTGCAGCATTTTAAATAATGACAGATCCACAGGTTTGGCTATCAAAATGGAAACTATATGAAAAGTGAAGGCTGGTGGTGGTGGTGGGGGAATCATTCCTGGATGCAATTTGAAAGAAGCTATCAAATATCCTGTTAAAGTAGTAATATTCAGGAATACATATATTTCGTTAGCTGAGGTATATCTGTATTATGATGGTTTAAGGAAGGTGTGGGCAAAGTGTGGCCCTGCAGATATTGATGGATTGCAACTTCTAGCATTTCTTGTTACTGACTATACTGGTGAGGCCTAATGAGAAATGCAATCCATCAACATCTGGAGAGTTATAGGGCCTTTGCAGACAGCTAGAAATACTGCAAATTGAGTCCACTTTAAGGGTTAGGGTTAGGGAATCATGGGAACTGTATTTTATTGTGGCACCAGAGCTCTCTGACAGAGAAGGCTCAATGTCTCAGGAAAAAAAACCCAATTCCCATGATTCCCTAGCACTAACCCTAACCCTTAAAGTGGACTCAATTTGCACTATTTCTGGCAGTCTGCAAAGGCCCATACTTTCCCTACCCCAACCCTAAGGGAGTGACTGGTGGATGTTATTTTGGAATATATGAAAAAATAAAACAGACATATGAACCATACAGAAGAAAAATATCAGTGTGCTGACTAACTATTTGCTTTCTGGTAGATACCCTTGTTTTTAAATGAGTTGCCCTTTGAAACTATTTTAGGGAACACATTACATACTGAAAAACCCTTAAGAAAAATGTACCAAAATCAGCTATACAGCTACAAGGGGCAGCAATGTTATTTTTTCTAACTTTGCTAAGTTTATTCTCAAATAAAAGAAATGCTCTTAGCAAAAATAAATCCTGAATAAGTTGCACTGGATTTCTGACAACACTCTTAATACAGAAGCAATGGGGCAGAAATCTCAAGGATTTTTTGTAGTGGCAGGTGGGAAGTAAGGATCAGTTGAAACTCCTCCTCCCCCCAAAAAGAAAACCACAAATGAGAAATCTGTTCTCAATGAAAAAGGTAGTCTTAATGAAAGCAAGATTCAGTTAAAATCTAGGTTTTAGACATTAGACATCTGAGTTGGAGTTGCTCAAAAGTCATTGCAGCAAGCAATCTGCGTTGTCTTCAGCTAAGTGTGGCAAGTTGGTTCAATCCATTTGGGCAAAACAACAACATCCTCCTTCTAAAAATTCCCCTAAAATTCTCTGGGTTTTTGTTATTTAAATACATTTCCTTCAAAACGGTTATTCAAGAGCTGTATTTTCAACCATCTTTTTATAAATGAATAAAATGCATTATTGTTGCCACATTGGTTGAAAATGAAGCTACAAATAATCTCACTTGATGTTGGGATGAGATGATTTGTTTCATCTTCAAGAGCCACCATATTTGCCCCCATACTGTCTCCCTAAGAGAAGCAACATGTCACTATGCTAGAGACATTTGAAATCAATGCTAGGGTCTTTTTTAAATCATATGTTGTACTTGTGCCAAACATCCAGTCTCTGTTCATTTTTAAACAGGAAAAAAATTAAAAGTTGTCTGAAGCAGCCTTGTAGTATTCATTTTGTGTGTGGATTCTAAAGATGACCATGATTTGATTCATTGTAAGGGATAATGGGAGTTGCAGTCCAAGCACACCTGGAGAGACACATACTCCCACTGCTGTTTGATACATTACATACAATTTTTTGGGGGGGGGGGGGAACTGAATTTGGTTCACAATACCAATTTCAAACATTCTCCAGCATCCTACATGTGGATTTGATTCAGAATTGATACTTAGTTCAGATTTACCTTGGACTCAGAATTCAAGATATGCTACATTTCTTTCTCTCCCAGAACTCAGTTTCAGTCGTGTTGCTGTCGCAGTTGCACATGTGACATGGCTTTTCAGCAATTTTTGCATGGTGGCAAAAAACCAAAACAAAACATTCACAAACAAACAAACAAACACCTGCCATTTGCAAAAGGAATACTTAAGAATGTATTGCTAAAGGATGTAATGTGCAAACCAGAATGGGAGTGTGTGATTCTTCAGGAAGTGTTAGACTGTAACAATTGGCCATGCTGGTCAAATCTGGTCTAGAGGGCTCATCTAACTGAGACCATGTCTGTGCAGTCCAAATAATACGTCCTCCCCACATCATCATGGTAATTAGTCCAGGCCACACAGAGTCCAATTCCTAATTCTGTCATGAACAGTCCAGATGACATATAGCCAGTCCAGGACTGCAGCTGTAGTACACCACTCTTTATACAGATTTTTTAAAAGTTTCACTTTTGCTCCAGATCTTCCAGAAGATCTTCCAGAGCAGGGGCCGACAACCCCTGGAGAACAAAATGGCGCCTGTGACATGAGCGGATGCGGTTTCGGCAGAGCACGCAGTGGCGGCGGCAGTGGCAGTGGCGGTAGCATGCGTGGGGGGGGGTCGCACATGCACCGCCATTCCCCCCCCTCAGCCCGCCAGAAGGGACGACTTCGGGGGACCAGCCCCCAGCTCAAAAAGGTTGCCTACCCCTGTTCCAGAGTGACAACAGGTGACTGTTTGAAACACATCCCTCTATACCACCCAGCACCACCACTGGTGGCACAAGTCACTTCTGAAGTCAGAAAGTGGCGTTCAGCCATGTGATCAAATGCTAGACCCCTTGTTTTTGGCCTCACAGGGAGTGACACATGCAGCAGGTGGCATAGCGGAACACATAGGTGAACAGCCACCTGTTGTCACTCCAGAGTGCCCACGTAACAGGGGGCTTCAGGACAGCTTTGGGGCCAAGATACTCTGGGCTGCTTCTGGAGTATTTTGGCCTATGCAGTCACAGCCTATCAGAAGAATGTGTTTGACAGGAGTCTCAGACACCCTAAATACACTAAAGGCATCAGATCACCTTTGATCTTGGAAGCTAAGCAGGGTCAGCCCTGGCTTCGTACTTGGATAGACCACCAATAAATACTGGGTGCTGTAGGCTATGTTTCAGAGGAAGGAACTGGCAAAACCACCTTTGAGTATTCCTTGCCTAAGAAAACCCTATGAAATTAATGGGGGCACCATAAGTCATCAATCAACTTGAAGGCACATATAAACACAATGTACTAAATATGTAAACAACAAACAAACAAGAACTTGAACTATTAACACAGGAGAACAAATATGATTTAGCAGGTATTATCCAAAACTGACAGGATGAGATTCATGATAGGAAAGCAGTGTCTGAAGACTATAACTTAGGAACAGACTAAATAGGAAGAAAGGAAGAATACGTTATCATAGAATCATAGAGTTGAAAGAGACCACAAGGGCTGTCCAATCCAACTGCAGGAATATGCAGTCAAAGCACTCCCAACAGATGGACACTCTGTTTAAAAACCTCCAAAGAGTTTTAAAGGATGTATACATCTCTACATCTCTGTCAGTGTAGTATGGTAAAAATATAATTCACATATTAATACATACCAATTAACATTAATATTCCTATAACTAAATAGTCTCTTCAATTATCAAATAAATATATGCACATTTCTGTGTTTCTAATACACATTATTTTCTCCAATGTTAAAAAACAGTGACAATCTACATTTAGAAAATAAGAAATAACAGATAGGCAAGTGACCCCTCAAATATTTATTAGCTACAATGACAGGTCTCTTGGTAGCTAACAATAAAAGGCTAAAAGCATCACATTTAAAAACAGCATAACATAGCTTAACAAAGAAAAAAAAACCTAATATAGCTAAGCTATTATACAGAATAATATCAACTGACTGCTTCCTTACTTTTAAGAATCATTTACCATTTACGAAAAAGTGGAATAATCTAATCCTCCATTTAAATGCAAATTTTTGTCCTGCTCTTGAGGATTTCCAGAGAATGATAATTCCACCTTATTTAAACACACTGGACATACACTTAGAAGATTTTTTCAAAGTCAGTTATTGGATTATAAATACTTTTGCAAGATCAACCATCTGTGTTTAATGGAGCTTCATATATAGTACAGGCATGTCAGTTCTTTTCCATCTTGGAAGCCAGCCTATTTTGGATTTTTCAAGGTTGTCACAGAACATCCATGAAGTAATTTTTGGCTCGGTTTTAGGATAAGTGGTCGTATGTGTAAGTGCATTTCATTTGGTTCAATGAAATAAATATCTTAAAGCTCATTGCTATTAATAAGCCATTTTCCATAGGTATTCCAAGGAAAAGTAAGAGAGTGATGATGCCAAGTACTTTTTCTTCCACAAGGTCCGAATTCTGTAAATATAACCTAGAAGGTGGTAAAGAATTCAGTTTTTCACAGAACAGAACTTTGTGTCATAACCTCTGGGCCAGGGGTAGGCAACCTTTCCCCTTTAAGGGCCGAGGGACTTCAGCTCCAAGAAGCCTCAGCCATGTTGGCCAATAGTCCCATGTTGGCCAATAGCTCCAGGGATTCTGGAAACTGAAGTCCCTCAGTCCTTAAAGGGGAAAGGTTGCCTACCCCTGCTCTGGGCCATCCAAACTTACTGTTACACGTATTTCCAAAGTGAAGAGTGCACAGAGATACCTGATCTGTTATTTGACACAAACACATCCAAGCTGCCTTAGATTATTGCATTGAGCTTGCTAAGTGGTCTAATGAACTGTGTCTAATGAACTGTTTGCTAAGTGGTCTGCGTATTACCAGTTTAGGAGGAATATGTTTAATGCAAGTCAATAAACCTTCTAGGGGTAATTGTTCCTGTTGTTGTTTGACTTCAAGCTGTTTCTGACTTATGGGGACTCTAAGGTGAAACTATCACAGGGTTTTCTTGGCAAGATTCGTTCAGAGGGGGTTTGCCTTTGCCTTTCTCTGAGGGTGAGAAAGTGACTGACTAGGTTTTGATGGCTAAGCAATTATTCAAAGTCTGGTCTCCAGAGTTGTAGTCCAATGCCCAAATGACTACACCATGCTGGCTGTCTCTAGGGCAGTGTTTCTCCATTATTTTCTGTCACGCCCCCCCTAGGAAAGAAGAAAACATTTCGCGCCCCCCCGCGCGATCACATGGGCGGGTTTGGCCAATCAGGATAGAGCTACTGGGGCTGTGCTGGGACAATCTCCCTCTCTCCAGCCGTAACGGGGCCCCCTTTATGGAGCCTCGCGCCCCCCCTGGGGGGCCCGCCCCACTATTTGAGAACCGCTGCTCTAGGGGTAAGCCCAATATATTTTACTGTATGAGGTGAATGGCACCTTTTATTCCAAATACAGAAAATGAGCTGGTAAGTGAATCTTACTTCAACACCAGCACTTGGACAGCATCCCCCACCACATCTAAGGACCGCAAGCTAGCTTTGGAGCCATATCAGAAGAAAACACAGCTTTATCCTCTAACATGCCACAGTTGCTCCCTATCTCCAAGTATCTGAGGTTGGCAAATCGCTCAACTTAATAGTAGAAATGGCCCTGGTCATTCATCAACTTCTTGTCCATACTGAAGGTTATTCACCTTCTTCCTGGCTCTCTTTGAAAGGTGGGTTAAGAAATATTTACTCACCAATCATTTTGATATTGAGAATCCTCTGTTGCTGGATTAGACAATATTGGTTGCTTTAGCTCAGTACTGTCTACAGCAGGGGACAGCTACTGTAGGAAGCTAGGGAAGGTCATTAGTCCCTCAGAAGACCTCAGAGAACAGCATTGCCACACCTTACCTGCCAGCAGCAAATAGCATGAGGAGCATTTTCTCATGTTTTTACTCCCTTCTAGACCTAAAATGAAACAGGGTAGCCTTCTACAATGAGACAGAAGAACCTTCGGAACTGAATATTTTCCTTCCTATTTATCACAGTCAGAATGAGTTAGCCATTATTTTGCATCATGTAAAGTGATTTGGAAGGAAAAGCATATTGGTTAGGAAGTGGCCAGCTTTATTTGAAGGGGGGGAAATTAGTCTTTTTTTTAACCCTCTTAATTCTTTTCACAAAAGTTTGCATTTCTAACAAGCATATAACAGTGCTGACATGACAGATGTTTCTTTCTCTGTCAAAATAAGGACATGGCCAATGGACAATTTCTTCATCTCCTCCAGCTTGACTTAAGATAAACTGTCAATCCATTAAAAAGAAAGAAAAGATTTAAAACAGCCTTACAAACTTCTGCCTAATAGTGTCTCCTTTTGTTGCCAAGTCTTCAACCCACAGACTGGCTGACAGCCCATTCTCCACCACAGAAGCCACTAACTGGGTTTCAAACTCTTTACATCTTGCGTCAAAGAACAAGTTCTGCAATCATCTGATTTGTCAAGCACCATGGAAATACATTTAGCCTTGTCACATTATCCTTATACTGTAAGAAGATAGGTCTTTCAAAATCACACTTCCATTATGGAAATAGATAGTGAGCAACCACTAGGCAAAGAAGCAGAGACCCATCTGTGAACCAGAACAGAGAGATGACTCCTCAAGGGCTTTTCTCCCAGATCATCAATATTCCACCCATCACTAACTTAGGTAAATGAGGGCAAGGATGTTAAAATATTTGGAGGGCTACTAACTTCTGAGGTCTGGACAAGATAACATTCATTGTACAGGGGTGAGTATAATTCTTCCATTAAATCATCTTGATTGAAATTCACACTTGTATAGAAGGCCACGGTAAATCCTTCCTTCCTTTCAAATCATGGCTCTCACCAGATGAAAGAAATGTTAGAGAATTAACATAGCTATGTGGGAATGTGGAAGAGCATTAAGTTAATGACATAAGCTCTGGAAATAAATAAATCTCCAGCTGCCAGTTCTATTCAGGTTTGGATTATTATCTTCCAGATTCCCATATCTTCTTGACTCTTCTAAAAGCATATCCTTGCTTGGCCTTTCTTGTTTATACTGCACATGGTTTCAAAAGCCACGGACCACTTCCACGAACATGAGCACTGCCAACAACATTTGGTTTGACCAGAGTGCTAATGCCCACTCACTCTTTTTCCACTGGTGGTCAACCATAGTGTCACCACTTCCTCCCACTTGAAAATTAGCAACACAGAAACAACATTGTCACAATTCTGCTCTTGGCGGGGTATATTCAAGGGCAAGTTTCCATATGCAATATGCTTTATTATTACATGATGGTTAAATGATACCCTAGAGCAATTTTAAATATCTGTTTAAGTTAACTTTGCTTCCATATACAGACAAACCCTTTCCCCAGTTAAACCTGGGCAGGAAAATCCTCTACAGAAAGTACATTTCATGCAAATGTACATAAATTGACAAAATAATACTAGTTTCAGTTGCTTCTTTCTACATCATATGGTTTGGGGAACCATCACACTTAAGCCTGCAATGCTATTCTTACCCTAGGCTCCAACTTCAGCTTGTAAAGAGAATGGTCAAAAAGCTCATTTTAACATGGTAAGGATAAGGAGGATCAAGTATGATTGGTAAACAGAACTGGAAACCTTGCACTCATATAATAATTTTTCTTTAAGGAGATTGCTGTAAACAAGTACAGTCAGCCCTCCATGTCCACAATTTTTTAAACCTCGGATCCAACCATCCATAGTTTGAAAATATTCCAAAAAGATCTAAATTACAAAAAGCAAACCTTGATTTTACTATTTTATATAAGGAACAGAAATTTACTATGCCATTATGTTTTATAGGACTTCAGCATCCATTGATTTTGGTATCCACAGGGGGTCCTGGAACCATACCTCAGCAGATACTAAATGCTTACTCTGTTTGTTTATAAAGTAGATTTGGGATCTCCCCCAAATCGTATTTCACCAGTGTTAAGTCAGTCTGCAGGTTATTGTCCAATAGGGCTGATGCTGGGAACTCAAACAAGAATCAATCATCACCTTCATCATTGGTTTCTTGTGGGTTTTTTGGGCTATGTGGCCATGTTCTAGAAGAGTTTATTCCTTACATTTTGCTGTGGCTGGCATCTATCTATCTATCTACCTATCTATCTATACTGTGTGACCCTTGGTTAAGAGGAAGTGATTTACATGTTAATCTGCGTTGGTCTGTGGTTGAATGGCAAGGCCTCAAGGGTGTCTATTTAATTAGTGATCCTGATTTTCTTACCATAACCATCCGAGTACTATATGTATGAGTGTCAGAGTTTTATGTTTATTTTGAAGGAATGGAGTTAAAATTTTATGCAAAGCCTTACTTTCTCAGATTGGTTATTCCTATACGAATTGTTGAAGATGGAAGAGAAAAAGCAACATACAATGATTCAGGGATATTTACAATACGGTTTTCCAACCATATCTCCCGTTCCCCAACACAACTCCAATAGTCACCCCCGCCTCATTCCTGGCCTCAGCTTTAAAACATAGGTTAAACATAGCCAGCTCCCCAAGCTTCTCCTTATAGGGCATACCTTTTACCATTTTGGCCACCCTCCTCTGGACACATTCCAGCTTCTCAACATCTTGTTGAGAAACCCAGAATTAGACACAGTATGCCACGTGAGGTTTGACCAAAGTAGAATAGAATGGTACTATTCACTGGCATCACTTGAGGGGGGGGAGTGTAGCAGCTGCAGACTGCACCATGTGACACCCTAAAAAAGATGAGGTGACATCACTGCTCCTCAAACACCTGCTTCATAGCAGATATGGGCTGTGGCATTTGCCTATGCCTCATTAAAATGCTGAAGAGATGTTGTGATTGGGGTGAAGGAGAAAGGAGAGGCCCCAGGGCTGGTTTTTTTTAAATTAAATTTTATTTTTTTAAAAAATATATATTTTAATTTTTTTAAAGTTTTTGTTAAAAACATCACCCTTTACCAAATTTTCACTTCAACCACATGAAACTATGTATATGTAAATGCACTGAGGCATTTATGCATAAGATATTGTAATTTAAAGGTATACTTTTAATTTTGTTATTTGCTTATGTCACAACTATTAAAAATGATGTTCAGTCATTTGCAGGAATTACAATTGATGAGTAAGATTAGTACAAAGAAAATGACTAAAGATTCTGCATGGTGTGGGATAGGAGGAGGTTAATAGTGAGGTGACACCAACCCTAGCAATGGTGCCACTGGTATTATTACTTCCCTTGATCTACACACTATATTCCTCTTGATGCAGCCTAGAATCATTTTAGCTTTTTAAGCTCCAGAATCATACTTGACCTTGGGCAAGTCACATTCTCTCAGCCTAAAAAAATGGGAATGGAAATCTCCTTTAAACAATTCTTGCTAAGAAAATCCTATGACAAGATCATCATATATTGAAGTCAACATGAAGGCATATAACAAGAACAACATACCTCATCTGAAACGGCTCAAGACTATTCACTCCAGCGGATAACTCACTAAGCAGTAGCACCCCAATTTTTTCCCTGAACTGAGCCTCTATTTATTTAACTTCATCCAGCCCATCCCCATGCCCAAGCACATTGTAAAAACACTGGCAGGAATTTTAATTTATCCATCTACAGAAACATGGCAGGGATCCAAAGGAGCATCCAAGTGGTTTCATGTGTCCAAGGAGAACCTTGGCTAGTGATTTTTTTTAAAGCATGTCACATCACTTTTGAACCTTAGGATTGGAAAACAGCTTGTGATAGACTATGTAAGTCCACTGTTGAAAGCTAAAAGAGAAGTGGCAACCATCCCAGTGGGCATGACTAAGCAGCCACCCACTCATACTGATGAAGTTATAATGAAATGTTGTTTGTAACACTCCCCATCCCGCCCAACAAATTGGATCTAGACCCAGCTAAAAACATGAGAGGACAAAGCAGAGTTTAAAGTGATCACTTTACTTTTTATACCATACAATGAAATCCTAATTAAAGGCAGCCACACCATCTCCTTTAGATACTGAAATTGTAGTCATTAATGAACCTAATGTGTGCCTGTCCAAGGCTCTTAACAGTACTGATTACATACAGATGCCAGTTTGCCAAGAGCAAATTTTGCAACCACCTGTTTCCAATTTCAGGCCTGGCAGTCATGTACTTCCAGAGCTCACTGACATAATGTGTATGTTTATGTGCCATCTGTTTAGTGTAACTTCCATGTTCAATCAAGAACTCACAATCCACATTCACAGAAACATAAAGGAGCACAATAGATTTGACACAGAGACAATATCCAGTTGTACACCAGACAAATTCCAGGCATAATTTCTACACCAGCAGGGTTTGTGCAAGACTACCAATTTAGATCAGGTCAGAAATGGGATTCAAAGACAATCTTCATTCAAGCCTACCAGACAGCAGGTGAGTTAGGCAAGGGTGATTGAAATGTACAGTCCAAACAAATCTGGGTTTCACATCAGCAGAGTCCCAACCAAAAAGGAATGGCAAACCAAAGTAGGGACAGGTATAAAGAGGGCCCATACCAGCCGCAGTCAAAGAGGCCAGAAAATAACTAGAGCCAATAATCCAACAACTTCTGCCTAGAACTCAAGCTTATGAAGCTGAGTTCCATGAGGTACCACCAAGGCTTCAGCTATGAGTACTTTGCTCAGAGATTTGCCTGGGAAAAAAGACTTCTAGTCTTGAGGAGTCATCCTCTGCAGACAGGAACTTCATCAGATAGCCATCCACTTTGTCTGTGCTTTTATATGCCAACAATTTATCAGGCTAAGAAAGGACTCTTTCTTGTTCTCTTTATCTGGGGTAGAGCTTCCCCCTTCTTGGAATGTACAACTAAATGTCTTGCCCTGAGGAATCTATGGTCCATAGGAGTGACCAGTTCTTTGGTAGCTACTGCCTCACAGAGCTTAGAACTATGCTTGCTAAATGGTTCTTCTAGCAAGGGCATGATAAGTATGGTAAAACCAACAACAACTGGAACAACTCTTCCTATATACTCTTTTCAAGAAGAGGATAATGCATGAAATACGCAAACTTTTAGTACATATGTTCAGTGATATACTTTGCATCATACGGTCTACCCTCCATATCCACAGATTCTGAATCCAGGGATTCAACCAACAACAGCTTGAAAATATTTTGGGTAAAAACCAAAACAAAAAGCAAATCTTGCTTTTTGCCATTTTATAAATAGGACACCATTGTATACACTGAGACTTCAGCATCCACAGGGGTTACTGGAACCTACTCTTAGCTGATACGGAGGACAAAATTACCAATTCCTAAAAAATAATTAAACAAATAAAAAGCCATCAAAATTCAAGTCTAAGTGTCTTCTCACCTGGTTTAATTCTCTTCCAGAGCTTAGAAACTCAAAATTTTGAACTACAACCTGCAGGACTCCGCAGCTAGGTTAATTAGAAGATTCTAAAAAATATACAGTATATATTTTAGCTTCCAAGCTCTATTTGCCAAAGACAAACAACTAACCAGACCCAATCTAAACACTCTCCCCATATTCTTTGCTCTATGTGATGAAAGAGAAGTTGGCTATTTGGCTTCATCCCTAGTGTCCAAAGTGCATGTCTGAAAAGTCTTCTCTGGCCTGAAAAAGAAAGGCAAAATAGAGCAGCTTCTGGCCGCTTCAGGGGCATGACATTTAGCAGCTGGAAGCCACTCTGAGGCCGTGTAAGGCGGCCAGAAGCTGCTGGCAAAAAGAGCAGCAAAAATCTGCTCCTTGCTGGAGGCTTGTTGGGACTGTGGTGGTGGACCACTTTAAGAGTGGGCTGTGCAATCGTCACATTCCTGGTCCAATCATGGCCCGATCTCAGCCCAACCATGGGCGGAGTAGCCTCTGGCAGCTCCATCATGCCTGTCTGCTTCACCCTTTTGTCTCAGTATCTAGACATGCATAAGTGCTTCATGCCACCAAAATCCACACGTGCAGTTGGGAGTTCTGAAGAAATCCTGGGGATAGAACTGGCACAATTTGCAATCTTGGGGGAGGGGCAGGAGGCATGGAATCAATTCCTTTCCACAGTGCTGATTAATATTTCTAACTACCAACTCTGCTGAAAGCTATGGACTGGACAATTTCCATATTTAATAAAAAAAGCTTTTTGGTATGGAAAAATCTGTACTGGTATTTATGAGCTAAATTCCTTTGGGACTCTTATCAAAAATACATCCAATAATTCTTCATGTTGACTGGACAAATTTATATAAATGTTCACTCACCATTCTAGCCTACTCTAGTTGGGAGTACCAATAGAATTCAGAATGATATCTTTAAAATAATCACATCTTTCAAGCAAGGGTAGTCAAATATGATCTAACCCAAACGTTTCTGGATTGCAACTCCAATAACCCCTCACATTGGTGATCCTAATTAGAACCACTGGAAGCAGCAGCTGAAAACCATTTGGAAGGGTACTGTTGCCCATCCAACCTTAAAACAAACAGAGTATACTGGTGATGATACAATGGATGTTTAATATTCTCTATCCCAGCCTGCCAAAGCAAGCGTGTAGTTAAACTGTGTTTTGCCCACAGAGTACTGCAGTACTTGAAAACAAAATTTCATAAGTTTGTTCCCATGTCAAATGCATCACTGCACTTATTTGAGCCCCAAGAATGTTTCTTAATTTTGAAACTAATTCTGACTCTGTCAATCAACAACATTATTACACAACATCTATCAAACACAGCAGTCAACTGTAAGAAAATGATAATTAGATTATCAAGCAAATAGGGTCTATCCCTTGAGGACATACTATATATTAAAATGGCACACCTTTAGTCTATAATTACGTTGCACTGATGGGAACAGACTTACCATTAGATACTATTAAACTAAAATAAAATTTCATGGACTATGGCACATATTAAATTGGTTACTTACTTAACCTGAGGCATGTGTTTTAATGTATTACCTTTAATGAGTTGTAAATAGGTGCTTAGATATTTGACTGAAAACCTATAGAATAAATTAAGTGCTTACTATCAGTAGTACAGAATGCAGATGAAAATAATACCCAACATAACACCTGAGTAGATACTTTCCACAGTTACAGCATTTTATATAGTAGAATACTATTCTATTCTATTCCCTTTTGCCGCCTCGGAAAGAAGTGCCAAAATGCTGGTCCTTTCAGAGGCGGCAAATAGGCTCCCCGAAGATCTGCTACGCGGCTCTTCTGCACCACTTCCAGCACAGTGCGTCAGGACACTGCGCCAGAAGGACATCTTGATGGTGCACACCATGCGCAATGGTGCGCGCTGTCATGCCGTTCTCAGCGTGGGGTTGGGGCACCCGGCATGTGGCTGCCCCTCCCCTTCCCTGCCTCCAAGATGGCACAAAATTTGTTTTAAGTTTCTAAAATGATTTTAAATCTATAAAAAATACTAATTTCGGATTTTTTAAAATTTTGCTGCAAATTTCAGTTTTATGTTGAAAAAAATATCTCCGCCTATTTCTTTTAAAATTTCCAGAAACTTTGTATATATATTTGAGTATAACTCCCAATTATCCGAATGCAAAAAGTTGTGCTATGAGTGTAAAGAATGGAAAACACTTGTGAAATTTGAATTTGTGTGTAAATGTACAAAACATAGAAAAGTCAGGCACTGCAAACCTGTAAATGAACCAGATTAAATTTATACTGTGAAATCCATACTTTTCAGAATCTTGCAATCTGGTTCACAATTTAAAAATCCAAAAAAGGGGAGGGGGAAATGTTAATGCAAGCACAAATATTCATAGATGAAGTAAAGTTGCACACAAAAATCAGAGCATAACACTGTAAAATATATCAATAAAAAGGTCTATACTCACTGAAATTTTTTAAAAAAACCCACACCATTGTTCTTTTTACACTAACTTATCTGTGTTTTAGTGAAGCTGATATAAGCAGAGACCAAAACAAACTTTAAGTTGTAAAAAATGAAGAAAAAAAATCAGCAAAACCAGAATTCATATACTGACTCAATGCGCCTAACCCCTGCTTGGTCACTCCTTCATCAAAGAGGTGTCAAAACATCAGCACCCCATTTGCAAAATGGCTAGCAGGCAATGCCCCCCACAGACTCAGGCCTTTTGTAGGCACAGGAAGCTGGATTCATATAGAGGCCGCATGTGGCAGAGCCTGAAAAAAGAGGTCTAGGGTCTCCTTCTAGCCTGGCAGACAAGCATCTCTTGAAGGTATAGTTTCAGCATGAATCCCCCAGGACAATCAAGTGGCTCCAAGGAAGGACTCCCAGGAATATAAGTTTCTTTGAGAGTTAGTGGTATCCTCAAGTGAAGGGCCCCCTTCCCATGGAGACTTGATACTGAAAACAGTTTCTATGCCTATTCTTGGATTTCTTTTCTCTTGTTATGACTGATATACCAATGCCTGATTCTTATCTGCCTTAGCTCCTAGACTTTCCTTTGTTGTTGCTGCTGTTGTTGTGTGCCTTTAAGTCATTTTCCCTACATATGGCGACTCTAAGGTCAACCTACCATGGGTTTTTCTTGGCAAGTTGGTTGCGATTTGAACTTGATAGGTTTTGACTCTGGGACTGCAATCTGACTCTGCTTCTGGATCACCTTTGCCAGTCTTGCTTCCAGGGCTGTGTTCATCTAATCTCTCCTCTACTTTTGGACCTTGCTTTTGTATACCTGTCTGAATAATTTACCCGCTGTTCAGACACTACTGACCTAGATTCTCTGACTATCATGCTGATGCTTCCAGAATCCCCCCCTGTCTTGCCCCTGCATGGAACAGGAAGCATGACTAGTTTTTACTATCTGTTTCCTTCATTGATTTTAGATATTTATTTATTTATTTAGATTATTTCTATTCTATCTTTGATGGAACAGTCCTCAAAGCAGATTACATCAGTCTGCAAGAGCAGTCAAACAAATGAGCCATGGCAATTGTCTTCCCTTTCCATGAAGATCTTCCTGGGAGGCACAACATGCAACATCCCATTCACCCTAAATCCTCTAGCCAATGGAAAGAGTTAAAACACAAGTTGAGCACCCCTAATCTGGAAATCTGAAATACAAAACCCTCCAAACCCGAAACTTTTTGCCACAAGCTTCCCACTTCTGTCTTTGAGATGGTGGCTGCACCACTCCTGCTTGTTCACCTCCCAGATCCTCAGTCTCTCTCCAGCCCCACTTTTCATACACAATATAAGCAGTGAATGAATGAGACGTGCGGCTGGAGAGAGACACAAGGGTCTGTGAAATCACTGGAGGCATGGATTTGTGCCAAGCACTACACTTGGATTCCCACCATTTCACAGAACCTCAGTTGCTGTTCAGCCACATCCTTTTCCAGCTCCACATCTCTTGCATCTCTCTTCAGCCTCACAAATACATTATATAATATGCTACTTGTTTTATGTATTCAGCATTATGTATATGCAAATACAGGTATTTCAAAATCTTAAAAAATCCAAAATAGAGAACACTTCTGGTCCCAAGCATTTCAGACAAGGGATTCTCAAAAAGTACGGTACTGATTGCCCTTTGCAGACTGCTAGAAATAATGCAACTTGAGTCCACTTTAACTGCCCTGACTCAGTGCTAGGGAATCATGGGAACTGTAGTTTATTGTGGCAGCAGAGCTCTCTGACAGAGAAGGCTCAATGTCTCAGAAAAAAACTACAATTCCCATGATTCCCTATCACTAAGCCAGGACAGTTAAAGTGGACTCAAGTTGCATTATTTCTGGCAGTCTGTAAAGGCCCAGTTTCTTGAACATTTTAGCATCATTTTTCTCTCTGAAACGAAACATCTGAGACAGAGAGCTGAGCAAAGATTAAATGTTTCTGATAAGGAACAATCAGAAGATTATGAAACCAGCATTGAATCTGAAATGGAAGTATATATAGCATTGCTGAAAATGAAGAGACTGAAACAGTAATGTAGAAAAACAGAAGTCTGCAGATCACAAAGCCCAGTATTATAGCAAAATTATGATTATCATTTCAGAGCAGGGATATCAAACAATACAAATCATAAGATAAAGGTAAAGGTGGTTCTTTGACATGTCAACTGTAGGGGGCGGTGCTCGTCTCCATTTCTAAGCCGAAGAGCCAGCATTGTCCGAGGACTTCTCCAGTGGTCATGTGGCCAGCATGGCTGCACCAAACACTGTTACCTTCCCACTGAGAAGTGGTACCTATCTATCTACTTGCATTTCCATGCTTTCAAACTGCTAGGTTGGCAGAAGCTGGGACTAGTGACAGGAGCTCACCCCATCATGCAGCACTCAAGTCATAAGACAAATTATAATTATATGAAAAAGTATCTAAAGGGACTTGGAGGGATGGGAGCAATTACTTGCTTACTGTGAAAATTGTACTACCCTTTACTAAGAACTGAGTGGTAGCAAACAGAGTACAGTGAATTTTTAAAATGTCATATATCATTATTAGCACTCTGAAAAGTATTCTGAGGACATCTTTGTAAAACATTATGACAATGGTCTGAAAAAGGTCTGTCAAAGACTCCACAGAAATGAATCCTTATGCGTAATACTTTACTGCTTTGATTATTCGTGTGGAAGATGGAGTTAACTGGAATAAAACAGAATATTTGCAAACTAGAGAATAATGCATAACACTATTTCCACTTATAAATGTTGAAAATAGAGTGTTTTAAACTGCCACCTTGAGCACCGCTCACTTTTATTTTGAGCAACTGGAGAAGGCAAAATCTGAAATTTTTGCTAGTATTTTTTATAAAGTTCTGTTTGTTAATCACTCCAATAAATATGTCACTAATATACAAATTAATATACAAATGATGGAAACCATTGATTTTCCATGAGGAAATCAAATGTTTTATTCAAAATGCTGCTTGACAGGGCCTCAGTTAGTATCTATGTGAATTGTTTGCAAAATCATTCACCTGGATTGGTCATATTCTCTCTGTATTAAGGGCAGAAGTACTCTATATTTTGGACATTAATTTATTTCATTTTGTTCTCGCGTGCAAGAACAAAAGATGACAAGAAGTTTTTGCCCTGCCAGATGTGGTCAGAAGAGTTTTTGTATATTTTAACTTTAAACATTTAAGTTGTACAAGAACTGTTGACTGCAAAAACGGTATTTTGTGCCAAATACTTGCACAAGCCCGTGAAAACAAAAAAGTGCTACTCTATTTGTTCTTGCCTGGGAGTGAGATTGATTGATAGGTGTGTGTGGTTTTTTTGTTTGTTTTTTTGTTTGTTTGTTTTTTGACTGAGCAACCCTTTTTCATCAAAGATAAGATTTATGAATATTCTTTACATCCCTACTTCAAATGTTGTTGGACTGCAATGCCATGGTGAGGGATTTTGGGGATTGCAGTCTGACAGCATCTGGAGGGACATAATACAATATAGAAGAGAAGAAGAAATAATCAACAAATTTTATGTGCTCCAGAAAACATCATTACACACATATAACAAAATTCTGGAATTTGTCATGTTATTTTTTTTTATCCTGAAGATCAACAGCTGTTTACTGGTTCAATGCAGACATTAAAGGATTAGCTTAGTCAGTGTTTCCTGTAAAGCCCACAGCCATCCTGACATTTCTTATAGCCTTTGGCATTCCTGTTCTTCCCAGAAAACTAGCTGTCCAAAATATGAATGGTGTTGCTTTCAATGAAAAAACAAAAGGTCATATTCTCTAATTTTCAAATCTAGTATGCTACAACTAACATAAACAACTTTTTGAAAGGAAATCTCTACTTGCCACCCACAAATGTGATTTGGAGCAAGAACACTAATAAAATGACTTTTTGAAGACTAAACTTTTGACTATAACTGAAAAGTGGGGGAAGGAGGGAGAACTGGAAAGAAAAAAATCTTTCCACTTGACTTCTTTGCTGGCAAACCAAAAGCCTGAATTTATGTCAAATAAACTATCCTCTATGGGAAGACATCTGGCAGGAACCAAACTTTCAAAGACTTCAAAAGACTATGGAAACCATTCTTAACAGTTAACAAATCTTGAATGGAAGTCTGAGAATGTGAACTTATATGCCCTGATAGGACTTTTGAACTGATTCCACAAAGACACTGAGATATACAGGAGCAAGGCCAAAGAAGCACTAGGATAACCACAATTCTTCTGTCCTAGATCTTACCTTAGCTACAATGGTGCAATTTTTAAAACACAGCAACAGACTCATATCATTCTCAAGGAGTTTAGTGGAGGAGAGGATTAAAATCTATAAAATACTGGTTAGCCACAAATAGATATTTGCCTGTCACAATCCTTCTTTACATTTGTTTTGCCAAAAATTGTACCTACCACTGCTGAATTTGCTCCAGTAGCAAAACAAAACAAAACTCTCACAAACTGGCATTTATTTATTTATTTATTTATTTATTTATTTTTGCTTTAAAATAAGATGTATACCTTATAATGCCACAGGCATTATTTACAAGTGGAACTGGATTTCAGGGTGCTTCTGTGAAGGTAATTCCACTTGTGAACAAGCTACTTAGTGAATATATGCCTTGTTTTAAAGAGCAAATGGTGGCAACAACAAAGTGGCAATTTTTTTTGGCTGCCACAAGAGTTGGGAGATGAACATCTCTGTAACTGCAAAAAAAAAAAAAAAAAAAGGTTCTAACCTGTGTGACATTATATGCAATATATGAGCCAGAACAGACTGCAATATAACAGCCAGCTTCTGGGTGGCTTAGGGGTGTGGTGTTTAGACGCCACATGCCTCCAAGATGTCTTGAAGACACCCGGCTGCCCAGACATGGCCGGCTTCATGATGCTCCAGTGATGCAGATTTACATACTGAATGCTGCTGGAGCGTCCTGAAGCTGCCATGGGTCCACAGCAGAAGAGGAATTGGTGGCTTTTTGCCTCCCAAAAAAGGAGCAAATCTTTGCCGCTCCTTTTTTGGGTGGCTTCAAGACGGATTGGGGGCATGGCATGTGGTTCCCATGGTCCCAATTCGTCTTTGGAAGGGGTGGCTTCAGGACGCTCCTTCCACCCGTATGTTTCACCCCTATGTTCACTCTGGACCTTCTAGTGTCATATGTAAGAATGCGAGATCCTTATACACTGGCACTCTCCTAACTAACCAACCAAATGTTCTCCTTGAAGACCAAAGTCAGGGCATGAAGGCAATACTTCCTAGAGTCACTCCCCTGAAAAGCAACATTTTGTTTCTAAATACAAAATCTAAATATAGCACCTGTAACAAAAAGCTTCCATGGTGAACCTGGAGCAGGGATGAAATACAAGAATGGACCAACTCAGCTGCTTCTCCTTCCCTTTATTCTCCTCTCTTGATACACCATAGTTTTGGCTAGCACATAACAGTATATAAATACTGCCATTATCTATTTCATGGAGGATGAAAGGAAGGAACTTCCTCTATTAAAAATAATCATAATCATTAATTAGCAGTACCTGCTATTATATTATTTCCAACTAAATTTTCTCTCCATAAAAGTCTGTGGTATCAGCCTAGCCTGTCATAATGTCTCCCATTTCATTCTGTACCTGATAGTTTGAGTCAAGCGTTGAAGACTAATTTACTGAGAGCTTCAGAAATCAAAGGGAGGGGGGAAAGTATCACTCTTCACTTTCTTTACAGTGCTAAATGAAATCTGAATACAACTGGCAAGGCTTTGATGAACATCACTTTATACCAACACATTGGTTGTCACATTTCAAAGAAGGGGGGGGGGGGAGAGGAGAGAAGATAATGGCCTCAGTTCCTTTTATTTTACATCAAAAAACAAAAGACTAAAAAAAAATGTTCTCCATGATCTGGACATGAATTTCTTTAACAAAAACAATAGTAATTTGGGAGCTTCTTGTAGAAAGCAACAGCGACCAGAACTGAAAGCCAAAGAAAATCACTCTACGCAGAAGTTTTAAGAAGAATATATGTCACAATGTTTGTTCAATAGTATGGCATGATCTATAGCAGGTGTGGGCAGAAAGCAGATCTGAGCCTACTGGGAGAGTTTCAATAAACTGAGGATATCTGACTCTCAATTGTTTTAATAATGGCAGCAATAAATTATCTCCCCTCCTGTCCTAAATCACAATGATGTAAGGAAGACTTATTGGGTAATCCAATATGGATGTTTGTGGAGTTTCTCTTAGTTCTGGTGTGCAAAACAAGTCTGGAACTCAGAATTTTGTAATGTATCCTGAGCACTACACTTCAACTGATGGGCCTCAGTGTTTTAATTAAAAAACAGCAATGTAAATCCTGCAAGCCACCAGTATTAATCAACCCACCCCCTTTCTAAAAGGCCATATGCAGATAGGAAAGAAAACACAAATATAAACACCATATTACTGTCAACACATTGGTGCTTACTGTCAAAGGCTCTAACCATTGCCCTGTCTTTTCTAACTGCTCATATTCTTAACAGGTGGGGCAAAATAAAACCGCTCATTTTAAATATTTTGCTCAGCAGTCACACACTGCTGGGAATCCCTACAACAGGGGTAGGCAACCTTTCCCCTTTAAGGGCTGAGGGACTTCAGCTCCCAGAATCCCAGCAGCTATTGGCCAACATGGGACTATTGGCCAACCTGGCTGAGACTTCTGGGAGCTGAAGTCCCTCGGCCCTTAAAGGGGAAAGGTTGCCTACCCCTGCCCTACAACCTTGGATGAGAATGGAACATTATATACATCAGGGCATTTCTTTGCAACTACAAAATTGCATGGCAAAAGTTCCTCTAAAGTGAAATCATTTCAAAAGAACTATAAATTAAAAAAAAAAAAAAAGGACACAGGAAGATACCTCTTAGATCAAACCAAAGACACATGCAGCCCCCGCATCCTGTTTTCCCACACAGGCCAACCAAATTCCCACACAGGCCAACCAAAACCAACCAACTATGAGAAACCAACAAGGGCATAATACCAAACAAATAAAATAATTTTAAAAATCCAAAATCCATGAAATAATGATACCTTTATTGGACCAACTCAGATGCAAAAATATGCCACACAATTTTTCACAGCTTCACCAGCTTCCTCTTCAGGCAAAGATGTTAAATACACAAGAAGAAAAGTGATGGGGTCAAGCAGACCAGCAGCTTGGAGTGGCCTCTAGCCATTCCAGCCCCAATTGATCCCTGTTTGGCACTGGACTGCAGAGACCAGATGATCACTTACTTTCTAAGTCAGGGGTAAGCAACCTTTCCCCTTTAAGGGCCGAGGGACTTCAGCTCCCAGAATCCCAGGAGCTATTGGCCAACATGGGACTATTGGCCAACATGGCTGAGGCTTCTGGGAGCTGAAGTCCCTCAGCCCTTAAAGGGGACAGGTTGCCTACCCCTGTTCTAAGTGATCGTCATGATTTGAGAGCAATCTACAAAGTGATGAGGACAGCTTGATGGAAGGGTAGTAACTACTGTATACTGAAGTTATCAGCTTGTCCCAATTATCTCACATTTCTCTACAGAAAACCATTAACATTTTCCAGTGTCAAAAATCTGTCTGCCTTCAGAACTAACTTTACATCTTTATTGTTTAGCAAGTTCCACAATTTCAGTATGTTTGGGGAAGAAACATTTCTTTTTGTCTGTCCTGAATCTCCTATTGGATGATTCCAAGTCCTAGTATTGTTGAAGAGAGAGAAAAAAAATCTTCACTATGTCTACACCATATATCATTTTATAAACATGTGTGTTACATCCACTCCTGTCCTTTTATTCCTAAAGTTAAAAGCAGGGATTCCACTCCAGCTTTTTGATCATATTGAGTCTCTTTTCCTTCCTGTATTCCCAGGAATATATCTCCCCTACTTCCCTTACTTCCAGGAATACACCTTTTTTCAACTGTAGTGATCAGAACTATAATGTTCCAAATGTCTTGTATGTACCATAGATTTGCAGAAAGGCGTTTACATTATCGGTAGTTTTATTTTCAATCCTGATTATTCCAGAGATAGAATTTGCCTTTTTGCACAGCAGCCACACAGAGTCAACATCTTCATCATCCAGCCATGTCCACAGTCAGTCCTATCAGTCAGTGTAAAAACAAAATGCAGGAGGAAATACATCATATTAAACTGAATTATCCTGAAATCCATTTGCCATTTTCTTGCCCATTCCCCCAGTTTGAGACACTTTTAAGTCTTCACAGTCTTTTTTTTAATTCCCTGAGTAATTCAAAATGACCAGCAAACTTGACCATTGCACTGCTCACCTCCAAGGACTTTATCACACAGCGAAAAAAAGATAGGAGCACAGCGCTATGCTCCCATCAATATTGTACAATAAGGTGGAGATTTTCACATGATGTCACGTGACGTCATCATTACTGCGCGATTATCCTCTGAACAAAGTGGCAAAATTGTGCCGCTTTTTATTAACGGGGAAATCCCATTAATAAAAAACGGCATGATTTTGCCGCTTTACTGACGGAATAATTGCACGATAATGGCAACGTGTGAAAATCTTCACGTTATTGCATGATATTGACAGGGACATTATTGATGGGAGCATAGCACTACACTCCTCTCTTCTTTTTCCTTGTGTAATATAGTCCTAAGTCTAGAACACTGATGATTTCCAGCTCTGATAATACAAAACTGTTTTCTTCCTTCAAAAAGACCATGAGTTTTGTACTGTATCGCGACAGATCTCAGTCTTCAAAGGTATTGATTCCTTTTGTAATCTCCAAAAAAAGGACCAAATTGTGCTGCCTTTGTTTTATTATATTTTCTGTTTTAGAAGGCTGTGAGGGGGAGACATTAGACTAGAGTGTAATCTGATGAACTTAATTTGATAGCCTGCATACTCTTTTACTCCCATAATATCTCAGTGCAGCATGTAGGTAACATCCATTGAGATAATCATTTTTCCCCACCCTTCTCCAGTCTGCTTTTTAAATACATATCTGCCTAATGAATAACCCAGGTTCTCAAAAGGTTGCTTAAGAGGTTTTTCACCCTTTTTGGTTGACCTAATAAAGGCATAAGCCAGCGTGGTGTAGTGGTTTGAGTGTTGGACTAGAACTCTAAAGACAAGGCTTCGATTCACAGCTCAGCCATTAGACCACTAGGTGACCTTGGGCAAGTCACATTCTCTCAGCCTCAGGGGAAAGCAATGGCAAACCTCCTCTGAACAAATCTTGCCAAGGAAAACCCATTATATTTTCACTTTAGGGTCATCATAAGTTGGAAATGATTTGAAGGCAAATAACATCAATAATAAAGGTATTAGAAGCTACACAGGGTCGCCTCTGCTTAGTACTCGGATGGAAGACCACCAACAAATGCCAGGTGCTGTAAGCTATATTTCAAAGGAAGGAACTGGCAAAACCACCTGTATTCCTTGGCTAACAAAACCCTGTGAAATCAATGGTGTCATTGTAAGTTGACAGGCGAGTTGAAGACACACACACACATTAAAGATATTATCCCGATATGAATTTAGGACTTCATCTTACAGTCAACACAGCTACCCCTGGGTTAGCAAAGTAAAGAAAAAAGCTTTCTAAATTTGTCTAGATGCCACTAAACCATTTATTTACAATGTAAACTAGATATTTTCTCCTCCTTACCAAATTTATTATTGAACTGACCTTTGGCTTGCCTCTTCAGAACTGCCATCTGAAGATGGAATGTGGCTGGGCAGTTTTGAAGACCAGAAAATGGGATTGAGTTGATAGCAAGTGGAAGGGCCAAAATGTTTTGTTCCAACAAACTTGATAACACAAACATAGAGAGACCTCAACATGGGTGATAAAATAGTCTGTTTTCTTTTAAAAAAAAATACCACAGTTATCTTTATTACTGGCTTCTCTTTCAAATGAACAAGCTGTCAAAAAATAATAATTCTGATAAAACTAAATTGATCTGACTCTCAGGCAGCTGGAATCCAGCCAGCAAAGAAATTATGACCAAGTGAGCAAAAGAGAAATAGGAAATAGGAAAAGGTTAGGAAATTATGACCAAGTGAGCAAAAGAGAAATAGGAAATAGGGAAACTGCATGCAAAGCACAGAAGACCTGAGCTCTGATGGAACTTGAGCACTGAACTAATTCTAGAGAGGAAAAACAGGGCTGCAAATTCATGAATGTACTTTAACAACATAACAAGCTAAAGAGGCTTCTTAACGATATTGTGCTTTCATATATTATCTTTCTAAAATGTATCCATATGCACACACCCCACATATCATATATATAAAGTTAAATGATGCCATTGTCTCACTAGTTTGGGCTTCTCCCATGTGGCCTGGGGTTACTCACATTATCAAAGCTGTGTGGCAAGAACCAGGCCTGCAATAGAACCAAAACAAAATATAATATGAACCAGGTTTTCAAGTTAGCAAACCCTCTTAACATTTCACAGGACACATGTGGTCAAGCAACATCAAAGTGTGGCCAAGTTATTAACTATGAAGAACATACAAGCCACAACAGAATCAGTAGTTTGATTTTGCCTGAGCCTATTGGGAATGGGAAAATGCTACCCCTACTCTCCTGAGCTGAGTGCAAACTACAGTGGGCCCTTGGTATCCAGGACCCTGCATGGATACCAAAATCCCGAGATGCTCATGATATACAGTGACACAGTAAAATGGTTCCCCTTGCATAAAGTGGCAAAATCAAGGTTTTTATGCTGTTTGAAAATTTAGGAATATTTTCAAGCCATGGATGGTTGAGTCTGTGGAAGCAGAATGTATTGAAAAAGTGGGCTAACTGTATTTTTGTATTCTTAACTGAAGTACAATGAGGACAGATGGGGAAAGTGGGAGGAGGAGGAGGAAACTGGGATGCTCCAAAAGCAGCTGAAAGTGGGATGGCAGATGATTAATCAGCACTGCTCCTGCCAATTCAGGACAGCTGGAAGGCATGAGCTAACAAGAAAGAGCTGGACAATGTCATTTTTCCTAATATCCTCAAAAGAAAACAATCATCTCAGTGTCTTTCCATTTCTTCTTTTGACATAGTTTCATCTTTTCATGTCTTGGTAAAACAGGGCAGCAATTTCTCTTTGACTTTGCTAGTTAGTGTCAGAACTTCAGATGGAAATTCACTCCCTCTACATCACCCAAAACAATTTGAAGAGAATCTTCCCTGTGTATGTGCCTAGCTTTACTATATATTTTATTATGTACTTATACTTTGTAGGGAAGTACCACTGTAAGCATTCTGCTGTCAACTATGCTTAACAAAGCAGGCGGGAAAACAAGTCTGCTTTTACCCATTTGGAATAAGCTCTAGGCTAATGAGCAAGAGAAACAGCAGGACAACAGAAACATTTTTATTGTGAGCACTGGGAAAACAAACCATTAATTCTCATTTATGCCCAAGTTAGACAAATTCCTCTGACTAGGCTAAAGCATTTAACTGTGTGTCTATGTGGTTAAAGACATTTTCCCTTTTGTGTAAAAAAAAAAAAAAAAAGGTAGATAGAAGTTAGATTTTTTTTAAAATCTGCTTTTCTACAAAAGGGTCAGGCAAGACAAATATATAAAAGGGTCAGGCAAGACAAATATATTTAGCATCTTAAAATGATTTAAAGTACATTAATAGGAATTGAATGCTTTCTTATATTTAACAATAAATGTATTCTTATTCTCATATCCCGTCTTTCTGCCATGACAATCAAAGCGGCTTCCATAGAATGTACCACAACCTCACCAATCTAAAGATGAAATTCAGTGCAAAATACTATAAAACTGAATTTCCACTCATTCTTTGCAGCTGCATTATTGCGCAAGATCTGTTTGTAAAATTCAGTCTTCTAGAAATAAAAAGAACAGGCTGCTTACCTGTAACTGTGGTTTTCCAAGTGGTCATCTGTGCCCTCACACAATAGGGTTTTCCGCCTGTGCAGAGACTCCATTTGGAAGATCTAAAGCTGAGCAGATTGGTGGGCAGCCCTGCCCAATCCCATGTACTGAGTATGCCCAACCCTGCCAATCTAGCTCCACTTTCAATTCAAGTCTGCTGCAAAAGTACAGGGACCTGACAGAGGGGAGGTAGGGCGGGTTTGTGTGAGGGCACAGATGACCACTCAGAGAACCACAACTGCAGGTAAGCAACCTGTTTTTCTTTGTTGTGGTCTCTGTGCCTCACCCAATAGGATGACTAAAAAGCTTACCTGAGGAAGGTGGGAAGATCACTGCAAAACAAAAGACAGAACAGCACAACCAAAAATGGCATCACAGCGAGATCTGGAATCAAGTGGAAGGCTGGGACCACATAGCAGCCTTGCAGACATTAGGCGAAGGGACACCTCTGAGAAAGGCAGCAGATGAGGAGACAGCCCTGACTGGGTGTGGGAGGACACCAACAGGTGGAGAGCATTTAGCCAGTTCATTAGCCAATAGAATAGTTTGTGCAATCCATTTTGCAAATCTTTGTGAAGAAACAGGGTAGCTCTTCTGTGGTCCACCATAACAAATAAATAACTTGCTGGTCAACATGAGCTCAGCAGAACGTTGAACATAGAAAGCCAAAGCAAGGTGAGTGTGCATAGTCTTTTCCAGGAGAGTGGATGGGGGAATGATGTCCTGAGAAAGCTGGAAAAAGGACACCACCTTGGGAAGGAATGAGATATCAGACCTATCCATAGCCTTATCCCTGTGGAAAATAAGATAGGGCTCATTTGAGCACAAGGCAGTTAGTTCAGAGGACCTCCTGGCTGAAGTGATGGCAATGAGAAATGCTGTCTTGAAGGACAATAGCCTCAGTGAGGTGGATCCAAAAGGCTCAAACGGAGGTTGCATGAACACCAGGGAAAGCATCTGGGCAGGTATCAGCGGGGGAGCCAAAGGGATGGTGAAGCCCCTTGAAGAATCTCTTCAATGTTGGTGAGGTGAAAAGTTTCACAGAGGATGAGCCAGGAGGCTAGTTAGCCACTATAGCAGACAAATAAATCTTTATAGAGAGGAAAAGGCCAGTCCTTGGCCTCATAGATGGAGGAGAAAGTGTAGAGCCATAGAAAGCTGTACGGGTGAAAAGGACTCTGCCCTTGCATCAGCAAAAGCACAAAAACATTTCCATGTGTAAGAAAAGGACTGCTTGGTAGAGTCATTTCTAGAAACAGAGAGGACCCTCAAGACCTCTGGAGCAGTCAGTGTTGGATCCTCCAGGCTGTCAGGTGGAGGCTTTGTACATCTGGGTGAAGAACTGCTCCGTTGGAGTGGGACAGAAGGTCCAACCAATTCAGCAGTTGGAGGTAACAGCCCTTGGACAGGTGGAGGAAAGGGGCAAACCAGGGTTGTCTCGGCCAGTAAGGTGCCACTAGTATGGCATTGGACCTGTCCTCTGTCATCTTCATCACTTCTTGCCACCAAGGGAAGTGGAGGGAAGGCGTAGAGGAAGCAGTGAGACCAGCTCAAAAGGAAGGCATCTCCTAGGGAGTGTGTCCTTTGTCTGGTCCTGGTAGAAAACAGTGGGCACTTTGCATTTTCTGGAAAAGCAACCCCCCATCGAGCTGTGAGTAGTCTGAACGCCTCAGGTGATAGGACCACTTGTGCTGTAGGGCTCTGTCCCGGCTCAGAAATTCTGAGAGGACATTGTCCTTGCCTGCTAGGTGAACTGCCACAGGATGGATGGAGCAGATGCTGCACCATTTCCAAAATTGCAGGGCAAGGCAGAGAAGTAGTTGAGAATGAGTGCCACCTTGCTTGTTGACACAGCAGACTACAGTGGTGTTGTCCATGACCACTTGGACCACTATGTGGTGCAGGCGATTCTCGAATGCCCAGAACACCTTGATGACAGCTAGGAGCTCCAGGGCATTGATGTTCATCTGAGATTCTGAAGGGGACCAGCATCCCTGAGTAGCGGGCTCCCCAACCTGTCATGGAGGCATCTGCGGTGACCATCTTTGAAGATTGAGGAGGCTGGAATGGCATCCCTCCGAGAACATTTTGCTGAATGGTCCACCAGTGAAGCGAGGCTCATACAGCTGGTGGGAATGAGCCATTTGGACTATCGATTGTGGAGGTGGTTGAAGGCAGACAGGAACCACTGCTGGAGGGGCCGGAGCTTCAGGTGCACCCAGTAGGTGACAACAGTGGTAGAAGCCATAAGGCCCAATAGCCATTGGATGTCTCTCGCTATCGGGAGAGAGAGAAACGAAGAATTAGTTGGATATGGGACCACAAAGACATGACCCTGCGAGTAGGGAGGTAGGCACGAGCCATCACAGAGTCCACAGACATGCCACTGTACTCTATCACCCTAACCAGTTCCAAGACAGACTTGGAAAGATTGACAGTAAGGCCAAGGTTGGTGAGAAGAGAGAGAGAGTGTGATGGACATCTCAGAACAGGTGAGTGCAAGAGGACGACACCAGAAACCAATAGTCTAGACATGGGAAGATCTTTATCCCATGAGTCCAAAGGTGAAAAATCACCACCGTCATGCACTTCATGAAGACCCTGGGGGCAGTGGAGAGGCCAAAGGGCAAGACAGTATATTGATAGAGATCTCCATCTGTGGCAAATAGGAGGAAGTTGCAGTGTTGAGGCTGAGTTGAAATGTGGAAATAAGCATCATTCAGATCAATAGCGGCAAACCAGTCTCCTTAATGCAGAAAGGGCAGAATGGACTGCAGAGTCACCATTTTGAACTTGTGTGGAGCAACGTAATTATTGACTCCCCTCAGGTCTAGGATGGGGTGGAGGCATCCGTCCTCCTTTGAAACTGTAAAGCAACTGGAGAAGTCCAGTCTGCACCAGTCTGGGATGTGCTGAATGGCACCTTTGTTGAGAAGAGAGATATTTCCTCTTGTAGAGGAAGGGAGGATGGAGTAGAACAAAAAACACCAAGAGGTAGAGTATTTGAAAATTCTATGGCTTAGCCAAGGCGAATGATGTTGAGTATCCAGGAATCTGTGGTGTTGTAAAAACGTCAGAGTTTGGGAGGTTGAGAATGGGTGGGAATCGGAAGGGATGATTGGCTCACATGTGTTGTCCTCAGAGATAGGTCAAAAGTTAGACTTCATGGAAGATGACTTCTTTGAAGATTGTTGTTGTTGTTACCTTTGTGGTCAAATGGCCTTCTGGGGTAAGAGGTGGAGGGTTGAGAGGATCCACAAGATTGTGAGAGAGTTGGAGAATGATTTCTAGAATAATAATAAAAAGATGTAGGTCTGGAATGCCAATGAGAGTGAGCAGGACGATCTTGTTGCCTCTGGCCCGTGATACAAGCTACTTTCCAATTAGTCTATCCTTGCAGAGGTGGTCTAAAAACTCATTGATTTTGGCAGCGAACATGCCTACCCTTCAAATGGAAGGTCTTCTATATGTTTCTTGGCCTCATCTGAAAGGTCTGTGGATTTCAGCCAGGCATAGTGCCGAAGAGCCACAGCACCAGAAATCGTCTTGGAGGCACAGTCAATAGTGTTTTGCAGAGTGGATTTGCTGATTGACAAGCAAGAGTGTCTCTCTGTAAAAATCCATAAAAATGATCAGGAGATGAAAGCTGCCATCTTGTCCCACAGAAATTTATGGTAGGCTGCCATGCAAGCCTGCATATTACCAACCTTGGCAGAGAGTGCAGCTGATGAGTAAAAGTGGTGGCCAAAGATGTCAAGGCATCTGCCATCTTTATCAACAGGAGCAGAGTAAGTCTTTCCAGAGGATTTAGAAGTGGACTCCACCATTAATGAATTAAGAGTAGAGTGGGTGAAAAGGTAAGGGGCTGTGTCAGGCTGGACCCTGTAGAGACTCAGCACTTTGAGGCAGGTGGAACAGATAATAGCTTAGTCCAGGGGTAGGCAACCTTTCCCCTTTAAGGGCCGAGGGACTTCAGCTCCCAGAAGCCTCAGCCATGTTGGCCAATAGTCCCATGTTGGCCAATAGCTCCTGGGATTCTGGGAGCTGAAGTCCCTCGGCCCTTAAAGGGGAAAGGTTGCTTACCCCTGGCTTAGCCCAAGAAACATGCATGACATCTGATAAAGATGCCAAAAAGGGTAGCACAGCAGGTCTAATTGTCTTGGAATCAACTATCTGAAAAATAGGATCTAGTGCTGGGTTTGGAGGTGTGTCAACTTGGAGACCAAGGGCCCTGGCCATTCTTGTCACCACATCTGAGAAGAGCAGTATATCTTCAGGTGGGAAATGAGGTCCAGTGTCCTCAACCTCTTCTTGAGGTGATTCAATCAAGGGAGAAGGTGAGGCGGATGAGGCTTCAGTATCCTAATTGGATTCCTCTGTAGATTGTTGAGGCAGAGGAAGAATGATGGATGATATAGCCTGCGTTGTAATGGCTGTAGGTACCAAAGAGGAAGCTTGCAGAGTCGACATAATAGGGAGCACAGCAGGTATTGGCACCAGTACTGAGGTCAAGGTTGAGGAACAAAGTGGAGAAGCAGAAGGGTGAGAAATTGTAGCTGTGGTGTGAGGAGGAGGAGAAGGAGTAGTTCTGAAGAAGGAGTCACAGCAAGAGTCACAGTATCGAACTGATGAGCGAGATCAGGATCTTGAACATGGTTGGTATCGAGAGGGAGAGTAATAGGATATCTCCCTATGGTGGTAACATTCTCAATACTAGGAATAGTAGGAGCTATACAATGATGGGTGCTCCCTCCAATAATCCTCCATCCTGTAACGATCCATGTACGAGGCAGAAGTATTTGGTGAGCCATGGCAGTATAGCCTTGACGAGGAACCAAACACATCAGCTCAATCCTGAAGTGGAGTTGGGAGCTGTGAGATCTAGCCAGAGATTCAGCCTGAGACTGTAGGGGCAGAGGTGAAAAGAATAGCCTGTAAGCCCTGGCAGGGGATACCAAGATCTGCGATGGTAACAACAAAGGCGACATCATTGATATTGGAGTTGGCAGAGACAAATCAGCAGCAATTGGCAGTGGCGATGATATCAAAGCCACATTTACAAAAGCTGGTGGTAGTGCTCCTGGTATTGAGTCCACAAGAGGGACCAAAATGGGAGGGAGGACTGTATCGAAGCCTCAGTCATAGGGCCTGGCACGGAGGGCTTAGGTTTATGTTTTCTCTTCGACTTGTCAGTATCAGAATCGACCTCAAGAACCACAGTTCTCTTTCTTCCCTTATGGGGAAGCGGCTTGTCTTGAGACATTGACCTCTTGTAATGATGCGGTCAAAACAGTTGATGGCACCACCGAGTTAACACTGACTGTGGTTGTTACTGAAGCCATCGGAGAGAAGAGAGTTGATGTTGAGGCCATCAGTATATGGAGGTTGTTACCGAAGATATTGGTATGGTGGTGCAAACGGGAGAAGAATTTGTCTTCTTTGAAATCTCTGGGATCCTTGGAAACTTAGATTGGAATTTGTGCCAAGGGATCCTGAGACAAAGTGGAGCACTCCACAACCGAAAAAGAATGTTCCCAGCAAAAAAGTTTGAGACGTTGAGATCTTTTGCAAAGCGTTTGTGAAGTAAAAGACCAACCAATAGAACAACCCTTGGTAATATAGCCTTCACTAAGACAAAAGACACTTAAGAGTGCCCGTTGGTCAATGCAACTTTCCTGTTGCATGAGACACACAAGCTGAAGTGAGAAGTAGAGGCCATAAGAGGCCCAAAACTGGGTGTCCAGCTAGGTGATAATGAAAGAAACAACAAACCCCTCTCTTCTCTTCATTGGGCAAAATCGTCAAAAAAGAGAATAAAAACAATAAAGAACAAGAGAGGAATCAAATAATCTAACTGTACAGGGAGTGCTCAGCCAGAGAAGAAAGTTTCTCTTGCGGCGGAAGGTGAAGCTAGATTGGTGGGGTTGGGCATACTCAGTACATGGGAGTGGGCGGGCTTGCCTGCCAATCTGCTCAGCTTTAGATCTTCCTAATGTAGTCTGCGCAGGCGCAAAACCCTACTGTATGAGACACAGAGACCACAACAGAGAAGGAAGTTAAAACTTCCAAACCACTGTTGTTGTTCAGTGCATTAAAATCATTTCTGACTTATTGCGATGCTAAGACAAACTTATCATGGGATTTTCTTTGCAAAATTGGTCCAGAGGGCTTTTTGTCTTTGCCATCCTTACAGGCTGAGAAAATGTGAACTGCTCAATGTCACCCCGTGGGTTTCTATGGCTGAGCAAGGATTTGAACCCTGGGCTCCAGAGTCAAAGTCCAATGGTCTAGCCACTACACCATGTTGACTCTAAACCTATTGCAAATCTATTGCAGTGCTATTGGAAAAAGAGTCAAGGCCCATCCAGCCACTCAAAAAGCAAGCATGTTACTCTGTTACTCTGGATGATTTAATACAAAACTGAACAGCTGTTTTAATATAAAACTTGGTTTGATATATATGCTGTCATCCCTTGTGTTTGCAAGATGGTTTTAAACAAATAACATTTGGAAGAAATCATGTCCTAATGTATGAGAAGAATGAGATACAAAAATCAATCAGATGCTTTCAGAATGGTTTTCCTGGGGGATTGCTCAGCTGTAGATTTTTACTATCAACATCTGCCCATCTACAACTAAAGACAGAAAGCTTCAAAACATTCCAGCCCAAATTTATCTCTTTTTAAAACTGTTCTGTTATTAAATCAAATCCAATATAATGATGTTGCTTATCTGATTACCTCTTTAGATGATGCAATCCTTTACATCTGGCATGCCAAGTTAGGCCCTCTGCAGATGGGCGGCACAGAGCAGCACAGGGGGATCAGGGCCACAGCAACCCTACACTCCTTTTAGAGGCAGCAAAAGGCCGCCCTAAGAGCTGGTGCCGTGGCTCTTCAGCGCCCTTTCGGCTCAGTGTGTTTAAATGCTGCGCCGGGTGTCCTAATACCGCACACCATCCATACGGCCGCGCAGCATCAGGATGGCGTTGGCGTGGACTTGGGGTGGCCGGAGTGCAGCTGCCCCACCCCAACTCTACCCCCAGGCCAGCCCTTTGGGCCGGTCTGCAGAGGCCCTTATATTTATTTTTTTTAGTTTAGGAATCATTTGTACCTGCAAGTTCTAAAATGCTTTCCCAGGCAATTTCCCCACCCAAGCAGGGTGGGGTAAATGCAGCCCATGGGCTACATGTGGCCCTCAATCTGTTGTTCCTGGTTGCCCAAGCCCTTCAGAACAGTCCCAAATATATTTTGGAATGAAAAAAGTCACTTCCAATTTGCCCAACTTACCAAATGCATGCATAAATGAAAGAAAAATAAGACTAAAACAAAGATAAAACAACACCAGAAGAGATCAGAAGATTTGTGTTATCTTTCATTTCATAGCAATGCTAGTCATGGTGTGCTTGGGAGTTAAACTGGCTGGCGTCTCCAGCACATTTGCCCACCTTTGATTCACAGGTTGGCACACTCATTTAATCAAGCGGAGGACACGGCAGCGGCGGCGCCGGGAGGCTGCGCTGGAGGCAAGGGCGTGAGGCCTCGCAAACGCCCGGTTCCCTCCCTTTCCCACCTGGAGCTCCCTTTCCCACCTGGAGCACCGGCGGCGTTGGGGGCGTGTCCCCGCGGCCCAGGGCAGGACTTAAGAGCCCTGCCAGGAAGAACTGCTGCGGAGGACACGGCAGCGGCGGCGCCGGGAGGCTGCGCTGGAGGCAAGGGCGTGAGGCCTCGCAAACGCCCGGTTCCCTCCCTTTCCCACCTGGAGCTCCCTTTCCCACCTGGAGCACCGGCGGCGTTGGGGGCGTGTCCCCGCGGCCCAGGGCAGGACTTAAGAGCCCTGCCAGGAAGAACTGCTGCGGAGGACACGGCAGCGGCGGCGCCGGGAGGCTGCGCTGGAGGCAAGGGCGTGAGGCCTCGCAAACGCCCGGTTCCCTCCCTTTCCCACCTGGAGCTCCCTTTCCCACCTGGAGCACCGGCGGCGTTGGGGGCGTGTCCCCACGGCCCAGGGCAGGACTTAAGAGCCCTGCCAGGAAGAACTGCTGCGGAGGACACCTTCCACCAGCACCAGGTGGAAGGGCGGCGGCGACCTGTCGCCCGGAGGACTGTTCTGCCATCCACAGTCCTTGAAGTACTTTAATGATAAGAAACTTTTTGTATTTGCATTTTTAAATTTGTATATTTTTATTATTGTTATTGATTTTATTATTGTTATTGATTCTGTTTAAAATGCTAGAGGATGGGTGGGTGGGTATAGGAGGGATGGGATTTCAAGTTGATTTGCTGTTTGTAATTTTGTAATGCTGTACGCCGCCCCGATTGCTTGGCAGAGGGGCGGGATATAAATAAAAATTATTATTATTATTATTTTTCACATAAAAAAGGAGGAGGAAACACACAGTTCACAGCTAAAGTGCCAGCCAGTTACAAAAGGTAGTAAGATCTCCTCCTTCAACCCACCATTCCTTGAGTTTTCATAGTGCTGACTGTCAGAAAAGACTAATAAAAAAGAACAGAATACTTCACCGTGACCTGTACTCAGTGATGCAGAGCAAGGAAAAGGAAGAGTAACTGCTCTTTGACTGGAGAGGGGGAATAGGTGAAAAAAATACAAGCTTTGTCATCCAGGGTTACTGCCTCTGTATTAAACAGTAAAAACAATCCATCAGTTCCAACGGAGAGAAAATAAGCTTAAAAAATTATTGTTACTTTTGTCTGGAGAGTGATCACCAAAGGCACTGGTTATAGGAAATGATAAGTTGAAAAACAGAACATACCACTATTCTTCCATCTTTTTAATATACATATTCTAGTTTCAAAAAGCCCAAAATATCAAACATTCCTTTCACAACTTTCAGAATAAAATGGCATGTGTTGCAGCAAGATAACATTGCAGCAGGGTACCTTTCCTGGCTTGTAACGAAACCATCTTTTTATATCAATCTAAGTGCTACAGGCAATTTATATTCCTGCAGATAAGAGTCCTAGTGATGTACACAGCTCGCAACTTCTGTCAAGTTTGATATTCTGATGTTTGCTACCTCACACACTCACTTGTGGCACCCCACTCATATAATGTGTTTTTAAAAGAACTAAATGTATCTGAAAAGCAGCATTATACAAGACGCCAGAATTTATGGCTGTGAAACTCTTTCTACAGATATGAATGCTCATATTGTTGTATATAAACTGGATAGATAAACATATTAGGTATGAAGTCAGCAAATGGAGAAAAAATAGAATGTCAGTGGCTGCCATACAATGATGTCCACAGCAAAAAAACAGAAACAAGTCTCAGAGTTCTCAATTGGTGGTTGTTTTGTTGAGAACAGAGCAGATATGTAGCCCTATATACAGTAGTAGATGAGGAAATTATTAGTATCACAAAATTAATTCAGAAGGTAAATTTCTACTCTTATTACTCATTGCTTACAGGTAAGTATTACTAAGTTCAGTAGGAGTTACTCCAGACAGGTTCAATGGGATTTACTACTAGTAAGCATGTGCTGTATAGCATTGATGTCTGAGGTTGAGATCCAATAACATATGTATGGCATTAATTTTCATCAGTGGAGTTATGCACTCTTTGCACCATGCAGCTCTTATACATGACTGCACCAGTGCAAAATCAATTATGTATCAGCAACTGCACAGATGAGAACTCCAGTAGTAAGGTAGCATAGTGTAAACTTCCCATTTACAGGAGGAGATGTACAGCCTTTGCAGACTGCCAGAAATAGTGCAAATTGAGTCCACTTTAATTGTCCTTACTCAGTGCTAAGGGATCATGGGAACTGTAATTTATTGTGGCAGCAGAGCTCTCTGACAGAGAAGGCTCAATGTCTTAGAAAAAAATACAATTCCCATGATTCCCTAGCACTGAGCCAGGGCAGTGCCTCAATTTAAAGTGGACTCAATTTGCACTATTTCTGGCACTCTGAAAAGGCCCGTAGTAAAACTGTATCTTAAAGGCCGAAGAGCCCATATAATGGTTATGCTGGCGGAACTTTGCTTACATCACCATGGACATAATACAGTGATATCACAGCCAAGGCTTTACCATTAGATCACCAAACCAATGAATGCATATAAGGGGAATTATAATTAGCTCAAATGAAATTGTCTAGGCCTTTGCAGACTGCCAGAAATAGTGCAAATTGAGTCCACTTTAAATTGAGGCACTGTCCAGGCTCAGTGCTAGGGAATCATGGGAATTGTATTTTTTTCTAAGACATTGAGCCTTCTCTGTCAGAGAGCTCTGGTGCCACAATAAATTACAGTTCCCATAATTCCCTAGCACTGAGCCAGGGCAGTGCCTCAATTTAAAGTGGACTCAATTTGCACTATTTCTGGCAGTCTGCAAAGGCCCTATGTTAGGAATCTTTTACCTGTGTATACTGGTTCCAAAGGTATAAAGAAGTCCAGAGGCAACTCCAAGTTACAAGTTTTATTTAAAAGATAAAAATGTACACACACACACACACACACACACCTCCACCAGAAATGGGGAACAAAGAGTTAAGTTGGAACAGAAAAGGTTATAGAAAGTGAACATACAACGTGAATGTTTGTAGTTCCTTCTTCTGCTGCTGATGTTCAGATGGACAATGGAGACTCATCGCTCTCTGAGCAAGAAGCAAAGAGGGACAAATCTGGCAGCACTTCTGCCTGGAAATGAACTAAGCCAAGGGGCAAAGGAAAGTGTGGGGTTTAAATAGGATTTGGGACTCTGTGGCAAAAGGAATCAGAGCTTGCATGGGACAGATCAAATAAGCCTTTGATATATATATATATCTATGTGCTTTGAAGTTGTTTTCCAAGGCAGGGAAAGTGTGAAACAAGCCTGCTTCTGAGACAGGATGGCAAATAGATGGAGTTGTTTATGACTTCTCATGCCAGATGCCATTCCCTTTGTTTTTACTTAACACCTCCTCGTCTATGTAAAGGGGAACATCTCCTGGTGGCAACTCCAAGAATGCTATGTGACTTGCCCATCTTGAGACAATAGAACTTGAGTCATACAGGGATGCCCACTGTCACCTTAATATCGAGGGGCCCTTTATCCAGGTAACCACTGTATATAACAGGGGTAGGCAACCTAAGGCCCAGGGGCCGGATGCGGCCCCCTGAGGCCTTTGGACCAGCCCCAGGCCGGTCCTGCCGCCGCCGCCGCCGCCTACCATGATGATATTGATTATTGTTGTTATTACTTGTTCTTGGGGTTTTCTTGGCAAAATCTCCACAGGGGTTTTGCCATGGCTTTTCTGGGGCTGAGAGAGTGTGCATGCATATATTTTTTTAATTTTAAAAAAACCAGCCCCCAGCTCAAAAAGGTTGCCTACCCCTGGTACATAACAACAGTGGACCTGGGGATTTGGTTCCAGGACCCCCTGTGGATAACAAAATCCATGGATGCTCAAGTCTCATTTAATACAATGGCATAGTAAAATGGTGATCCCTATATAAAATAGCAAAATCAAGGTTTGCTTTTTGGCATTTATATATATTTTTAAGTCATGAATACTTGAATCCATTGATAAACAAACTGTGGATACGGAGGGCTGAATGTATGTCCACTGTGTCATCACCAAAATATGTTAAAACCATTGGTGTACGAGTGCTTATCTCAACATACACCATCAACTAGATTCCAGTCTCAATGTGCTACATATAGAGCTTCAGATCCCATTCAGTGCCAAGACTTACACATGGGACCTTATCAAACGCTGGCCACGAAGCGAAAAGTAACCGAACAGTAACCGAAGTAAGAATAAATTCAGTTCTATACCAAACGAACTGAATTTCGCCCTCGCAGCCATTACGCAATGTATACGAAAGCTCCAAAGGGGATTCAGCAATCACTCCACAGAAGTTTCCCAGACGCTGCCGCCGTGCGGGAAGAAGGAAAACACACACACACACACACACATTTTCTTCTCTCTCTCTCTGTCTCTCTCTCTGCTTCCCCTCTGTCTCTGTGTGTGTGTGTATTGGTGTGTATTTGTGTGTGGTGATGCCTCGTGGGTGCGTCTCTAACTGAGTCTGGGTAGCTATGCAAACCTAGGGGCTCGCCCAAGGGGTAGAGGGCTCTGTGTGGGTCTGTGTGTGTGCCTGTGTGGGGTGCCTCGTGCCGAGCCTGGGCAAGTGTGCAAAAGCGATGGGCTGCCCTCAAAGTGTGTGTAGGTGTAGGGGTGTGTGTGTGTGTGTGTGTGTGTCTGCAGGACTCCCTCGCTCTCCCCTCCTCTTCCTCCCTTCCTCCCTCCCAGGATTCCCCAGCGCTCTTCTCTGCCTTTGGATGTCCTCCGGAGCCTCACCCTTTCCAAAAAGAAGTCCAGGTCTTCTCTCTCTCTCTCTCTCTTCTTCCTTTTTTGTCCCCTCCCGTCACTCAAAAAGCCGGCGTCGCAGAAGGCGCTTCTGGATGGGTGGAGTCGGGAGGAAAGGCAGCCAAGGGGACCGAGGAGGAGGAGGAGGGCTGGAGGACTGGGTTAGGGTGGGGAAAAATGTGAGAGAGAGAGAGAGATCGCATCCCTCTTCCCTCTTCCCTCCTCCTCTCCTTCTCCTCCTCTTTCTTTTCCGGTTTGCCTTTTGCCAATCCCTTCCCCTCGCTGGGATTGAGCTCTCCTGCTTCCCCTCCCCACCCACCATTGCGCAATGAATACGAAGGCTCCCTTGTACTTCCCCGACAAATCGAATGTCAAAATCTCTCTATTCGTTACGGATTAGCTCCGTGTTCTGTCGAGTTTCGGGGCAGCGTCGTGTATAAACATGGGAAAACAATACGGATTAGCTCTGGGTTCTGCCGAGTTCCGGGGCAGCGTCGTGTGTAAACACGGGGAAATAATATGTATTAGCTGTGGATACCCTTTGGATTAGCTCTGCTTCAGACCCCATGTGATAAGGTCCATGAACTCTTGCTCACTGGATGTGGGGGTTTCATGTCTGCTGGGCACAAGAATTATGGACCAATAATGACAAAGATATGCTGGAGATGAATGAAAGACAAATGGGAGAAACTAAGGTACATGATTAACAATTAATGCAGGGGTAGGCAACCTTTCCCCTTTAAGGGCCGAGGGACTTCAGCTCCCAGAATCCCAGGAGCTATTGGCCAACATGGGACTACTGGCCAACATGGCTGAGGCTTCTGGGAGCTGAAGTCCCTCGGCCCTTAAAGGGGAAAGGTTGCCTACCCCTGAATTAGTGTGACAAAAAATAATGAGAAAATGAAAATAGATCAGAATAATCTCCATGGTGAGGGAGAGAGACAGAGCAGCATAGTAGTTTGAGTGCTGGGAGCTGATGCTGCACTTCTTCACAGATTGTCCCATTTTAATATGTTCACAATTCCAAGCTTGCACGTTCTATTATTCCCTTCAGAACTGTTTCTGCCATACGTGTGTTGCAAAACTAGGACGGAAGGGGCCAATTGTAGTTGTTGATGTGTGTCTTCAAATAATTTCTGGCTTCAGATAATTTCTGACTTATGGCAACACTAAGGTGAACCTATCGGGGGGCTTTCTTGGGAGAATTTGTTCAGAGGCTGGGAGTGTGTAACTAGCCCAAGATCACCCAGTGGCTTCCTATGGCCAAGTGGGGATTCTCCAAATGTCCTAGTCCAACGCTCAGTATGTTGTGGTGTCTCCTTCTTTGGAGGTCTTTAAACAGAGGCTGGATGGCCATCTGTTAGGGTTGCTTTGATTTTGAGTTCCTGCATGACAGGGGGTTGGACTGGATGGCCCTTGTGGTCTCTTCCAACTCTATGATTCTATGACTCAATCCATCACACCACGCTCGTGTATTTTTTCCAATCTAAACCAGGTACCTTTCTAATATCTTTCAAGGATTTAGAAGCAGTTTTCTAAAACCTATCCCCTCTCTTTGACATTTCTGATGTGGATAAGTTGGTTGTCATAGTTACTTCATAGATTTTAAACTCTCAAATACACAGCTCCCTTTCAGAAGAGGTACAGCCTGTTAGATGCAAGAAAGACAAAAGGCACATGCATGATTAAAAGGGAATAATGTTTGCATTAACCAGACTGCAATGATAGCAACAACTCAGAAACCACTTAAGCTCTAGGGTTGAACACAACCAGAAAGGGTTTTTTCCCTAAAATCTTGCTGCATGTATCATTACATTCTGTTCTACCGCCATACAAGAAGTTAGAGGAGACTGCAATATTATTTTCTTATTTCATTTTAATCTCATTATTATTTTGTGTAATTGAGTGTGCTGGAAGATAGCATAAGACCAGGCAGTCAATTTCATTACATAATGGGATTTCCGTGTATACTTCCAAACCAACTCCTGTCTCATTGACTAGATATCCTTAACTGAATGGAAATTCATCTTTTACTATAAATGAGGATTCCTTTGTTCAGTTAGTTTAAACCAGGTGTGTGCAACTAACAATTTGGGGTGTCCATGCATTCACCAGCTCCTCCTCTCCAAATTCAGCTACACTGAAGCTTCAAGGCTTAGCTGTGAAAGACTTAAAATATTTCTTTAAATTGGAGAGGGGCAGCAAACTGCCTCTTCAGACTCTCTGTACTAACCCTTTTCTTCTCCATTCAGCCAGAGGGTTTAGCTTATCCTTGAAGCTTCCACCACTGACAATAAAAAAAAAATCCATTTTCCTAGACCAGAAGTGAATTTCCACACTATACAATTATAATGCTATCATTCTGCTTTAACTACCATGGTTCCATCCCATGGAATGCTGAGATTTGTAGTTTAAGGAGTGACATTCCAATTTTTCGGCCATATAGCTGAATGCAGTGTGTGTGTGTGTGTGTTGGCCTTCAAATTGTTAACCTATGACCACTGCATGACTTTCACAGTGTTTTCTTAGGCAAAGAATGCTGCCCCTGCTTTAAATCAAATGGCAACTCCAGTAGAGACATTTTCATTTTCTTCCCTTCCAATCCAAGACATATAGCCATGTTGGCAAATGCATGGCACGCATGCCAGATTGGGCACACGAAGCACTCTCTGCGGGCAGGTTGTCACTGCCACCATGTGGGGCGGGGCTGGTCGTGGACATGAGCGCCCGGCTCACCTGGCCCAGTGCTGGTGAGGGCTCCAGAGGGCAGTGCTACTGCCCTCAGCTGGAAAGGAGAAGGCCAAGGGAGAGCGGTGGCCTGGGCTGGGAGGATTGTCAGGTGTTGATGGGATATATAGTCAATGTTAAAATGTTGAAATGTAAAGATGTGTGTCTGTATTTTTCTTTGTTGAGAAAATCTGTTTTTTGAGGACAGATTCACAACCGTCAGTCACAGGTGTGTGATAGTCTAAACAAAGCTAGTTAACAAGCAGAATTTTGTGAGAAAGAGTTTTATTTATATAAGGGTTTTTTTTAACAACAAAAGAATGTTTTGGGAACGGTAGTCATATGATGTAATATGAAATTAAAGGTTGGGCTAACACACGTCATGAAAGATCAACCAATTAGCCTGAAAGGGCTACACCCAAAGAGGTGGAGATATGTGGGCTGGAATTGTTTGCCATACATCCATCAACATCACAATTCAACAAGGATAGCCAAAGCACTAGATAGAGGCCTGTAGTGCTGCCACCTGACTCTGGCCCGAGGAGCTGCAGGAATCAGCCGAGAGCTTTGCCCTCAGCTATGGCTGCCTCCATGGCGGGGGAACAACAAAAACAACAGTGGCTTTTCCTCCGTAGCGACATCTCCAGAGGGGAGTACAAGGAGAGAAGCGGAGGGAAAAGGTAAATAAGCTCCAATTTTTGAAATTGTGAGGCGGGGGGGAGAGAGGTTTGCATGGAAGAGCAGTGGTTTGCATGGAAGACCAGGGCCAGAAAAGCAGTGGCGGCATTGGGTGTAAGAGGAAGATGAAGAGGGCAAAAGGCAGCAGGGCAAGTAAGAGGAGGAGGAGGAGGAAGAGGAGGAAAGAGGAAGAGGAAGAGGAAAAATGGAGGCAAAGGCTTGGGATAAGAGGTGAAAGAAAGAAAGAGAAAGAAAAAAAGAAAGAAAGAAAGAAAGAAAGAAAGAAAGAAAGAAAGAAAGAAAGAAAGAAAGAAGTGTGAGGAGGAAGAGCAACGGCAGTGGGTTGAGTAAAAAGAGGGGAAAGAGGAGGAGGAAGGAAGGGAAAGGCAGAGGAAAGAGGAGAAGCAGGAGGAGGAGGAGGAGGAGGAGGCAGCCTCCTGCCATGGTGGTGGTGGTTCTTGTGTGCCTCCAAGTCATTCCTTGTCATGGGGTTTTCTTGTTCAGAGTGGATTTTTGGCCAATGCCTTTCCCTGAGGCTGAGAGAGTGGGACTAGCCCAAAGTTACCCAGTGGGTTTTCATGGCCGAGCTGGGATTCGAGCCCTGGTCTCCAGAATTTTAGTCCATCATCAAACCACTACTTATTCTCTTTGCAGTGCATCGTTCTCTCTGGAGAGGAACCCAGGCCAAAGATTATTGTTGTTGTGTGCCTTCAAGTCGTTTCTGACTTAATGGGTAACTCTAAGGAGATTATCACATGGACAAAAAGACCCAAAAAGATTTGGGATTTAAAAACCAAAATCGGATGTTATTGCAAGTGCTGGTGGCCGGACAAGTGCAACCCCTGTTGCAGCCTGGACCCTAGCCGCACTTATCCAGCCTAATTTCAAAACCTGGAGCTTTCCATTTTGGAAAAGAAGCTGGATAAATGCAGCTGGGGTCCAGGCTGCAACAGGGGTTGCACTTGCTCGGCCACCAGCACATGCGATAATATCCGATGTTGGCTTTTAAATCCTGAATCTATTTTGGGTCTTTATGTCCATGTAATAATCTCCAAAGTTGGTCATCCTCCTTTTCTGGGACACATCCTCCATTTCAATCTTCTGTCCAGGAGAGATTAAAAGAATTTCCTCCATTTTGAGCAGGACTCAGAAACCTGAATTGATATTTCTAGAAGGGCTTTTTGGCTTTTATTTGATCATGTCTCCAATTTCAGCCTTCTGCCCAGGAGGAATTCCAAAATGCTCTCCATTTTGAGCACAATGTCTTCCATTCTTTCTGAAGGAGTGTCCTCCATTTTGGGAGGAACTTGCCCTTATTTGTGATGAGAACATCTGGGCACCTTCAGTTGAGAGGAGGACAGAGGTTCCGCTGCGGAGCTTTTAGCCACTTCTTCCTCCCCCCCCCCCACCCCAGGGAGAGCCAGGGGACCCTCCAGAGCCTCCCCTCAGGGGACCAATTCTGAGGGAAGGCAACGAAAGTGGGGGTTCCAGCTGTTTGGGTGCAGGGTCTCCTCCATTTGGGAAGACTTCCACAGGTCCAGTCAGGATGAGGATTTTCTGTGTTTGAGGGGAACCTGATGCTTCGAGGGGTGCTTTCTTTGTTGTGTTGTGGTTTGCCTTCAAGTCATTTCCAACTTATGGCGACCCTATCCTGGGATTTTCTTGGCAACATTTGTTCAGAGGGGGTTTGTCATGGCCATCCTCTGAGGCTGAGAGTGTGTGGCTGAGCTGGGATTTGAACCCTGGTCTCCAGAATTGTACATATATACAAATGTGTGTGTGTGTCCGTGCGTGTGTGTATGTATGTGTGTGTAGATATATACATATATGTGTGTGTGTGTGTATGTGGAATTTAAAGATATACCCATGTTAGTCTGTAGAATTAATATGTATAGAGATTTTGTAGTACCTTTCAGACTAACTAAAAAAAAAGATTTGTAGCATGAGCTTTTGTAGATTTTAGTCTATTTCTTCAGATGCTTATGGTGGATTGAAAGTCAGGGGCAGACAGGAGTGCAGGAGTTAAACTGAAGATAACTGAAAAGAAATGTTGGTTACTGTAGACCCAGTCAGCAGGAGTAGAACCCATGATACGTAGTTTGCAAAGGGCTCTCCACACATAGGTCCTTAGGAACCTACTTGACCTTATTATGCCACTTTAATTGCTGCAGCACCATCCTACATCATTCTTGAATCCCATTTTGAAAGAAAGGTAGGATACAAATCTGACAAATAAATCATAGTAATAGTAATCAGCATCATCCTGGGATTTGTAGTTTTGCAAAGGTCTTTGGCCTGCTCTGCCAAAGTGGGCTGGTGCCTAATCAAACCATTCTGCAGAATGGAGCTATAGCAGTTCAAGTGGGGCCCAACCATATTGTTTCTGCAACCCAGGAGGCATGTTTAGAAGAGCCAAGTGCAGGCAAATTACCCCCTTGAGCTATAAAACCAAGAATTCTCCCAGCCCAGAGGGTTCTGGAAGTTGTAATCTTTTCTTTAAAAAAAAAAAAAAGTGAAAGAGTTCCAGGCCCTGCAGAACTGGGTGCCTCTCCTCCCCCTTGAACTTTTTCCCAAGAGTAAAAGGTAGAAGAACAGACCAAATTACTGAGTGTGTTTTGTAGACCTCCAGTCTTTGAAAAGCTGGATTTATTTCTTGGTGCCACAAGCCAGATTTGTTTTTTTAACAATAAAGGTAGGCAGAGTTCAGACTTGTGGGAATCAATGTTTTTAGCAAGTGCCTCAAGCTACAAAATAGCATAACTGGGTTAACACCATTGATTTTTTTTGCCCTATTGCCTTCCTTTGAGGCTGAGAGTGTGTGAATTGCCAAAGGTCTGCCAGTGGGTTTCATGGCAACCTTAAAGCGAAGCAATGTTGGGGTTTTCTTGGCAAGATTTCTTCAGATGGGATTTGCCATTGCCTGCCCAGCTCAAATGAGACAGGAATTGAGCCCTGGTCTCCAGAGTCGCACACTCAAACCACTGGCTCTCTTTGTTCTTGTTATTCTGCAGTGCCTTCTGTTTATTATGTTTGTTGTTGTTGTTGTTGTTGTTGTTGTTGTGTGCCTCCAAGTCATTTCCAACTTATGGGCCCAGAGCACCCTCGCTCCCTTCCAAGTGCTGGTCCCTGACGACTCTATTGAAAGAGGAATTACAAAGAGCTGGAATGATGCAGCGATGGCGCAGGGATGATGCAGGGATGGGCGGGGTTTGCTGCGACGTCGTCTGATCACAGGGGCAAAGGATCCAGAATGATGCAGGGATGATGCAGGGATGGGCGGGGTTTGCTGCGACGTCGTCTGATCACAGGGGCAAAGGATCCAGAATGATGCAGCGATGGTGCAGGCATGGGGCTGCTTTAGACCCCGTGTGATAACGTCCTAAGGTGAAACTATCATGGGGCAAGCTTCGTCAGAGGGGGATTTCAGTTGTCATCCTCTGAGGCTGAGAGAGCATGACTTGTGTGTGTGGTGCTTTCAAGTTGTTTCCGACTTATGGAAACCCTAAGGTGAAACTATCATGGAGTTTTCGTGGCAAGTTTTGTCAGAGGGGAGTTTGCTATTGCTAGTTTGAGGCTAAGAGAATGTGCCTTGGGTCCCCTCCAGAAGTCCTGCCCCGGTAGGTGGAAGTCCCGCCCCCAAAAATCCCACCCCCGGCATCTGGTGATGCCCAGTCCGGGAATGCCACTGAGTTTGGGCACTTGGTCTTTAAAAGGTTCACCATCACTGACATATAGACTGCCTAACAGAGTGGCTGACAATCCAAAGCAGAGCAAAACAAAGCACATTTGAAATGGGATATACTTGAAACATTCTATGATTTTTGACTAAGGGAAAGAACCATTACAGCAGTCATTCTAACCCATCTCAGGCATCATTTGATTTTACTCTCATTGCCAGTCTTCCCATTAGAAAACATATTTTTGTAGACAATTGCCACTATATTCAAGAATTCTTTGTACTATATGAATCTGACTCTCATTCTCTCTCTCTTTTCTCTCTCTCTCTCTCTCTCACACACACACACACACACACGAAGCACCATGGGAACAGAAAGAGCAAAGACAGGAGGAAATGAATTCTGAAGACAGAAGGAAAAAGAAGTTGTGGAATGAGATGTGAATAATGGAAAGAATATTGTTTCTCCTTACCCCACACCTTTCAAGTTGCTGGTGATTCACAAAGGACTCCTAACACTTACGTTTGCACAGGCAGATAACTTTTTTTGAAAAGCAATGTGTGTTTGGTCTTTTTTTTTAAAAAAAAAATTCTACCATATTTATCATTACCAAAGCAGTGTATAGCAAATCAAACCAAAACAATAATACCTTACAACAAAGAAATCAGAAACAAGCCCATGAAAGCAACATTTTGTTGTAGTCATTAACTGCCCTCGAGTCATCCCTCAACTTGTTGTGACCTTCTGGCTAAGACATCTCCAAGACCTGCTATCTTCCACTGACCTGCTTAGGTTCTGTAAATTCATTCCCATGACTTTCCTGATTGAGGTCTATCCATCTGGAGTGCAGGCTTTCTCTTTCTATTGCCTTCTATCATTCCTAGCATTATTGTCTTTTCTAATGAGTCTTGCCTTCTCATGATGTGGCCAAAATATGACAGCCTCAATTTGATGACCCTGACTTCCAAGGAGATTTAAGGTTTGGTCTGTTCAAGGACCTATTTGTCAAGGACCTTACCAGCAACACCTGAGTCCAAGGCTGCAGAGGACTGGGCTGGGGATAAAAACCCTGCCCAGGCACCATCTCCTCAGCACAGCGGAGGACGTTTGGAGGACGTGGGGCCTTGCTGGGAGACATCCCTCCCCCCTCCCACTGGTGCTTACCAGCAACACCTGAGTCCAAGGCTGCAGAGGACTGGGCTGGGGATAAAAACCCTGCCCAGGCACCATCTCCTCAGCACAGCGGAGGACGTTTGGAGGACGTGGGGCCTTGCTGGGAGACATCCCTCCCCCCTCCCACTGGTGCTTACCAGCAACACCTGAGTCCAAGGCTGCAGAGGACTGGGCTGGGGATAAAAACCCTGCCCAGGCACCATCTCCTCAGCACAGCGGAGGACGTTTGGAGGACGTGGGGCCTTGCTGGGAGACATCCCTCCCCCCTCCCACTGGTGCTTACCAGCAACACCTGAGTCCAAGGCTGCAGAGGACTGGGCTGGGGATAAAAACCCTGCCCAGGTACCATCTCCTCAGCACAGCGGAGGACGTTTGGAGGACGTGGGGCCTTGCTGGGAGACATCCCTCCCCCCTCCCACTGGTGCTTACCAGCAACACCTGAGTCCAAGGCTGCAGAGGACTGGGCTGGGGATAAAAACCCTGCCCAGGCACCATCTCCTCAGCACAGCGGAGGACGTTTGGAGGACGTGGGGCCTTGCTGGGAGACATCCCTCCCCCCTCCCACTGGTGCTTACCAGCAACACCTGAGTCCAAGGCTGCAGAGGACTGGGCTGGGGATAAAAACCCTGCCCAGGCACCATCTCCTCAGCACAGCGGAGGACGTTTGGAGGACGTGGGGCCTTGCTGGGAGACATCCCTCCCCCCTCCCACTGGTGCTTACCAGCAACACCTGAGTCCAAGGCTGCAGAGGACTGGGCTGGGGATAAAAACCCTGCCCAGGTACCATCTCCTCAGCACAGCGGAGGACGTTTGGAGGATGTGGGGCCTTGCTGGGAGACATCCCTCCCCCCTCCCACTGGTGCTTACCAGCAACACCTGAGTCCAAGGCTGCAGAGGACTGGGCTGGGGATAAAAACCCTGCCCAGGTACCATCTCCTCAGCACAGCGGAGGACGTTTGGAGGACGTGGGGCCTTGCTGGGAGACATCCCTCCCCCCTCCCACTGGTGCTTACCAGCAACACCTGAGTCCAAGGCTGCAGAGGACTGGGCTGGGGATAAAAACCCTGCCCAGGCACCATCTCCTCAGCACAGCGGAGGACGTTTGGAGGACGTGGGGCCTTGCTGGGAGACATCCCTCCCCCCTCCCACTGGTGCTTACCAGCAACACCTGAGTCCAAGGCTGCAGAGGACTGGGCTGGGGATAAAAACCCTGCCCAGGCACCATCTCCTCAGCACAGCGGAGGACGTTTGGAGGACGTGGGGCCTTGCTGGGAGACATCCCTCCCCCCTCCCACTGGTGCTTACCAGCAACACCTGAGTCCAAGGCTGCAGTGGACTGGGCTGGGGATAAAAACCCTGCCCAGGCACCATCTCCTCAGTGGGGAAGTGGGCGGTGCTTAGCAGGCCCAAGACTCTTTCCCCAACACAGCAGCATTCCTGGCTCTGGATTGCGGACTGCTCGCCTCCCTCCGAAGGCCACATATTAGTGGGCTCTTCCCTGGTTGTTTGGGTTTGACTTTAAGCTGGGGGGGGACATCCAGGTGGTATGGGGGCGGGGAAGATATGGCGGCAACAGTCTCAACAAATGTTGCAAAAGAAGAAGGGATCGATGTTTATTATCTATCCCTCCTTCAGTTGATTCTGTTTCCCAATGTAAGTTGGAGAGCAAACTCACCATTCCACTAACCCTCAACCTGCTCCTCTGCAATGCCAGGTCGGTCAAAAACAAAACACACATCATCCACGATCTCCTGGTGGATGAGAAGGCCGACCTGGCTTGTTTCACTGAGACCTGGCTGGGGGATGCCAGCTCCGCGACTTGGGCGCAGGCTCTCCCAGCTGGGTACTCAGTTAGTGAGCAGGTAAGGGAAAGTGGGCGGGGGGGCGGCATAGCCTTGGTCCATAAAAACACCTTATCCTTGATCAGAAAGCCTATCCGGAAGACGACACACATCGAGTGTATGTACCTTAGCCTGAAGACCAGGGATAGTTTGGGGATTCTGTTGGTATACCGGCCACCCCGTTGCTTAACAGACTCCCTAACTGAGCTGATCGCCCTGGTTTCTGAGTTGCTGTTGGAGTCGCCCAGACTCTTAGTTCTGGGCGACTTCAACATTCCACTCGAAACCAGTTTACAAGATCTAACTGGCGCAGCTCGGGAGTTCATGGATACCATGACAAACATGGGCCTATCCCAGTTGGTCAACGGGCCCACACATTGTGCTGGTCATACCCTTGATGCGGTCTTTAGTACGGAGCAGGAATATCCGTGGGCGGAGGTCACAAAAACCTCCGCATTGTCATGGACGGATCATTTTCTGATCAAGGTGGAACTAAAGGCTATTGTTCACCCTCCCGGGGGTGGTGGACCTATTAGAATGGTCCGCCCTCGAAGGCTAATGGAACCTATTGGTTTCCAGAAAGCCTTAGAGGGTTTAATGGTGAGTAATGCCAGCGATTCTGTCGAAGCTTTGGTTAATATATGGAACACCGATCTTACCAAGGCTATCGACACAATCGCTCCCAAGCGTCCTTTCCAACCCGCTCCGAATCGTAAACCATGGTATACAGAAGAGCTCAGAAAGATGAAGCGGGTTGGACAACGACTGGAGTGCGAATGGCGAAAGACTCGTCTCTTATCCGACAGAACTCGCCTTAGGAAGCACCTTGATTCCTACAGGGAGGCTTTACGTGCAGCGCAGAAATCTTTCTGTTCTACACGTATCGCGTCTGCAGAGTCTCGCCCGGCAGCGTTGTTTAGGGTGGTGGGGGATTTGACGCAGATTTCTCCTGCACCGAATCCTCTACTTAACCCGACGACAGCCTGCTGTGAGGCATTTAATATCTACTTTGCAGATAAAATCTCTCGGATAAGAGCCGACTTGGACACCAGTATTCCGGCAGAATCTGTAGACGAGGCGTCCAGTAACTCCGTTGATGGCACTTTACTGGATCAATTTCAATTTGTGAGTACCGAGGACGTGGACAAGATGCTTGGAAGGATGAGGAAGACAACTTGCCCTCTCGATCCTTGTCCATCATGGCTGGTCGTCCAGGGTGGGGACGCGTTGAGGGTGTTTCTCCGAGACACGATCAATGCGTCCCTCAGGGAAGGCAGTATACCATCTTGCTTAAAAGAGGCGGCAGTTAGGCCACTCTTGAAAAAGCCTTCCCTGGATCCCCTGGACAGAAACAACTATAGACCAGTCTCCTTGCTGCCATTTTTAAGCAAGGTAATCGAGAGGGCAGTTGCCTCCCAGCTCCAAGCTATCTTGGATGAAACCGATTATCTCGATCCATTTCAAACTGGCTTTAGGACAGGATTTGGGGTTGAGACTGCCATGGTTGCTCTGACCGATGACCTCCGCTTGAGCATCGACGGGGGAAGTGTGACCCTGCTGGTGCTCTTGGACCTCTCAGCGGCCTTTGACACCATAGATCATGCCATTCTTTTGGATCGGCTGAGAGAGTTAGGAATTGGAGGCACTGCTTTGCGGTGGTTCCATTCCTTCCTCTCTGGCAGATCCCAGAGGGTGAGGCTCGGGGACAGTTGCTCTTCTAAAATAGAGCTTAATTGTGGCGTCCCTCAGGGCGCCATCCTGTCTCCGATGTTATTTAACATTTATATGAAGCCGCTGGGGGAGATCATTCGGAGGCATGGAGCACGGTGTCTTCAGTACGCTGACGACACCCAGATTTACTTCTCCATGACCAGATCATCGTCTCAGACCTCTGATGGCGTCTCTCCTCTCAATGACTGTCTTAGAGCGGTAATGGATTGGATGAGGAAAAACAAATTGAAGCTGAATCCAGACAAAACGGAGGTGCTCACGGTTACAGGTCCGAATCCAGGTTCGGGATTACAGCCCCCAGTCCTGGATGGGGTCACACTCTCCTCCAAGGACCATGTGCGCAGTCTGGGGGTATTCCTTGACTCGTCGCTTCACATGACTAATCAGGTGAATGCGACAGTCAGGAGTGCCTGTTATCAGCTTCGGCTGATACGCCAGCTGCGCCCATACCTGGACAGGAAGGACCTGGAAACTGTGGTGCACGCACTGGTAACCTCACGATTAGATTACTGCAATGCACTCTACATGGGGCTACCCTTGTGCCTAACTCGGAAACTTCAGTTGGTTCAAAATATGGCAGCCAGGTTAATTACTGGAACATCCAGGAGGGAGCACATAACACCAGTGCTTAAATCCCTCCACTGGCTGCCAATCAGTTTCCGGGCACAGTACAAGGTGTTGGTTTTGACCTTTAAAGCCCTACATGGCTTGGGTCCATCTTACCTTAGGGACCGCCTCTCCCTGTATGAGCCCCCCCGTGCCCTTCGTTCAGCGGGGAAAAATCTGCTCTCACAACCTAAAACGAAATTCAAGCAGACTTCCCTAAGGGCATTTTCAGTCGTTGCCCCTAAACTGTGGAATGGCCTGCCGGATCAGATACGCCTTATTGCGTCTCTTACCACTTTTAAGAAAGCAATTAAGACGGAGCTCTTCCGGCAGGCCTTCCCAGAATAACTCTGTACAGGGATATGCACAGCTGAGCCACTTATCTGGTCTCTCCACCGAGAGTGGCATTTTGTTTTATCTTTTATTATTTATTTTAGTTATATGTCTGTTTTTAACTCTATTATGTTTAATACTGTTTTAAGGGGGGAGGGTAGTGGGTGAAGGGCAAGAATGTGGATTTTAACTGTAATATTTTAATTGATGTACGCCGCCCCGATTGCCGAGCAGAGGGGCGGGTTACAAATAAAATTTATTATTATTATTATATTATATTATTATTATTGTTTGTCTTTCTGGCTGTCCACGGCATCCAAAGCACTCTTTTCCAGCATCACATCTCAAATGAGTTGATTTTCTTATCAGCTTTCTACACTGTCCAGCTCTCACATCCATAAATGGTGATGGGGAATACAGTGGCTAGGGTGACACTGATTTTAGTGCTAAGTTGTATATCTTTACTCTTTAAGATCATGTCTAGTTCTTTAATAGCTGCCTTTCACATTCCTAGTCTTCTTTTGATTTCTCGAATTCAGTCTCCATTCTGAACAATGTTTGATTTGGTCTGGGAGCAGACCATCCACTAGCTGTTCCCACATGAGGTTCTCCACCCTTGTTTTTGCAGATCTCGAAGAAATAAATTAAATAAGTTAAGTTAAATAAAGTTATCCATTTTATAACACAGTTCTGTGTCTGGTCTGGTTATTCACTGGGTTGGTCAGCAAAATCATGAGTCTTAAAATCACATTACACATGCATCATGAGCATAATTAGTCTTAAACCCTCTTCTTTGAAGGAAATCTGCAGATCTAATTATTAGTAGTAATATTTTCTCTCAAGCCAAAACCATAGTAGCAGCTCTAATAATGAAAAGCCATGGTCACAGCAAACAGTCTTGAATTGACATAGTAACATAAATGTTTAGGAAATCTTATAACATATATCACATTACATCATAAAGTGATAAAATACATTTCTCTTTCAAAAAGATAGTCCAAAATAACATATGTGGAACATACGATATAGCCTTGTAACATGGAACATTTGTTCATCCAGACTGCTGTGCCTGGCATCAGCTGTCCAAGATCTCAGACAGCAGTTTTTCCCATCAATAGCTACCTGATCCTTTTTAAAGACTAGTAATGGCCTAAACATGGCACCAAGGAGCCCTGGTGGCACAGTGGTTAAATGCCTGTACTGCAGCCAATCACTCATAAACCACAAGTTCAATACCAGCCAGGGCTCAGGCTTGACTCAGGCCTGCATCCTTCAGAAGTCGCTAAAATGAGTACCCAGCTGTTGGAGGGCAAGGAGCTTACAGTTGTAAACTGCTTAGACACTGCATAGCATGGTATGAAGCAGTATATAAATGAAGCTGCTTTGCTTTGCTTTGCTTTGTTTCTGTTTGCACAACATGCATTCTACCACTGAGTCTTCTCTACAGCTCTCCCACCTAAAGTAGACCAGATCCAAGGCTACAATCCAAAAGCTCAACAATCAAGTTTTGATGTTCTCTTTTGCTTGTTACTCTCTACAACATTGGAAGGAAAGTAGAATCCAGAGAAGATAAGGAGATTTGACAGCTTTTTTCAAATTACTGATGGGTTGTTGTCCAAAGATGGAGAAGACATTTTTCTTTGTTGCACCAAAAGGCAAGAGGTAATACGTAGAAACTGTAAAAAGATTTTGGTTAGCAATAGGAGAAACCTCCCCATGGAAAGAGCCATTTCACAATAAAACCAACTGCACTGGGAGATTATGGGAGCATTTAAGCAAGGACTATATGATGCAGATCCTAATCTGAATAAGGGTGGGCACACTAGATGACTGCTAAGGTTTGTGCCAGTTATTACTGGGCTCATAAAAATACAACTTTTGCTAAAGAACTAGCTTGCAACAATTCTATAAATTAGTGATTCCTAAACATGCAGTTACAGAACCCTCTGAGAATCTTGTGAAAATTCTGAACTCTCTTCCCAGAAAATTCATTTAAAGCACTGTTTTCAAACAGAAAAGTGAATAAAAACTGTGCCCATTTTGCAGATTTCCTGAATCCTATCACTGACCTCCTGGGAACACTGACAGAGAATCCCTAGCATAAAAGATAACACAACACAATATGGCTCCTGTCATTATTGGATTAGAAAAAATTAAGAGATGGATGTTGATTTATAGCTCAATATTTATTTTAAAAAAAACTTTACACATATTTTATAGATATTGCTTTTTGAAACTTTTCTCCATTTTGTTGCATTGTTATTGGTGTTTTTTTAAAAAAATTCCCTTATCTGTATTGTACACTTATGTTTGGAAACAGAATCAAACCAAAGCTTCAATGGAAAGATAACAATTATTTCTGCCAGCATACAAAATCAGATGGCGATTTACCTCGCTAAGGGACAGACACTGATGGAGGTTGAGCAAACTTCACTGGAACTGACTGAGCGTGCTCTGAACTGATTAAATCCAGCAGAATTTGATAGTAAGCATCAAACTGATGGCAAAGGAAAAGCCAAGGATGGAAAATCTAAAATGGAAAAGATTTTAAACTTAGCACAGGAAAGAAATCACCTCGAGAGACCATCACAGAAATGATGTCCTGATAGTAAGACTGTGGCATCACATTACTTATATCTATAGTTAATCATTGCAAAAATAATTAATATGGCTAGGATCCAAGTAGCCCATTAACATGCTTAAAGCACTATTAAATGTGCATAAGAACTGTCTCCCTTTTCCTCCTTTCAGCTCTTTTCTTCTGGGTAGCATTAGAGTAGGGACAGGGATTCTTTAATCCTCCAGATGTTTGAATTCTACAGCTCCTATAATGCTCCCTGTTGTGTTACAGACATGCTCACCTTCAGCATTCAGAGGCTCCCGCTCATATATGCTCAATAGCAAGTGACTGTGGGAAGCAAGTAGTTTGTCTAGCTCAGTCTACAGTGTCTGACACTGTCTATTATGATTGACAACCACACGCCACGGCCATGGTCCAGGATTTTTCTGGCCCAAAAAGAAACTGAAAAATGCTGCTCCTTTCTAGGGCAGAAAAAAGGTGCTCTTTCGACCACCACTGCAGCTTTCCCCATTTCTGCAGTGTAGCATGTGTACACACCATGCCACAGAAGCGTCACAATGCTGTCTGCCATCTGGGCAGATGGGCAGTGTGACGCCAGCTGGGGGCCGAGTTGGGGTGTGTGCCGTGCGTATGCCATGCCTCCGTGCCACCCTGAAGCCAGCGTTTCTTGATGGTCTGCTTTGAACCTAAGTCTGGGACTTCTTCCCAGTTAATGAAGTAGATGTGTTTCTAGCCATTATCTTTTAAAAAGAAAATTTGGTACCAGCAGCAGAAATAACCCGGACGTGTTGCAGTGCTGTCATTTTTTGTGAATAGGGATAGGTTCCTACAGCACAAAAAATGAGAGCACTTGAACAAAATTTCCAACAAACTTTAATTCAGAATAAGCAATATGCACATGTGAAGAATCCAATTCCTGCCCAGCTCAAGCATTGCTGTAATGTTTACTGTGGACATGCTGTGGCAACTTGACATTGAACCTGTCATTCAGACTTTACTTTTCTATTGAGTATTCAGGAAACAAAAGAAAAAGTCTACATTGCTTAGCCTTAACAACAGTACATGCAATGTAGGAGAAAGAAAGGTGAGGCAAAGATGACACCCACAATAAGTGACAGAAGACCAGACTGTTCATCATTCTGAAACACTGGACCATCCAACATGAAGGCTTCTGCACATTCCAACTGGCACAAGCAAACTGTGAATCAACTGGCAGTCTCCATGCCAGGAGGTGGTTTGATGTTCAGACCAAGGGTGCACCTACACTATAGAAATAAAGCAGTTTGACATAATTTTAACTGCCATGGCTCCATCCCACAGAACCCTGGGATTTGTAGTTTTGTAAGGCACCAGCAGAGAAGGCTAAAGACTTTGTAAAACTACAAATCCCAAATTCTATAGGATGGAGCTACAGCACTTGAAGTGGTGTCAAACTGCATTATTTCTTCAGCACCCCAAGTCTCAGTATTCCAGTCTGAACTCCAAAGGAGCTAACCAAAGTGCTGAAACCTATCCTCAACATGTTTATTAACTTGGAGATCTCCAAAGCACAGGCAGTCTCACTGACCTACTGACATGAGAGGTACTAGCTGCCATGACATTGTAAGATACAATTGTCACTGAGATCAACTATGTGAAAATACTCATGGTCTTAAGAGTCTTCAATTTATAACCTAAATCATGACATATAAATCTGTACTGGTTTATGATAAACCAGTTTATCTGAAGATAAATTAATTTATTAAAGAAGAGTGCAGCCTCAAGATGTTCTCTCCATTTACATCTAAAATTGTTCAAAAGGGTATTTTGTACTCTTTCATATCCCTCTAAGTAGTCTGGCATACTTCCCTATGCTGTAGTTTTAACTCCCATTAAGAAATGTGTATTTAATTGAAAAGCACTTAGCAGCAGGAGTACAAAATCTGCACGAATTCTCATTTCTATCATTAAGCATTTGCCTCTTCAGGTTGAAAAATCTCATCCTTGATTTAAAAAAAATAATTAAGAGAGGGAAATTCTTGATCCCTTTTACAAGGAACAAGTGTAACAAAATGCCAAATCTTCTCCCTATCCTTGGCCTTTCCTGTTGAGAAACTACCATTGGAAACAGTTTCTCAAAGCCACCTCAGGCCCTTACCAGACTGTAAAATCTGGCCTATTAGTTTTAAAATTAAAATGTCATAGAGTCCCACTTTGGATTGTGAATGGCAGAGGTGGTGGTGGGGAGAAGTAGTGCTTGCAAAAGTCTTGTGGATGATAATTTGTACCAGAAGCAGCATTTTATCTCCAAAATCTCTTTGTACATTATCTAAACATGAACTCTGGAGCTGAAAAACAAAGAACAGTGTTTACAGACTCTGTGTTTGAAGCAGAGCACAACCTTGTAAACCTGTTAAGTTCATCAGCTCAGAAATCAGAACATTCTGAAGATTCAATGCAAGAAAGCTGAACAGATTTTCCAAGAAAGTTATAATGAGTATGTTGTAAAATTATTATTAAATTCTCGATGAATTTGTACCTTGTCATAAAATAAAAAGGGCACGAAATCCGAACCTACAATTATTTATTATTTAGAACACATCCATAAAATAAAGGAAAATTGATTAAATATAATGATTTGATGAATCAAATAAAGCTTGATTTTAAAAACAACACATACAGACTAGAATAACTGAGATCTGAAGGCTGGACATGTAGCTGGTTTCTGTATTGTCAACTTATGACTAGATTTAAATTAGATAAAAAATACAACCAGAATAATAAACAACAAAACAGAGCTAGAAGAAATTATCTGGTCAGAAAAAACAGCACTATTCCCCAGAATTTATATTAAAAAAATTAGTAATATATACTGAAGAGGACTTAATAAAAGACAATATGATTGAATGGGCAAAATACTGTGGCCACACTATTGAATTAAGTCAGTGGGGAAAATAATGGAATGCAAGGTTAAAATACTCTATAAGTCAAGATGTTAGAGAAAACTATTATAAAATCATGTATAGGTGGCATTTATCAAATTATTTTTAAAGTTAATAAAAATAAATTGTTTTTAAAAACCTGGAAACTAAGCCCTATGAGAAGTAGCTTAGGGAGCTGGGTATGTTTGGCCCAGAGGAGAGAAGGTTAAGGAGTGACACGATAGCCATGTTTAAATATTTGATGAGATGTAATAGAGGATGAACCAAGCCTCTTTTCTGCTGCTCCAAAGACTAGAACAAGGAGCAGTGGATTCAAACTACAGGAAAAGAGATTCCACACCTAAACATCAGAACTTCCTGATAGTAAAAGCTGTTTGACAGTGAAAACTCTGCCTCAGTGAGTGGTGGAGTATCCCTTCTTTGAAGGTTTTTAAACAGAGGCTGCATGGCCACCTGTCAGGGGTGCTTTACTTGTGTATTCCTGTATGGCAGGATGGTCCTTGTGGTCTCTTCCAACTATATGATTCTATTAATTTTATTGTTTTTTCTTAGGCAAGGAATACACACAAGTGGTTTGTCACCTCCTTTCTCTGAAATTTAGCCTACAGCAGCTGGTATTCCTTGGTCATCCCCTCATCCAAGTACTAACCAAGTCTGACCCTCCTTAGGAGATGTCTTCAAGATATACTGAATATTTTTCAACTGATGCATTTTGCCAGACTGAGCTATTTAGATCCAGTTTGTTCCTTTGATCCCTTCCCCTTGTTATGACATAAGGAAAAGGCAAAAATCATTTGATGGTGCTAAAAGTATGTATTCTTGGTGAATATGCACTCAAAATTAATCAAATATTGGAGTCACAGGTACAAAATCAGGGATGGACAAAATCTTTTGTTTTTGTTTCTCTCATTTTGTCCTCTTCTCCAATTTGAAGTCATAAACTTTGAGGACGTTATATCATAAATAAATATTGTAAAGTTTGCCTCAATATTTATATACATTTTTGTATACAATTCTGCAAGCAATCTTGTCAATGTAATGCCTTTTTAAAACATTGTTTTCACTAATATATGTATTTTTATGCAAATCTGTTTTAATGTATTCAGTCTTGTTTGTATGATTTGACTAGAGAACTCCACCAAAACATTCAGAGAAGTTTCAAAGAAAAGCTGAATTCAGTTTGTTCTCTTGATGTGAAAGTACAGAAAGAGAGAAGTTCTTGGTAAAATGCAAAAAGAACAAATTTCTCTTGCACCTCTGCCTACAAAGAGATGCCAACCCCTTCCTTTAATGGGATGTTGACACAATCAATTCTTCCACAAAGTTCCCACTAGGCCACAAATTCTTTATTGGCCTTTCCTTCTTAGAACTGATTCTGCTGAAGCCAAGGCTATACCTAGGATCCAAAAGCCCATACACAAACTCCAAAAACATATTGTTACAGAATGCAAAGGGATATCGTAACACCTTTGAGATGAACTGAGAGAAAGAAGCCGGTAGTATGAACTTTCATAGACTTCAGTCTACTTCCCCAGATGCATGGTAACAGGTGATTCAAAAAGAATGGTGAATAAGAACAGCTTTACTTTTGCACCTCTCTATTTGAATCACTCTGTATTTTTTTAGTTTCCCTTCTCAATAAAACCTCTTCCACAGCTCAAAATGCTGCTGCTGAAAGTCTGAGGATCTCCCAGAGATTGATCCAATTGTGGTGTAATGAGTTGTAACCAGAAGTGTAAATTGCCAACAATCCATTCTAAAGAACTTCATTGTCCGTGACTATGGACAATGCAGTGTCTTCAGGGTGATGTACATGCACAGTGAGTCAACCCTAAAACAGTTACGATAGCTTTGAGAAATGGCATTGTGGGAACTATGTAAACATTTTTATTTTGGAGAGTTAATCTACAGCCCAGACATCTATATTAAGAACATTATAAATTTTATTTTCAAAGGAAAGAAAGGAGGAGAGGGGAAAATGTACAATTGATTGAACAGAATAGTGTGACATTAATTAAAACAAATTGTCTTAAAACTCCTATATCAGAAATCAAATAAATAGAATACCTTAAGTTTAATGGTTTAAGCATATTAAGTTTTTAAAGAGAGATTACCTTTCGGAAAGATTTGTGTAGCTCTTTTTCTCGGTCAGCATATTTTGAATTAAAGAAGAAGAGTCTTCCCTCAGATCATCAGTCTAGCTATTAGACCCTAAATGGTTTGCATGTGGGGAGTGTTTCTTGGTTCATTCGCTTTTGTCAGCTGGAAACCATACATTGTCTCTGCTGCAGAGATGGAAGGGCCTGGTGAGTGGCTGGACTTGCTTTGCAGTAAGGGTTAGATTCAATACACAACCTTCCAACTCTTATATGTTCTCAGTAAGCCTAAGCAAAATATCTGGCTTCTTTTTTGACAATTCAGACTGGGAGGATGGAGGAAATATAAGCACCCTTCCCCAAAAAAAGTAATGAGGGAACAGAAAGTTCTTCAAATTTTCTTTTGTGAAAGGTTGCTGCTTACATTGCATAACCATAAAGAATGGGCTTTCACAGCCAGGTGAACCCAGAAACTGAAAAGGTCACTCTTTTGGACTACAACTCCCAGAATCTCCAGGCAGTGTGGCTATTGTTATTTATTTACAGAATTTATATCCCACCTTTCTCCCCATGTAGGATTCAAGCCAGTGTACAATTAAAAAAAAATTGGATTACAAAAGTTAAAAAAGACTTAAATAGCAATGTTATTTTTAAAAACATGATTAAAAACAGTTAAAAGATGTTTGAAACATTATTTCCAGGAAAAGATTTTTAAAAATAGCACACCACTTCACAGACACAACTACTGCTCCATGATTAAAATTCAAGGCCTTGCCTGAATAAAAATGTCTTCACTTGCCAGGGGCATGAGAACAGGGAAGGGGCCAACTGGATCTCTCATGGAAGGGAGTTCCACAGCCTGGGAGAAGCCAAGAAGAAGGCTCTCTCCTGCGTCATCACCAAATGTGCTTGCAAAGGTGGTGGGACTGAGAGAAAGCCCTTCTCTGCAGATATTAAAATTCACACTGGCATTGTTGCAGTCCAACAGAGCTGTAGTCAAGAAAAATGTATTGTTTACAAGCTCTGAATGAAGTTTTTTCTGCAGCTTCCTATTGCCTGCATATCCTGGGAAAGTCTTGGGAGCATCACCAGATCATGCCACGTTGCTCCCAAGGCACTCCGGGAAGTGCAGCTGGCAGGAAGTTGCATTGTGAACCTGGCACCCTCCTGACAATGCGACATTTGTTTAAGTTTTACAAAGAAAGAAAAATAATGGGAAACCATTCATCATCTCATAGGCTCAAGCAAAATGAAGGGGAAATTTCTTCCTGCAAAAATCCTCCTCCAAAGAAATTAATTTTTTTAAAAAAAGGAGAAAGTCAACCACCATTTTCTCAAGATGTAATGACTTTGGAGAAATGGGATTGGCAATTTCTGCTCAGATACAGACATAAGCCATGCATGCCTTTCACCTCCTCATGAACATCTGACATTGGCTGTTAATGATAGCTGCTAGTGGGAGGATACAGCTGTTGAACAGGGAGTCACTGACACATTACCCATCATAGTTTCCAATTATGTTAATGCATAGACATAATACAGCTGTAGCAATCCAACTAATGACAGTGTGTATAGCCTTCAGAGCTAAGCATGTTTCCCCTCCCTCAACATGAGGAAAACCTCTACTTTATATTCCTCAACTAAAGCTGAGGAGTGAAGACCAAGCAGCTTCTTCTACCTCCCATGAATATTTTTAATGTTCATCCATGTTTCTGTTGAAGTCCATTATTACAGAAATCACTAATCATCATCCACAAATGCAGGACTGGACTCATATTACCAGACTGGTAAATTATTCTGTTATTTAACATGCCTTTCAATGCACAGCAGCACACGACCCATTTGTCTTGAGGAAAATATAAGGCTAGAAAGTGTGCTCAGAAGTTTGGTACTAGAAGAGAGTTTGACAAGAGCCAGTATTATGGGGAACGGAGCAGAGGTTTGGTGGTAGGCTGCACCTACCAAGTCTTGTCTCCAGCCATTCTACTTCAGAGGCTGATCTGGTGAGGCTTCCGCATGTAAAATGTGTACTGTACCAGTACGCTATGGCAATTCTCTGAAATACAGGGCAAGCCATGTAGCTGTGACACACCTGAATATTCTGTCCTGTCTTAAAGGGCTGCCAGGGTCAGGCAGTCCAAGTCTGTAGGGTACAGCAAGAATGTCAAGGTGCTTGGTAGCGTTAACTTATGATGCAGAGTCCAGGGTTTTTTGGAAATACAAGTCAGGAACCAATAGACATAGCTTCCTCCAAAATGGTCAGCTGTCAACAATGACCTCCCAAGGCAGATGCTGGATTATTTTTGGTCTGGCAGCCCCTTGTAGTATTTCCTGATTAATGAGCATTTCCTATAAATGAGCATTTCCTGTTAATGTCACAAACCCTCCCTTTCTTATCTATGTTCCACTGTGGTTTGTTGCTGTTAACCACCCTCGAGTCGATCTTGACTCATGGTGACCCTGTGGATGAGGCATCTCCAAGACCCCCTATCCTCCATTACTCTTCCCAGGTTTTGCAGATTCACACCCGTGTCCTCCTTAATTGAGTCTATCCATTTAGCATGTGGTCTTCCTCTCTTCCTAGTTCCTTCTGTTTTCCCAAACATTGTCTAATGAGTCATGTTTTCTCATGATGTGAACAAGTTATGACAGCCTCAGTTTAGTCATCTTTGCCTCCAGGAAAATTTCAGGCTTGATCTACTCTAGGACCCATCTATTTGTTCTTTTTGCTCTCCATGGTATCCTCAGCACTCTTCTCCAGCACCACATCTCACATGAATTTATTTTCTTCCTGTCCATTTTCTTAACTGTCCAGCTCTCGCATCCATACATTGTAATGGGGAATAAAATTGCTTTCATTCTTAGTTGTAAATATTTGCTCCTTAGGACCTTTTCTAGCTCTTTCATAGCTGCCCTCCCCATTCTTAGTCTTCTTCTGATTTCCTGACTGCAGTCCCCATTCTGATCTATGTTTGATCCCAGGTATAGGAACTCTTTTACTATTTCTATGTCTTCATTGTCTAGTTTGAACTTGTGAAGATCCTCTGTGGTCATTACTTTTGTTTTCTTTATGTTCAACAGTAATCCTGCTTTTGCATTTTCTTCCTTGACCTTTTTCATTAGTTGCTCTAGGTCTCCAATGTTTTCTGCTAATAGTATTGTGTCATCTGCATATCTTAGATTATTGATGTTCCTTATTCTCACTCCTCCTCCTTCTGTGTCCAAGCCTGCTCTTCATATAATATGTTCTGCAAACAGGTTGAAAAGATAAGGGGAAAAGGATGCATCCTTGTCTGAACCCGTTGCCAATTAGCAACCATTCTGTTTCTCTCTGTTCTGTTCTAACCATTGCCTCTTGTCCTAGGTACAGATTCCTCATCAGGACTATCAGATGTATTGGCACTACCATGTCTTTAAGGCTATGCAGTCAAAAGCTTTGCTATAGTCGATAAAGCACATTCTTATTTTCTTTTGGAATTCCTTGGTGTGCTCCATTATCCATTCTAAGTTTGCAATGTGGTCCCTAGTGCCTCTTCTTCTTCTGAACCCTGCTTGGACCTCTGGGATTTCTCTCTCCATATATGGTTGGAGTCTGTGTTGCAGAATTTTGAGCATGATTTTGCTTGTGTGGGAGATTAGCACTATGGTCCTATAGTTGCTGCAGTCTTTTGTGTCTCCTTTCTTGTGGATGGGGATGTAAATTGATCATTTCCAATCCATTGGCCACCGTTTTGTTTTCCACATCTGTTGACAAATGTTGGTTAAGATTGGAGTTGATTCCATCAGTGTGAATTGTAGTAGTTTGATTGGAATGTCAACTGTTCCTAGTGATTTGTTTACTTCCATTTCTCTTATTGCAGCTTCCACCTTGCTTTTTAGAATTTGTGGTTCATCTTCATATGGCTCTTCATCCCATATGTCCATTTTTTCATCTCTTTTGTATAGCTTTTCTGTGTATTGCATCCAACTTTTTTGTTCCCTCCTGGTCTTGAATTATGTTATTTGTGTCACCATAGAGTATTCCGATCCTTGGTCTGAATGTCCCTTTAATTTCCCTGATCTCGTGGAAAAGGTCTCTTGTTCTTCCTTTTTTGTTATTTTCTTCTATTTCCTTGCATTGGCCATTGTATTAATTGTCTTTATCTTTTCTCACTAGTCTTTGTACTGCTGCATTCATGGTTCTGACTTTGTTCCTGTCTCCCTTTTGTTTTGCTTCTCTTCTTTCCTTTACTGCTTGAAGCGTTTTATCTGTCATTCATTGTTTCTTCTCTCTTTGACTATGGTAACTTTCTTTTTTTTAATAAATATTTTATTCTTTATTAATATATAAAAAAGAAAAAAGACAACGTACAAACATCGTGACATGACAAGACAATAATAGAAACAACAAAAAGAGAAGAAAAAAAACAAAAAGAAAAAGAAAGAAAAAAATATATATATATACATAAAATCACAAACTAAAACGAACAATTAACACTTAACATTGACTTCCTAGCAAATGGCAAGAGGATCGAGAAAGTACATTTCAAATAACCTGTTTCCCATACTTAATTCTATTCTTACATCGCTGACGTTAAGTTCTGTGTAAATAAAGTAGATCATTTAAACAATAACACCTGACATTAACTAATATATATATATATATATATATATTACTTAAAAATTTATAATATATATCTTTAAACAATGTATCTACATGCATATCTATAAGCTTTGTATCTAAATAGCTTCTTAATTATATATTTTATATCAAAATGTATCGTTATCTTGTCCTGAAATAAATATATTATTCCAAAAATGCTACATGACTTAATTCATTGTTAATATCATTCCTTTTCAGATATCAATAACAAGGAGCCCAAATCTTATGAAATTCTACAAGAGACCTGTCCCTAGATAAATACGTCAGTTTTTCCATCTCATAAATTTCATAAAGTTTCAATTTCCAATCCTCCACCGAAGGAGTTTCTCTCTTTCTCCAGTACTTTGCATAGAGTATTCTTGCTGTGGTTATTAAGAAAAATAGCAATTTCCAATTACTCCCCTCTATATTTATGTTTGAAATATTTAAAAGATACAATTTTGGGTCGAATGGTAGTCGTGTCTCCAAAATTTTTCGAGATACTTCGTTAATTTTTTTCCAATATCTCTGTGCTATGCTACACTTCCACCACATGTGAAAATAAGTACCCCTTTCTTCTCCACATTTCCAACATGATATATCTCACATTAAATTAAAAGTTGGCGGTGCTCCTGTGTAGTCTTCGGACCATCCATAGCAGGGACGTGTCTTGCTCTTCAGTCCGTCCAGGGAGTCTTGCAATCTGGAATCGATAGCAGATCCCGATCTCAAGGAACTTGCACTGGATTCAGGACTTGCTCCGAGCCCCCTCTGGGTTCCCTATTACAAGGGAGCACTTGTGGAACCTCCGAATATCATACAAAGGTCCGCAATCCTCCACTATGTAGGGCGGTTGCCAGGAGAGATACTGACGCATGTCCTAATGGAGCACCATTACCACCGGAAGTCACTTTGACTACGGTAACTTTCTGTCCACTGCGGTAGATATAGTCAATTCCTTGTCTCTGTGTTGTGGCTGCTGGGGGGTATCACTTTCTGTTTCAAGCACTGGCACACCCCTGTCATTTTGCTTCACTGTTTGTGTCAGAGTCTGAACCTAGGTTCTGGGGACAAGGCATGACTCATGCAAAGAGATGTTTGCTATGCAAATATATTTAACTAGCTACAATTAAGTGGTATCTTTGCCTCCTTACCAATAACTGTAATGAAAGAGGAAGAATGAGCATCCTTCAATACCACCTAAATCACTTGGTTTAATAGCAGAGTCACTAACTTCCTGAAAGTCAACTCATACCTTTGAGAAATATTCACCAAGATCCTGCATTGCCGAGGTGGGTGGATAAAAGTTTCATATGCAGAACTGTGTCCTCTAGCATTTCCACCACAAAGCCCAACTTTTAGATAAAGAAGCCCCCTCCCTATCTTTATGGGCACTTAGTGACTGGTGTACAGGACACCAGTGAGGTGTCTGGCTATGTCCCTATGGCCAGATGCACAACATTGATATCATCTGCTAAGAACTCTGCAGCAGCAGCAGAACTCTTGGGAGGTAAAGTAACTGTTCTGCATTTGGCCATTGGGACACTGTCAGATGCTTCTCAAATGCCCCTATTCATAACTACTGTAAATGACTACTGAAGGGAATTGAGTGGAATTTTGGTCATCAGGTGAGACTGGTACGGAATTCCAATTTTTGCTATGACAAAAAAGAGATTTATGATGGCATAAATTGAATTTAGACCAGTATGAATCACTAGTAGGATGCCAGCCAATGTGTCATACAATTCTTTTTGCTATATTATCCTAAATGTGTTTTTAAAAAGTAAATTCCATCGTATTTTTTCTGCAGTTCTGAAATTTATATACCTACCCACAAGGATATATCTACTGCATATATAACATGACATTTAATCTGATACATATACTCCTATACTCAGAAGTAAATCCCATTGAGTTCAGTGGAACTGTGGCATACACCTATAGGATTGAAGCCTTTGTGACTTCATTTTGTATTAATTCACTCCATTGTGAGCCTAAATGTGATTGTCTTCTGCTTATGACTTCTAAGCTGTATTTGGAAATGATTGCATGTGCATGCCTATGTAGACCCACATTACAGTGAACCACTTCCATGCAACATGCTGTCCATTCAGAAAACCAGTGAAGCTAAAAGTAGCATAAATAAAGGCTGAGACAGATCGAAAAAATAAATCTTACTGACAGATTCCCACTGGTGTATTACCAGCTATCACAGCAAGTCCTGTTAGGCTTATAAAATGTGTAGCGTGCACACACACACACAGAAAATATGATTCCATTTTACTTTGCTCTCAGGCTGGTAATATCAAACACGTTCTGGTGATTTATATTAATTAATTATTCTGGGTTATAAACACACTTACTTGTTAGTAGTATTTGGTTTTTAACAAAGCCAAATACTCTGTGCATGTTTCCCACCCCAGAAAAAAAAGAGATCATAATCCTTATACATACAGAACAGCACAAGGATTAGGGATAATAGGAATTGCCTTGTGATTTTAAACTGCACAACCACCTAGGCACCGTGTGCTTGTCACAGCAAAAGCTCCAGCAGGCTATACACTAAAGTAAATCTTCCATACCTAATTCTATGAAAGACTAAAAAAAAAAGTGTGACTGGTGAGATATGATTGTGTTTGTCAGTCACATCAAAAACTGGATTATTACTGCCTTTCACAATGATGAAGGTCAGCACAAAACCCTTTAGTTGATAAAAAGAGGCCAAAGTCTTCTAATACCTTAGGAAGGAACTGAGCTTGAACTACAGCATTCCCTGGAAAAATTGGATGGACAGGGTGAGACAGCCTCAAACATCATAAGAATGAAAGAAAAGAAGATGGCTGTCATTTCATTTGTGGACTATGAATGCAAGCATTATTTATTCGAACTCAGTGCAAGCCAATCACAGCTGCACACAAAGCACAAAACAAACATACTGTATCCACATTATCCATGCTTTCAACTTTCATTTAATCTTGAACATGAGTGAGACTATTATTACACCTTTAAAACATCCACAGAATTATTGTAATCAGAATTTAAGCACTTGATCACAAAATACAACTTTATGCTAGCATTGGCGACAGCAAACAGATACAGATATTTTAATTTCAGAGAGCTAATGGCAACATAGTTACTGTATATACTCATGTATAAGTTCAGAAATTTAGGTCAAAATTTTACTCCCAAAAAAGTGAGTCGACTTATCCATGGGTCAATGTAAGTACTGTATCTTAACTCTTATTTTAAAAAAGGAATGGCCCCCTGGTGAAAGGCAAGAGTATAATCTGTTCTGGAAGCACTGTCTACCTCTACTCTCTCATCCATCCAGCCTTAAGAGTGAACACCAACAGTTATGCTTGCTGGGATTTTGTAAGTTCTTTGGGATTGTTTTCTTTTCCATCATCCTTTAGATCCTTTGCTATATGCCCCTAAGTTTTACCCTAGACCTATCCATGGGTCATATCAAAATCCACAATCTTGGCCCCAAAACTTGCCCTCAACTTATAAATGAGATTGACTTATCGTCGAGTATATACGGTATGTAGACTGGAAATTTTCAATACCCCCTGCCCCAAGAAGTTTGTGTATATATGTTTGTGTGTTTGCTTCAAGTCATCTGTTGACTTTGAATTTTATAGGTTTTTCATAGAGAAGGATGTTGGCTTGCCTTTGCCCTCCTCTAAAATTTAGTCTACAGCACCTGGTAATTTTTAGTGTTCCCTCATCCAAAGAACAAACCAGGCCTGATCCTAGTTAGCCTCAGATGGAATGTGGTGCCTTCATGCTATTTAGGCCAAGGCCCATAGAAATACATCCATTAATATGAAACATGGACTGTATCTAAAGACAGAGAGGAAAGATAATCTGAAGCAGTTCTAGTGACTAGCATTCATGTAAAGAAAGGAGAGCTGGTCTTGAGGGAGCTGGACTCAGGGGCTGTCATTATAATAATAATAATAAATTTTTATTTACTGCCTAAGAGAGGTAGCAAGCTGGGTATTTCTCCTCTGCTAACAGAGCTGTTATAAAGTAAAGTAGGGAAGAGCACATAATGGTACCCTTAGTTCCCTGGAGGATGAGCAGGGCACAAATAAATGAGATGCACACTTATCCTTCCCTCTCTTTCCACTCACAGCAGAAATGAAGAAAAAGAAAAGCTTCCTAAATGCCAACAATCTCCCAAATAGATGTGTTAGTTCTTTCCTTTGCAACATGGCTGTTCAGGCTTTCATATCTTAGCAGCAAAAGGTTGGGACACCTAAGATATCACTGCTCATAGTGAAAGGAAAAAATCAAAGCCCTCTCCCCTATCCCATTTCAAAGCTCATAAGGGCAAAGGCTCATATTTGTATGGGCAGCTCCTTGTCCAATAGTGGAAGCACAATGGAAAACAGGCATTGGATCTTCCTGATTGAGTACAGACTCTCGAAATGTTGCTTTTTTTGGACTATAATTTAAAGAATCGCCCAATCAGCACAGGGAGTTGTCCAGAAAAGTAATTTTTTTCAAGCACATTTGTGATATATAAACTGAGGGCTCTTTAGACCTCTTCCCTCCACCCCACACACAGTTTTTTGTTTCTCTTTCCTTTTTTAATCCAGTTTAAATGCTGTCTGTTTGGACAAAGGAAGCCTTGCCAAAGAGAGATGCTCTGCTTGTTCAGCATAGCCGGCAACAATCCCAGAGCTTGTAGCCAAAGAACATGTCCCTATTCAGTGAGGCAAAAGTTTCCATTTTGCTCAGTGGCTTAATGCACTTGGCATGCCACAGCTTTAGGCAACCAGAGGCAAAAGACTCTAATGTTGCATTTGCCACTGCTAATAAGCTTTGCTACTCCATAAACGTATGGTCCAAACCAGTTGGTTACTTTATTTTTTTAAATAACGAATTACTTTATTTTTTTTCCTCACTTCTCTTTGACAAATTTCAATTTGAGCTTCACTGAGCACAGGGTCAAGTGCATTCTTAAGAACACCAGGAAGCAGTAAAATCATGAGAGCTTATGTATTTATTGTACAAAGAAAAATGTACTTGGAAATATGTAAACTGAACAACTCTTGCTATCCTAACTAAATATATTTTCATCTGCATATGTATATGCATAGTTTCAGAGTTGTACACTGAAGTCATTTAAGTGATGAGATAAAACCAAGCTATGCTATGATGTATATTTAATTTACAGCTCCAATAACAAAGATTTAAATGGACTCAGTCAAAACAGTTTTAATGAATGGTTACACAATTTCCTAAACCCTAGTTAGGTGTTAGAACTGCTCTTCAAGAAAACATAGCAGTTCAATTGCTTGTTAATGCAGTAAATGCCAAATTGTACACTCCAGTGGCCAGCAAAGATCAATAGCCAACAAATCAAGGACTTGGGACTTGAAAAATGGAAATCTGCTAGTCTCTGCTAAACACTGGATTGATTGGTATCATTTTCCCTATATCCCCATAACACACACACACACTTTTTAGCATCTTTGCTATCCACTGCATGAAAACAAACCAATCCATCATCTCCTGCTCTGCTCCTTCCTCTATTTGCAAAGCTGTTAGATCAAAAAGGTCACCAAACAATTGAGAAAATGATGAGAGGAGCCAAAACAACAAATGGTACAAAAGAGCATTGTATTTACTTGGATGGGCACATTAGTGAATTCTGCTTAGTCTGGGAAAAGCTACAGTGCAGCCCCAGCAGAACACCCAGTATTGTTGGACCCAGAATGATGCAAAACACCCAGTATTGTTGGACCCAGAATGATGTAAATGTTATGAAGTGATTCAACATGAAAACAATATGGGCCATGTTGAAATCATGCTGGCCTTCCAAGTGCCTGAACTTGTCTCCCAACTTCAGCTGCTTTGGATATGGTTATTTCCCAAATGATGCATTCCCTGTCTGAAATGTTTAACATGGATTTTTCCTTTTCCTTTCCCTTTCTTTTTTTGTTCTCTACTCTCCTTCTATGCAAAGCAAATGCTCAACAATTTTACTCGTTTATTCTTTCATTTTTGAGGTGTGGCTTGAAATTTTTGAATGTTTCTTAAATTCTCCATCTTGCAATAGCAGCACAAGAAAAAAAATCAGCTCAGGGAAATGAAAGAGGCACAGGATATGTCTAGATAGGTGAACTGCATCTCAGGTTGCCAGTTGACACACTGACAATTTAAAAAAATAAAGTAAGGAAGAATTAGAAAAAGGTGCTTAGGGAATGCATGCACCCCACAGGCTACACATTAGCCATCAGTGACCCATCCAAATGACAATAAATGAACACATCTGCATTTGTGAAAAGTAACATATTCAGGGGAGCTGTCTTGGCCATATAGCAAAGTGCAATAACATCAAAAATCCACAAAACAGTGATACCTTTATTAGACCAAACAAAATGCAGAAAATATATGTCACAACCTTTCGAAGCTCCACTGGCTTCTTCATCCTAGATCTCATAGGAAGTGCCTTTTTATTTTCCTAGTGGAATTTAAATTTCCTGGCCTTTAAAATGCTTTGTATCCCACAACCACATGGTCAAAAGGAGAAGTGACCTGTCTGCATAAATATCTCACCATACGCAGAACAACATTGCCCACATTTTATAAAGATGCAGGCCTGAGACTAAGGTTTTTATTTCTCCTTTATTATTTTTAACACCTTTGCCTTGTGAAGAAGCCAGTGGAACCTTAAAGCTTGCAATGTATATTTTATGCATCTTGGTTGGTCCTGTGAACATTTTTGTAGCTATGGTTGGTTTTAACTTGCTGTAAATTGCCTTGAATCTTGTGTTAGGAGAAAGGTGTGACTTAAATTAATGGCAGTTGTCCCTCCCCATTCATGGACTTCAAGTCTGCGGTCCCGCTCTTCGCGAGAAGGACAAGCGGAGATATAATGGCAGTGCTCACACTTATACATGCCATTATTATCAATGGGGCTCAAATATTTGTGTGCCGCCATTTTCGCGTGGGGTTTTTTTGGAACAGATCCCCCACAAATTGTAATTTTAAAAAGTCTTGTCCATATTTAATTTTGTGTTTATTTTTAAAGGGTGGGGGGAGAGGAGAGATCAAAAGTGGAGTGCTCCTTCCAGGCTGATCATAAAGCCCAATTCACTTTACTGACATTCATAGTGAAATTGAAACAATGGAAGTTGAATTATGAAGGTGAACTGCTTGTTATGAAGACAGCATTATTAATGGGTTTGAATGATCAGAAACACTGGTACAAATAAGCTGATTATTTCTGTACTGATCCATAGATTATTCTTCAAAAAAAGAAAAGACAACAAATAAAATTAAAAACAAACAGACAGATCCAAAGGAGGAAGTGTTCACACAGGGACTCCTACACCTTGTCATCGTTGCTGTGTGCCTTCAAGTAATTTCTGATTTATAGAGACTCTTAGGTGAACGTAACACAGGGTTTTGTTTGCCTTTCTCTGAGGTTGAGAGAGTATGACTTGCCCTGGGTCATTCAGTGGGTTTCCATGGCTGAGCAGGGATTAAAACCCTGGTCTCTTAGTCATAGGCCAACATGCAAAATTTTACATCGCACGAGCAAAGGGAATGTGAAGCCATAGATACATATTTGGAAGGGCCACTTCAATTCCTGGTCTATCTCACTGTGCTATATTCTACATGTGTAGTAGAGGCACAGAATACTTCACTGTGTAGTGTATATTCTATACCTATCTATCATTATAGACCTATCATTATATACCTATCATTATTAGAACCCTGATGGCACAGTGATTAAATGCCTGTACTGCTGCCACTCACTCGCAAACCAATTCAATACCAGTTGCGAGTTCAATACCAGCCAAGAGCTCAGGCTTGACATCTTTGCATCCTTCTGAGGTCACTAAAATGAGTACCCAGCTTGTTGGGGGCAATTAGCTTACACAGTGTAAACTGCTTAGGGAGTGCTTAAATGCACTGATAAGTGGTATAGGAATGTACTTGCTATTGCTATTACTATGTATATGAACACCTACTAGAAGAGATAATGTACAAGGAGGACACTGTGATTCTGAACTTATCGCCTGTCTGCAACCTTTGAAATAGATTGATCAATTATAGACTCAAGATAGACCTCAAGAGGAAAAGTAAATAGTGCCTACTTCTTCTTTCTTTACTTTAGTTTTCTTTTTTTAAAAAAAACAAAACACAAACCACTTTGTCTTAAAAATAAATAAAAGGTAGACTTCAAATGTCCTAATGCATAAAATCTAAGACTTAACTAACCCCCCAAAAGAAAGCTCAGCTACAATTCTGGGCTCGTGTATGTACCTAGCTTGACCTCCCATGCCCTCTTGGGATCCTATCTGTAGTCATCAGAGCAATGCCATCTACTATGAGTCATTACTCCCCATAACTAGGGTAAATTGTAAAACATGTTTCCCAAAACCATCTTTCATTTCAGCCTTTTAAAGAAAACTGCTATTCTTTTCCCTCACTCTTTTTTTTTTGGTGTGTGTGTGCAAGAGAGCACAAAAATATATATGCTCGTCCCTCCACATCTGTGGCTTTGACTTTTGAGGATTTGATTATTCACAAATCCTGCTGTGCCACCTGCCACCACTGCTGTTGGTATGACTTGTTCCCTCTGAAGCCAAAACAAGGTATCCAGCATCAGTCACATGGCATTGCTCCTGAGTGCTCCAGATTTACCTGGAAATTCCAGAGCAAACAGTGAGGGTTTTTTTTTTTTAATGCAGTTTAAGGCAGGAATTGCCTGATTCAAAGCAAAACTGCCCTTCCCTCATAAAGACTTGTATTGTTATGATTTTGTGGGTTTCTTAATTGACTTCTTTAGGGAAATTGGCAGACAGTGGAGTGATTTTAATATTGCTGTAATATGATCACTTCTAGATGTCCCAGTAACCAATCTGGCTCCCGTGTTTTGAACTAATTGATGTTTTCAAACTTGGTATGGAGGTAGCCAAATATACAGCACATTGCAGAAATCCAGTCTTGAAGTTACCAGTACATTCACAATGATTTTTAGGTCCTCCAGCTCTAGAAAGGAGAACAGCTGTTATAACAGCCAAAGCTGATAATAGGTACTCCTGCCTATCACAGCTATCTGAGCTGTCATTTGGAGTGACTGATCCTGAAGCACTCAAGTCTTTCAGGGAGAGTGTAACCCCATCCATTACTGGTTGACACACCTCCAGCCCCAGGTTAGAACCCTTGACTGTAGCACCACCACCCCTTGTTCGCATTCAGTTCCAGTTTGTTTCCCTTCATCCAACCCATTATCTCCTTGAGGCATTCATTCAGAGGAGACACACTATCCTTAGCTGAGACTTTTTTTTGAAGGCATAGAGAAATATATTTGGGTGTCAAATCATACCAACAGCACCCTGCCCCATGCCTCTGGATGATATCTTCCAGCAGTTTTGCATAGATCTTGAACAGCTTTGGGGATAAAATGGCATCTTTTGGTATGCCATATAACATCTGTGGTTGGTTTTTGTTTTTTGTTTTTGAACAGCTGCTGTTCTCAAGCACTACCATCTGGAATATACCTGCTGTGCCAAAATTTTGCAATCAGAGTATGAAAAAAAATTGGAGGAGACATTATATAATCCTGTTGGTTCCATGGCAGAGTTTAGTAACTGATATATTCTTCCTGTTTATGCAGATCTTTCACCTCAGTAATGATAAATTAAACCACTCATTTATGTTTCCCAATACTGTTATCCATTCAAAGTCAACTGTGAAGAAAATTCCTGCTAAGGAAGGTTTTTAGGGCTTCTGCTTTTATAATACAGATTCCAAATATTTCCTAGTAAGGTTCTTTCACTGTACACTTTGAAGTCATGGACAGCCTCTGCTATCTGAGTGAGATGGATAATGGTCTGACTCAGTAAAGCAAGTCCTGTATACGAGATAAAAAATCAAAACATTTCTAGTTGTATTTCCACAGCCACACAGAAACAGAAAGATGCAATAACAAGACTCTCAAGAAGTGGTCTGTAAAACTCAAAAGTGGTTTTGGATTTTCATTATTGATTAGGATTCTCAGGCCGTCACTTCAATTTATAGGAGTGCACCTGTCTGTTTGACTGAAGATTGAGTATCACTTTCAGTAAAATGTGTAGTAAAGCACTATGCCAATACAGGTAAATCAAGTAAGAGGAAATCTTGATTGTACAGCGCTGAGTACACTGACAGCGCTCTATAAATGAACTCTAATAATAATAATAATAATAATAATAATATCACATGACAATTAATAATTGGGAACACAGTGATTTTATAGCTGGGTCAATGACTGTGATGTTAAGGAAAATGTAACATGGGACTTACAGTAATAGAAATAAAATGTGTATGTGAAAGCCACAGTGATTAAGCAGGAGCAATCATGAAGCTACACAGGTGAAAAGGATAATATAATTTGGAAGCCTTGAGAGCCAAGGACAAAGTTATAGAGTGTATATTGAAAACACCTGTTATAGATTGCAAACACCTGAGATTCATTAAGTAGTCAAGGTAAAATGATGAAATATTTGGGTTGGTCTTAAGTATGGGATGATCTATGTAACCCAATCAAAATGAATGTACACGCCCACTGGGTGGAAACTGACTAGTGGGTGGTGACTAACAATGGCTATAAGTGCAATGTTTGCCAATGCATAGTGTGGTGTAGTGTGGAGTATTTTGGTGGAGTAGAGATTGTGATTTGTAGGGCATATAGTATTTATATATAGTAGAATAAAGTAGATCTTTTATATAAGACTACTGAGTTGTCTGGTGTCTTGAGGGAAGATATAAGAACCAGAAGAATCCTGGAGAAGTTTGGAGACATTGCAGGAAGAAGAGTGAGAAGGCTTGGAGAGTTTGTCAGGGTCTTCAGCCTATTCTCTGAAACTCTGCTGTTTGGGAAAGAAGCATCAACCACTGATCAAAGCTGGTCAGCTCTGCTGCATAACAAGGTGGTGAGTTAGAGCCAGAGGTGAAGAGCTACAACTCCCATCATCCCTTACAAGGGTTATGGGCCCAGATATTAGAGCAACTAGCATCCACAGAAGCTGAAAGTTCCAGAGAGTGGAAGAAATTTTGTGGAGCTTTGTGAGTAAATCATTTTGTGTTTTGTCTGCTGTGCATACTCAGAAGGACTGTGTCAAATTGAGTCACTGCACAAATTAAGATGGAGATACTAAAGTTTAGTAAATTAAATAGAAACAACTACTCTACCTGGACGATATATGCCCAATCTCTACTAATAAAGGAGTCTCTGTGGTCGACAGTTGAAACAGGGCTGGCAGCTGATGCTAATGCAGCCACTCGAGAAAGAGACGCTAAAGCAAAAGCATGTCTTTATCTCATGCTAGAAGAAGACTTGATTAACGACGTAAGAGATAAAGTGTCCGCCAAGGATGTGTGGGATACCTTACAGAGATTACACACTCCTTCAACTGCGTTTGCAAAAATGCTTTGGTCTAAAAGAATTTACAGACAAAAGATGACGAAAGGACAGTGTGTGATAGAACACTTAAAAACAATGCAAGATTTATTTGTGCAAGCTGAACTGAGAGGAGTGGAAATTAGCAAAGAGCAGCAGTGTTATATTTTGCTGGAATCGCTAGATCCTTCTTGGGACAATATTACAAATAGCTTGCAAAATTTGCCAGAAGCTGAGCTGAACAGAGACTTAATTGTTGCCAGAATATTGGAAGAAAACTTGAGAAGAAAGTCTGAGCAGGGTGACTCAGCAAGTTTAAGGACTGTGCCAAAACAACAAACAACGCCTGATCTACAAAAGCAGGAAGAAGCAGCTTCTACAAGGGAGCAACGGAGGTGTTCTTATTGTAAAAAGATTGGTAATCTACAGAGACATTGTAAACAATTTGCTGCTGAGAGAAGCAAGCAAGGAGAGAGCAGATGGCAGCCGCGGCAGTATCAAAAGCAGTCCAAACCTCCATTTTTGAAGGACAGTGGTAACAAAAAGGGGTTTGCAACCATGATTAAGGAAAAACAAAATGCTAATTGTAAATGGTTGATTGACTCAGGAGCATCATCTTCAATGTGTAACAATATTAATTTGATAAGTAATAGAAAATCAGCTAATGTAAATGCTGTAGTTTTAGCTGATGGGAAAGAGCTCAGTACTGTAAATCAAATGGGTACAGTTTACATTCCAGGGCTAAAGGAAAACTTTAATGATGTGTTACATGTAAAGGAGTTAGAAAATAATTTGTTATCAGTGAGCAGATTAACAGACAGAGACTACACAGTCATTTTTGAAAAGAACATGTGTAAGATAAAACTGAATGGGGAATTGCGAGGCGTAGGCTTGAAAAAGGATAAACTTTACTATTTGAAAGACAATATTGATAGCTACAGTGTTGAAAATGCTAATAACATAGACAATAGTCCAATTCACAAAGACTGTATACATGAACTCCACAGAAAATTTGGTCATGTTAGTTTCAAATGTTTAAAGAAGTTAATCAGTATGTGTCCAGATTTAAAAGTTGCTGAATGCAAAAATCACTTAGATTGTACTGTATGCAATCAGGTAAAGGTCAGAGCTTTTCCAGTAGCCAAGAAAACCAAAAGAATTGCTCAAAGACCATTTCAGTTTGTACATGCAGATGTTGCCCAAGCTAATTGTTTATCTTTAGGGGGAAGCAAATATTTCCTAGTAATTGTTGATAGGTTTACAAGGTTTGCATTTGTAAGAATATTGAAAAACAAATCTGACGGTGGGCAAAGTTTAAAAGCATGGGTGAGAATGGTGGAAAGACAATTTGATATTAGAGTAGGCACCATTGTTACTGACCGAGGAGGAGAATTTCTAAGTAATCAATTGTTTAATTGGTTTCAAAAGGTGGGAATAAGGCATGAAACTACTAATCCCGCTTGTCCTAACGAAGATGGTTTAGCGGAGAAAAAAATACAAGATATAAAGAGGATAACTGCTTGTTTGATGGCAGATGCAGAGGTAAAAGATAGTTTCTGGGCAGAAGCAACTTTGACAGCAGTACATATTAGTAACAGACTGTATCATTCAGAAATTGAAGACATTCCCTACAGGATATTGTATGGGAGAGTGCCAAATTACAAGTATTTGAGGGTCTTTGGACAGTTTGCTTATGTTTACATTCCAGCTTGTTTCAGGAAGAAAGGAGAACCCAAAAGTAGAAGGCTTAGGTTTTTGGGTTATTCTGGAAATAGCTACAAGTTTCATTTAGGTGGAAAAGAAGTGCAGTATTCTAGGTCTGCAAATTTCGAGCGTCATGCCGGTCGGGACAAACTGCATGCCAATAAAGAAGTTTTCTTGAGGTTAGAAAGTTCAAATGAGCCAAAAACACAAACTGAACCAACTTCAGGAAACGGAGGGGTTTCAGTTAAGCCAGAAGCATCCACTAACAGCAGTGATAGTTCTTCTGATAATGAGACACAATCTAGACCTATTACTACTAGAATGACTGAAGACAAGAGATTTAGTCATAGAACTATAACTCCCAGTACAGAAAGTGAGGATGAAAGAGGCAGATCAGCAGAGTTTATTCCCAGACGTAGTCGCAGAGTTAGAAAGCCTCCAGATAGGTTTGTTGTGACAAATGCAAGAGCTTGTTTAGCAGTGGAAGAGCCTGAAAGTTTTGAAGAGTTGGAAAGTTTGTCTAGAAAAGAACAGGAAAGATGGATTGATGCAATGGATGATGAGTTTGGTTGTCTGGTAAATAAAGATGTTTTTGAAGTCGTTGATAGACCCAAGGACAAGAAAGTAATTGGTTGTAAGTGGGTATACAAAAAGAAAGAAATGCCAGATGGAAGTATTAAGTATAAAGCAAGGTTAGTAGCTAAGGGTTTTGCACAACAGCAGTATGAGAACTATGATAAGACATATTCTCCAACTGCAAAGCCAGAAAGTCTGAGAATGGTTCTGGCTGTAGCAGCAAAAAGAAGTTTAATTGTAGAGCATTTTGACTTTGAAACAGCCTACTTGAATGCTAGTTTAGATGAAGAGATATTTATGGAGCAGCCACAAGGATTTAAAGAAAATAGTAGTCAGAAAGTTTATAAATTAAAAAAAGCATTGTATGGATTAAAACAAAGTGCCAGAGCATGGAATTTGTGCATTAATGACGAGTTAGTTAAGCTAGGATACAAAAGGAGCATTGCAGATGCTTGTGTCTATACAAAAGGAGACATGGTGTTAGTAATTTATGTAGATGATTTGTGCGTGGCAGCAAAGTCAAAACAGGAAATTGAATCAGTAAAAAGAGAATTGTCTGAAAAGTTTGTTTTAAAAGATCTAGGTTTATTGAAGTCTTATTTAGGTATTGGTGTTGAATGGACAGAAGAAGGACATTGTTTGTTAAGCCAGAGAAAGAAAATTGAAAATTTGATTGAAAAGTGTGGATTACAAAATGCTAAAATAGTAAGAACTCCAATGACAATTGGTTTCGTATCTGAAAAAACATCTAGAGATTTTGAAGACAAGATTTTATTCAGGAGCATAATAGGATCTTTACAATTCATATCTTGCCACACCAGACCAGACATTTCATATGCTGTAAATGTATTGTCCAGAAGGGTTAATGATCCAAAAATTGAAGACTGGACAGCAGTAATACACTTATTAAGATATTTGAAAAGAACTTTAGATAACAAATTGATAATTAGAAACAGTAATTCAGATTTAGATTGTTATGTGGATAGTTCTTTTGCATCAGAATTAGGAGACAAGAAGTCAGTTACAGGAATGATAATTAAGTACAGTGAAAGTCCAATAGTCTGGAGAAGCAGAAAACAAACTAATGTAGCGTTAAGTACGACTGAAGCAGAATTCGCAGCTTTAAATGAGATAGTGAATGAGGTACACTGGGTTGAGCAATTGTTGAATGATTTAAACGAAAGTTACAAGATACCAGTAGAAATTCTGGAAGATTCACAGTCATGCATAGCAATGGCTGAAGCTGAAAATCTGAAGAACAGAACAAAATATGTTGGAGTAAGATATCAAAATGTGCGAGACATGGTTCAGAAGGGTGAAATAGAACTGAGATATATAGAAACACAACACAACATAGCAGATTTGTTCACAAAAGCATTGACGGCGGAAAAACATGAAAGACTGACACATGGTTGGAATGACATTATAAGACACATACAATATTTTATTTCGGAGGGGATTGTTAAGGAAAATGCAACAATGGACTTACAGTAATAGAAATAAAATGTGTATGTGAAAGTCACAGTGATTAAGCAGGAGCAATCATGAAGCTACACAGGTGAAAAGGATAATATAATTTGGAAGCCTTGAGAGCCAAGGACAAAGTTATAGAGTGTATATTGAAAACACCTGTTATAGATTGCAAACACCTGAGATTCATTAAGTAGTCAAGGTAAAATGATGAAATATTTGGGTTGGTCTTAAGTATGGGATGATCTATGTAACCCAATCAAAATGAATGTACACGCCCACTGGGTGGAAACTGACTAGTGGGTGGTGACTAACAATGGCTATAAGTGCAATGTTTGCCAATGCATAGTGTGGTGTAGTGTGGAGTATTTTGGTGGAGTAGAGATTGTGATTTGTAGGGCATATAGTATTTATATATAGTAGAATAAAGTAGATCTTTTATATAAGACTACTGAGTTGTCTTATATAAGACAACTCCCATCATCCCTGACATGTGAATGGTTGCCCATTTTCAAGCAATCTAATGCTACATTCGTAACACTTGCCATTCATGATATCAATTTAAGACATGATGTAGTAATGTCATGGATGATGAAAGTTGTAGCTCTTCACTTCTGGCTCTAACTCACCACCTTGTTATGCAGCAGAGCTGACCAGCTTTGATCAGTGGTTAATGCTTTTCTCCAAAGCAGCAGAGTTTCAGAGAATAGGCTGAAGACCCTGACAAACTCTCCAAGCCTTCTCACTCTTCTTCCCCAGATGTCTCCAAACTTTTCCAGGATTCTGCTGGCTCTTGTATCTTCACTCAAGACACCCGACAACTCAGTAGTCTTATATAAAAGATCTACTTTATTCTACTATATACAAGTACTATATGCCCAACAAATCACAATCTCTACAAATCTCCTCAACTACCCACAATATCTCCAAAACTACTCCACAAAAATACATTGGCAAACATTGCAATTATTATAGCCATTGTTAATCACCACCCACTAGTTAGTTTCCACCCAGTGGGTGTGTATATTTATTTTGATTGGTTCACATAGTTCAACCCATACTTAAGACCAACCCAAGTATTTCATCATTTTACCTTGTACACTTAATGAATCTCAGGTGTTTCCAATATGCATTCTATAACTCTGTCCTTGGCTCTCAAGACTTCTAAATTACATTAGCTTTTGCACCTGTGTAGCTTCATAATTGCTCTTGCTTAGTCATTGTGACTTTCACATACATATTTTATTTCTATCACTGTATGTCCCATGTTGCATTTTCCTTAACAGTAGTAATCCTTTCTTCTCATGTTAATAAGCTTTGCATGGGGAGGCAGTCTGATATAAATCAATAAGCCAAGGAATTTGGACATGGGAAATGGAGAAGACATGTATACAGAAGAAAGGTTATCAGGGAATATGCACCCAAAACGAACTTCTAATTCATGATTAATTTTTAAGTATTTAGTAAACCATGAGCTTGTAGCCATTTCTTGCATGAAAAACTGCTTATATATGGAAAATAACCCTCTTCCATAAACAAAATACAGAGGAAATACAAAGGATCCAGACATTTGCTAAATATGAGTCATGATATCTTTCGTGTAAGATTTCAATCAAAGTTAATTAAGGACAGATGATACTTTGAGGCTTTCATTGTTCAATATAAAACACACTTTTCTCCTCTGAGGCAGCAAGGAACTGAAGACAGAAGCTTACAAGAGAATACAGGTACCAATCTGAAGTGCCAGTGTTGTCGGCTCTTTTATACCAGTAGTGTTCAATATTTATTACAGCAATAAGATGACAATAAATGTTTCTAATTCTAGAAACAGTTTCTAAGTTTCTAATTACATGATAATTAAATATAGTCATAGCACTTAAGACAACCAGAGAAAACTGCTGATTCCAAGAGAGGGTCTGATAAAGCATTAGGATTAGAAGATGTGGCCTTTAAAAGCAACAGTGGAAACATTTAGCAGCTCATCCCAACACTCACATTAGGGTTCATCTAGGGATCACAGAGACCACTGGGCCACCATATCATCAACAGACCTGCTCATGTCTTGCAGACTTAGGGATGTGGTTTCCTTGATTGAGTCTATCCATCTGGAAATGTGTTCTTCCTCTTCTCCTACCACCCTCCACTTACCAAGCCTGGTGAGTCATGTCTTCTCAAGATATGTCCAAACTATGACACTCTGCTTAGTCATCTTGGCTTCTAGGGAAAATTCAGGCTTGATTTGCTCTAGGACCCATTTATTGGTCTTTTTAGCAGTTCACAGTATCCATAGAACCAAATTTTAAATGAGCTGATATTCTTCGTATCAGCTTTCTTCACTATCTAGCCTTCACAAACTCCCATATTTTTCGCCATATAAGACGCTCCGGCATATAAGACGCACTCAATTTTAAAGGAGGAAAATCTAGGAAAAAAAGATTCTTAACCAAATACTGTAGTAAAATATTTTATATCAACTGTATACAGTTAACAGCAGTTTAAGAACAATTTTAAGTTGTAAATGTAAGTTTAAGCCAGCAGCAGGGCCAGGTGTTGCACAAATTCCCTGCCCAACTTTCTTGCAAGTCTCCTGTCGCCTTATGGCGACTCCATGAATTTCTTAGGGTTTTCTTAGGCAAGGAAGACTCGAGAAGTGTTTTTGCCAGTTCCTTCCTCTGAAATACAGCCTGCAGCACCTGGGATTCCTTGGCGGTCTCTCATCCAAGGACTATCCAGGACTGACCTTGCTTAGCTTCCAAGATCAGATGGACTCTGGTACCTTTGGAGTTTTTAGGCCATTGGCTTATGGTGACCTCATGAATTTAGTAGGGTTTTCTTAGGCAAGGAATCCTCAGAGCTGGTTTGTGCTTGTTCCTTCCTCTGAAATAGAGCCTCCAGCACCTGGTATTCATTGGTGGTCTCCCCTCCAATGACTAACCAGGGCTGACCTTGCTTAGCTTTTAGGATCAGATTGGATCTGGTGCCTTTAGGGCAGGGCTAGGCAACCTTTCCCCTTTAAGGGCCGAGGGACTTCAGCTCCCAGAATCCCAGGAGCTATTGGCCAACATGGGACTATTGGCCAACATAGCTGAGGCTTCTAGGAGCTGAATTCCCTCGGCCCTTAAAGGGGAAAAGTTGCCTACCCCTGCTTTAGGGGATTTGGGCACTACTTGCAGAACCATGGAATATCAGAAGGCCAGAGTTGGAAGGGGCTCTCCTGTGCTCATCCAGTCCACCCCTCATCAATGCAGGGATGTAGCACTAAAACATCCCTGGAAAAAAAGACATCCTAGAATCCTATAGTAAGAAGGGATTCCCCCAGGGTCATCTAATCCAAGCCTGTAACTGAAGCACCCTGTGCAGAACCCTTGCCCTTGCCCTTGCCCTTACCATAAATGCTGCTTTAAAAATTATTTCCATCTCCCAGCTATGAGACGGTTGGGGGAAAATGAAAAAATGTTGAGGGGAAGGACTGCCAATATACTAGGTGATGCATTCTGGGGTATGTACAATTTGCACCCAAGTAAGTGAACCTGGCCATGTCACACACTCTCAGCCTCAGAGGATGGTAATGGCTACCCCCATTTGAAGAAACATGCCAGGAAAATCCCATGATAAGGTTAAAAGTCACCATTGTGACCATTAAAACATCCTCCATTTTGAGCACGGCTAAAAAGCATGGATTTACATTTATATTAGTGTTTTTAGCTTTCTCTACCTTTTTTTCTTGTATGTCCTACATTTTTTGTAGTGACTTGTCCTCCTTTGCATTGAAGACATTTGGTCACCCTGTCTGAGTATCAGAGTATAACTCTAGAAACCAGGGTTCGAATCCTGGCTCAGCCATGGAATCCTCCTGGGTGACCCTGGGCAAGTCACACTCTCTCAGCCTCAGGAGATGGCAATGGCAAACTCCCCTCTGAAAAAACCTTGCCAAGCAAACACTATGAGCCTTAGGTTTGCTGTAAGTCAGAAATGGCTCAAATGCATACAAGAACAACAACAATCTTAGATGTCACACTCTCTCAGCCCCAGAGGGTGGCAAAGGCAAACTGTGTCTGAAAAAACACATAAAAAAGAAATGATAGGTTCATGATAGGTTTGCCTAAGTGTCATCATCAGTTGGAAATGACTTGAAGATGCACAACAACAAAAATAGTATTGAAAGTCACTACTGGGAGGAGGGGAGAAAAGGCAGGGAGATTTGAAGGCACACAAGAACAACAAAAAAGTCTGCAATTGTTTCATAGGTAGTACGTGGGAATAGGAGCCAGCATGGTGTAGTGGTTTGATTGTTGGACTACCACTCTGGAGACCTGGGTTTGATTCCCCACTCTGCCATGAAACCCACTGGGTGAACTTGGACAAGTCACACACTCTCAGCCTCAGGGGAAGGCAATGACAAACCACCTCTGAGCGGATCTTGCCAAGAAAACCCTATGATCACCATAAGTCAGGAACAATTTGAAGGCACACAACATACACATATAACCTCCAAGTTAAGGAACTTGGGTCTTTTTTAGATAAATCTTCAAGGGTACTCTCTCTCATTGTACAGAATTATTTGTTAAAGAACCTATGCCCAAGCAACACATTAACTTTGGCTGCATCTGCATTGCAGAGATTTATTAAAGCAGTTTTACACCGCTTTAAATGCCCTGGCTCAAGGCTATGGAATTCTGGGATATACAGTTTTGTGAGATACTTAGCCTTTTCTATCAGAGAGCTCTGGTACCACAAAGAAAACTGCAGATCCTTGAGCTCTCTTTCTCTCTTTCTCCCTTCGTTTTTAACCCCTTGTCCTTGGATCTCTTTCTCTCTTTCTCCCTTCGTTTTTAACCCCTTGTCCTTGGATCTCTCTCTCTCTTTCTCCCTTCGTTTTTAACCCCTTCTCCTTGGATCACTCTCTCTCTCTTTCTCCCTTCGTTTTTAACCCCTTGTCCTTGGATCTCTCTCTCTCTTTCTCCCTTCGTTTTTAACCCCTTGTCCCTGGATCGATCTCTCTCTTTCTCCCTTCGTTTTTAACCCCTTGTCCTTGGATCTCTTTCTCTCTTCTCCCTTCGTTTTTAAACCCCTTGTCCTTGGATCTCTCTCTCTTTCTCCCTTCGTTTTTAACCCCTTGTCCTTGGATCTCTCTCTCTCTTTCTCCCTTCGTTTTTAACCCCTTGTCCTTGGATCTCTCTCTCTCTTTCTCCCTTCGTTTTTAACCCCTTGTCCTTGGATCTCTCTCTCTCTTTCTCCCTTCGTTTTTAAACCCCTTGTCCTTGGATCTCTTTCTCTCTTCTCCCTTCATTTTTAAGCCCCTTGTCCTTGGATCTCTTTCTCTCTTCTCCCTTCATTTTTAAGCCCCTTGTCCTTGGATCTCTCTCTCTCTTCTCTCTTCATTTTTAAACCCCTTTTCCTTAGACTCTCTTTCTCCCTTCTTTCTTCCTTGGACTGTTTCTCCCTTCTCTCTCCATTTTCAGAGCCCTCTTTCTGTCCCTGGCTGCCTTCTCCTTTTCTCCCCACTCCCCGTTCTCATCCTCCTCCTTCTCTACCCGGCGTATATTCGCCTTATAAGGCGCACCTACTTCCCCACCTCCATTTTGGGGAAGAAAAAAGTGCGTCTAATATGCCGAAAAATACGGTACATAGAAATCATAAATAAAATGGCATGGACTCTCTCCTAACTTTAGTATTCAATGATATATTTTGATACTTGAGGATCTTGTCTAGTTCCTTCATAGCTGCCCTTCCAAGTAGTACTAGTCTTCACTACAATCTCCATTCTGATTAATTATTAAGCCAAGTTATAGAAAATTTTAAACTACTTCAATGTCTTCATTGTCAACTTTAAAGTTACATAAATCATCTGTGGACCATAAAACTAGCAGAAAACCTCACAGACCTGGAACTACTATTAAGGGGAAAAAATGAAAAGGCAGGTTTACTGTTCAATATAAAGAAAACAAAAATAGTAACCATGGAAAATCTACAAAACTTCCACCTGGACAATGAAGAAATAGAAATAGTATAATATATATAATTTTGGGATCAAACATTGATAGGAATGGAGATTGCAGCCAGAAAATTAGAAGATTAAGAATGAGGAGAGCAGCTATGAAAGAACTAGAAAAGATCCTAAAATGCAAAGATGTACAACTCAGCACAAAAGTCACAATCATACAAGCCACTGTATTCCTTATTATCATGTTTGGATGTGAGAGCTGAACAGTTAAGAAAGGAGGAAAATCAACTCATTTGAGATGTGGTGCTGGAGAAGAGTGCTGAGAGTTCTGTGGACAGCCAAAAAAAAAAAAAAAAAGACAGCCAAATGGGTCCAAGAGCAGATCAAGCCATAAAACTCTCTGGAAGCCAAGAAGATGAAAATGAGGCTGTCATACTGCAGACACATCATGAGACAGCACAACTCATTTGAAAAAAATCATAATACTAGGAAAGGTGGAGGGAAGTAAAAAGAGAAGAAGGCCACATGCCAGATGAATGGACTCTATTAAGGAGGTCACGCTTATGAGTTTTCAGGAACTAAGCAGAGCAGTGGAGGACAGGGAGTCTTGGAGATGTCTCATCCTCAGGATTGCCACGGGTTGAGATCAACTTGAGGGCAGTTAACAACAACAACAAAGCTACTCATTTAAATAAAAATATGCAGCATAGCCTCAAGAAAAATGGGAGTCCAAATTTTCTCTCTGAACAAGTATATAAGCGATTATGTTGGATGGAAGAGAAAAATTATACTGTATATACAGAACTGCATTGTTTTACTTTGTTCATACACTGCCTTTTTCTCCAAAGCTAATACTCAACATATTTTTAAGAAATCAAGAAATGCACAAAATACCCATATACACATTACATGCGCACATATTAAGAGCCAGCTCACACATGAAAGCAGCCAGCAATCACTTTTAACAGTAATAAGAGTGGTATGTGCTATAAGTTATAGAGGTGTTCCTGTAAGAAGTTCCTTACAGAGGAGCTCTTCTATTTGAAGGGCTGTCAAATCCAGGTTTAGCTTAATGCTCAAGCACTTTAAAGAATGGAGGCAAGGGCCCTGAAGCTGCCCTTTACCATTTTGCACCTGGACAGGAGACATAGGTCTTCCACACTATGATGGGGTACACTGCATTTATATTAAGATTGCATTAATTAGTTCTATGTTTGCATCTCTTCATATAAATCATATTTGCATATTTTTATGTAAATTGACATCCCTTTTTTGTTAACACATTTCCTTTTTGATGATGCATAACTGACCACTGTAGCTGAGTAAGATCCAGTGAATCCACTCATTCAATCACATACGATTAAGAGAATGTGCAAGGAGACAATCCATATTAAAGCTTGTAGATCAAAGATGAGTAATATTTTTGGACTGCAATTCCCATAATGATTAGACTGCAGCTCCCATAATCCCTAGCTAGCACAAAAAGTGGATGTGGAATAAAGATTGCTGTAGTCCAAGAACATCTGGAAGACCATCATTGCCCACCCTGTTGCCTGTGATGAGATATAATTAGAATTATTATTGGAGTGAATATGAGTTCAAGTAAAGCATCTACTTCATACTGAGATTTTCTTTTTAGCTATGGGGATAACAGTAGGATTTTCTTTTCAGCTATATGGAAGAAAATGTAACCAAAGTTGCCAAGAGTATCAGCACTGAAGCAAATGTTAACCTTGTAATTCTTTCCAAACCAGTATAAAACAGACAGAAAATGGACAGTTGTGCCTACATGAACAAAAACATTATTTTTCCTTACTAGGTTTACAGATGTTTCTTTCTACAAGCAGCGACACTGCTTTATCATTTTAGACACGCACAAAAAGTTGTAGCTTTATCTTGCATGCACTCACCGAATCCACAGCCTCTCCAAATGAAGGAAAACTTGCAAACTGCATCAATCATCCCACTCTTGTTCTTTGCTCCTTGTCAGATTTTGGCAACAGTTAATCAAGACATTAATGACAGCATCACATTCTGCATTCAATTAAGTTCCATGTGCTGCATATATAAGTAGCAAACGCACATCACACCTACACAGGCTATACAGAGAAAGTTTTGTTTCCCTCTAAACTCCTTCTCCTCAACCATTCTGCAATTATGTGCTTGTTAAAACTATGTAGTTACAATTAACTATTTAGGCTACCTCCTACTTACTGTTCCATTAAGTGGTTCTTTTCTCTGGGACTAACAAGAAGTCACGCAGCCTAGTAAATACAACTCACACAAATATTTTTAATAAATATTAAATGCTGAACAATCATTTGAAAAGTTCTGATCTAAAAAGCATGGAATTGAGCAATTTCCTCAGATTATGGGAGCCAGCACAGCTTGGAAGTGGCCAGTTATTTTTTACATAATTAGTCCCCTATTAATCTTGTGTGCCTTCAAGTCATTTCTGACTTGTGGCAACCCTAAGGTAAAACTATCATGAAGTTTTCTTGGCAAGATTTGTCAGAGGGGGGTTGCCTTTGCCTTTCTCTGAGGCTGAGAATGACTTGCCCAATGTCACATATGGCTGAGTGGGGATTTGAACACTGAAACCACTACATCATGCTATCTTTCAATAACACTGTATAATACAGCATGCATGCCCCAACCGCAGGCTTGCCATCTGTGGATTTAAGCATCTGCGGACAGCAAGCCCCATTGATTTCAACAGCTGTGCATGTATGTGCCCCCGGCAGTGTGGCTGCATCCCCCTCCCTCACATTAATTACCACAGGTCCCACAGTTTTTACCATCTGCAGGGGGGGGAGTCCGGAATGGAACCCCCATGGATAAGAGGGGCCCACTGTAATTATAGTGTTGCCTTATGATTGTAACGTAATATCTTTTGGGCCAACTAGCAAAGCAAAGCAGCTTCACTTAAATACCGCTTCATATCGCGCTATGGGATGTCTAAGTGGTTTAAAACTATAAGCTCATTGCCCCCCAACAGCTGGGTATTCATTTTAGTGACCTCGGAAGGATGCAGGCTTGAGTCTAGCCTGAGCCCTGGCTAGTATTGAACTCGCAACTTGTGATCTATGAGTAAGTGGCTGCAGTACAGGCATTTAACCACTGCGCCACCAGGACTCCAACCTGCCACTATGAATGGTGCTTGGTGAACAAGCCACTAGTGATAACATCATTCCTTTTGAAGTGTACCTTTAACTTTTAAATCACTTCTACAGTTACTGAAATGTGGTTGTATTAAATGGTGAAGGTGCAACATCACCTTTTGTCAAGTACAGTACTTGCTGTGTCTTGGGCTGCTGAATGAAAATATTATCTTGTTTCAAGTCAATCTGCTGGGGTTTGGTTCTAGGACCAAAATCTGTGGATTCTCAAAGCCCATTATATACAAGGGCATAGTAAAATGGCATCCCTTATATAGAGTAGCAAAATCAAGGTTTGCTTTTTGGAATTTTGGGGGGCGGGATTTTGAGGCCATGGATAGTTGAATTTGTGGATGCAGAAGGATGACTGTAAATAAGACTGTGATAAGTCTAAAGTTGAAGTGAAATCTGAAATGCTTCTCATGGGGACACGAGTGGAAAAGAATAAGAAGGAAAGAAATTCAAGATTCTCTGAAGCACACTTATGGCATCCAGATTGTCCCACAAAGTCCTAGTAAGCTTCAAATCCTAGCACACAAATATTTTTGTCAGTTGGAAAGTTCTAATCACCCTAGAGGGCTCGTTGTGAGATTTTATATAGAAATAAATTTTATTATTATTATTATTATTATTATTAGAGATGGGGCAGACTCAAGCTTTCACCTCCTTTGCTGAACGTCAGATCTCAACATGCTTATAACCAAAAGAAAACAGCATAGACTGTCCAAAGTCTGGCCTCTAGCAATCTTGGATTGTGATCAACTTGCTTGCATTGAAGCTGTCAGTGATTATCAAACAATTACCGTAGCTTAAATTAGTTCCCTCAATTAGCAGTCCATGTAAGTCAAACAGAAGTGAATCTAACATATGGGACTCAGCAATTTCATCAGAAAGCAAGAGGGGAAACTGATAAATATTCCACATCCATACTGAGATAAATATTGTACTCAGAGAAACTTAGGAATCACTCAACATATGTTTTGCAATTAAAATAATTTTGCCTCATTTATGTCTATGCATTGTGATTGTTAAAGTTGCTGTTACAACCATTAATGCTACATTGGCTTTCTGCCCTGAGGTAAAGATAGGCAATCTTCTTTACTATTTATTCAGTAATCACTTGAACAAGCAAGGGCCTAATACTCAACACCAAAATCCTGTTCAAGCTGCATGTTGACTCCTGGAATTTCAAAAACACTGTTCTTATTAAATGGAAATATCTAATCCTAACTGAAGGGAAGACAGCTGTCAATGGATAATAATATTAGTTCTTGAATACTGAGATTTGGAATGTACTAGCTAAGAGGGCGAGGGAGGCAGATTTACCTACTTGGGAAAGATGGAACCCAATGACTAACAAGGAAAATTTGGAAAAGTTAATTTTTGTGAACTACAGCTCTCAGCTCTAGAACTGTATTGTAGTGTGGGTTTCTAAGAATTGTAGTATCAAAAATAATGACCTGAATGCATGTTAGTACATCAGGAGTTGTACATGTATCACATATTTACATCTCTATAGCTAATATCTCCTAATGTTACCCTTCCACAAATGCACTTTTTAAGCAGCACAGGTCCCCCAACATGGTGGTTTTTGCATAGTTGGAGACCAGGGGGACTGTAGTCGGCTATTTTCCTGTAGCTAGACAGGCTGCAATAGGCACCTGATGGGACCACTGTAGGTCCTCAGGAGGTTCCTGCAGATGATACACTTGCACATTTTAGTTAATTATATACTGAAACTTTGAATTTTGCCACTGCCCCCTGGAATATACAGAATATAGAGAACTTTCCTGGAAATATTATATAATCATTGCTGTATATTTAGGATTGCCTTTTCAGGGAGAAAATCTGCTGGACCATTGAAATAAAGGATCAGAAGGATATTTCATCAAAATTGCAGGAGCTGGGAACCTACACTCCCTTTGAGAAAATTTACATAGTTGTGGATCAGTTATATTGTGACTAGTAGAATTCACTTCCTACTTTACCTAGGATATCAAATAAGTATTTTAGCAATACAATTTTGTATATACCATGTACACAAGCCCACTGCATTGGCAGGCTAGCAATCTGAGGATTGGAGCGCCCAAGGCTCCGCATACCCCATATTATTCAATGATAGTGTGTGCCTGTGGATGGGCTGACAAGGACATGTGCATGTTGCCGCCCAATGAATAATATAGAACTTGAGCATCCATGCTTTTTCCCATCCAGGAGGTGAGGTGGCAGAACCAAACCCACATGGAAAGGAAAGGTTCACTATAGTAGAGAACCCAAGTACAGCAATGCTGATGTCTGGAACATTTTTTCCAAAATATTGTAGATGTATGCATAGGCCCACGAATTACCTTATTTTGTGTTGAAACTGTATTCATATATTTATACACCCCACTAGGTTTGGGGGGGGGGGTGTAGAACATTACATACTACAGAATCTGCTCAGATAACTGAATCAAGAGAGGAGAGCACAATGGAATAAATTTTTAATTGTGTCCTAGACAAAGGGAAACAATTATTTGAATTTCTCCATAAAAGGGATAGAAAAAGATTTGCGCATGAGATAGCAAAAATCTGTTGTCAACAAAATATTAATTGTTTCAGAAAGTCAAACACTTTCATGGCCGGCATCCATAGATTGTTTATGGGTTTTTCAGGCTATGTGGCCATGTTCTGGAAGAATTTATCCTGACGTTTTGTCTGCATCTGTGGCTGGCATCTTCAGAGGGTGGTGGCATGGAGGTGAGTGGGGTATATATACTGTTTGACCCTTGGTTGGGATGAAATGATTTATATAAACACTGGACAACTTCAACAGGAAAGAAGAAACCCTGTAGGTAAACAAAGTTTGGTTACCAGTCCTGAAAAACATCAAAATCAAGAGTTGACATATGCAAATAAACATCACCCGGGATCAGGGAGTTTCCCCACAGACAATGGATTGTTAATTAAATAGACACGCATATCCTCCTGTATATTCTCCCACCCTGAGGCCTTGCCATTCAACAACAGACCAACACACAGATTAACATGTAAATCACTTCCTTCCAACCAAGGGTCGCACAGTATATATACCCCACTCACTTCCATGCCACCACCCTCTGAAGATGCCAGCCACAGATGCAGGCAAAACGTCAAGAATAAATTCTTCCAGAACATGGCCACATAGCCCGAAAAACCCACAAAAAAATTAAGTTTCTGAAAACTTTCTTGTTTCGTATTTGTATAGTGTGATGTTCAAAAACCTTTTATGATTGGAACTCATGTACATTCTACTTCTTCCTCTTATCACTACCTTATTAGTTTGCATCATCAAAAGTCCAACCCTTTTTAGTTTCAGCTTGTCAGAATAGCCCTGTTTTAATGCAAATGGGTGAGAATTAATGCTTGTATTTCAAGTGAATAACCTGAATTACATGGGGGCATATTTACATGATAACTCACTGAACATTTGAATTAGACAGCATTAAGTCTTCATTACTCACTTGAGAACCTTTCAAATGGGAGTTAAGAACTTAATCCAAAATCAAACATAAGATTACACCAGAGCCATTCCCATGCACAGTTTGAGTTGGTTATCCTGCAGTGCCTATGAAGAGACAGATGAAATAATGCCAGTAAACAGCTAGCAACATTGCTTTCTTAAATATGCTTAAGTAAACCCTATATCTTATGGAGATAATCTTAGGGAAACTTTGGTACACTTGATCTGTATTCCTTGCATCTATCAATGTCCTTCTTACCAACACATCTTGTATACTGCAGGATGTGAATTATTCGGTCTATGGGATGTATTTATGCCCCCCTCCTTAGAATCCACTTTTTAAAAAGCAGCCAATAATGCTTTTTCATCTGCAGGGGGCACAGCAGTAAATGCTGTCCACCACCACCACACAAAATACAAAATAAATTCTAGAGTGACAGGAAATGACATCTGATGGCTGGAAATGTCACTTTTGGTTGCTGAAAATGGCAGTGGTGTGCCAAGAGGGACTGAAAATAGCCCTTCAATGCTCAGCTCACACCCATCTTGGTTTTACAGGCTTTTGTGTAAGCAGCAACAATAGCAGCCCCACCTGGGTTTTGATAGCTTCCCCGGTGGAAGGTTTTGACATGAAGGGTAAAAGAACAGCTCTCTGCACCACATTCAAAAAGGGAAATATGTGTGCTCGTGCTGTCTATATTGCTGGACAAGGCAAAGTTAAGCTGCCACTCAACTAAAGGGAGTAACAGTAATGGGACTAGCTCAACGTATTTTGGTGCCTGAGGCAAAGGACAGGGTGTCAGATTCTGCACCACTCCATCTACAAAGTTGAGTGGGCTTTCAGTTTAAGTCAGGGGTAGGAAACCTTTCCCCTTTAAGGGCCGAGGGACTTCAGCTCCCAGAAGCCTCAGCCATGTTGGCCAATAGTCCCATGTTGGCCAACAGCTCCTGGGATTCTGGAAGCTGATGTCCCTCGGCCCTTAAAGGGGAAAGGTTGCCTACCCCTGGTTTAAGTAGTTTAAAACTGCTGATGGAACAGCATCCTTCATGACAGATGAAGGTAGCAGATCAGCTTAACAGATGACAGATACATCCACACTACACAGTTATAACACTTTGGGGCTTTGCAGACCTGCTAAAAGGCTGGCCGGGGGCTAGAGTTGGGGCGGGGCAGCTGCATGCCGGCCACCCCAATGCCAGCCCTACGCTGTCCTGATGCCACGCGCCTATACACATGGTGCACAGCATCAGGACACCCTCCCATCGCAGCATGTAGACACGCTGCACCGAAAGGGTGTGGAAGAGCCATGGTGCCAGCTCTTAGGGCAGCCTTTTACCGCCCCTAAAAGGAGCAGCATTTTGCCACTCTTTTAGGGGTGGCAAAAGGGAGGACCAGGGCAGCGACGTGCAGTTACTGTGGCCCCAATCCGCAGCTAGCAGGGGCGACCCAGAGCCGCCCATCTGCATAGCCCCTTAGACATCATTTTAACTGCCATAGCTCCATCTTAACCCTGGAAACTGTTGTTTTGGGAGGCATTTAAAATTCTTTGTAGGAAGCTCTACAGTTTCAGTGCAGGGGAATAGACTGAATCTCTTTAGCAGAGGATGGAGCTATGGCTGTTAAAACAAGTTATCATATGGCTATAATTGTGCAGTATGGTAACAGTTAAGAAAACACTGCCAAATGTAATCCCTGGCTTCACCATCATTAGCTTTTTCTTACACATCATGTTTTAGGGCTGTTGCAGACCAGCCCAAAAGGCTGGCCTGGAGGTAGAGTTGGGGCGGGGCAGCTGCACGCTCGCTGCCCCAACCCCACTCATGCTGCGCGGCTGTATGCATGGCGCGCGGCATCAAGATGTCCTTCCGGCGCAGCGTTTAAACACTCTGTGCCAAAAGGGTGCTGAAGAGCCACAGCGCTAGCTCTTAGGGCGGCCTTTGCGTCCCTAAAAGGAGTGGCATTTTGCCACTCTTTTCAGGGTGGCAAATGGGAGGATCAGGGCTGTGGCACGGGGTTGCCATGGCCCTGATCCGCTGCTCCCAAGGGCGGCTCTTTGCCGCCCCAAAAGGGCCATGTGCATCGGCCCTTATTTAAACTGTAAGTCTGAGGACAAGGAACTGCCAAATCAATGATTGGTAAAGGCACCAGATCCGGTTTGATCTGATCCTGTCTGATCTGGGAAGCTAAGTAGAGTCAAACCTGCTTAGTACTTGGATGAGAGACTGCCAATGAACACCACCAAGTGCTGTAGGCCATATTTCTGAGAAAGAAACTGGCAAGTCCACGTCTGAGGTGGATTTCTTTGCCTAAGAAAACCATAGGAAGTTAATGGGGTCACCTTAAAGTGACAAGTGACTTAAAGGCCCACACACATGTGCCCACACCAATTGCCCAGGGAGCTTTTTTGGAAGAAGGTTGGGATACACTGTAAGCAGTTGTGGTGGTGTGTGCCTTTCAGTCATTTCTGGATTATGGAGACCCTAAGACAAACCTTATCATGGAGTTTTCTTGGCAAGATTTGTTCACATAAGGTTTGACATTGATTTCTCCTGAGATTGAGAGCATTTCACTTGCCCAAGGTCACCCAGTGGGATTCATGGCTGAGCTGGGAATCATACCCTGGTCTCCAGAGTCATAGTCCAACACGCAAATACTGTAAATATTCTGAATAAATAAATAAATAAATAAATACACAGCAATCTCTCCCTAAGAAAGGGGAACAGTGAACAAAAAATCATGGAAACTAAAGCTGCAGACCTGTGCATCTGCCACCTGAGCCAGGTGCCTTATTCAGCCTAAGAATAGGACTATCCCTGTGTGGTGTAGTGAGTTAAAAAGATCCAACAAACAAACAGACCTTTTTGAGACATCAAGCTCTCATATTTTTAGCCAGTACACATATATCACTAACAACTTTCCGGCCCCAATAACAGTGCATGCTTTACTGATGTAAGGGTCACACGTCATGCCCAGGAGGAACAATTAAAGTGGGGTAGCTATATCCAGACCAAGTATAATGCCCAATCTGATATTTTTATCTGTCAACAGTACTAAATGCTACTGTCAAAGACCAGCTGCCTGAATATAAGTGACATGAAGGAAAAAGAAATAGCAAAAGCAATGTCTGCCCTGCAGTCCTGCAGTGTCAGCTAGCAACTGCTTATATGACAATTCCTAAATTAAGGAGAAGTGTGCACTGGAATCTGTGCAGATTTTTTTGTCTTCATGGCTTCAGCCCAAATATCTGCCTGGGCCAAAAAGTCTGTTTTTTTAGAAATTCTTATCAAAAAAAAAAAAAAAAAGGTTTCAACTTCCTGGGATAAGAAGTGGAAAACAAATCACTCTGTTTTTATTATGGATTCTTTTAAAAACGAACATTTGACTGCGCATATGACATTTAACCACTTTTAATCTCCACTTTTTTTCTCTCTGACTTGTGCTGCCTTTCGAAGTCAACTTGTAAAGGGCAACCATTCCAAAGTTAATCAGTTGCACTTAAAAGATCTGCACAGGGAACATCAAGATTTAAAGCTCCATCTAGCCACCAAAGCTTTTGACTAGCGACTGCCTCACAGGGCTATAGGGAGTATAAATTTGGGGAAAGGAGCCATATATGCCAGCCTAAGCCCCTCAAATGAAAAGTTAAACATAAATATTACTACAACTCAATACATATACTATTGAGATATTGAACAAAGTATGATAAATAATTTAATTACTTACAGATAAACCCACAGGCTTATTCAACAATAATTCTAAATCTTATTTTCCCAGCCTGGTTGTCAGTATCAACCTCAAGACAGTTTGTCAATTCAGGCTAAAATCCCAAACTAACATGAGAGTAGCAGTGGGATAAGAATGTGAGGGTCCAGAAATACAAGGCATTTCACATTTTTCACTTAAAGTCTTTTACCCTGAAGCCCAAAAGAAAACAAGTGATATACAGTACACTAAAGAAGTACTGTACTTCCTCCCCCCACCCTCCATACCATATCTTGGCACTGCCTCAGCACTGGGCTGCAGTTGCTTCTTGTCTTTTTAAAAATCTCCATCATTATCTTGAGCAAGTTAGTGATAGAAAATCTTATCTTCATATCCACCCTTCCTTCCCTATCACTTGGGGTAGACACCAGCCCCACAGTAATCCTGATCCTGCCAGTAAAGTCTAGCTATTTTACTGTGTACAAAGCAATGACAAATGGGGTTGTTCACAGTATGTGAAAACCGTGTTATTTCCATGGTGTTCACATTTCCCCCAACTGCACTTGGGTTTAATAATCAAAGTGATCTTCATAACACTACAGTTTGGGGTTTAGGGGAATGCCAGCAGTATGGCTATGCCTGCAGACCTTTCCTTGGCTATAACTGGGGCTTCCAAAATGGATGTGTTCTCTCCTCCAGGTGCAGAGATATTTGTATTCTATTCTAATTCTCTGGCTTTTGAAACAGTCAGTGAATGTGAAAGTGGGACTCTGTTGAAACCAATGTCTTCAAACTGGAGTTGGCACCAGTTATTCTCACAGCTACAGGGGCTCGTATCTAAGAAGGAGGTCTGTGAATTGTATAGTTACAAGGCTGCCTAGCTTTAAAGGTTAAATATTAGCATCTTGTGCTTGGCCCAAAAGCTGACTGACAGTCAATAAAGATGCTATAAAATTGGGGGTAGGAAGAGTTGTCACTTTTCCTTTACTCCATATCAGAATTTTGCTAAATTCTAATGAAAAACAAAAGAAAATTAATCCCTAAAGACATGCAATTCTGCCCTTTTCACTTTCTCCCACATTCAGATTTCACAAATTTGATAAATTCATATTAAAATGGACTGAAATAAAATTCCCATGCACTACCATACAAAATTATATAAAAATTTGTGGACAACCCAGATGATATCCTCAAATGCCACATGAGAAAATGATAAATCCTTTTCTACTTGTCTCTTAAGAATGCAATTTTATAAAAACTATTAATAGTCTACATCTGTATTTTTCTTATCCAATAAATCAGCAAGATAAACTACATCTCCAAAGCTAGGTGGCCAAGCACAGGACAGTAGTTATACAAATGGCTTTTCTGAAATGGATCCAATGCCTAAATTATTCTGATTACCTCCCTTTTGTAAAACTGGGCAAAAGAAAGCTTTTAGCATTGAACCTACTGTGATTTCAATTCAGCTTTATTGTACTTTGGATGAAAAAAAGGTCATTTATAAGGAAGTTTACTGTTAGATCTGAAATGAAATATTCTGAGCAGATTTCTAAAACTGGCAAGTCTTCATCTAAAGCTAAAACTTGAGTATTCATAAAGCTGCATGAATGTTCAAATTTAAAAGACAGTGTAACTTATTAATTTGAAAAGCAGCACTATTAAGATATACTAATTTCTTTTGCAGCTTAAATCTTGAATATAGAAACTACAGAACATTTTTTGAACTCAGGTCTTGATTTGTTTTTACTCCTGTCAATACCTGCCCTCATTTCTAAGCTTTCAGATTTTCTTTTTAAATTTTATTTAGATACCTTTTTCTCCTGGTGCAGGATTAGAGTTGCTAGGTGGCCCCTGTTACATGTCTACCAATGTAACCCTCATGTAATTTAAGAATGTGGACAATATGCTAATTTTGCAGAGAATAATACATAGCTAGGTTAATTGAAATCAATACTTTCATCTGGTATTTAAGTAGAACATGAACTTGACAAAATCTCCTTCCTGATTGTCAAGCCTACATGTCATGAATTTCAACTGTTTCAAAACCCATCACTGTGTAGAATGTAACACAGCTTATGAAAATGCTAAAAGAAAAAGAAAAAGACCTGATAACAAAAAAGTTAAAACACAATTAACCAGGTCATCATATTAAAATGCTATTAAATCTTTACAAATATGCAATCACTCTAAAACATAGTAAGGTTAAAAATTCTATTAAAATGACTTCAAACTCATATCTGAAGACCCATTCATTGTTCTGTTAGTGTTTCCTTATAATATCTGCAATATCTTCTGTTTCACATCAAGTTCCTTGCCCAAAATTATCTGAAGCTGAAGAGGTCAGCTACTTATTTTATTTATGAATGTTGCCTCATGGTTTATAATATAAATATTCACTGGGTTGTGAAGAACAAACATAGCAAGAATTTATTTTCCTAAATCTTTTGCCATTATTTTTTCAAAGCAACAGAGGTCGAAACACACTACAGAAATAATCCAGTTTTAACTGCCCTGGCTCAATGCTAGGGAATCCTGGAATATTTAGGGCCGATGCAGACTGGCCCTATAGGCCGCCCTGGGGGTGGAGTTGGGGTGGGGCAACAGCATGCCAGCCGCCCAACTCCTTCCTGATGCCGCCCTGACACCACGCACCCGTCTGGTGAAGCGTGCATACATGCTGAGCCAAAAGGGTGCAAAAGAGCCTCTGTGGTGGCTCAAATGGTGGCCTTTTGCTGCCCCAAAAAGGACCAGCATTTTGTCGCTCTTTTTGGGGATGCCAAAATGAGTATTGGGACCATGGTGTGTGGTTGCTGTGGCCCTGATCTGCTGCTCCCAGGGGTGGCCGAGAGCCACCCCAAATGGGACATCTGCATCGGTCCTTAGTTTATTGTGGCACCAGAGCTCTCTGACAGAGAAGGTTAAATGTCTCACAAAACTACAGTTCCCAGAATTCTCTAGCATTGAGCCAGGACAGTTAAAGCAATGTCAAATTGGATTATTTCTGCAGTGTGGATTGGACTGGAGGCTCTCATCCACAAATTTGCAACCAGTCTAGTTTGTCCAGCGTTTCCTGAAAAGTTTGGAAAAATGATATTTTTAAAGTTCTCTGAGTGAAACAGCCTGTCGCTGCTACTTTTATACAAGAGCAAATAATTCAGCCTTTGAAATCAACTTGTTGGAGTTTTGGTTCAGTTTTTTATTGCTCCTACCTCAAGGCAGTACTGATTGGAAGTCTAACTACAAAGGAAGAACGGTTCCATACAAACATGGAGCTTTTTTGGGGGGGGGGGGGGGGTAATCATCTTGAACAGTGAGCGATTGAATGAATTCCAGTGAATAAAACATAATGAAGTATGAAAGAAGGGAACTATAGCTTTAGTCCTCAAAACCATATTGTCTACAGTAGTCCAAATGGATCCTTCACAGGGCCTCTGCAGATGGAGGCAAGGAAGGGGAGGGGCAGCCATCCCCTTACTGAGGACATCATGCTGAGCCAGAAGAGACGCCAAAGAGGCGCACCATGCCTTTTGCAGCGCCCCTTTCGTGGCTTGCAGAAGCACTATTTTAGCGCTCTTTTTGCAAGCGGCAAAAGGGAGAATTGGGGCCGAGGTGTCCAGCAGCCTGTCTGCATCCCCCCCCCCAGTTTTCTAAACCAGAATAGAAACTTGCTTCCCAAAGAAAGATGGAGAGGACTGAGGGGTTCCCATCAACCATTGGCTTTACTTTAATTGTTGGAGACATTAGCTTTTGCAAGAGGTTGTGTAAACTTTAGGACTGTTTGCACCTGTATATGTTTGGGATGAATTAGGAGAGTTTTATTTAGAAAAATGTAGAATGCAATCACACACACAATGGAACGTCACACAGACACAGCATTCAGCGCTAATTGAAATGGAAATATGTAAACTGGATAGTGGTGTTTGAGGAGTCTGAAGGGGGATGATAACTACCTGTCCGATGAGTAGACCATGGAAAGCTGGATTGGCTCAGACTGGGAAGTCTGAGAGTATACACAGAGCACAGAGGTGTATGCCGGCTTTGTGGGCAGTGGCAAGGTTTCTGAGACCCATATTTATACCTCATAACTAACCTCTGGGTGTGTGCTTGATGATCTCTAGCACTGTAACAAAGACCTGTTGGCTTTCCCAGGAATCAACAATGCGATTCTGGGCTGGTTGACAGCTTTAATTTTAGTGTGACAGAAACATTCATTGGATTAGGACACCCTCAGTATAGACAGACAGCTGGGAACAAAATAAGGGGTAGGCAGGGAAGTTGACCAACTGCTCTGGGTGCAAGGAGATCCTTTGTCTTCAAATTGCGAGAGGAAATGCAGATGACTTGGGGAAAGGAAAGAGCACCCATAGTACACCCATTTAGATTTGACATAGTACACCCATTTAGATTTGACTGTCTTATTGCCCAGATGTGCACATGCACCAGGACATACTCATTTTCTCCTGGGAACCTGACCTAGTGTTCTTGAAAGGCCATTGATCTCTCAAGAACATGCTGTCTCCAGATATGAAATATGGACAGCCCAAAATACAGTACAGGATATGCAGGGTGTGCTAACAAAGGGGGGATGCAGACGGTGGCCATGAGCCGCCCTGAGAAGCAGAGGATTGAGGCTGAGGCTGCCCCACGCCTCGGCCCCAATCTTCCCTTCTGCTGGCCCTGAACGGAGCGCTAAAATGCCACTCCTTTCGGAGCCGGCAGAAGGGATGCATCAAGAGCCGCCATGCGACTCTTCTGCATCTCTTCCGGCACAACACATCATGACGTTCTCGGGCAAGGGTTTGGGCACCCGGTGTGTGGCTGCCCCTCCCCTTCCCTGTCTCCAGGACGGTGCAAAGTGCCGACTGTAGAGGCCCAAACTGAACTTTTCTGAAAGTTAACAAAAATATTTAATTGAGTTGAGGGATTTTTTTTCTTTAAATCTGTATTCTGATCCAGAACAGGAGTCACTTAAAAGAGTTTGTAAACTATTAAAACGTAAAATTGAAATTGATAATTAAAACATAACAAAATCAAGGCAACAGCATGGGCACAACAGAAGTCCATTAAAAGGTAAGCAACACTAAAATCAAATGCTTAAAGGAGCTGGAACATGTCCATCTGTCTTTACAGGATTAAATCTTTGAAAATCAATAGAGATGACTGCTAAGAAATCCCTAGCCAGTTAAACAAGGAGTAGGGCTTCCAAAAGAAAGTCAGGAAGGAACACCAATGGATACATTTTATTGGGTCAGCTGTGCTGATCAAGTAGAATATTTTCAAATATGAGGGAACTTTGCAGCAGGTAGCAAAGGCAAGCCCTTTAACAGCTTATAGGCCAATTAAGCTGCCAACACCATTCATACAATAAAAGTACACTCTGAACTTTTATGAATCTTCTGTACATCTCCTAACCTGCAGTCCATTACTCCCTTCCCCCCTTCCCCAATAAAAGCTGCATCTCATTTTATACAGGCATTCCTTATTTAACAAAGCCTCTGACAAAGAAGCTGCTTTTTACAACGTCTTTTGATGCCCACCCAAATGCCAAACTACTCATCTTCTGTGTAGTTGGAAGCTTTTTTTTTTTTTAAAGAATTGCTAAGGGGCAAGTTAAACTAGTCCCCTGCCCCAGCATATTAAAGAAGCTGAGAACCACAGAATCATAAAATCACAGAGTTGGAAGAAACCCCAAGGGCCATCCAGGCCAACTCCCTGACATGCAGGAATACACAATCAAGCACTCCTGACAGATAGCCATACAGCCTCTCTTTAAAAACCTACAAAGACTCTACCACTCTTTCATAATGTTTAGGTGTAATCTCTTTTCTTGTAACTTGAATCCATTGTTCTGTGTCCTCGACCCTAGAGCAACAGAAAACAAGCTTGCTCCATCCTCAATATGACTTCACTTAACTCTATAAATTTGGCCACCAAAATGGGAAAAGTGGATGCTGGTGAAAGTAAAAGTCATTGGTTGCATTTTGGAAAAATTTTCATGTAGTTCCTAAGAGATTTAATTTTTTTTTTTTTTTTGGGTTTACTTATGCAAGGTTTACCTTGCCCAGCATTTTAATGTCACCTAAGCATAGTGTTAAACATTGATAAAACATGTTGAATTGCTATTTTGTTTTGTGGTGCAGGAATTTATATCTATTCTGTACTTGTTCTTTCTGCCTCTAGTACCTAATTTTCTGTTCAAGACGTCAGATCCAAGAACACATCTATGTTGTTAACTGCTGTACATTTGTATAATGAAGTCCTAGGGTTTCACATGCTGAATGTTTTATAATTAAATGCAAGACATACAAGGGTAAATTTGGTTATATTTACTTTTATTAATTAATTAAAATATTTCTATCTGTGCCTATATTGAAACATTTCAACACCGGGTGCCCTCAATTAAAAAACAGTACATATTAAGACAATTTAAAGGAATTCAACAAAACTTAAGTACAAAGAAACCAAACAATGCAGGCAGTTTAGTTCTACTACAAAAGTCAAGGGTCTGCACTATTCATAGTTGGTCAAGTCTGTTTCTATTTTTCCTGGGTGAAAAACAGGACACACCTCAGTAGCTGCTTTCATCTTTCACTTCAAGCAGTATGCAGTGCAGCTCACTACAAGTACACAGCAGTGTGATCTTCAATCCCAGTACAATAGTCTTTAACTTTGCATTGTAGAAGCAGATGTAATCTGTTCAAAAGCACCTGCATGTCAAAGCTCTGGCATCTAGAAATGCATGAAGAGACAATGCACCATTTCAAAATGGGCCAGCTGTCATATCTGCTGCTCACTAAACTATGGGAAATGCTCACTAAAGAACAGAGGATTAGGTTTCCCTAGTAGATTCCTTCTGTTCATCCATAGTTGAGCTCAGTAATGCAGGCAGGCTGTGAAATCAATAGTTTCCTGTTTGCTCCTTTTAAAACAAGGAACAATGGTGTTTATTAAAGAGGCTCAAGAGCTAGAATCAAAATAAAGTTGAAAGGACTTAGAGGCCATTGATCAAAAAGAACATCAGACACACCAGGGACACGAGAATAAACTAACACAGTCTGGTTTAAACAGAATCCCCAAACTGTTAACAGGTGAGGGATCCACCAGCCTTGAAAGAAAGAGCTAAGGAAGAATACTGATAGTGGGTGAAGTGTAAGCAGAGCTCAGAAAAGTTACTTTTGTGGATTATAGCTACAAGAATATTCCCAAAAGCATGGCTACTAGCCACAATGACTGGGGGATTATAGGAGCTGTAGTCCAAAAAAGCATTTTTCCAACCTCTGGAGTATGTAAGACAACACGGTCCAGGACACCCTTGTCTGAAAGCTCAGCTTCATCGTAAACTTATAGGGACTGGAGAAGCCTTATTTATTACTGTGTCTGGTTCTGGGCACCACAGTCCAAGAAGGATGTTGACAAGATGGTGTTTGTTCAGAGGAGAACCACCAAAATGGTGAAAGATCTGGAAACCATGCCCTATGAGGAGCAGTTTAGGGAGCTGGGAATGTTTAGCACGGGGAAGAGGTGGTTAGCCATGATTGTTGTTGTTGTTGTTGTGTGCCTTCAAGTCATTTCTGACTTATGGAGCCTCTAAGGCAGGGGTCGGCAAGTCCTTTCAACTTTATTTTGACTCTAGCTCTTGATTATGTTTTCCTGCATGACAGGGGGCTGAAATGGGTGACCCTTGTGATCTCTTCCAACTCTACAATTCTATGATTCAATTAAACTCTTTATCTGCAGGGTATAAATAAATTTTATTATTATTTATTATTATTATTATTATTATTATTATTATAAGTCAATAACTTTTATTTTTTAGTTATTTTTAAAGAGCCTGTTTTACCATTGTTGTTGCTGTTAACTGGCCCTCGAGTTGGCCATTGGTGTTGCTGGCCCTTGAGTTGATCTTGACTCAGGGCAACTTTGTGGATGAAACATCTCCAAGACCCCCTGTCTTCAGCCTCTCTGCTCATGTCCTGCAGGCTCAGGCCCATGTCCTCCCTGATTGAATCTAACCTTCTGGCATGTGGTCTTCCTCTCTACTGCCTTCCACCTTTCCTAGCATCATTGTCTTTTCTAATGTGTTTTCTAATTTTTCCTCATGATGTGGTCAAAGTTTTCATTACTTTACAAAAAATAAATATTGCTCTAGTCTTATAAGTGAACTCTGACATAGAGCACCTTTTTAATCATTATTCAGAGTTAAAATTCTTTACCTACAAGTAGGACACCACTTAGCCATCATTCCTAGGTGTTTTATGGACTGAATCCAATTTGCTCTTTGTTGGCATATCTATTAGAACCTGATTTCAAGCCTGTCTTCAGCACTGAAACTGTCCCAGTTGCCAGATGATAAATTATGGCAAGAACAGTACAACCAAGCTAATTTTGCTGAATCTCTCAACCATGTTTGGTGCCACTGATCATAATATCCTTCTAAACAGGTCATCTGCCCTGAGAACTGGGTTCTCAGTGTATACGTTCTAACTTTGAGGGGCTATAGCACAAGATAGTGCTGCAAGATTACTACTTGACCTTTTGGCATCTATGCTACAGTGTCCTTTAGGGTTCTATCTTGCATTCTAAGCTTTTCATCATCACTAAGTTTAATCTCTACATTAAATGTCAACATCTACAACAAATTAGAGATTTAAAATGAGGTATTTGCATGAAAACCCACAGTCTCTCAGCCCCAGAGGATGGCAATGGCAACCCCCCTCTGAAGAAACATGCCAAGAAAACCCTGTGATTGGTTTGTCTTAGAGTTACCATAAGTCAGAAAACACTTGAAGGCAAAACATCATCACTACCATATTTGTTCAGTTTACCATATATACTCATCTATAAGTCTGAAAGTTTATGCCCAAAAATTGACCCCAAAATCCCAGGTCAACTTATTTATGGGTCACTATGGTAATGTGAAAGCAGTTCTTTCAGATTTTCTCATGCAGTTTCTTTCTCCCTTGAGCCAAGCAGAAAGAGTCCTGAGTGATTGATTAATATTGCTGTTTGTTTAAGAGTCCCTCTCCCCCCTATGCACCTGGCTAAAATGAAAGTTGAAATGCTGAAGCAAAAAGCCTCAATGAGAGTCCCTCTCCTGCCTATGCACCTGGCTAAAATGAAAGTTGAAACACTGAAGTAATAAGCCTCAATGAGAGTCCCTCTTCCCGCACACACACATAGACACACGGAAGGAGCCTCCAAGTTTTACCCTGGACCTATCCGCAGGTCATGCCAAAATCCATAATTTTGTCCCCAAAACCTGCCCTTGACTTATACATGAGATCAACTTAGGGGGGGATGCAGGCGGGCGGCCGTGGGCCACCCTGAGAAGCAGTGGATTGGGGCCGAGGCTGCCGCATGCCTCAGCCCCAATCCACTCTTCTGCCGGCCCAAGAATAGTGCTCCTTCCTCAAGGCATGGAAAGGGCGCCGGAAGAGGTGGCGTGTGTCTCTTCTGCGTCTCTTCCGTTGCAGCGTGTCCAGACGCTGTGATGGAAGGACGTCATCAGATGACGTCCTCGGGAAAGGGTTGAGGAGTCTGGCGTGCGGCTGCCCTTTCCCTTCCCTGCATCCAAGATGGCACAAAGTGCCATCTGTAGAGGCGCTTAGTTGAGTATATACAGTATATGCAGAAAATATCACTCAAAGCAATCTTAGACTTGGAGGAAGGAGGAGTGAAGATCAGAGGAAGGAATATCAACAAGCAGAAAATAACAACTTGGAACAATTACTAAGGAAAATCGAAAAAGAAAATGCCATCAAGTAATCAAGAGAAGACTAGGACTGGGAAGGGCAGCTATGAAAGAATGAGACAAGATCCTAAAATGCAAAGATATACAACTGAACGCTAAAGTGAGGATTGTTCAAGCCACTGTATTTCCTATCACTATGTATGGGTATGAGAGCAGGATGATGAAGAAAGCTGAGAGAAAGAAAATCAATTCATTTGAGATGTGTTGCTGGAGAAGAGTTTTGTGGATACCTTGCACATCCAAAAATACTATCAAATGGTTCTTGGAACAAATAAGATTTAAACTTTCCCTAGAAGCCAGGATGACTGGGGGGGGGATGCAGACAGCAAAAAGCGCCATCTTCAATCCCAGGAAGGGAAGGGGCAGCCGGACGCCAACCCCTTCCTGAGGATGTCATCAGAGCGCCCGCCGTTGCACACGGCGGGCACTCCGATGACATCCTTCCGGCTCAGCGTCCAGACACGCTGAGCCAGAAGGAACGCGGAAGAGGCGCCGGTGCCTCTTCCGGCACCCCTTTTGGCTCCTCTGAAAGGAGCGCTGCTTTAGCGTTCCTTTTCAGAGGCACCATAAGGGTGGATCAGGGCCGAGGCATGGGGCAGCCTCGGTCCCAATCCGCGGCTTCTCGGGGTGGCCCATGGCTGCCCATCTGTAGAGGCCCTAAGATGAGGATGTTGTATTTTAATCGTATCATGAGAAGGCATGATTCACTAGAAAAGACAACAATGCTTGGAAATCATACTTGGATAGCAGTAGAAAGAGAGTAAGACCACACAACAGATTTATAGATTCAATCAAAGATGACACGGCCCTGAGCCTGCAGGAACTGATCAGGGTCGTTGACAATAGAGTGTCTTGTAGGGTCTCCAGAGGTTGAAGTCGATCTGAGGGCAGTTAACAACAATAACAACAAATCATCAACATGCCAATGATACTCAGGTTTACTTTTCCATGGTAGCTGATCTGGCTGAAGCCTACTGAAGTCAGTAACAAATTGGCTGAGGACCAGTAAACTAAAATGGAATCCTGACAAGATGGATGCACTCTTGGAAGTACTGACTAAACAGGTGAAATTCAATCTCTTCTGAGCTATACAATCCTTAAATCTATGAGGAGAGGTGGGTAAGAAATAATTATAGCAATAGTGATGATGATGATGATGGCAGCACACGTGACAATTTGTGCACTCCTATCCTTTAGACAACTCTTCAATCTGTCACATTATCTATCTATCACCAGATTATTCAATCTTCAAAATAGTTTTATAATTTAAGGGGCCAGTATTGCAGCCAGTGCGGCTACTGTCACCATGAACGTGGTTTTCCTAGTATGTTTCCCAGTTCCTCCAAGCTCTGCCCACCCACCATCTTACTGATTTCCCTCTGAGTGTGGGCATTCTAGCTACTGGAGAGCTTTATGATTCCTACCCTCAGAGTGCTGCTTCTACAGTGGCATAAAGCACAGTGTTCAAAAGTGAAGAATAGGAGTGGAGTATTTGAAGGGAAAAAAGAAAAGAAATTCAAATCCAGAAATTGGGAACTGGCTACCAGAAAGAGGGCCTTATAACTAATACCTCAAGTAAAGGTCCTTTTATTATACAAGTTTTATTATTGTACATATCCTTGATTTTTTATGCTGTTGTCATAACTGGTATGATTATATTATTCCATTTTATTGCTTTGGGATATTATTGTTTTTATGATTTTATAGAGATTTCTGAGCCAATCTTTCCAGTGGTAGTCAGCTGGTCATCAATTTAATTATTAGCAGTTTAAGTCAATTTGATTTTCTCCTCTTCTGGCTGTATTCCAGTTCTGTGTATTTCAGGTTTTATTTTGGTTGAGGTTTTCCCTTCATAATGTATTGTGTATTTTTGTAGCTTTCTCTAGCCAAGTAAAAATGTATTTCCTTGTGTAATACCAACTTCATGGACTATCTCAAAATACTCTCTGTGAAGTCTAAGTATGGAATCTAAGCTGCAATTGTGTACACATGAGTCTGGTCATAAATCTGACTAAATTCAGTGAGCCTTACCTCTGGGTAGACATGTACAGGATTGCCTTGTTGGGGAACCAACAGTATTCCATAATGGGTATATCTTAGAATACAGCTTTGGTTTTGGTGTTGATAGCTAAGGTTTGCGTGATTACCAGTGTTAGAAAATTATGAGAAAATAGCAGAATATTGCAGTGTGTCACTATCCTTTGGGGGGTTTTTTTTGGCAGAGAATACATGGTAGAGTGAAAAGACACATCACATTGTGTTTCCCCCATTTGGAAGAAACACAATGCTTTAGGAAGGTATAGAAGTAGAGCCAGAATATCAGCTTTGCATGTATCAGGTTCTAGGGTCAACCCACCTGGAATCCCAATATTCCCCAAAACAAAACTTTTAGCTTGACTAAACATTGGGCTAGATGTCCTAATAGGACTTCCTGAATTATCAAATGCATCACATTTATATTTTATCTTTCACCCAAAGAGCTCAAGATGGCATACATGGTCTGAATACCGGCATCACTGCCATTTAATCCTTAGGTGAGGCTAAGAGCTCATAAAGGGCCCAAGGTTACTCAGCATGGTCAAGAGGGGGTTTGGCCCTGAGTCTCTCCCAATCCTAATCTAACATTCCCACCATTGGAATTACAATTATGGCAGCTGCCAGTCTCAGCAACAGAATGCCATGAGGCAATCCTGCAGGGCATTCCTTGCTGGCTATCCTGCTCCCAACCACCAACCTAGCTGTAAGAGTTGCTTTTACACTTTACTATTTGCCACAGGGCATAGCATATTACACAGTTGGATGAGGGACAAACTCCTAAAACACAATTGGCCACCTCTTTCACCAATCCAGTGAACATTAGATAAGACCACATTGGTGTGGGCTTTTTTAAATGCAGAAATCAAAAAGGCTGTTTATCACATGTCATTCTGTTGACATCCCTGGCATTCTGTTGCCTGAGGCAAAGAACAAAATAGCATCCCTTTCTCCATTCCACCTACAGAAGCTGGTCAGAATAACAGTTTAATGTTACACCTGCAGTGTTGATGGCACCACATCCTGCACTGCAATGGTGGGCAGCAAGCTACCTTACAGGATGTAGGACAGACTGTTTGAAACACACATCACTGTTCTCCAGTGCTAACTGGCATGTGTCTCACTCTGCCTAATGGTAGAGCTAGCCCGGATGGTCTATAACAGAAGTAGGATCTAAAGCTACAACTTCTTCATTTAATGTATAGCATTTATTAATTGTTTTTTTGGGAAGCCAACTTCCCAAAGTCAATCCATTATTTTCAGAGAAGCTTCTCTTCCTCCCTCTCATTTGTCTATTAAAAATGCTGGAAAATATGTCTGCATGGAAAGCTGAAGAAGGTAAAATACTGACAGAGCCATGGGCCATTATAAGAGCAATGAAAAAGACAAGGTATTGTAAACTGAGAGAGAAGGAGGGGTGAAATGAAATGCTGCTGTACCATGAAGCAAATATCACTGTTCAACAGCCAGCAGCACAAACACCTAAGATCATAAGAGGGAGGAAGAGACAAGGGTAGTGTAACCTGTCAGGATGCATTACAGAACAGGGGACAGTAGGCTCATAGAAGGTGAAAGCAAAAGCAACATGGCAAGACTCTGGGCAATGCGTAGAAATGTTCAAAGCCTCTGTGATATGCAACCAAGCAAGACACAATTATTGGAAACAGCTCCTGAGACTGCTGGTAGAGAGAAATGAAGCAGGAAAAAGTGGCTGTGCTGACAAGCAGAGGCCAAACTCTTCTGCCACATTTCTTTGGTAGTACCACACTCATATCAGAGATCTTTCTTTTGCATTATCTTTTTCTGGGCTTGTCCAAACAGACCAAATAAAACACTCTCATCTTCGTGGCAACCTGTCTTCACAATGCTGGGCAAAAATTCCCAATTCTAGTGTGGACTATCTTCACGACACAAGGCAAGTTCTGCACCAAACCCTCATCATATCAGCCTTAAATTGACTTAAAATAGCTCACCTTTTCCTCCGAATTTTTCAGGAAAACTCAGGGCACTCTGCAGTGATGCTGTGTGGCTGTCTATGCACACATCTCCACTGCCTCTCAGTGCCGCTGGTGCAAGTTACTCCCTCTGAGGTCACAACAAGACATCCAACCATGTGATTGATTCTGGACACCTCATTTCTGACTTTGGAGGACTCGTGCCCAGTGGTGATACTGGGCTGATCCTGATGCAAGGATGCATGTATAGACAGCTGCCCAGTGTTGCTACAAACTGTGGAGGCAATGGAGGGAATCTGGGGCAGCTCTGGAGCCTGAATATTCTGGCCAGTATAGACAAGCCCCTTCTTTGCATATAAGGAACACATGGTGGGAGATCAAAATGCTATTACAGCTGTGTTTTAAAGCAAAAGTTAAGGGAGAAAATACTCTCATGCATTCAGATTCATTCTTGTAATTGCTACCTAGATTAGTTTTCTATTCTATTATGTTTTGTCTATATTAAGCTGAACAGAAATTGAAAAATGGTGAAACCGGAAGAGTGGCATTTTGAGGGTTTGGTTTTTTTTCTCTTTAAGGGGTAAAGCTAGGAAAACATACTGATTTAAAAAAAACAATTCATTTGTCAGTGCTTGGGATAGTAACATGTATGATAGGAACTCCCAGGATCTCCCAAGACAGAATTGCCACTAGTCATGCAGGTCGGAAATTCCAGAAATTAGTAATTTTTCCAAGATCTGTCTTTCATGCCCCATGAATGAGACCACATAACTGATCTGCTAATACAATCCTTTTGAAAACAGCAATAAAATTTAAGCAATAAAAAGTAGTATATTCTATCAGTCCTTATACGTACTGCACATTGTATAAGTAAATCCAAAGGTAGCTTGAACTGTGAAGTAAGTGACAGGTTTTATCTCTGGAGCAGGTTCAAGTCTTTTGAATTATTTTTCTTACGTTAAGGATGGAGCACCATTGGGCTAAAAATCCATATGTTCAAACATACATTTTATGATAATCTGCAAATAAGAATCCCTATCTACACTTTTAAAAACCACAGGTCATATATCCATATATAGGGATATATAAAGTATATTATGTTGGCATGTTAACAATGAGTTATAGGAGCTATTATAAAGTATGATTAGGGGAGGAAAAGGCCTCTTTCCCACTTAACAACTGTCTTTTGATTCCCCTTCTTTTAGCCAGATGGACAATGGAACCTAAAGAAAGGACAAACAAGGTTACAGAAGCTGTAAAGCCATTAAGAACAGGACATGAATGTATTTGCCTACCACTCCCATTTCTCAAAAGACTTTTGAGTACACTAAAAACTCCTTTTCTGAGCACAAAAACATCTTAAGAGTCAAAGATTGTTATTTTAATGGAAAGGGACTAACAAACTGATTAAACATTTATAGTACATTTACAAATCCTAGAAACCATAAAAAACAAACTGGAGTTCAGCCAGAACAGTAGGTTTAGCTATAAAAACAAACCATGGTTTTAATACTAGCTATATAGTTTCAAATCACAGTTTCAAAACATAATTTCAGATTATGAATGCAAGTAAACCATAGTTAATCAAACAGAGAGGGTGGCTAAAACAGATTAAGGCTTAACTTTACTTGTTAATCCAAGCAGAGTAGCCTACTGAATCAATGTAACATATAAGGGTTGGCATACCAAGTTTCAAATGATTTAAAAGAAACATTTGATTTTTGACTGGGAATTGGATATTTTATGTGAATACTATAGATATACTATCTATCCTCTGCTTCAAGGCAACATATAGGGTTCTGAACAGTCTCTCATCCAGTCACTGATCAGGGCAGATCTACTTAGCATAAACCATATTGTTCCCATGGTAACATCCTTTATCTGCTTTCCTCATCCTATGGTAGCACTATTTAGGGTGGGGTGGGTACCCTGTGGCCTCTAGATGTTGTTGAATTGTGGCTCCTTTTCATCCCTGACCTGCTGGCTGAGATGGACAAAAACTGCAAATAATGTTTGGAAGGACACCAGTTCACTACCCCTAATTTGGTGGCATTTGGTATTTGAAAGATGCTTGGCCAAAGAAGTAAAGAAATACATCAAATAGTATACCCAGAGATGCATTTCTTCAGTAGTGACCAGTACTGTGCATGAGGACAACCATATATGTACAAACTTTTGGTTGATGGCTAAATTTTAACCCTCAGATTGGATAATTGGTTCTCAAGCAAAAAAAGAAAAGAAAAGAAAAAAGAAAATGCCACCGCTGATGGATTTAATTTATAGGCAAGCAGTACAGGCCATTAATTTTATACTAACAAATAGCTATAAATTAAGCAGTGAGAGATGGTTGTGTATCCAGGTATGCAAGAAAATGAGCCGTCTGGAGATGGTTTTTATACTCACTCAGAAATTCCAATTATTGATAGAAACCATTTCCCCCTATCATTTGGCATTTTTATAGCAAGACCGTTCAAAACATGAATGATTTATTACATATGTATGATATGCCTTTAGGTAAAAAAGACACCTAAACATTCTCCCATCTGAAAGTCGACTTCTGTAAATCAAACTCTCTTCTGAAAAATAAGAACATGCCTTAAGGGCTATTGTTGATGTCTTAAAGCAGGTGTAGGCAACCTAAGGCCGGGGGCTGGATGCAGCCTCCCGAGGCCTTTGGACGGGCCCCAGGCCGGTCCTGCCACCGCCGCCGCCCCCCGCCGCTGCCGCCCCCCGCCATGATATTGATTATTGTTGTTATTACTTGTTCTTGGGGTTTTCTTGGCAAAATCTCCACAGGGGTTTTGCCATGGCTTTTCTGGGGCTGAGAGTGTGCATGCATTTTTTTTTAATTTTTTTAATTTTTATATTTATTTATTTATTTTGGTGCTTCGGCCCCCCAATTGTCTGAGGGACAGCAACCCGGCCCCCGGCTCACAAAGGTTGCCTACCCCTGTTTTTTGGGGGAAAAATACAACAAGAAGGAAGTACAGAGGAAGAATAATTACAAAAGAAAAGAAGAAATCAGGGGAAAATAATAAAAATAATTAATTAATTAAATACCCCAAGTTATTAATATACAACTTCAAGTATTTTGGTAAAGAAACAAAAGAAAGCAAAGGGAAATTAAATAAGCTCAAAATAATAAAGATAATAATAATAATAAAAATAATAGTAAAAAATTAAAAAATTAATCAAATTATAGTTAAAATTACTCATTGCCACTTTAGTGAATAAATAAAATACATTAGAATAATAATACATATAGGCTTACAGTAATTCACTTTGAACGAAAACTGAAGAGATGGCGACAGGAAGAAGAAGCATTGCCCAACTCTCTCAAAGAAGGAACTCCTCCGATCAACAAACCAAATGCATAGACCCCAACATGGCAATTCTAGAGGAGATGAAACTCATGAGAAACAATTTTAAGAGAGAGATGAAGGAAATGAAAGAAGAAATAAAAGCTGAGATAAAGAAAGACCTGGAAGCCATTGACCAAAAACTAAACCAAGTAACACAAAATGTCTCACAGATAAAAACGTCAATTCAAGATTTTTTTAAAAAATGGTTTAGAGAACAGAACAAGGAACTTAGAACATGCAGTTGAAAAAGGAGCTTTAATGCAAACTTTAACAGAAATTAAAAGCCACGCGAAATGTTTAAAAATAAGAGGCCTAAGCGAGAGGAAAGAAGAAGATCTCTATAATAGAGTCATTCCAGCAATAGCAGATTTTATTGACTGGCATCCTGAACAACTAGACCTGGAGATAGACAAAATTTTCAGGATCAGTTCAAGAGTAGCACGAGAAAAAAAGGTGCCACGTGATATTGTCGTGTACTTGGTACGGGAGAGAGTAAAAGAAATAATTTTACAGCAGAATAAAAAAAACCCCGATTGATAATAGAAGGAGAAGAAGTTAAAATTTTCAGAGATGTCCCTCGGGAAATTCTGAATAAAAGGAAAGAATATCAATTTATAACCTTGGCCCTAAGGCGAAAAGGGATTCCATACAAATGGGGAAAAGTGGAAGGAATCGCCGTAAATTTCCGACAACAAAGATTTATATTAAATTCGATATCCAAGGCAAAAGACTTCATGCTTAAATTTAAAAATGAACTAGACCCGACTTCACCAGAAAGAGACAAAGAAGGGGAAAAACAAAGGGAAAATCAGAAAAAGGAAAGAAACAGAACTTCAAAAAAGAATAAAGACAGAGAAGACGAGAAAAAGGAAAAACAAGACACAGATCTAAAGGAGCCAATAGAAGAACCCAAATTACTGGAACCCGTAGAAAGAGAAGAAAGGGAAGAAGGAAGGGGAGAAGAGAGCGAGGGAGAAGAGAGTGAGGATGAATTATCAGATCAAGAAGAAGATCTAATAGAGCAGTAGCGGCTGCCACGGCGGCAGCATGCGCAGGGGAGTCGCGCGCGTTGGCGGGGGGTGTGCGCGCCCATGCGCGCACACCATCATTCTCCCCCCCCCCCTTGGCCCAGGCAAGACCTGGGCTACGGGAGACCGGCCCAGGTCTCCAAAACGTTGCCTGTCCCTGTAATAGAGGCTACAAGACTACTTTAAAGAAAGTAAGCCAAGACCAAATTCCTCGGGGTATAAATCGAAAGGGAAAAAAAAGAAAAAGAAAAGAATTGATGGAAGATAAATTTTTAACTTGGAACGTCAAAGGTTTAAACTCAGTACATGAAAGAAGAAAATTTTTCCATTACTTAGAGAAATTAAGACTAGACCTAATCCGTTTACAGGAGACACACTTTAGAAGTAAAGATGCCAAATTTTTAGAAAAACCCAAATTAGGAAATGTTTTTACCTCATGTAATGAGAAGGAAAAAAAGAGAGTACCAATTTACATAAATACAAAATATGAAGCAAAAGAAGTCTTTAAAGATAAAAAAAAAGGACATACATTGGGAGTCCAAATTAGAATGCAGGAACTAAATGCCTTAGTGGTAGGTATATATGCCCCTTCAGAAAATCAAAGTAAATTTTATAGAAAACTTAGAATGCAAATTTTAGATCAGGATCCTGATAATGTAATACTTCTAGGCGACTGGAACAGCGTAATAGATATGGAAATGGGCAGGAATACTAAGCACAAAAATAAACAAGGGAAACTTCCTAAAATATTTTTCGAACTTATGGAATATCTCTCTTTAGGTGATGCCTGGAGGATAAAACATCCAACGGAAAAAGATTTTACCTTTTACTCAGACAGACATCAATCATGGTCAAGGCTAGACATGATTTTTATACCTAAAACATTAATTAGTCACATTAAAAAAATAGAAATTCTCCCAAAAATCATATCAGACCACAATCCAGTGTTACTAACTTTAACCAATAGAAAATTTGAATATAATTGGAGACTTAAAGAACATTTACTTCTAGAGGATGCAAAAGTATCTGAAGCAAAGAAAACCTTGAAAACTTTCTTTGAAGAAAATCTAGATAAAGGAACACCACTAGAAATAGTCTGGGAGACCTCTAAGGCATTCATGAGAGGGTTTTTTATACAGAAAGAGATAGAAAAGAAGAGACATAAAAGAGAAAAGGAAAAACAACTTCAAGGAGCGATTAAAGAAAAAGAAAAAGAATCAATAATTAATCCCCAAAATAAAAAATTGAATCAAGAAATAAAAATGTTACAAAAGCAATTGGACATGGAAATGATACAAGAAATTGAGAAAAAATTAAAATTTGCTAGACAAATTTTTTTGAGCATTCAAACAGACCTGGAAAATGGTTAGCTTATAAATTAAGAAAAGAACAAGAAAAAAAGCTGATACTAATATTTAGAGGGAAAGAGGAAATTATAACTAACCAAAATACAATTAAACAAATGTTCTTCAACTTTTACTCTGACCTATTTAAGGAACATTATATGTCAAAAGAACAAAAGGAAGCAATGAATAATTACCTTGATAGTGAGGATATACAACAAATATCAGAGGAACAAAAAAAAAAACTATTGGACACACCAATTTCAATAATGGAGATAATTGAAGCTATTAAAAAAAAAAAAAGGGAAAGCTCCGGGACCTGATGGGCTAACGGCTAAGTACTATAAAATATTAGAAGACACCCTAATACTACCATTACAAAGAGTTATATCAAATCTAAATATAGAAAACAAACCTAAATCATGGGGGGAAGCTATGATCACACTGATACCAAAAGAAGCAAAGGACAATGATATTAAAAATTTTAGACCAATTTCCCTATTAAACTTAGATTATAAAATTTTCTCATCAATCCTAGCAGAAAGACTTAAGAAAGTATTGAAAGAATGGATCCAAGACGATCAAGCGGGATTCTTACCAGGAAGACAGACTAAAGATAATATAAGAGTAGTATTAAATCTCCTAGAATTTTACGAAAAACATAATGAAAGGAAATTGGCGATGGTCTTCTTAGATGCTGAAAAGGCATTTGATAATGTAAATTGGGAATTTTTGTTGGCGGTGATTGAAAAAATGGGGATAGGCCCAAATTTCATGAATTGGCTTAAGACTATATACAATGAACAAAGGGCCAAAATCATTATAAATGGGGGAAAAACACCAGAATTCAAGATAACTAAAGGTACAAGGCAGGAATGCCCTCTCTCCCCTCTCCTTTTCTTAATAGTAATAGAAATACTTCTGAAAAAGATAAAAAAAGATAATCAAATTAAAAGTCCAACAATAAAAGAATACACCTACAAGATCAAGGCATTCGCAGATGATATTGTTCTGTTGTTAGAGGATCCAATGCAAAGCATAGAAAGAATAAACTGTATTCTAAAAGAATTTGGTAAATGGTCAGGCTTTAAAATAAACAAAGACAAAACAGCTATATTAACTAAAAATATGGAAGAAAAAGAAAAGAAACAATTAGAATATGTATCAAATTACAAAATTCAAAAAATTGTGAAATACCTGGGTATAAACATGACAAATAAAAACTCTGATTTATTTAATAATAATTACAAACAATCTTGGAACAAAATTAAATTGGATTTTAAAAAATGGAACAGCTTAAATCTCTCCTTAATGGGAAAAGTGGCAACAATCAAAATGATGATTTTACCCAAGATGGTTTACTACTTCCAAAACATCCCTATTGCTTCTAGTGTTTTGAATGCGTAGGTGGGAAAATAGAAGTGTCCTTTGGCATTGTTTTCCTGTGCTTCATCTTTTATATCCCTTGTTACATGCTCTTAAGTTTTATCCTCAACTTATCCACAGATCATATCAAAATCCATAATTTTGGCCTCAAAACCTGCCCTTGATTTATATTTGAGGTCAACTTATACTAGAGTATATACAGTAATTCAATGAAAAGCAAAAGGACTGTCAAGGATTTTCTTTGGTAAATGTAGATAAATGATCTAACAAGTTACCCACAATTGCAGATGGATGCACATTTACAAATGGAGCAGTTTACATTTCAGAATCCCCGGCAAAAGATAGATATGATTTCTTGTTAAGACTTGACTTCTCCCTCCTTCCCTTACACACAGATCCTCCTTTTTGCAATTCTTAAGAAAATCAAAATGACAGAAAACACTTTGCTGGATTGCAGGCTATGCTGCTACTTCCAGAACACAACTGTAAACAGATAGAAAATTCCCGAAGGACTAATAAATAATCTGATATTGGCATTTTGGTTTGTCACCACAACCATAGTCACCATCATCTTCACCACAAACATCTCCATCCCCATTTATTCTTGCTTTCAATCTCTCCCTGTTATACACCAAATTTATATGATCATCTAAGTTTTAGTATCCTAAAGTAGTAATAAGTATTCTTCTTAATATATATATTGTACTGGTAATTATGCCCCTTCAAATATATGGAGGAGCCATTACATCTGATAGTCCTAATGAGCAATCTGTACCAAAGACAAGAGGCCACCATCAGAACAGAATTCGGGGAAATAGGCAAAGGGGTCAGGCAAGGCGGCATCCTATCACCTTAATTGTTTAACTTACATGCTGGAAACATCATAAGAAAAGTAGAATTAGAATCAAAAAAAGGAGGAGTTAAGATAGGAGGAAACAACATTAACAACCTAAGATATGCAGATGATACCATATTATTAGCAGAAGACATTCAGGAATTGGAACAGTTAATAAGGAGGGTCAAAATGAAAGTGCAAAGGTAGGTCTGATGCTGAACATAAAGAAAACAAAAATAATGACCACAGAAGAAATACACAAATTCAGTCTAGACAACGAGGAAATTGAAATAGTTAAAGAATTCCCATATCTAAGAACAAACATTGACCAGAATGGAGACTGCAGTCAAGAAATAAGAAGACAACTAGGAATGGGAAGGACAGCTATAAAAGAACTGGAAAAATGCAGAAGAGCAAAGACATAATAATATTATAATAATAAAATTTATTTATATCCCGCCCCTCTGCGAACAATCGGGGCGGCTAACAGCAATAAAATACATAGCAGACAGTAAAATCAATTCCCATACCCCCCCTTAAAAAATATTAAATTAGTCATAATTAAAACATACATTAAAACACAACATACAATTGAGCACTAAAGTCAGAATCATCCAGGCCACTGTATTCCCAGTTACCATGTACGGATGCGAGAACTGAACAGTGAAGAAAGCAGACAGAAAGGAAATCAACTCATTTGAAATGTGGTGCTGGAGGAGAATACTTAGGATACCATGGACAGCCAAGAAGACAACCAAGTGATTACTTGAACAGATCAGACCAGGGCTCTCACTGGAAGCAAAGATGATTAAGTTAAGACTATCATACTCTGGCCACATAATGAGAAGGCATGGATCACTAGAAAAAGCAATAATGCTAGGAAAGGTAGAGGTAGAAGAAAGAGAGGAAGATCACAAACCAGATGGATAGACTCAATCAGGGGGCTTATGGGCAAGGGCTTGCAGAATCTGGGCAAGGCAGTGGATGATAGGGATTCTTGGAGATGTCTCATCCACAGGGTTGCCATGAGTTGGAACTGACTTGAGGGCAGATAACAACAACAATTATGCCCCTTGAAAAGGCAAAAGATTTCCACTTGTTCTTGCCAGCAAAAGCAGGCACCTAGTAATTAAAAGGGCACAATGACACAAGAATTTACAGATGTCATCCCTTTAGATAACTTAAGACAGGGAGTCTTTTCATTCTTTTTCAAACATATTCACAAAACAGTGAATGATAAGATCAGAAAGAGAAAAGAGGTAATGAAAATGGGTGAAGTTCATATGTAAGGGCTAAGGGATCAATTAAGAAAGGATGAAAGAAAGATCAATTCCAGTGACTTTACTCAGAAATCATAATGCAGGTATAGCACAGGGGTCGGCATCTTTTTTTGCCGATGGGCCGGGGAGCGAAGGCGCTGGGGGCCGGCGCGCGCGCATACTTGCGCACATGCGATGTCGCCATTTTGAAAAACAAAACAACCCATAGGTTGCCGACCCCTGGTATAGCAGAACAAAATGGAGGTATTTGGGCTTGCTGTAGGGGGCTGAGCTATGTGGTGGTCAGGGGCAAACTGAACCCTGGTCCTCATGCAACTGCCCATCCTGGGCCTAAGCAAACAAACAGTTTTGTTTCCAGCATTAAAAAGTACAGTGTATCCTTTAAAATGTTTCTTGTTGGAATAACAAAGGCATGATAATGTTATTTTTGAAAATAATGTATCAACTGAGTACACTTTTAAAAATACACTTTTAATGTAGCATATACAGTTGTCCCTCCTTATCTCTGGATTCTTTATCCATGGATTGAAAATATTCAAAAAATATATATAAATTCCAAAAGCAAACCTTGATTTTACCATTTTATATAAGGGACCATTTTATTATGTATTGTATTTAATAGTACCTGAGCATCTACAGATTTTGGTATCCATGGCATAGAGGATCCTGGAACCAAAACCAAGTGGATACAAAAGGGCCACTATACTGTTTACTTGTTATAAAATATTCCTTTGGTGGAATCATTTTGAGAGATTTGGGGCCTAAGCAGACCCTAAGCACGGGGCCGCCCTGGGAAGCTGCGGATCAGGGCCGAGGCATCCGCATTCCTCGGCCCTGCGGCGCAGCTTTGCCACCCCAGGAAGGAGTGCTAAAATAGCGCTCCTTCCGCAAATTGCCGAAGGTGCGCCGGAAAAGGCTGCCGGCGCACCTTCGGCGCCTTTTCCGCTGCAGTGTGTGTAGATGCTGCGGCGGATAGGCATCCTTGGAGCGCCGGGCATGCGGAGGGTCCAGCGCTCCGATGATGTCTTCGGGAAGGGGTTGGGGTGCCCAGCGTGTGGCTGCCCCTCCCCTTCCTTGCCCTGAAGACGGCGCTTTGCGCTGTCTGCTTCCCCCCTTGGATGACTTTTTCTAAATTTGTTGGTGTATTTTTCTGGGGGAAAAAATAAAGTGAAAAGCAATAATTAAGGTGTCATTCTTAAAGAGTAACAACTAGCACATAACTCTGAAAAAAATAGAATGCCATTAAAGTAATATTCCCAATTCTGCTTGTCCCATGACCACAACCAATCTGAATACTGGGTGATTAGTTGGTCATAGAAAACACTTTTGAAGGAAATGAAAGAACAAAGATCACACTTTCAAATTAATTTCTATTTTCTTTCTCCACCCACAGTAATGTAAGTTGGAACATCCAGTCCATCAAATAAACACTGATTTAAGAGACAAAAAGCCCTAAAGAAAATTAATTTTAGTAGTAAAAATAAGTATAGGTCTCACTGCAACTTAAGGATTAACAGATTTACAGTTGCAATAACCTCTGTGGGCCAAAACACACTTTTGTGTATCTGACAAAGTAGGGATCTACTTGAGAGAAAGCTTTCCCTTTAATAAATCAGCCTTTAAGTTCCCACACAACTCTTGGTTGCTTTTGCTACACAGCACTTAATACAGTGGTTCCTCTGTAATTGTATTTGTGGTTCTAACAGTTTACTTTATTTGTATTCATAGCCTTTCACTCTGTAGGAAACTTAAACATGATTAATTTGAAAGCTCGGGGCACAAGTTATACTCCATTCTTCAGTAATGGCTCTACTTAAACGTTCATGGAATGCACTTCTAATAAGCAGTACCATTACGTTTGTGCAGTATAAAGCTAAAATTTATTCTGCCTTTTTTTGTATAACATTTATTCTTCTATAGCTGTCCACAAAGGGACATATTTAATAAATAAAGGAGTGCTGAGACACTGTTATCCCACACATCAGCCACTCAGTAAGAAGACTAATTTGAATATCCTTTCCCCTAGATAATTATCGTTGTAACTTGTTTCCTCCTTCCATACTAAGACTGTAATTTATGGGGGCTGTTTTCAGGATATTGCCTTTAATTCAGCAAGTCGTAATTTGCCTTTTAGCTTCTAGAATTGCTTTGTCTCTGCACGCAGCCAATGGCAAAATGAATGGCACAGGTTCTTTGATAGTGTAAATCTGCACACATAGGCTACTTCAGTACCTAACAACCTGATTTATCCTTTGTGGATGGACAGTTTTGTGCCACAAGTTCTCCTGATACAGATATTACGAAGTGCCTTAATTATTAGTTTATATTGTTGGTCCAGTTCTTGTTGTTAACTGCTGTCAAGTCAACCTCAACTTATGGCAACCTTATGAATGAGAAACTTCCAAGGGGGGTTGCAGACTGCCAGAAATAGTGTGAATTCAGTCCACTTTTAGGGTTAGGGTTAGAGTTAGGGAACCATGGGAACTGTATTTTATTGTGGCATCAGAGTTGTCTGACAGAGAAGGCTCAATGTCTCAGAAAAATAACAGTTCCCATGATTCCCTAGCACTAACCCTAACCCTAAAAGTGGACTGAATTCACACTATTCAAGTCACCCTATCTCCAATTGCTCTGCTCAGGTCTTCCTGACTCAGGGCCATGGCTTTCTTGATTGTATCTATCCATATGGAATTTAGTTTTCCTCTTTTCCTGCTGCTTTCTACCTTACCAAGTGTTGTTGTCTTTTCTAGTGAGTTAGGTCTTTTCATGATATGTCCAAGGTACAATCTCAATTTAGGGCCTTTGCAGACTACTAGAAATAGTGCAAATTGAGTCCACTTTAACTGTCCTGGCTCAGTGCTAGGGAATCATGGGAATTGTATTTTTTTCTGAGACATTGAGCCTTCTCTGTCAGAGAGCTCTGGTGCCACAATAAACTACAGTTCCCATGATTCCCCAGCACTGAGTCAGGGCAGTTAAAGTGGACTCAATTTGCACTATTTCTGGCAGTCTGCAAAGGTTCTGGAGAGAGTTCAGGCTCAATTTGTTCTAGGACCCATTTATTGGTCTTTTTGGTAGTCCAGGGTATAAGTAGAACTCTTCTCCAGCACCAGATCTGAAATGAGCTGACTCTCTTCCTATCCACTTGACTGCCTAGACTGCATAACCATACATAAAAAATGAGAAATACAATGGCATATACCATCCCAACTTTAGTATTCCATGATACAGTTGGTCCTCCCCAAACATGGACTTGTCATTCATGGATTGGAGCATCCACAGATGGCCCACCCCATTCTCCTGAATGGCAGCATGTGCACATGGCAACCAACAGGACTTGAGTTCCCAGAGTTTTTGACATCCACGGATAGGGTGTGTGTATCCAGAAATAAATCCCCATGGATATGAAGGACCGACTATATATCTTTGTACTTCAAGATCTTTTCTAGCTTTAAAGTACAAAAAAACAGGGTGATATTTTTCCAGATATTCCTCAGGAAGACTCAAGCTAAGATCTGAGTTTAAAAACATTACTTCATGTGATGGAAAGATGGAGGTACCTCCACATTCATTGACTGGAAGTCATTTGTTCTTCATGATCCTATGTGAGTATTAAATATCTTAGCTGACAATTGTCTTCCTGAATCCAGGAATAGTATTGTAAAATATTGGAAGATTACTCTGCTTTCCAAAATAGATCACTGGCTCTAAACAGTGTGGCAGATGTTTTTTAATAGGTTTGAGTCATTTTAGGTTAAGAAAACACATTCCACTATTTGTGGGGGGGAGTAACATGATCTCACTATGCTTACTGAAAAAGGATTTAAACCTAAAGACATCACAAACAGGAACTGTCCATGTTTTAATATATGATTTAATATTTTGTTTATTGTTGAACTAGTCTTGCATAGTTTTGTTCAATTTGTTTAATTCAGGCCAAGATGATAAGCCAAGATACGAATAAACATTTGCTTGAACACTCAGCCCTTCACACATGCTGTGATTAAACCAGAAAATCTCTAAAAATGGTTCCCCATTTTGTCCAAATCAGGAAACTATGGTTGCCAGCTTTGTAACAAGGTAGGGTCCTGGTCTGTTCCAAAGATAGTAATCAAAGTTTCCCAACTCAGGTGAAATGGGAACAGTTAATCAGAGACTGCTGATTTAAGCAAAGCTAATGTGAAGGAAACAGGAAGGTGTGGAGAGGCTTTTGTTCATGCATTTGTTTGTAACTCATCTATACTCAGCTGTTACATGCTTCTGAAGTTTGAGTCAGTAATATTTTATGCTGGTACATAAATCAGACAATCCATAAATTCTTGGATTACAAACAAACTATTAATCCATTATGTTTATGGCAGTTGCAGTCTGGAAGTGTACTTTCTTAATTTATTCTTCTACTGAATTTCACATTAACATTTGAATAAAAAAATTTGTCACAAACCCAGGCTTTACTCCTTAGAAAGAGATGGAGTTCTCATCATTCTCATCATTCTGTGGCCAAATAACTATTTGTCTGAAGAAACAACATTTTTAAGTGAAAAAAACAAAACCCAAATATAGAACTGCAATGGCTGAAATCAATTTGGATTTCTGTCCTTGAGTTCTTCTAGAAACATGCCTATCCTGAGCAAAATAATTATTTAACTATTTATACCTTACCCCTAACAAAGGATCTCAGAGCAACATACAATAAAATTATTGTTATAGTTTAAAACAATTTAAAACAGGAGTAATTTAAATAGATTAAAATCCTATTGAACAATCTGACAAGTTAAAACAAAACAGTTTAAAACCAATTAAGACTGTTTAAGATAATTTTAAATCATGCACTCATACACATTTGAACTATAAATCAGCTGGCCCCAAAGTAGGTAAAAACAGTAATGGTTTTACTTGGTGTTCAAAAGATACCAGCACTGGTGCCAATCAGGCCTCTAAGGCCTATCACAGCAAAGAAGGCCATCACTTTTGTTTATATGCATCTGTTTATTTGAATACATTAATAATATCCAGAACTGCAGCAACACTTCCATATTCACATCTTACCAATAAATTTTCAGTAAACAATACTTCCTAAATTCCAGAAATTGGCTTTACACTAATCAGCTTGTCTTTCAATCCCAATAACCTTTTTCCTTATAATCCCTTACCACTTATTTAAATCTTTTACCCACATTATTATACCACTAATATATTTTCTATAATTCCTTTAAGTAATAATAATAATAAAATTTATTGATACCCCACCCCTTTGAGATCAATCGGGGCAGCTGTATATCTTACATGTATAAGTATACCAGTCAATAACACATATTTACACAAGCATGTCCATATACCCTTTTGTTGTTAATTTAATCTTTAAAACCTACGCATATAAATTCAACCATTTTTGGTTTAAATAATCTATTAAAGGTTTCTAGTCTTTAACAAGCTTGTGGTTGTTCTCTCTCTTATTAAGCAAGTTAGCTTATCCATTATTGTACAGTTTGAAAAGTTAGTCATCTTGAGTTGGAGTGTTGGTTTCCTCAGAGAAGGCCTTCTCCTATGTCCTCCAACAATATTTCCTCAAATGATAGAACACAACAGAAGGTGCCTTCAACAGACCTCAGTTCTTGGGCAGGCATATTCTTGGGCACTCTATTCTGCTTTGGTCAGACCTCACCTGAAATACTTTGTCCAGTTCTGGGCACCACAATTCAAAAAGGATGTTGACAAATGAGAGCATGTCCAGAGGAGGGCAACCAAAATGGTGAAGGGTCTAGAAACCATGCCTTATGAGGAAAGACTTAAGGAGCTGGGTATGTTTAGTCTGGAGAAGAGGTGGTTAAGAAGTGATATGATAGCCCTGCTTAAGTATTTGAAGGGGTGTCACACTGTGGATGGAGCAAGCTTGCTCCAGAGACTAGAACACGGAACAATGGATGCAAGTTACAGGAAAAGCGATTCCACCTCAACATTAGGAGGAACTTCTTGACAGTAAGGGCTGTTCAACAGTGGAACACACTCCCTTGCAGTGTGGTGGAGTCTCCTTCCTTGGAAATCTTTAAACAGAGGCTGGATGGCCATCTGTTGGGGATACTTTGATTGTGATTTTCTGCATGGTAGGGGGTTGGACTGGATGGCCCTGGTGGTCTCTTCCAACTCTAAGATTCTATATATAAGTGTGGGTCTACATAGGCTAGAATACTCTGGGAGCCCAGAGTATTCTGGCCCGAGAACTACCCAAATGTCTCCCCATTATCTGGGCACTCCATTGTAATGTGGGGCGACTGTTCACATGTGTGTCCTGCTGTGCCATCTGGCACTGCCACCACTATGATGAGTTGTTTGCTCTAAGGTCAGACCAAGGGCCCAGCATCAATCACATGGCAGGGTTCCTCATCCTGAGCTGAGACTGAGTGACTCACTGTTGCAGCAGGACCAAGCATCACTGCAAGACACCATCTGGCATTGCTTCTGGAGCAAAAGGTAACTTTAAATGGGGGGGGGGGATATGTTGGGTTTGGTAATGAACTGGCTAGACGTTTTCTGGACAAGTTGCACCAGAACCGAAGATTGGGCCCTGGACTGGACTCCATGCTGAGATGATAGGTTGTCTGAACTCCGTGCCAAGAGGACGAGTGGGGGGAAGCACATTTTATATAGCCTGTATGGACAACCCCTAAGGAAAGACTCCTTCAAGTATTGAAGTTCCAAACCAATCAGCCCTAAATGTCAGCACTATCACATTGAATTCATACTGGAAGCATACTGGTGCCGGTGCAGTATGATATTGTTTCTGTAGTGTGTTGTCTGAAATGTCTTATAATAATAAGCATTTAATTTAAGCTAGGGTGGACAATTGTGGTCCTCCAGATATTGTTGGGCTGCCACTCCCAGCAGCCTTAGCCAGCATGAGGAAGCATGGGAGTTGCAGCCCAACACCATCTGGGGGGCTATAGGCTTCCCATTTCTCACTGAACACACACACAGAGGTTTAAACTGAGAAATGACAGGTATTATCAAGTATGAAGTTTAAATGAAAATGTCTGCATGCTAAGAGAAGCCACAAACACCTGCTCTTTATAATGAAGTCTAGTCACCATTTTCCTACTTCAGTACAGGATGAGAAAATGGCAAGTTCCATGTGTCAACTTGTCCGTTCAATAGCTACATGACTGATAGTCTCATAAATAAAAGAAACAAACTATTAAGCTTGAACCATAAATTTTACAGGAGAAAATAAAATAAAGGTGGAAGAAGCATGCTATTGATTGAAGGAATCAGTGGACCGTATCCTGTAGCCTGTAATAATCAATTGAATGTAAAGGCTATAAGAAGTAATTAGCAGGAGTTAGATTGCAGTGGAATACCTGGAAAGAAAGGAACAGATGTTTGGGCAACTATATGTCCGTATACTACATGATTTCATTAGCATCCAAGCTAGCTCTCTGAATGCTAAGCAGAGACAAGCTAGGCACTTAAAGTTACATGTAAATTGAATAAGCACACACACACAAAAAAACCAAGGGCAACATTGTATGAATGCTTCTGTCAAGCTATCTTCTTCAAGAATTCCTTCAGAAGGGCAATTCCCCTACCCTAACACCAAATACTGAAATCCTGCAGAATAATTAACTTAATAGAAGACTACTGTGAGTTTCATCGATGATTGATTTTAATAGTAAAATGATGTTCAAATTCCTAAGTACCAGCGTACTGATTCAGTGAACAGGCAAAAACATTTTAAAAGGTCCATTCACAAGCTGCAAATTGATCTGTAGGGGTTGGATTCACTTGCCCAGCATACACATTGTATCCACAAATGTGTTCAGACTAACAAATCCTAAAATATATGTCTGAATCAGCTTGCATATAAATGCGACTGTAGTGATGAGGTTTCAAAAAACAAAAAAAATTACACATCATTCCGCAAGGGCTGAATAGTTTGGCTTCTCCATGTACTCTTTCTCTTCCCCCATCCTTGCTGTTTTTGCAAATACAGTCACTTCTCCATTCTCACAGACTTGAGGTGTGAGGCTTTGAATATTCAAAAGGGGCAACCTCTGTTAAAATCAATGGGTGCACCCCATTCAAGCCTATGGGGCTTGAAGATTGGTGAGTCTCTGTTTTTGCGGGGTGGGGTGGGGTCCAGAACTGATCCTCCATGAAAATGGAGGGCCAACTGTACTGTACAAAGGTATAGAACGGTATATGTGAGTAGTGGCCAAAATGTGGCTATGAGGTCACACGCAGCCTCCAAAGTTGTTTTTGTAGCTCTTGGCCCCACTCTGGCCTCTCCTTTTTCCTAGTCAAAAAATAAAAGTGAGCAATTCAGTGTTTAAAATTGGCTGCAAGGTCATTCTTTTCCTCCCCACGCTGTTTAAGTTCAAAAAATACCCATTGTTCAAACCCAGGTTTTCTATCAATTTTCTTTTGCTTTGCGGTAATTCTGGCAGCCAGAGTGCCCAGAGTGCAGAAAACTGGCCCCAGGACCTACCTTAGCTGCCCAGTCAGGTGTATTTGTATAGATATAGATTCAAAACACACTGCAGAAAGAATCCAGTTTGAGACCGCTTTAACTGCCCTGGCTCAGTGTTAGGGAATCATGGGAATTGTAGTTTATTCTGGCACCAGAGCTCTCTGACAGAAAAGCCTAAATGTCTTACAAAACTACAGTTCCCAGAATTTCCTAGCATTGAGCCAGGACAGTTATAGCCGTCTCAAACTGGATTCTTTCTGCAGTGTGTTTTGGATTGTACACACCAAGGTAGATAGGAGATTTGAAGTCGAAGGTTTTCACGGCCAGCATCCATAGGTTTTGGGGGAGGTTTCAGGCTGTGAGGCCTTATTCTCTCTCAACCAAGGGTCAAACAGTATATATACGACATACACTTCCATGCCACCATTCTCTCAAGATGCCAGCCACAGATGCAGCTGAAATGTCAGGAAGAAATTCTTCTAGAACACGGCTTCACAGCCCAAAAAACCCCACAAATATCCATAGATAGGAGAGTTATGGATGGATTCTGAAACTCAGATAGATCGCTGAGGATGGAAAATGCTCCAAGTCCAACTCTCTCTGTCATTCCTTCTGTTTTCTTCCACACAGAAGATTGATTTTTGAGGAGAAGAGCTTCCTCTGTCTGTAGTTATTTTGTACAGTCTGGAACTCTGAAAAAACAGGGTGCCCAATGACATAAAAAGAAAGAGGAAATTCTATTCTTCCGAAAGTTGTCCTCCACATGTAGAGGGTGAAAGAAGCAATGAGAAAGGAGAACAGAAGTAGCATGTTCTCCTTCCATACATATTTATCTTTATTAGTTTCAGAATGCCTGAATAGGGCTATGACTGTACAATGTACACCAGGATAGTTAATGAGCCATATTCAGATATGACCCCTCTGACCTCTCAGTTATACACAAGTTCATGTTTAAAACCAAAGTTTGCCCTAGTTTTGTTGTATTTCAAGTTCAGCCCCAATTTTGAAGGCCACAAAACCCCTACCAGCACCCCAGCTCCTTCAAACAAACCTCCTGAGCCCTCAAGAAGGCTAATGGAACCAACTGGATTCCAGAAAGCCTTAGAGGGTTTAATGGTTGGTAACACCAGTGATTCTGTCAAAGCTTTGGTTAATACCTGGAATACGCTCTACATGGGGCTACCCTTGTGCCTAGTTCAGAAACATCAATTGGTACAGAATATGGCAGCCAGGCTGGTCTCAGGTAAAACCAAAAGAGACCACATAAACCTATTCTAAGAATGCTTCACTGCCTGCCTATCAGTTTCTGGGTGCAGTACAAGGTGTTGGTTATCACCTTTAAAACCCTAAATGGCTTGAGTCCAACTTATCTTCGGGACCACCTCCTTCCATATAATCCACCCTGTGCACTCAGGTCCTCTGGGAAAAATTTATTGCAACCTATAAAAACTAGATTATGGGGGAATGCAGATGGCGAAAAGCGCTGTCTTCAAGCGCAGGAAGGGGAGGGGCAGCCAGACACCGGGCACCCCAACCCCTTCCTGAGGATGTCATCGGAGCGCCCGCCGTTACACACAGTGGGCACTCCGATGACGTTCTTCTGGCTCAGCATCTGGACACGCTGAGCTGGAAGGAGCGTGGAAGAGGCGCCTGGTACCTCTTCCGGTGCTCCTTTTGGCTCCTCTGAAAGGAGCACTATTTTAGCGCTCCTTTTCAGAGGCGCCATAAGGGTGGATTGGGGCCAAGGCGTGGGGTAGCCTCGGTTCCAATCTGTGGCTTCTCAGGGCGGCCCATGGCTGCCCGTCTGTAGAAGCCTATCTGCAACTTCCCAGAAGACTTTTTCGGCTATCGCTCCCAGACTTTGGAATGCCTGCCAGATGAGATCCATCACTTGACCACCTTAAACAGCTTTAAAAAAGCTGTTAAGATGGATCTCTTCCGGCAGGCCTTTCCTGAGTAGGTAACCGGCCACCGAAAATAGTTAGGCCTGTCCCTGATTTCTGTTGTAGCTATTTTAAATTATTTGTTATTTGTAATTTTTAAGTATGTTTTTATATTTTGTTTGTTCAATTGTATTTTAGGGGGGTGGGCTATTGGGGGATGGGATTGTTTGTTTTATCTTGTAAGCCACCTCAGTTGTATTTTACAGAAAGGCGGGATATAAATACATTTTTAATTATTATTATTATTAAGATTATGTTTGTTATAGTTCTGCATTATTGTCTCCCAAACAATTAATAACAAACACACACTCCTCTTTCTGTCCCCAGTGCCCTAGAATAATAATGATAATAAATCACACAGGCAGATTATGAAAATCTGTGCAGCCCCTTGACTCAAGGCAAAATTATTCTGCTCACATCAAAACACCTTCTGGATACAATTCTAATTTTAGTTTATATAAATTACAATACAGTTCCAGCATGCCATAAATACACACACACACAAACAGGCTAGGTCTCATTTTCATAACATAACAAAGCCAGAACATTTCTACGGATATTTCCCCCCCCCCCCCCCCCGGAATGCTTCAGCATTTCTTCAGTCAAAACAACTGGAAACCTTAACAGTTGGATTGGTTTCCAAACAAACATACATTTCAGCCCCTTTAACTTTAGTCTGTCTGATGCAAAACAAGTAATCTCTTTTGATGGGCCAGCTCCCTAGACAAGATTTTGTTTACAATCACTTTCTGCAGCTATCATGGCAAAAACATCTGTACTTAAAAAATGAAATGTAAAAAATGGTCATGTGACCTTAAAGCTCGGGGTGGGGGGAGGAATTCAAGAAGTTGGCAAAAGAGACTAATGCTCAAGTGTGTAAAGAGGGTCACACACATACATAAAGACTTGAGACTCTTTATGACTGCCAGAAATAGTGCAAATTGAGTCCACTTTAACTGCCCTGACTCAGTGCTAGAGAATCATGGGAACTGTAGTTTATTGTGGCACCAGAGCTCTGACAGAGAAGGCTCAATGTCTCAGAAAAAAATACAATTCCCATGATTCCCTAGCACTGAGCCAGGGCAGTTAAAGTGGACTCAATTTGCACTATTTCTAGCAGTCTGCAAAGCCAAGGCGTCTCCTGAAACAGAAGGAAAGACACCAGTCCTGCCCTCTAGTGGCCAGTACCAACAAGACAAACATGCCAGAAACTTCACCATCAAGATTCTTGTTTCATGTGTTCATTTTAAGCAATAAGTAGATTCCCTGTAGGTTAAACTAGGGCTTAGCAGGAAGTAGATCCAAACCAGTATTTGGGAAATTTATGAGGGGAAGCCACTATTTTCAGACTCCTCCAAGGAACACTCTCTAAGGGTCTATGGAACAGCCAGAACCAATGCAAATGATTTTGGGAAAGTCTCCTGTATTTTTGAGTGCAAAAGATACATATATGGAATAATTCCACTGCTGAGAAACTCCATGAGTTTTGATCCAAAAAAGAAACTTTTCTAATCCCTAGTCCTGGGTGTTCAGATGGATTTGTGGATGACTTGCAATAGATAAGGCAAGGACTTCTTGCTTCAAGTTGCCTAACAGCAGCAGCAATGAATTGGCTTTCTCTTTCACCCCTCCAAATCCAAATTGTACTGCTGCAATTCTCTTGAGGAAAATTAGGAATTAACTTTAGATTTTGGCATGGAAGTTATGATATTCAGAATGAATTCCTGGGGTGAGAATTCTGTAATTCTAAATGTATTCTTTTGCACAAGGCTCTGGATGAAGGTCCTTGGTGTTGCATTTTTTTAAATAAAAATAACGTTAAGGTTTCCAGTTGTTTTGACTGAAGAAATGCTGAAGCATTCCTGGGGGGGCAGGGGGGGGGGAATATCCGTAGAAATGTTCTGGCTTTGTTATGTTATGAAAACGAGACCTAGCCTTAGTTTTTTGTGGGTTTTTCGGGCTGTGTGGCCTTATTCTAGAAGAGTTTCAATCAATTGATGATAATATCATTCGAAATGAAGTATTCTTCATGTATACCCCTTTTCTGACAATAATGCCTGAGTATTGCATGGTAGATTGATAATGCAGTGCTGTAGTTCCATCCTGTGGAATCCTGGGATTTATAGTTTTACAAGGTATTTAGCTTTCTCTGCCAAAGAATGCTAATGCCTCACAAAACTATGAATCCCTGGATTCTGTAGGAGGAAGCCATGGCAGTTAAAGTTGTGTCAAACTGCATTACTCCTACAGTATAGATGCACCCAGAATTACATTTAGAGACGTAATTTGTAAGCTGCTTTGTGTCCCAGTTTTTTGGGGAAAAAGTGGGATATAATTATTACAACAACAACAACAACAACAACCACCCTTTTTGCAGCTAGAACCCTCTTCAGTTCTTCCTTAGTAGTGGCAACTCACTAAAAAATGACAAAACATAGCAGAAATTCATATCCTCTTTTCTAACCAATACCTTTCTCCAACTTAGTGGCTTCCACATATGTTGAATTACAGCTTCTCTTACCCCCAGCCATCCTCCAAGTTGGTCCAAAATGTCTGCAAGGCCAGTCCAGACTCTAGATAAGATATTCTGTTGCTGAAAATCAAGGTGCCTGTGAACATGCTATGACACCAGAGTAATGCATCCAATGGTTCAAGGGGGTGTTGATTTAACAAGCTGGTACAAGGTGAGTTTTGGTTAGTACTTGGATGGGAGACCACCAACCAGTACCAGGTGCTGTAGGATATATTTCAGAGAAAAGAACTGGAAAACCACCTCTGAGGATTCTTTGCCTAGGAAAACCCTATAAAAATGTATGGGGTCACCATAAGTTGACAGGCGACATGAAGGTGTGAGCACACACACTCACCAGAAGCTGGTATCATACAGCCAGATTATATTCCACCATCTTTATCCCAAATTTCTCTGACTTTTTGGCAACATTATTTACTTTCAATAAAGCAAATTGACAAGTTTACTTGTTTTCAACAAATTGTCCATACTGTGTGCTTTTGATCAAAACTTGAAAAATTATTTTCTTTCAGAATCCACTAACCCAATACAGCTATGTTGGCTAAGAATTCTAGGTGTAGAAGTCCAAGAAAGTAAGTTCTGCTTTCAACTCCTTTCTTTACAACTCTTCAGTGACATGAAGTGCCCTAAAATAGTATCCAAAATGGCATGTGGAAAAATTATTCAAAATGGCTTTGTGCCGTCTGCAAAGGGGGATAGTTAATAGAAAAATATTGCCTCTGCAGCTCTTTGCTTCCCCACCTCCATAAATATAGAGACAGAATCCTGAGGCTGCTTGTAACTGAGCCATAAATTGAGCTAAATGCAAAATTCCCTAGACTTCATAGTTACAAGGGTTTGAATCCCCATGGATTCCATGGCCCAGAAACCCACTGAGTGACCTTGAGCAAGCAACATGCTCTCAGCCTCAGAGGAAGACAATGAAAACCAGCAACTACTTTTAGTCTAATCTTGAAGCTCCTCCCTCTCACAAGGCAAAAAGGCAGAAGGCTGGGAAGCTTCTGTACTTGTGATAAATGCCTTTTTAAAGGTAGGACTATTTTAAATTATATTTCTGTGTATAAAACAGATGTGTGTGACTTTCCTTGGCTTACAGTGGTCCCTCCACATTTGCTAGGATTAGGGGCACAGGATCGCAGTGAAAGTGGAAAAACTGCAAATATCAAAAACACTATGGACTTTATCACACAGGGAAATCAGAGCTTTAAAGAGCCATTATCCCACCATTATCCTGCAATCGGGTGAAAGATTTTCACATGACATCGTGATTAAAGAGCCATTATCCCAGCAATAAACAGCAACAAATCATTCACGGGGAAATCCCGTGAATGATTTCTTGCTGTAATTTATTGCCAGGATAATGGCAAGATCGGCAGGTTGGCAGTTCGAGGCCCAGGTGCTGCATGATGGGGTGAGCTCCCATCACTAGTCCCAGCTTCTGCCAACCTAGCAGTTCGAAAGCATGCAAATGCAAGTAAATAAAGAGGTACCACTTCGGAGGAAGTGGTACCTATTTATCTACTCCCTACTTCCGAGGTGAACAGTATTCAAGGCAAATCCATTTTCTTGACACCCAAGGCACAAAATACAAAAATCCCTTTTCCCCTTCTGTGATAATTAAAATACAGTGAGTATTTATTATTATTGGATCCAGCCTTTATCATACATAAAGCAGACCAATTGGAATCAATGGGCTTACTCTAAATATAGGTCTAATTCAATACTAATAAAATAACTTTCAATGTCCTGTCTTTTCCTGCCCCAAAAAACTTGCTGCCAGGGGCCAGCCTTCTCACTTTGCCTTATGGAAGAATCACTCTCCTTCGGGGGGGGAGGGGAGTGACTGTTTTGTTCATGGTTGTGGAAAAAGAACTGATAATTGAATGGGTTAGAATAGGGGTAGGCAACCTAAGGCCCGGATGCGGCCCTCCCGAGGCCTTTGGACCAGCCCCAGGCCGGTCCTGCTGCTGCCACCGCCGCCGCCCCCCCCCCGCCGCCGCCTGCCATGATGATATTGATTATTGTTGTTATTACTTGTTCTTGGGGTTTTCTTGGCAAAATCTCCACAGGGGGTTTGCCATGGCTTTTCTGGGGCTGAGAGAGTGTGCATGCATATTTTTTAAAAAAATATATTTTTTTTAGAAAAAATTATTTATGGTGCTTCGACCCCCCAATTGTCTGAGGGACAGCAACCCGGCCCCCAGCTCAAAAAGGTTGCCTACCCCTGGGTTAGAAGGACAAGGTGTTTCCTAATTTCAGCTTGATTCTTCCCACAGATAATTAACCTGATGGCAGTTGAACCTACACAGGAAGGACCTTGAGGGAACTGCCCTTCCTTCTCACTGGTGGTTCTGGCTATCTTGGCCTCAGCCAATAAGAACCAGAAATGGAGCAAAACTGAGCCCAGAAGGTAAAATGCTCTTTTAAATTGTTCCTCCTACCCTTTTAAAGTAACTTTTTACTGCTTTTTAAACATACACACAACACACACAAAGCAATTTAGGATTGATAAGAAGATGGCACAAAAATGTCTCTAAAAATGCTTTAAAATGATCTTTGAAAAAAATTACCCATTGCATCAATATGTTTCTCCTACTCTTTAAATTACACTTTTGTTAGCCCAAAACACACACAGTATAGTTGGCCCTCCTTATCAATGGATTTTTTATCCATGGATTCAAGCATCCATGGCTTTAAAATATTTTTAAAAGGTATGAGTTCCAAGTAGCAAACCTTGATTTCCATTTTATAAGGGACACCATTTTTCTATGCCTTTGTATTTTAATGGGGCTTGAGCATCCATGGATTTTGTTATCCATGGTGGGTCCTGGAACCAAACCCCAGCAGATAACAAGGACCCACTGTATAGGAAACAAAATATTACTTGTTAACTCATCCTTTCCAAATTTTGCCTTCTTCTGGTTTGAAACATGTCTGAACTTCCCTGAAAGATGGATAGGTTATTATTAAAACATAGCTTTTGCCATATCTCCTTGTCCTGGCTGGGTTCTTGAATCACAATGTGATGCACTGACACACCTGTTAAAATTACAGAGATGTTCCTGACAAAGGCTGCAAGGCAGGGTTCCATCTCCAGAGCCAATTCTGACCCCTTGCTGCTCACAGCTTCAGTATTTTTTTCTTACCCTATTAACGTACACAGTATGAAAAAATCAATATCACTTTAATGAATAAATATCAGCTATTTTAGTAAGCAAGCTTGAGGCAACATGATGGTAGATATTACACTTATTGCATTTACAATTATGGCAGTTAAATGACTGCATTTGAGGCAGGTTAGCTGTATCGTCTTACACATGATTGATTGACTATCCCTGTTTGACAGAGAGCTTGCTTAAGTCATCACAGAGCCTACCTGTGGGAGAAGCCTTATCAAGTGTGAATGCTTATCACTCAATTATAACTACCACCTCAACCGGCCACAGGATAATATCCTGACAAAGGTAGTAACATGATAATACTGTGCATATGGCTTCTGGATTTCCCCAAACTCCCTGGCTAGTATATTCCCTAAAGCAGGGGTTCCCAACCTGTGCTCCGAGGAGCCCTTGGGGCTCCACGCGCACATTCCAGGTGCTCTGTGGCCCCTCCAGGAAAATGAAAGAAATAAAAATTGAATGAAATTAAAGAATAAGAATATATTCTTATATATACTCCTAAACACCATTAACTTGTAAGAAGACACAGAGTAAGATTCTTAGGAGCTCCAACACAAAAATAAGGGCTCTGCAAGTCAAAAAGGTTGGGAACCCTGCCCTAAGGAAACATGCTAGGATCTGTTGTCATTTTAAATGCCCTATTGATAAATGCCCTCTTTTTCTTCCTCTCTCCCAGGACTTCTAAGTGGTTGCCAAATCTAGAACAGTGCCCCTGGCATTTTTTAAGTCTGCTTTTCAAATGCATCAGTTACTCCATGACTACCCACTTCATCTAGGAAACATTCTGCTCAGGTAAATTAGAATGTCTGTCTTTCTCCCAGAGCTCTGAAACAATATGGCTGGCATACTGTTTGTGAGTTACAATGATATAAATTCACCTGATGCTATCATAACCCCCTTTTGTGGTAATGGCAAAGAATGGAATTCTATTCTGACTCAGCAATGATTCAAATCAACCTCATGCCAGCCTCCCCCCCCCCCAAGACAGCAATTTCTATGTTTATTGAGAGTGGGGAGGAAAAGCAGAGACCAGCAATTTGCCTATTTGTTGTTAACTGCCCTTGAACTGACCCCAACTCATGTGACCCTATGGTTGAGACATCTCTAAGCTCTATTCAGGCAGTCTCAGGAAGCTATTTATACTAGGTTGTATCTGAACTCAGCATAGCATTAGTACAGTGGTTCCCAACCTTTGGTCCTTCAAACTTCAAATCTAATAATTCCTGTCTATTGATTTCTATCTATTGGCCAAGTTAGCTGGGGTTTCTGGGAGGTGAAGTCCAAAACAAATGGAGGACCAAAGGTTGAGACTACTACATTAGTAGGACTAAAATGAAAAGGGCAACCAAAGGCAAGATTTTTAGTTGAGGTGAGATGAGTTCCAAAATTAGGAAAACTCATGGATGACCTTCGTCACTCCTCCAGACTCAAAACTCCAACTGTTCTCCAGCTGAAAAGCTCATTTCTCTGTCAACCTTCCCTAACCTCATGTCCTCCAGATGTTTGAAAATACTATCCCTAGATTGGTGTGATGAGAGTTTGTAGTCTAACACTGTTGGAGAGCACCAAGTTGGAGAAGGCTGTTGTGTCTAACAGGAAAATCAGTGAGGTTCTCCCACGTCCACACACATTACAACATGTGAAGTTGTAATGATGATGGCTATCATTCAAATACAAAAATATGCATAATACATTAGAACAAGAAAGATCTACTGAACCAAGACAATATCCTACTACCTTAGCAGTGCTTGGAAGTTTCCTGGTATTTACCCAATAATCTACACTACAACAGGGTGGGAAACTATGGTCCTCCAGAAGTTGCTGGACTGCTTTCCCCAAAAGTCTTAGCCTTGATAGCCAAAAGTGAGAGATGATAGATGTTGCAGCCCAAAAATAAATAAATAAGTAAAAATTGGAAGGCCACAGATCCTTGTGAATCTTGTTCCTTTGCTGAGATGCCCTGGTTTATTTGTTACACACTACTGAACTTTTTCTTTTGGAAGCTCAGTACAGCTTCCTCAGGGCTACCTGAAAATCTGTCATCAAGGTACTGACTACGCTAAGAACTACCTAAGCAATAATAGTATCACAGTGTCATATGCCTTCAAATCATTCTCTGGCCCTTAAAGTTGTTGGTAGACAACTAGAGTCAATAAAATAAACGGCATGGGTTAAGACCAAGGAAGTCAGTTTTGTGTTGTCTAGTCTTGGGAATGTATGTAGAGAAGGAGAATGGAAGGTATTTTAAGTTTAGGGGAGGGGGGAGGGAAGGGGATAATAGAGATGAATGTTATTGGTTTATGTTATTTGTAATATGTTACATGTTATGTATGTGTACTTTATTTGTGTAAAAAATAAAAATAAATAAATAAATAAATAAATAGTTGTTGGTAGTCAAATATTAGTATCCAGAAGAACACCAGAAATGAGTGAAGGGGGAATTCTTTTTTAAAACAATCACACTTAAAGCATATACTCAGGAGCACTGAAAAATTACTTACTGTATGTGCTCATGTATAAGTCTAGATATTTTAGTCAAAAACTGGCCCAAAAAACTTGGATCAATTTATCCATGGGTCAATATAAGTACTGTACCTTAATTATTATTTTAAAAAAGGAACCATCCTCTTGTCCAACTACAGTGGCAAAAAGCGAGGGCTTATCTGTCCTGGGAGAACCTAAAAGAAGCACTCACCCCCTCTATTCTCTCTGCTGCCACACTACTTCTGACCTTTTTGAATGCCTGAGCAGGAAAATAGGGGTGGTGGCATTTCCCCTCAAAGGCGCACTGAGAGAGTAGAGGAATCAGTGCTTCTTTTAGACTGCAGTGCGGTCTAATCTCTTGCCTTTCATCATTCTAGTCAAGAGTGGGGGAGATTCCTCTTTTTTGGTAAGAGTTAATACTGTACCTTAATTCTTGCCTTTAGATGCTTTTTGATGTGTGTGCATTTTCTTAGCCCTGCCCATTGTACAGCCAGAGTTTACTGTAGTCTCATCGTCATCCTTCAAGCCTTTATGGTGAGCACTGTTATGCCTGTCAGAATTTTGTACATTCTTTGGCATCATTTTCCTTTGCTTTGTCCTTTGTTACATGCCCCTAAGTTTTACCCTCAACTTACGCATGGGTCATATCAAAATCCATAATTTTGGCCCCAAAACCTCAACAAAGAGATTTATTTATTTATTTATTTATTTATTTAATGCCCTGATTTATTAATGAGATCAACTTACACACAAGTCTATACGATATATATATATCCTGAAATATTTTAATTGCTGGTTTGTTTATGTTTGGAATCAGATTTAAGGTTTGATTTTCCCCTCCATGCTTATGGGTGCAAAAGGCTCCTAAATAGTCATAATTACTGTGTGCAACCAAGATATGATGGTTATTTCAGATGGATTAGTCCTGAGTCAATGAGTTAAATGTACACAGTGTGGACAACCTTACAGTACCTTCACATTTACACATATGTTAAGAATATGTTTATGGCAAAATATAGAACCTGGGAGACAAGAAGTTAAAATCATAATAAAATTATAGATATATTTGGAGGCCTTGCCCACTATACAATGGGATAACCACACTATATATTCTTTAGATAAACCACTGAAGTGGTAACATATATATCAAATAAAAACCTCACATAATTTACAGGACTAAGATCATCAGTCATATGATCAACAGCTCATTTCCTTGCTCATCCTCCAATATGTTATATGCCATCAACTGTCAACAGTGACCTTCTGCTTGAATAGATCAATTTCTACACACAAAAAAAAAATAAATGGACACAAATCTGACATCAAAAGTGACAACACAGAGAAAAGTCAGTATTGTTCACCAAAAGAAAAAGAGACCTTCCAGGACTGCATTGCAGATTGACTAAAGTACACTATAGTAGCAAATTTGATTCCTACGGTACAGCTTCAAATTGTTGCTGGAAGTGTAAACAGAATGTGGGATCATGGTTTTATACATGGTGGAGGTGTAATAAAATGAGAACTTACTGGAAAAAGATACATGATTCAATACAAGAAATACTCAAAATCAAATATGAATTAAAACCAGAGATTTACTTATTAAATATGTTGAACAAGATAGATCCAACATTAGAAAAGAAACATTGGAGAATTCTTCTATATATGATTACAGCAGCCAGATTATTATTAGCCCAGAAATAGAAGAAGCAAGAGCTACCTTCTGCACATGACTGGTTAATGAAGTTGACAGAAATGCAGGATATGGACAAATTAACAGCCTTATTAAACCAAAAGATCTAGATAAGATAGACACTTAGTGGTCTCCGATCACGGAATATATTAAAATGAAATGGAGTAAATAGCAAGTTAACAAGGATATAAATAAGATGAATACACAGAGAATGTATGAGATATTTGAGAGAACAAATGGAGGTTATGTAAATATTTATGAAATATGGAAATAATCTATAACTTTTGGGGATATAGAAAGTTAAAGGATTATGAATACATATAAAAGTATTTGCAGTCAAAGTTACTTTTGGAAGTATTATATTGTAGTAGTAGATAGTGGTTTATTAAGATATGCAACTATTTTATTGAATTTTACATAGTGTGAATGATATATATATATATATATATATATATATATATATATAATAAAAAGTAGCAAATTTTATTCCATTCATTTTGCCCTTAATTGAGATATAGAATTACTGTGAGTAGTACCTATTCTTATCTGGCTTACAGTTGATAGAGGTATGTCACAGGCCTTCTGTCCTTCTTGAACGGCATAGCCTTTTTCTTTCACTGACTATACTTTTTACCAACTGAGTTTCCTTATACATGTATAAAGGTATATGGGGAGGGGGGAGTGTGTGTGCATGTGATTTGGCAACCAAGGATAACACTTTATAGAGTTGACAAAGTGGGTGCGAATCATCCCAAACTTGGAAAAATTTTGTCTCCTAGATGTCACAAGTCTCTTTGGTTGGTTGGTTTGCTGTAAGACATCTGCATGCTTATTTGGGAGTAAGTATTGCTGAACTCAGTAGAACTTGCTTGCTTCTGAGTAAACATGGTGTCACACTCTTTTAGCCTCAGAGGAAGGCAATGGCAAACCTCGTCTGAACAAATTTTACCAAGAAAACCCCTGGATAGGGGTGCTATAAGTCAGAAAGGACTAGAAGGCACACAACACACATACAACATAGTGATCCTTGAGGATGATAGAAAATACAGTTGGCCCTTTGTATCCAGAGATTTTTTTTATCCATGGATAAAACTTTACACAGCCTGAAAATATTTTTAAAGAATATATAAATTCCAAAAGCATACCTTGTTTTTGCCATTTAATATAAGGGACCTCATTTCACTACGCTATTGTATTTAATAGGACTTGAGCATCCATGGATTTTGATATCCATGAGGGATCCTGGAAGCAAACCCCAGTGGATACCAAGGGCCCACTGTAACACAATTATCTTGTGGAACCCATACCACCTCCCTTGACTGCATAAACCCCAAAAGAACACATAGCCTCTGATCCAAGCTACTGCAGACCTTCTATGAAGTTTATCACATGGGGGGAATTGGGAGTTTAAACAATGATTACCCTTGAAAATTTCGCAATTGACATTAAAACGTGCTTAAAATGACATTAATGCAAGTGCCATTATCTCGTGAAGAACCAGGGAATATCCAGGCAAGAAACAGCAAAAAGTCATTCATGGGAAAATTCCATGAATGAGTTACTGTTGTTTCTTGCCTGATACTTCATGGGACAATGACGCTCTAATCAAGTTTCGTCTCAACACTGTGTGAAAACCATTTGCGCAATTGCAGGTTAATCACGAGTTAATCACCGTTTATATTTGATTACGTCCAATTTTCCCCCATGTGATAAACTCCTGTCTCTTCCCCTACACCTGCATGGCAACCAAGAAAACACCATTGCTGCACCTGAAAGGAAAGTATAATCTTGTGTATATCCTTTGGGAATAAAACACCAATGCATTACATATTCATGCAAGCCAACAAAATTCTTTCTTGCAACCTGTAAGAACAGGAAACAGGATGAGAAAGAGGTACTAGCTGTGCCATCAATAGTGAGCCATCTTCTCAAAAAGAATGGCTGAAAAGAACAGAATAGTACTCAAACAAACAGGCTGGATTTAATGGAGAGAAAGCAAGAATAGAAGCTCCAGAATACACTGTTCCCCCATCACCAGCTTTGAAGGAAGGCAAAGATAGTCACAGTCAAGAAGGCAAGGGTACTTCTTCCTTTAGTACTGATGGAACTAGGAGTGTCACAACACCAACTGGAAAGGTCCCTTGTTCCACAAATGCCTAATTGTTAACATTTTACATGTAAGTGTCTTAGAGGAAGTAGCATAGCTAACTTTTTTGCTGGCAAGTCTCCCTTTAAAATGATGCTTTTCTTGTCACTCAAGATGTAAAAACCTCCATCCACTCGGCTTCTGCTTCATAAATACACTAAGTCCACAGAGACCCTTTCGGAAACTAAACTTCAGCAACTAGCAGTACAAAGGACAAATGCTATTGCCTGCTCTACAGACACTAGCTTACAGGCTAAGAGGCTGAAATTACAGACTCTTGCATTGAAGAGGAGAAAGGAAGGAGGCACGACATATGTTTTGCATGCTCAAGTCCCGGGTTCAACCCCTCGCATTTCCAGTTGTGGTGGGAAATATTATGGTCTGAAATCTTGGCGTACCACTGCCAGCCAGTGAAGACCATATTGAGTTACATGGACAAATGAACTGATCTCAGTACAGTATAAAGCAGCATTTCATGTTTCCTGTCTGAAACCACTCCGGTGTTCATCTGTATCTACTGAAACTATTCCAAAGGGCTCTTGTAGCACCTTTGAGACTAACATGTAAATCCGGTGTTAATCTCAAGCGCAATACAATATATCTCTTTGCATACCGATCCAAACTATCACAGTTATGTCTTTGAATTCTACCAGTGTTCTCTCAAACCATGTGTGTGAAAAGATGCTGAAGTCTTCTTTGGTTGTATGTTAATGGCTGGCACTGAACACTGTCTCTAAGAGCATGTTTAGGAGACAGAAATTCTCCAGGTACCACTTCTTTCCACAAAGAGGGCAGACATTAACACTGCACTTTTCACTACTGAAGGGCAAAATGAATACTCTACGGAAGAGTTGGGAAGAAGTTGGCAAGTTGGGTCTCAAAGGAATCAAACCATTCACAGGCTCATAAAGATGGGTGGAAGGGGTCCTGGATATATCTAACCATATAACCCAACCCGCCTCACTTAAGATTAAGAACAGGATTCTCAGAACACAAAACCACCACCAGGCTAAAAACAAAGCAAAACAACACGATTAAACCCCTCACATACAAACAAAGGCTGTGGTTGCCAGAAACAAAAACACATCACAAGAAAAATCCACACACACACACACACACACACACACCACATACACATACTACTCCATGCCACCCTGGAAGGCATGAAAAGAACCCAATGGGTGGAGGACAACTAGTCTGGGTCCCCTTCTTATGCCATCATGTCACAAATCTGGAACTTCACAACATCTGCCAAGGAGCAGGAGGATTTCTTCATAATGACAGCGGGCGGGAACAGAGCTGTCCTGGTTCCTCCTCGGCAAAGAAACTCTGCACATGCTCTAACGAACAACCAACCCACCGCGCAGCCATGGAAAGCTCAGGGAAACGACCCTCAGGACTCGGGCAGCATCCTCTCACTCTAAAGATTATTTGCAAAATTGACTGGGAAGACTGGGACCATTAAACCGAAGTTTCTCCCTTGCACTCCCCACCTCAACGCTTTCTTGAAGGGGACTCTGCCGCTGAACTCTCCTCCTCTCCCTCCCGGGTCCCGATCCCCAGACTCTTACCGTGACTCGGCCTCGGCGGCTTCAGGGCTCCGATGAGCTGCAACCGGTCGGAGAAACCCTGGAGAAGTAAAAGCACCGCCGTGGCGAAGTGGGCTCCCCAGGGCCGGTCCATGGCGCCTCCGGGGGGCTCCTGCCCTGGCTTTGGTCTGGATCGGCCTCTCTTTTCCTTGGGATCCGCTTTGGGGGTCGAAGCCGAGATCCTCACCCACCACCTTCCTTCCCCTCCTTCAAACCTCCGAGGAGAGGAAAGTCACTTTTCTGGGATTCCCTCCAATCCGCTCCGATTTCATGGAGCTCAAGGGAGGAGGTTTCTCTCTTGTGTCCAAGAGGCGATTTGAGTCCAAAACAAGATCTCAAAGGGTTTTGGGGAGGAAGAAGGATGGATGTCGGTGAAGAAGCCAAATGGGAGCAAAAGGAGAGCCGGGGAACGCTTCCCAACTGCGGAGGAAACAGAAAGAGAGAAAGAGAGAGAGTTGGAAAACAGGAGGAAGGAGAGATTCTTCCCTTCTTGGCTTCTCCTGATCGGGACTCCAGGCGAGCAAAAAAGCAAGAGGAGAAGAAGAAGAAAGAAGAAGAAGGGAGTCCGATGCGGAGAGAAAGAGGCGCTCTTTCCCTTCTTCCAACCGAACCAGACTACGGGGAGTGGTACCCGTTTCTTTTCCCTCGCTTGCTGCGTCGCGATCCCGCGTGGAGACCCCGGTTTTTGCGCGCGGCGGCTCCACAGACGCGCTCCTGCGCCCTGGCTTCCCTTCTTTGCGCGAAGAAGGACGGAAGGAGGGAGGAAGGAAGGGAGGGAGGCAGGGAGGGATAGATAGATAGATAGATAGATGGATGGATGGATGGAGGGGCTGGAGCCAGGAATGGGGAAAAGGCGGGCTTCTTCTCCTTCCTCCTCCTCTCACAAAAAGGACCGACCCGAGGCTCTCCCGCAAAGGCCTCCAAGGGATTCCCTCCACTCGCTCTGCGCGCCACAGGATCCCACAGAAGGCTCTCTCTCTCTCTCTCTCTCTCTCTCGTCCGTGGAAAAACCAAGCCAGAGGAGAGGAGAGGAGCGGCTACTTGGACCAAGGCATCCTGAGATGCTCCTCCTCGACAGGGAGGACCGAGGGAGTCCAAACCCCGCTTCCACACCCGCCTTGGCTCCGAAGGAGTTTGTTTGGCAAAAGCGGCGCGCCTTTGGGTTTTTGCCCCCCCCCCTTCTTCCTCACCCTTTTCTTCTTCTTCTTCTTCCTCCTCCTCCTTCTCTCCCTTTGGGAATGGGGCTTGTGTTGCCTCAAGGAAGGCGGAGGAGAAGAAAGAGGAGGAGGAGGAGGGAGAGGAAGAAGAGGAGGCGCTTCTGCACCTTCCTTAGCAGGAGAGAAAGGCGACCCCAGCCCAGGCTCTTCCTCGGTGGAAGACAAGGAAGAGGGGAGAGGAACCCAGTCCTCAACCCAACTCCTCGGCGTCTCCCTCGGTCCCCAATTGAGGGCAAAGGGGGCAAAAGGAAACCCACAACCGAAGGGGTCCCTAAAAAAAAGAAAAGGCGGGATGGAGGCCAGGGATGGTAGCGCCTGAGGAGATGAGGGGGAGCGAGAGAGGAATTCAGTGTCTTTCTCGAAATAGCGCAGTTTGGCACTGAAGGAATGCTCCAGGTTAAGCAGTAGTGAGTGGCTTGCTTGAGTGTGGGACTGTGGCTCTGGAGACCAGGGTTCAAGTCCCCCCTGGGCCATGAAAGGCCCTAGGTCAGGGGTAGGCAACCTTTCCCCTTTAAGGGCCGAGGGACTTCAGCTCCCAGAATCCCAGAAGCTATTGGCCAACATGGGACTATTGGCCAACATGGCTGAGGCTTCTGGGAGCTGAAGTCCCTCAGCCCTTAAAGGGGAAAGGTTGCCTACCCCTGCCCTAGGTGACCTTGAGCAAGTCACATGCTCTCAGCTTCAGGGGAATAGCAATAGCAAGTACATTTCTATACCACTTATCAGTGAACTAAGAACTCCCTGAGCCTGCGTTTCCCAAACGTTGGTCCTCCAGTTGTTTTGGACTTCAGCTCCCGGAAAGCTTAGTCAGTTTGGCCAACCATCAGGAATTCTGGGAGCTGAAATCCAAAACATCTGGAGGACCAACGTTTGGGAAACACCGCCTTAAGCGGTTTACAATGCTTAAGCTAATTGTTTCCAACAAGTTGGGTACTCATTTTAGAAGATTATCACATAAGGATATAAAGCATCATGCCTGAGGTGGCTTAAAATTAGAAGTGGGTGGCATCCTGATGTTATCAGATGCATTTAGCCACCGAAATTGCCGCCTCCATTTTGAGCATGACCGAGGGGCATGAATTTATATGAGTTTTTAGCTTTTATTTGGTAATGTCTTACCTTTTTCTTGAATGTCCTACATTTTGTGGTGCCTTGTCCTCCTTTGCAGTTAGGACATCTGGTCACCGTGGCTACACAGTGCTCAAAAGTGATGTCAGACTGCCTTAGTGTAGATGTGGTTTGAGTGCTGGACTACAGAGTTTATCGCATGTCATTTAATGCAACTTACTGCATGCACCAGGAGCCAGGTGAGTGCAACTTGGCTGCATCCCAGACCCCAGCCATGCTTAGTTGGCATCTTTTCAAAAAATGGAAAACTCCTGGTTTTGAAAAGATGCTGGCTAAGCACAGCGGGGGTCCGAGTTGCACTCGCCTGGCTCCTGGTGTGTGCAATAAGATCCAGCTTCAGAATTTAATGCGACTGCGGTAAGTCGTGTTAAATGATGTATGATAAACTCCTGCAACTCTGGAAACAAGGGTTCAAGTCCCCCTTCAGCCATGTAAACTTACTTAGGGGGACTGCAGACAGACGGCTCAGGGCCGCCCCTGCTAGCTGCAGATCAGGGCTGTGGCTACCCCACGCCGCAGCCCTAGTCCTCCCTTTTGTCACCCCTGAAAGAGCCCCTTTAGGCCGGTCTGCAGAGGCCATTAGTGACCTTGAATAAGTCACACTCTCTAAGCCTCAGAGGATGACAATGGCAACCTCCCTCTGATGAAACTTCAAAGAAGATCCTATGGTAGGGTTTTAGAGGTGCCGTAAGTCAGAAACAACTTCAAGTCACACAACAGCAATTAACAATAACAAAGATGCACCCAAAAAGTATTCCCCTCAGCAAATCCCAGGCCCTCCAAGAGGCTGCCTGAACAGAAGTCTTGCTGTTTGTGTCATCCCGCCACCTAAAGTGGATGTGGTACAGCTGGATTTGTTTGGACATCTTTTTCCTCTCTCTTTCTCTCTCCATCGTTTAAAGGTTCATGTGGAATTCCTAGCATTTTAACAGCTCCCTGACTGGAAGGAGGAGAAAGAAGAGTCAGCAGAGATTAGATAAGCCCAGGGTCACAAGATTCCCAACTCTGGCTTCACTATCTTCTTCAAGCTAGATTCGGCTGTGCACATGGCCCCAATTATCTCAGGATGATATTATTATTATTATTATTATTATTATTAGTCTTATGAGACTGAAGGTATCTCCAGCCATCCCTCATTTGTTTTTCCGAGTGGCTGAGGACAACTATAAACATGAGAGAAACACTGAAGAGTTAGGAAGTCACATAAAATTTAATATAAACATTTCCCCTTTCAATAGAAGATGCTCTTTCTTCATTTATTAATAAGAATAGACTTTATTGTGAATATCATTTGATGCAAAGACTATACATTATTTTGCAAAATTGCATAATTGTACAGACAAGCCCCTTTGTTAATGTCAAAAAAAATTTTAAGTGATGAAGTTTTAAGGTACTTCAAGTTTTCCCCGAATATACCTAGTAGGTTACTGAATCCTAGGTTCCTGGAGGCTTTGAAGCACGCTGTACCTCACAACAGTTATAAAAAATGAGAGTTTTTAAAAAGTGTAAGGAATTTAGTAAGAAGCCAGCATAGTGTAGTGGTTTGAATGTTGGACTGTGACTAGAGACCAGTGTTCAAATCCTGACTTCAGACATGTAAACACACTGGGTGACCTTTGGCAAGTCTCACACTCTCAGCCTCAGATGGATGGCAGTGGCAAACCTCTTCTGAATAAGCATGCCAAGAAATCCCCATGATAGGTTTGTCTTAGGGTCTCCATAAGTTGGAAATGACTGGAAGGCACACAACAACAACAAGAAATCTTGTAGCACCTTTGAGAGTACAGCTGATTTATTCTAGCATGAGTGTTCTGGATATCAATCCCCTGAGCAGGATGTGTTCAGCGGTGCAGAAATTGTTGCAAGAACTCTGCATACTACACTGCCAGGTGCTGGCTGGTTTTCTGGTCATTGGATTTATAGCCTGGCTTTCTTCCCATGTCCTTGTGGCAGTGCATTTTGCTCTCTTCTCCACCACTTTATACTGTACTCAAAAGAACCCTGTGGTGTAGGTCAGTGACTGGACCAAGATTACCCAGTGAGTTTCACAGTTCAGTAGGGACTTACATTTGCAGCTTCCAAATCTCAGTCCAGCACTTTAACCAAAGCCCTTCAAGTGTTGTTGGATTGCAAGTCCCAGCAGCCCTAGCCAGCATAGCCAATGAAGAAGAATGCTGGCCATTGCAGTACAGCATTTGGAGGTCCACATAATTCCTACCCTGCTCTGCCAACTACTGTTGTCTTATTGTGAATAATAATAATAATAATAATAATAATAATATGTCCACTTTTACTGAAGCATCTGAAGCTGGTCTCAGAATCTCCCATGAAATTTTTAAACACAGCATCCAAAAGTTCTTTTGTACAGTGCCCTCTACTGTACCTAGAGATGTAAAATTTCTGGAAATCTTGAAGCCATGAAAGGAAGAGCCCCACACCCACACCCACACACCCAAATTAAAAGATGAAGTCTTCATATTTGGTCCGTAGTGTCTAGATTTCAAGACCTAGTCCATTTCTAAATTACATCTGAAAAATAAAAGCCAAAGGGAAAGATCCCATGTGATTATCTATGCTACTGTAAATCTAAACAACAATGGATAGCTACTCATCGCACCAATATCTTGACTGCTAAAGAGATAAGTGGTTTCAAGAGTCTTCAGTATTATCCCTCAAATAGCTTCTGTAGTTTGTGTAGCTCCTTGAAAGTTTGAACTAAAATCCAGAGTGGATTCATCATCCCAGTGACATAGAAGACACCAACCATTATCAGCTATGCTACCAGTAATGCTGTTCAGTGCTGAAAAACAGTACGGTGGCACTTCACACAGGTGCTTTTGAGAATATTTTCCTTGGTAATTTACAGGGCCATTTGCCTTTCAAATTGTAATTATATAAATAGGGCTGCAGGGCTTCAAACATAACTGCTAAATACAGTCACACATTAACCCAGAAGGATAAACAGCAAATAAGATTTTATCTAAGAGATTTGTACAGTTGCACCCGTCTTTAATTGTTCTACCCTTTCATGCTTTGGTATTCTGGCAAACAGAAACAAACTCTCCTATCTGTTTGCGTATCTTATTTTTTTAATATGTAATACCAATGATTTGTATTATAAGGCAGATTTTTGTTTTCAGCTCTGCATTTTCACAGAACAGGCCCCCATACAAAGTGTTCCAATGCACATCCAGTAATGTGAAACCCCAAAGCAGGACAAATATGAAACATTTTATACCCCACCTTGACATTTAAGATACTCAAAATGGCTTATAACAGTTAAAATACAAGAAATGCTGAATGATCAAGTTTGCTTGCATTGTCAAACCAGAATTTTGTAGAATCCCAGAACTCTAACTTTGTTAGAGGAGAGAGTGTGCTCTCACTGCAAGCAGGACTGGTTGAACAAATGGTGTACTGCAACAAACATTGTTTGTTTACAGTGATCTCAACCCCAGGCGTCTGGCTTTCTCTCCCTTAATAAGTCAGAGAAATAACCCATAGTTTGTTCTAAGTTTATTTTTCTGGCTTACTGAGGGAGAGGCAAGCTAAAGTGCCAGGTACAGATGTCATGCTAAAATAGTGGTGGGCAAATTGCAATTTTTTTGTGGTAGGGCAGTGGGGTCAACCATCTCGTGGGACCAATGTGATAACCCCTGACAGTTGCCCACCAGAGATGAAGGGTGAGTGATTTCTTCAGACTCTCCTGCATGCAGTGGAAAAGATTAGGAAGTGTAAACCAGCACGTTTTCTCATCTTGAAGACTCAGAATTCTACAGCATTCTTTTTTGTTTCATGTGAAGATGATACATCTAAAGCCACAAGATTCCTGCTCAGAAATTCTGTGCCATCAAAAATGTGCACATCCTATAGATATACATGCTGTCCCCCCTGCCCTGGCAGATCTCCCTAGGTGACTGAAAAGGTAGGCTTTGCAATAAACTTGAAAGGCTCTTCTCACAGAGGTGGAAACCCTCCTTATGGATCCATATGATTCCCAGCATTTTAAAGCTCACTCTGAATTGGCCAGGATCTGGTGTTGATGTTGACATCTAGGCAGTGGGACTGACCTGCATGCCCTTGATAGCCCCTTGATGTATTTGCTAATCATAGTTAATACCTACATTAAGGGACAGCACATATGGACAAAAACAAAAAAAACGAGAAGCTTAAAATATAAGCCACACATCTAACAGGAAGGTATTTCAGTGCTTTTGGAGGATGTTAGAATTTGGCTACTTCTAATGGCATAAACTCTCCCAAAAATTTTTGCACATTTATTTTCTATGCTAAGGAGGGGAACCTATACTGCAATGCAGTATCATCCCCTATTATCAACCATGCAGATTGGAGATTCTGGGATGTGGTGTCTAATAACATCTGGAAAACCCAAAATTCCTCATCTTTCCCTTACCCTTTGTGCCTTACTTTGCTCCTTTCTACTAGGCATAGTTGACTCCTAACCCTTCAATTGTTAAGTGCTTGCTTCTAGCAAGCTGGTGTTCATAAAGCCAACACCGCAGCAGTCTACTTTGCTTCCTTCTCTTTATTATATACATGGCTTTGAAAAAAGTGACTTCTAGAAATAACCATTTCCATCACTGTTTATTTCCATACACATGTTCACATTCCCCACAATGAAAACAAATACAAAATATGGAATTATTTCTAATATACATGCTGTCCCCCCTGCCCCATTATGCATTTTATAATTGTATATTTTTATTATTGTCATTGATTTTATTGTTATTGATTTTGTTTGATTTTGTTGCTATAATCCTGTAATGTATATCGGTTAATTTGTTTAATTTGTTTATATACTGTTGTTGATATTGTTTAATGTATTGTAATATATTGCTTCATTTGTTATAAATTGCTGTTGTTCACCGCCTCGATTGGTTTGCCAGAGGGGCGGTATAGAAATAAATCGTATTATTATTATTATTATTAATTGAAGAAGAAGGAAATTATTAAGTGGCTTGGGATATTCCTCAAAGCCTTCCTGTTTTTTGGTGTGATTATAACTGAGGACTGGGAGGAGAAAGCAGCTGTTATACTTCCAAAGCCTGCTTGGTCTGTGAATGCAACATTAGCAGATTTGTCTTTTCAAAAGTGAAATTCTTAAAGTGGGAGGTAATTGGATTGATATGTTTGAAGAACACCTGCTGGGATAATTATCCATCTTCCTCACATCAAGAATGAGAAGATGAAGAAGCAAGACATGCAAAAGCTTTATGGACTCAGTGAAGGATTATGGCTATTTGATATTAAATCAATCTCATTCTGAGTTCAAGAGTGAGTTCAAAGCCTGTTATAGAAATTAAGACTCCTCCTTCTGAGGATGTCAAAGAGTTTTCATTTCATTCAAGCATAAAACACATATTGCCACAGATCCAACTGCATACATTGTGCCTTGTTCATGGCACAGACAAGAGTCTTCCCTGGGCTCAAGTTGAACATGGATCAAGGGTCATAGGCTTTACCTTGCATTTGACACAATACGGAAGCCAGGGTGTTGGTGGTGATAAAGTTTAGTAACTGTTTTATTTTATTTTACTATAACTCCCCGAACCCCCCAGACAGTGTAGCCATGCTTTTTGGGGAATTTTAGCAATTGTAATAATAATGGTAATAAAATAAAACTTATGAAAGCACTGGGGTGTGGCCAGGGTAGTCACTGGGGAGAAAATATATCATTCTCAAAAATTTCTGTAGATCTTTAGATCTAAGACAAAGTGAGTAGATATTTGGAATCTTTCTTTGACAGTGCCCTGAGAAGAGGCTGGAAATGATTACTGCTTTAAAAGGAAGACATAATATAGGAAAAAGGGAAGATAGGAAGGATGATAGATATACAGGGTAGAAGTGGTGAGAACCTGGGTTTTTTTAAATATAGGTTCAGAGAAGACAAGAGTTTACAAAGAGGCTTATCACATTCCTCATTTAGGATCATAGAACTAGCCAAATTGCAAACAGACAGATGCTGCATATATTCTGGTGTTTTATGAGATCATTTTGGTATAATGAGCTGGCATCTTGTCTGCATGTATCTCTCAGGTCCTCAGTATACCTCCTATTAGAGTACTATTCTTTATGTTTTGTGCATCCAATAGTTTAAGCTGCACAAATGTATATTTCATTTGTGAAATATATCCTGAAAAAACACATCGGACAGCTAGTACTTTTATTTGCTTTATGAAAGGGACAACAAATTATATATACTTTGACATTTGTTGACGTTACTTTATGTAGTGTTTGTGTGTAAGCAGAAATTTTCATGACATGAAAAGCAATATGACACTTCTGCTCACAAATGCAGCCCAGTTCAAATTCCCTCTTATCTCTAGCCTTGGACAAGTTCATATATCTCAGCCTCAGTTCCACATCTGTAAAATTGACCTTTCTTGTTGTATGCCTTCAAGTCATTTCTGACTTATTGCAACCCTAAGGCGAAAATCATGGGATTTTCTTGGCAAGTTTCTTCAAAGGGGGTTTGCCATTGCCATCTTCTGGAGCTGAGTGTGTGTGACTTGACCAAGATCACCAGTGGGTTTACATGGCTCAGCTGGGATTCAAACCCTCATCTCCAGGGTCATATGTCCAATGCACTACACAACACTGACTGACTCTAAATGGACCTAGTGTCACAAAAATTATGTGAGAACAGAGAAGCCATGTTCATATAAACTGACAACTGCAGGGGAAGGGACCTATTGTATTTGCCACTTTGTCCAGAACAATTTTGAATAAAACATGCTGTGCTGGACTCTGTCTTTGAAGAATGTCCTTTTTGTCATTCCTCTCTCCCTTTTCTGCTATGTAATGTACAGCACCCCAGCCCTAAATGGAGTACTGAGAATTGGGCCCATTATTTTTTTTAATGCTGCTGGCTTCCTTCATTGCTCTCTGCTTTCTCTTTGAACATCATCAATCATTATGGAGAAAGAAGTGCTGCCTCACTAACTTCACTGTGTCTCACCACATGTCCTGTAGATTTTCTTTCTGCTATGTCATTTTGCACTTGATAGCTTACCCATTCCGTGACAGCTTTTTAACACAGCAAGGTACACTTTTATTTTCACCCTTGCTTCTTCCCTCTGCAACAACAACAGGGCTATTGTTTTTTGCCTATGTTTATGTTTCCTTACAACCCCCATTCCCCAAACAAAAACAAATACCTAAAATCTATTTTTCTGGTGAGTTGCTCTCCAGGCATATTTTGGAAATAATTATCAGAAAAAATAGCTACTGCATCTGAAGGTGAAGTAATTCACCAGGGGTGTATCTGTACTGCACAATAATAGCAGTTTGATGGTACTTTAATTTCCATGGCTTCATCCTATGGAATTCTGGGATTTGTATTTCAGGACCACCTTGGATTTCCTGCTAGAGAGCTTTATTCCACTACCTGAACTACATCATTAGAGCTCTGTGACAGAAAATTCTTATTACCTCATTGATTTACAGCTCTCAGGATTCTATAGGATGGAGCCATAGCTGTTAAAGTGGAATCAAACTGCTATAATATTGTAGTGTGGACAGTGGCATCATAATATATAATAAAGCATCAATAGCAAAACAATGAATATAGAATTTCATCACCAACTAAAATGCAACGAATTGTCCTTTGCCTTTGCTAATAAACAGCAGCAGGAAAATATGGCCTTTTGAAATTTTAGAGGGAGGGAGGACTAGTTGTCCTTCCTGGATATTGGTGGAATAATGTGAATCATCCTCCAGCCTAGACAGTAAGAAGGGTCCTAGGGATGGCTCCAGACATGAATTACCCATCCCATGTAGCCTAATGTGATCCATGGAGGAAAGCCCACCAGGCTCCTAAAATCTGGCTTCTGGAATGGGGGAAATACCACATGCTTTTCCACTTAAGCTGGCTATTATAAGAACTTCAAGAATTAGTGCCTGAGTATACTTGCCTTCCTCTTTCCTTCCCCCTTCAATCTCTTTTTCCTTCTGTGTGATGTCTTTTTGAATATAAGCATCAAGTTAAGAACTTTATGTATGATGGATCATATGTAAGAATGCCCTCCAACATTGCACAGAAGACAACCAGGACACATGCAGCCAAGCAACATCACAGTGTGATCAAGATGGCAGAAGATATTAATGGGGAAGAACACATAAGAGGCTGCAGCTGTTTGCTTTTGCCTAAGCTACCGGGAAAGGAAAGATTCCACCCTCTTGTCTCTTCTCCCCTTGCTGAGCTAATGGAAGGCAAACAATTTTTGTACTTAGTTTGCAGCAATTAAAGTAAGCTGAGGTCAAATGGGGAAAGTGGGTGAAGGAAAGAGAAACTGGGTCACTTTAAAAGCAGCTGAAAAAATAGGCTGATTGGGACTGTCCCTGCCAAATCAGGACAGATGGAAGGTATGTGTAAGGAACTTTGAGAGGCCTTTGGGGCTGAAAAGTACAGTGGGCCCTTGGTATCTCCTCGGATTTGGTTCCAGGAACCCCTATGGATACTAAAATCTGTAAATGCTCAAGTCCCATTAAATACAGTGGTGTATTAAAATGGTGTCTCTTATATAAAATGGCAAAATCAAGGTTTGCTTTTTGAAAATTATATTTTTTGAATATTTTCAAACCATGGATGGTTGAATCAGAGGATAAAGAATCTGTGGATACAGAGGGTGAACTGTAGAATAAAATGCTGGCCGGGTGATGAGATCTGTAGTTCCACATGTTTTAAGGGCAACACATTGGGGAATGCTTCTGTAGAGTGATCTCTTCCATTTTATGTCCTGCTTTAACTAACATCCAAATAATTGTGTGTTTTTGTGCCTTCAAGTTACCTATAGACTTATGGAGAACCCATGATTTTCACAGGGTTTTCTTAAGCAAGGAAGGTTTTGCAAATTCCTTGCTGCTATTTGTTAGCATTCTCCCATCCAAGTACTAATCAGGGCTGACCTTGTTTAGCTTTCAAGATCACACAGGAATTGTTGCCTTTAGAATGTTTAGGCAGACTTCACATATTTAGAAAAACTAAAATTGTACATTTGAAAGGGTGCACAGATTTGCCAGGATCTTGACCCAAACTAGAGTAGACCCATTGAGTCAATGGGATTTCTCTGCATATTGCCTTCTATTTATTCCATGGGTCTATTCAAGTTGAGACTAACCAATAAGATTCAAGCAATAATATTTAACACAAGCAATCTTTTTGTTAGGTGTATTCACTTTTTGCTATTATTATTTAACACATAAAATTGAAATGATATAATCTTAAAGCTATTTCTGCACTCAAAAGAATAAACAAACCTTGATTCTGTAGGATAATTTTTCTATCCTTTTATAGAAAGTTTTAGATTTCTTTTCTCCCTTTATTCTTTTCTTGTGTTTTGCCTTATCCACTTTCCCCCTTGCGAAGAAACAGCACTTTGAAGAGTAGGAGGCTTATTTTCCCAACCCACAGTTTATAACTATGTCAAACACACTTCAAAAAGAGCTGCAGTCTTCTAGTCATTAAAATGAATTGTTAATGGGTTTTACCAGTTTGATAGCTAAGTAAGACTCACAAAATGTTGCCCAGCAAAATATTGTCTGAAGTTTAAGGCACTTTGGATACAGCTGCTTTATTAGTATTATTTTTCACAGAGGACATGATGTTCTGTTACTCAGCCATTATATTAATCCAATTGTGGACAAGAATGTACTTTTATAAAGAAAACGTTCAGAACTCAGCTGGCTACACTCTCTGCCTAGGGATAATATAACTCTAAGGGGAGGTTTGAGCTATAAACTGGGTCATATTCTTAGCTATAGTAAAATGCAAAATGGGGAATTGTGATAAAACAATGTATCTACATCTCATAACAGTAGTATTCTTGCTGGTGGTGTTTAGAGTTCATGAGGACTCAAACCTTTCCTGTTGTGCAACATGGTGACAAAAGTTGAGGGCTTGCTACCATACTCAACCCTATAAAAATATTTGATATTTATACTAACAAAACCCAGTGGGTTAGTGCTATAAACCATCACTACTATCTCTTTTTAGGTGGAGGTACTAGAATAGGGGTATCAGATGCCTTAGCCACCTTGGAAAACCCTTGAAGGCACTGCCATCATCACACTCCCTAGAAAAGAAAAACAGGTTTTGATCCCAAATGTCTTCCAGAGAGTGGGAACATTTTCCCCACATTTGGAGGGGGCAGACCATTTTAGGCCCAGATTGGGCAACTTCCTATTCTTTTCAATCACTTCAATCTGGCTTCAGATAGTTTATGGTATAGAAATGGCCTTAGTTACCTTGCCTGAGAATCTCCTCTGGGTGAAAGCTGGTGGAGTGCTCCACTATTATTTTCCCTGCATCTCACAGCAACTTTTGATACCACTGACTATGGAGTTTATCACACGGGAGGCAAAGCACCCAAATCCCATGGATAAAGTGGGCAAAATCAGGCTGCTTTTTACTTTCAGGATTTTTCTGAAACTAAAAAGCGATACGATTTTGTGACTTTCTGCATGGATTAATGTTGCATTAATGCTCAATTAGCCTGACGTCTGAAAACAATCCCACTTTTGTAGGATATTCCCAGATTTAAATCCCATTTAGCCACAGGATTTGGGTGCTTCTCTTCTGTGTGATAAACTCCATTGATGTCTTACTGGATGGCCTTTATGGGATGGAAATAGGAGACACTATACTACGGTGGGACCTTACCTTTTTTTAAAATCACTTCTGGTGTCTTATATACTATTTTAATGACTGAAGTACTGTCACTGAAGAGTGGATTGTGTGATCAAGTCACCTATCAGCTTATGGTCACCCAATTAATTTCATATGGACTTAGGCTACATCAACATTAGAGAGTTAATACAGTTTGACAACTCTTTCACTGTCAAGGCTCAGTGCTATGGAATTCTGGGATTTATAATATGAAATATTTAGCCTTCTTAGAGAACTCTGGTACTACAACAAACTACAAATACCAGGATTCCAAGGGACAGATCCATGACAGTTAAAGCTATGTTAACTTGCATTAATTCTGCAAGGTGGCAGCAGCCTTAGGCAAATAATAATAATAATAATAATAATAATAATAATAATCAGAGCTGGTTTTGCCAGTTCCCTCATCTGAAAGCACTTTGTGGTATTTGTTAGTAGCCTCCCATCCATGTACTAACCAGGGCTGATCCTACTTAGGCCTTTACAGACTGCCAGAAATAATGGAGCTTGAGTCCACTTTAACTGTCTTGGCTCAGTGCTAAGGAATCATGGGAACTGTAGTTTACTGTGGCACCAGAGAAGGCTCAATGTCTCAGAAAAAAATACAATTCCCATGATTCCCTAGCACTGAGCCAGGACACTTAAAGTGGGCTCAAGCTGCATTATTTCTGGCAGTCTGTAAAGACCCTTAGTTTCCAAAATCAGACATGATCTGGTGCCTTTAGGCCATAGTGAAAAGTGGGGCAGAGACAGCTTAAACAGCATCAATAACACTACTGTATATTTATGTGAAGACCAGCTGGGAGGAGAAAAGCAAGGACATTGCCCCCATATGAATCCTGCCTCCTATGAAATTTTCCTTCAGTCCTCAAATTTCTAGCACTGCAATAACTTAAAATTTCAGCTGAGCATTTAGAAATCACATTAGGTGCCAGAGAAAAGGAACATTTCCAAGGGAAATACAATTTTCAATGTTTCACTCTGTAATACTAGAAATTTGGGGAATGAAACAAAAATTCAATTAAGGCAGCACAATTCTTATATGGGGAGGCAATGTTGTTATCTCCCCATAGTTGCAACCCTGATGAAGATGTTCCTGGAATATGGGAAGAGGGGAATGTGTTCTTTCTCCTTACCTACCTCATGAAATGGATCCATATAATGCAAAGATATAAAATTTAAAATACAATAGCACATCCCCCTCCCCAACCCTATCTTGTACTTTTAGAATATTTACTCTAAGAGCTGTTATGGATTTGGTGAAAAGACAGATGACAGTCTTTCTGCAGCTGCATAAGGCTCTTGTGCCATTCCAACATTTCACAGGGGAAGATGCAGGTGCATTCCTTTCAATAGCAATGGGCTTCATTGAGCATGTGCTTAATTATCTCCCAGTGGAAGCAATGGGGCCTTTCTGGATCATGCTCAAAGCAATTCCCCAACTCTTGTCTTCAGCTTAATCTCATAAAATAAGAACTGCTGGTCTTTGAAAATCTATTGAATAAGTGCAAATTTTAGAACTTGAACAGGAGAAGGACTTGGCAACAGAACAAGTAATTTTATCCTGAATAAGTGGAATAGCATTTACTTTTAAACTGCTATATAAAATGTTCTAGGGATTATTATTTTTCTGGGTGGGGAGGTATGTAACAGATTTCATTAGGCAATATAATTTCCTCTATGTACAAAAACCTATTGCCAAATTCTGTCCTTTATTCTGCAATGTATGCATGTCGATCTCATTCTTTTGGTTTTTTGTTTACACTGAAATATCAGTAACTTGAACATAGGATGGTGTGTAAATGCTCAAAGCTGCTTTTGAATAAAGCAATCTTCAAAAAGTCATAATAAAATCTTGAAGAAATACTGGGGAGCGTATTTTTACAAAGACAGTTTAATATGAAATTTTGTTTTATCAGCTCTCATCTCAATAAATACTGTATACAAATCAGCCCAGAGACAGTGTGGTAGAGGGCCTCGGCAGACAACCAATAGGGTCGTCTCCGAGGCAAGGAAGAGGAGGGGCAGCCGCACGAGCGGCGCCCCTTCCTCCTCCCGAGGTTGCCCTCGGAGCTGCCGGCCCTCCACACGGCCGGCGCTCCCAGGGCAACCTCCCGCCACAGCGTCCTCACACGCTGCAGTGGAAAAGTCAGGGAAAGTGCGCCCGACGCGTTTAGGGCGCACTTTCCCTGACTTCTGAAAGGAGCGCCAATTTGGCGCTCATTTCAGGGATGCCGCCAGTGCACCGCCATGCGAATGCCTCGCTCCAGCGGCGCACCGTCCCAGGGCGTCCCCGACGACCTGGTCTGCATCCCCCCGTAGAGTGAGCAAACATCTTTAACTTTAACTTTGTAAAAGGCCAGAACTTTTTACATTTCCAATGTGGATGACCAGGAAAAGGTCTTAATAAACTGAACAGGGGGAAAAGCTAGCAAGTATTTATTTCCTGAAGATTCCAAATAGAGACCAAACATGTTTAAAAGCAAATTTTCATAGATTTTGGAGACAGACTTCCCAGTCCTCTTCCCTGCCTCCTTGATTGGCAGTATTATTGCTAGGAATGGAAAATTCTTGCAGTTTAATTCTTTCCCACATTCAAATGTAAAGCTATTCAATACTGAATATGAAGAAATTTTGGTATAGTCTTCAAAAGAGAACTGAAACAAAATTATTATCTGCATTGTCCAAATTCAGTAATACAACTGTTCTCAACAGGGATGGACCTGCTTGCCATATAGGTGTTAAAAATGAGACACCTCTTAGAGGAAAGGATTAATGAAAGTTTAAACTCAGAATTTTAAGCCTTAAAAGCATTCAAAATCCTGGACCTAAGCAGATAAAATCTGTCAGTCTCGCTTTCTTCGACATTCCTTAATTTGATTTCCTTAAAATTTCATGTTCCTCCCATCCTGAATATTAAGAAATCTGCAACTTTTGCACGCTGTCACCATCCATGCTTAACAGCCTCTCAGAACAGTACTGGTTTTCCATCAGAGTGACAAAAGTCGTTCTTATACTACAGAATGCATTTTCCTTTTAAATTAGTATTCTATAACCACCATGTATACATTATATATCCATTATAGTTCATTTAATAGGTGAAGAACCAATAAGAGAATAAATATGGCATATGTCAAATCTCTAAACATAAAATTTGGAAATTCACATGATAGAAGTGGTACTTTGCCTGCTGCCTGTAGACCCCACTTTAGGCCCATTCCCTAACATGTTTGCAGTTTCCCTCTGAGAAACATACCCCATGCTCTGGGGGTGAGTTTTGTCTGCTGTTCCTATGAAAAGCTTGAGAAGGCTCCTCTGATGTGCAGTGGACAGTCAGACTGCTGAGCAGACTTCGTTTTTCTTGATAAATTGCCTATGAGAATTTTATTTTTTCAAAAACCTAACTTTGTGCACATCTTTTTGACTACCACCTCCTTTTTCCTATTAAAGTTGGCTCCCAGACTTGACACTCAACTTGACACTTGAAGATACAAACTTGATTTGATACTTGGAGTAAAGGACTTGAATACATCACTGGTATTTTGTGGATTAGAGTTCAATACTCTTTATTACTCCTTTTAGTTTCAAGCTAAATTTCAGAGGCAGAGCCCTCACTGTCATGGAAGCCACTAGCTACTACTATCCCTGACCAAATAAATCCTTTTAAAGATCATGACACCTCCATCAACTCTGCATATGGTTTAGACACACAAGTTGTATATATGTTATATGCAAAGGTAAGTTTTGGAGTTCAACCTCATCATCAACCTCATCCTTACTCTGAATTTGAGGATCTGTGAACATCTTCTGTTTTCGTCAAAAATGGATCACTAGTAATCTAGTTCAGGTTTTATATACATTGGAGATATGAGGGTGAGTTCATGGCCTCGTTCCCACTATGATTTAAAGCAAATTGCTGATTGAGCTATATGACTGTCGTTCCCACTTGAAACTGGTTCTGATCCTATTGTGCTCGGTTGCAATCATGATGAAGTGAGTCAAACGCAAAAACAAACAAACAAACAAACAAAAAACCCTGCTGTTTCCTGACAGCTAAAAAGACAAACAAAGAGCTTCTTGAACAAATCAAGCCTGAACCTTCCTTGGAAGCCAAGATGATCAAGTGGAGGCTGTTGTACTTTGACCACATCATGAAAAAGCATAATTCACTAGAAAAGACAACAATGCTAAGAAAAGTGGAGGGAAATAATAAAAAGAGAGGAAGACTGCAAGCTAGATGATTGGACTCAATTAGAGAGGTCACAGGACTGAATTCACAGGATCTAAGCAGAGCAGTGGAGGACATGGGATCTTGGAGATGTCTCATCCACAAGGTTACAATGAGTTGGGGTCTACTCAAGGGCTGCCTGCAATCCTTTCTCTTTGCTGCATTGCCACAGCAGGAAAAAAGCTGGCACAGCTCTCCAGAAAGTCTGACTGATTTCCAGCTGTTTTCTAGACATACAGAGTACAACACAAACAGAAAATAGAAAAACAGCACATGAGAGATAAAAGATTGGAACAGATTGGTACCAGGGAAAGCAAGAAACCAAGGAATATTATGAGAAAGTAGAGGCTAGAGTTAGCAAGGTGTAAAAACGTAAGGACTTTGAAAAATGAATAAAATGTCTTTACATTTAATCCAATGAGGAAGAAAGAGCCTATGCAAAGATTTTTTAAAAAAAGACAATTGAATTGAAAGGAAAATTAAATGAGCAGAAGAAATCAAAGCAGATGTTAAAGGCCAAAAACAGAAATATAAATGAATGATAATTCATGTAAATTATGATAATTCAGAGAGCGGTGGATGCTTGGAGCATGTGTAGGAGCATGGAGTGGAAGGCAGGGCTTTACTAATCTATTTCAGAGTGAAGATCCCGCTCCTGCTTAAAACATGGCTGTCCTAGATTTAAGAACCCATTTATACCACACTTCTATTATATAGCACGGTGACCAGGGTGACCAAATGTCTTCCTTTTCCTGGACATGTCTTACATTTCAACCTTCTGTCTGGGAGGAATTCCAAAATGTCCATCATTTTGAGCATGACTAAGAAGCCCATTGAGGAACACCACTTGCTGTTCTCTTTGGAGACATATGTCTCAAAGGAGAACATATTTGCAGCTTGTCTACCCTACAGAGGTGTCAAACTGCAATATTTCTACAGTGTAGATGTACCCCTTGTGTTATAATCGTATTGTAAGAAAGCTGTTTTTAAACTAAGCCAAGAATTGCTGGCTATACAGATCAAAACCTTAGATATTTTAGGTCAAAGCTATTCAGGATCACAGAGCCTGAATATGAGAGCAAAATATATTTTCACACTAACAAATATCTCATTTATTTTACATTAAAGCTCTTCTTGTAAGCCTATTTCACATATGGTTTGTATTTCAACAAAATGTGACTGTTTGTGTGTATTTTTTAAAATGTTCATGGTTAAGCTATTCAACCCCAAAGCATTTCAGAACTCACACCGTATTTCCAAAGAAATGCTTATGAGGAAGACAGTGTATCCTGAAGGGAAAGATAATACTGTCTGCTTTTCTCAAAAATCTGGTTTTATTAGTTCAGTTGCCACTCAAAAGACTTAACTTGCATGAAATATTTTTATATGGTACATCACAGAAGGACTTTGCAACTCTGATAGCACTGGAGGCAATCTTTCCTATTTGAAGCATTTCTGGATTATTTTGAATATATTAATAAGAAGAAAGGCATTCATTTTTAAGGAGAGTAACTTCAACTCAACTTACATACCAACACACAAAAATGTATGTTTGCAATCAGAGAAAGAAATATGTGCATTGCAAAGAAAACGTATATTGAGTATCCCCGTTTGGAATTTTACTTTTCCTCTTCAGATATTTAACACTGTGTTTGGTTGGGCTCATGAATTATTCTTTTCCCAGTGAGGCACATCTCACCTTACTGAACAGTTTTTATGAAGATCATACAATGTATTCAATTTCAATGGCAGAACACAAATAAACAGGGATGAAGAAGACCACAATACTGTGGTTCTGAAATGGTGGGGTGGGACCCCTGGAGGGAGCAGGAGAATTGCTCAAGGGCAGGGTAACCAGACACCCTCCTATTCCAGGACATGTTCTACATATCAACCTTCTTTCCAGGAGGAATTTCAGAATGTCCTCCATTTTTGAGCATGATGAAGAAGCATGAATGTATATTAGTGTTTTTAAAGCTTTTGTTTGATAACGTCCTAAATTTTTCTTGAATGTCCTCCATTTTGCGGTGTCTTGTCCTTCGTTGCAATTATCACATCTGGTCATCCTGCTCAAGGGGGATGCAAGACTTGATTCCTCTCCTCCTCCTCTTCCCAAACTTTTTCTATCATGGAGGGGAAGAGAAAGGTGAGGAGAATGTTTGGAGCAGACACTTCTGCCTGAGTAGGAAACTCACTGGATTGAGTAGGAAATTTGCTGGATTGTGGCCACTGGGTAGACATCCCAACCCAACCCAACCCAACCCAACCCAACCCACCACTTCTTCTTCCCCCACCTGTTCCAACACTGCCTCAGTTTTTGGGATGAGACATTGCTACAGCCTCTCACACACCCTTGCTGCCTCTCTTATTTTATTTTTATTTATTTAAAGTTTTTATATCCCACTTTTCTACCAAATAGTAGGATTCAAGGTGGCTCTCTCAGTGTGTAAGAGACTTTCTGTCACATAGTTTTTTGTGGGTTTTTCGGGCTGTGTGGCCATGTCTAGAAGAGTTTCTTTCTGACGTTTCACCAGCATCTGTGGCTGGCATCTTCAGAGAATACTGGAATGGAAGAGAGGAGGTCTATATGTATTGTGAGTCCCTGGGTAGGGAGGAGTGATTCCCATGTAAACTGTGTATTGTTCTGTTGTTAATGGCATGGCTTCAGGGTGGGAGGATATGCAAACAAGGATATTGTCTGCTATTGTCTGCTGGGAAAGCCCCTGACCCTGGTTGGTTTCCCATTTGCATTTGCTGAGTGCTGATTTTCTTATTTTGTAGGACTGGTAGGACTTATTTTGTAGGACTTGTTTACTTTAAGGGTTTCTTCTTTCCTGTTGAAGTTATCCAAGTGTTTGTGGATTTCGATGGCTTCCCTGTGCATTCTGACCTGATAGTTGTTGGCATGGTCCTATCTGTCACACATTCTCACATAGGGGGGTTGCAGACTGCCAGAAATAGTGCAAATTGAGTCCACTTTTAGGGTTAGGGTTAGTGCTAGGGAATGATGGGAATTGTTTTGTTTTTTTTCTGAGACATTGAGCCTTCTCTGTCAGAGAGCTCTGGTGCCACAATAAACTACAATTCCCATGATTCCCTAACCCTAACCCTAAAAGTGGACTCAATTTGCACTTTTTCTGGCAGTCTGCAATATACTCAGTAATGCACCTTTTTCTAACTCTCTCCCTCAGATACATTAATTCAGTCTCCCCCACAAATTCTCTCTCTCTCACACACACACAAACACACACACTGCTTCTCTTTTTTACATACTTGCATATGCACTTGTGTTAACTCATATATACACAAAAGAATGAATCCTTCTGTATGACCATGTGTGAGAGAGTCAATATTGGCCCTCTGAATCCCCAGATTCTTTATGCATGGATTCAACCATTCACAGCTTGAAAATTTTTTTAATATATTTTAAAAAATTCCATTTATTGAATTTGCCATTTTATATAAGAGACACCATTTTACTATGCTATTGCATTTGATGGGATTTGAGCACCTACTGATTTTGGTACCCACAGAAGGTCCTGGCACCACCCCAGTGGGTACCAAGAGCCCACTATATGTGTGTGAGCATTGGCTTATGTGAGTGTGGCTGTGTGTGAGACAGTATTTGTAAATATTACACATTTGTTAAGTATTGAATTTATTTCAATATTTTTTTCTAATTTGGACAATGCTGTTTCCTTACAAAATGTTAAAATGTGAATATACATTAATGTACAAACAAAAATATGCACACAAACAAAATATTTTTATTCATATAATACATTGAGTGAGGGGCACAACATCTATATATAGATGTAAAGGGGTTCATAAGGGCAAAAGGGCTGAGAACCATAATATTCATATTCAACTAGGATCCCCTCTGAAATCCTTCTGCTGTTTTTTTCTGCAAGATAAACTGAGCAGCCCCTCCTTCTAACAGAGTTTAGGAAAAAAAATAATTCCAGTTGTTTGAAACCTGTAACCTACATGACCAAAACTGCAGTCCGAAAGATCTGTCTTATGACAACTTTCTTTCCCTCTTTTATTCCCTGTAATGGGAGGAATTATACCACCCTCAGGACTACTGTAGAGTTTTATTGTTCATGAGGCATTTCAGGAAAATAAAGGGGCTTATAGTGTACTCACTCCCAGCATTTACGATGCGGTATTGAAAAGTTTTAATTATTGCTTTTAAAAAAATTGACAGAAAGTTTGTATTGATTTGTAGTTGTTTAATTATGTCTACACAGTCACCATCCTGATTTACACATTTTTCCCAGTGTTACTTGACCCTGCAAATACCGTTATTGTAGAAGTCTGCAGATTGTGCCTAAAACCACTCTTCCACTTCATAAATGATGTCATATGTGTTGTCAAATCAGTGACCTAGCAATGGATTTTTCATTTTGGGGAAAAGAAAAAATCACTTGATGATGATGATGATGACACTGACAAAATTTCATCAATATACCATAATAACTTCTGGGTGATAATTATTAATTTACGATAGCCCCTCGTACTTCTCCATCTTAAACTTTTGTCACTTCTGGCACAACCTGTAACAAAAATAAAGGACACAATGAACTGATTTCCTCAACATCATGCATGTAGGGACCAATGATGACACTGACAAAATTTCATTTTGACAACACAGATGACATCATTTTTTAAAAAGATTAAGGGGGAATAGACCAGCCAAAAGGGCCAGCCTGGGGGTGGAGTTGGAGTGTGGCGACCGCACGCTGGCTGCCCCAATGCTGCTGTCACACTATGCACCCCACTGCACAGTGGGTGGTGTCAGGGCACTCTCTTGGCACAGTGTTCATACACGTTGTGCCAAAGGAGTGTGGAAGAGATGCTGCTGCGGTGGCAACAGAGGCTTTTTGCCTCTCCAAAAAGGAGTGGAATTTGCCAGCTCTTTTTAGAGTGGCAAAGTGCCACCCCTAAGTCTCCTGTGAAAGGACATTTAGTTCTCATTAAATGATGATAGCAGAAATCCTAGATTAGCTACTTTGTTAAGTATGGATAAATAAGTAATATCTCCTGGCCTGGCCTGACCCCCCCCCCCCAGTTCTGCTTTAGTGAGCAGCAGCTGTTGGTCAGGGCACAACATACTGATATTTCAAGTTCCCCTCACTCCAGTGATCTTCAATGCAACAATCAGAAACAGGATTCCTGTCACAATTCTTCCTCACAGCAGAGCGCACTGGCAGGAGATAGGGGTGGAAACAACAGTGTTGTTGTTGTTGTTGTTGTTGTTGTCATTAACTACCCTCAACTCATGGTGAACCTTTAGGTTGAGAACTCTCCAAGACCCCTGTCCTCCATTGCTCCCTTCTAGTCCTGCAGGGTCAGGGCCATGGGCCCTCTGATTGAGTCCAACCATCTAGCATGTGGTCTCCCTCTCTTTCACTCCCCTTTACCTTTCTGTACCCCAATTGATAGCAATCACAGAATATTGAGTTGGATGATACCACAAGGGCCATCTAGTCCAACCCTTTTCCATGCAGAAACACAGCACTAATGCACACCTAACAGATGGTCATTCAGCCTGTTTAAAAATCTCCAAAGGAGACTCCACCACACTCTGAGGGAGCGTGTTCCACTGTTGAACAGCTCTTACTGTCTGGAAGTTCTTCCTAATGTTGAGGTGGAATCCCTTTTCCTGTCAGACCACTGTTGCTCGCAATGACTGCTGCCCTGTAAGCAGAATTGAGGAGCTTTTATGATTGTGGAAATAGTGCTAGATTCATGAATACACAAGACCATGATATGAATCAGTTAGAGATGAATAACTCTAGGTTTTGCATCCATAACTGTGATAATCAATTCCAGCCAATATTGTCATGAATCAGTTCTGCAGTATCTCTCAAAATAAATGAAGCACTGAGTCATAAAAGACCCCAAAAGTCCTGTTCAGGCAGGTAATCTGCTGCTGTACCTAGTGGCATCACCACAGAGGTACAGGGGGTGTGAATGGCACCAGGTGATACCCCAGAAGGGAGTGTCACTCAGGGACTGCCACAGCTAATGGGCAAGTGAGAAAGGGCACTTTCCTGCTTGCCCAGCAGTTTTACAAGACCCTAAACAGGCCCACTGGAGGCCCTAGCACTGCCTCCTTCAGTAGAAGCAGCTGCTGGGGGTGGGTGGAGCAGCATTCAGAGTGGTGTGACAGTAGCCATGGGACTCTGACCACTTGGGGGGACTAAGGAGCATTCGGAGTCCTGAGTGGCAGCAGGCATGCCAATGTCACCCAGGCATGCCAGCGTGACTCTGAAGATTTGTGGGGAGACTGCAGTGGTTTGGTCACACATGGTGGGTATAGTAAGGCAGTTCATTCCTCCTCCCCCCACACCAGGTGACACCGACCTTAGGGACATCACTGGCTGTATCATCACTGTTAAGTCATGCACCCTCTGGTCAAAAATCTCTTAACAAACAAGAGTCCACCATCTTCTGAGGTGGTGTGTTCCACTGTCAGACTTTTTGCAGTTCTTCCTCACTTTCATAAACATACCATTGTTCTACCATCTAGAACAACAGAGAATCCATTTGTTCCATCTTTGTGCTTACCTCTGGATACTTGAAAAGGCACTTATATTAGAACATAAGCACAGTTATTCTAGATTAGATCAAAGGGCTGGGTAGTCTAGCATTCTCATATGAAGGCCAACCACTTGCCATGTTCATCAAGACATGAATACAACCTTCGGTCCCGTGTTCCAGCAACTGATATATAGAGTTGTATTATCTGGGATACTGGAGCAGATTCATTGCTATCCTCATGAGTAGCTGCTGATGGCCCTAGCCTCTATTAATTTTTCTTATCCCCCTTTACAGCCATTCAAATAGGCAACCACCACTACATCTTGTAGCAGTGAATTCCACAGTTTAATTATATGCTAGACCCGAGATCGCGAACCTATGCCATGTGTGCCAGAGTTGGCATGCACGCCATTTCGCCTGGTACACAGCAGGTAGGAGGAGGAACAGGGCTGCATGCGCACATCACCCCTCCTCCCAGACCTTTCCTGGCCTTCAGCTGTCTCTCAGAAAGTGAGTTGGGAGGAGGAGCAACTGGTGCGTGCCCATCACCCCTCCTCCCAAACCTTTCCTGGCCTTCAGCTATCTCTTGGAGACAGCTGGAGGCCAGGAAAAGCAAGCAGGTAGGAAGAGCAATGGCACGTGCCTGTTGTCCCCTACTCCCAGATCATTCTCAGCCTTCAGCTGTTTCTCAGAGACAGCTGGAGACTGGGGAAATTGAGTGGGGAGGAGGAGTGACTGGCACACACCTGTTGCCCCTACTCCTGGACCATTCCTGGCCTTCAGCTGTTTCTTGGAGATAGCTGGAGGCCAGGGAAAGTGAGTGGGGAGGAGCAGTGACTGTCGAGCACCTACCACCCCTCCTTCTGGACCTTTCCCAACCTTCAGCTGTCTTTCAGAGACAGCTGGAGGCCAGAGAAAGCAAGTGGGGAGGAGGAATGTCAGGAGCCTTTAACACTATTTTCACACAAGATGGAAGAAAACCTGGAAAATTACAGACAGATCATGGCTGTGAGTTTTTAAACAAGCCTGTAAGTATTTGGTTAAAACAACATGGGGTGTATCATGTTGTCACCACCAACAAAGTTAAAACTGGGGATGTGGAGCAGTTTAAACCCTGGAGCAACATTTAAAAGCTTGTTTACTAAGACCATCAAATCTTCCCACAGTAAGCATAGAAAAGTAAAAAAGAATTTTAAAACCTTATTTCACCACATGTAAAATTGTTTTTAACAGAGCTGCATCCTAACAATTAAAAAAACATTTACTAGGCAAGCGAATAAATGACAATGCTTTTATGGCACAAGGCCTAGGTCTACATGGAGAAAAGAGAAAGCCATGCATTATGCTTGAAAAAATTTAAAATTATTCAGTTTTTCCAAAAATTAATGGGCTCTGTATCAAACATTTACTCTTTGGTGTGGAGAAATGCACACACTAAACCATTTGAATATATGTTCAAAATAGGAAAAGAGAAATAATTATAAAGGCCTTCTTTTAAAAACAATACTATGGAATATACAGAAAAAACTTAGCAAGAGCAGAGAGTCTGGCAGTCAACAGGTAACTGCAGCCAGAAAAGGACAGAACCCCTTCTCTGCAGAACATTTGAATGCCAGGCAGCCATCTGTAATTGGCTATTGAGACTTGCTGATAGGATGTGTCTATACTCCCCACCCTCAAGGTGGAGCTTCTGTGAATAACATGTTGATAGGTGGGCCATGTGGCAAGCCAGCTTTGTTCCTTCTTTTAAGGTTTTTGCAGGGGACACACCAGGTAAATTTTATAAGGGTTGTTTAAAATGTCCACCATGTTTTTTATTTCTGTGTTTGGGAAACATGGGGGACAATGTGGAGGCTGTATAAAAAGATTTTTTTCTCTCTACATTGTTTAAGAACTACCCTAGGTTCAAGTGGGGTGTATGATGTGGGGAGGAGGGCTATATGAAATATATTTTTCTCTATACTGCTTAATTGTAAGAATCTCTTCTTTGCTTTATTTCTGTTTTTAAGCTAAGGAGGGCTAGGGTTTGTTTTTTTGTTTTTTTGGAAGTTTCCATATGAAGGCTTCCCCCATCCTCTACATTGTTTAATTTAAAGAATCATCCCTACACCACAATCTCCCTCCATTTTGTATTTTTTTCTAAGCATCATGTTTTCTAAGGAGAGTATGAGTGTTTCTTTCTTTTTTTTTAGCTTGGAAGGGTTGGAGGTTTCTGTATGAATGCTTCCTCCAACCTCTACATTGTTTAATTTAAAGAATCATCCTTACTCCCATACACACTCCCTCCATTTTGTATCCCCCCCCCCCCCAGTATCATGTTTTCTGAGGAGAATAAGTGCTGCATGAATACTGGCACCCCCATTTAAACATTTATGACCCATCTCTACAGAAACCACTTTTTAAAAGACAATCACAACCATCATTTTAAAATAAACTTTTTTTTATTTTAAAAACTTTTAGCAAACAGTTTCTTGTCAATTTTTATTATTCAGATGCAGTGTTAAAAGAAATGTTTTGTAATGTCTATTTTACGTACTTAAACACATGATCCAAAGCATGTTTATCCCAGGGTCTTAATACATTATTTAATTCTTTCAGGGATTTTTCAGCTCTCCCTTCTTTTTCTAGAGTTTCCTTTGTTATCAACAGGCAGCAGAAACTGTAGGCTACAAGCAGACATATGTGTAGCACATTTTTGAAACTTATTTACCCATATAACTGGCACAATTTTCTACAAAGAAAACATTTTGTCCAGAAAACACAGTCGTGAGAGTTCTGTGCGGGGACTCTGCTGAAATAGTGTCCACCATGTGGTTTCATGCTTTGGAAATATCACCAGCTTCCTCCATAGCCAGTTCAGCTTAAATAGAGAGCTCATCATCTGAACTATTGCTGATATAATGTTTTCTGCTTTTTGGCTTCACATTTGTAATTTGAGTTTCTTGCTCTGTGGGGCTTGCAGAAGTGGTGGGTCACTCCATGATGTCTTCTCTGAACATGTCCAGGCTTGCCCAAAGGCTTCCTGTACAAAGCAGGGCCCAACCCACAGAGGGGGCAGGGGTAGTTGTTAACCCCCCCTTCTGATTGGCTGTTTCTGAACCAGTAGGGTCACAGGGCCCCTGAAACCTCTCCCTACTGGCCCACAGGGGGTGCGTGACATAATTGTAGAGGGGTCACATGACTCTCATCAGATGTCCCACCAACAGGCAGGGATTCCTGTTGGGATGGGACTCCATGTTGGGGGGGGGCTTCTAGGGTGGGTGGCAGGATATCCAGGGAGGGCAGGACTTCTAAGGGTGGGACCATATATCCAGTTGGGGTGGGACTTCCATTTAAGGTGTGACTTCCGGGGTGAGGCACCTATCAGTGGGCAGGACTTATGAATTTGACAAGAGGTGCTATCCTATACTACTAGCTCATCTAGAATCTTGGGCAATGTTTACAAAATAAAAGCCTTATCCAGGAATACTCAGGTACTTGCTGTATTTTCTTTCTGCATACCATAAAAAGAACACTTTCCTTTTCTTTCATAGCTCTGAGACCCCAACCCTCCACATCTGTGAATCAATGTCATTGCTTTGTGATAAAACAGCATCAGATCACTGCTTGTTGCATGTTGAGAAATTGTTTTTGTGTTATATAACCCACCTTGATCATTAACAATTCTAAAGCAAGAGCTGAAATTGCATTTTGCTGTCATTTGACAGGTTCAAAACTGAAATGTCTGGGTAGGGGCAAAATGGTTATGTTCACACATTTCATATGCAAGTGAGCAGGAGCTTTTTGTTCTTTCTGAAAGATGGAGAAAGGCTGTATTCCATACATTTAGATTTTATATGGTATGTGTTGTGTTCCCATATTGTTTGCCATTATTGCCATTATTGTTATGTGCCTTCAAAATAATTGCAATTTATGGTGACTTTTTTTAGGGTTTTCCTGTTAGGTTTACTCAGAAGAAGCTTGGCATTGCCTTCCTCTTAGACTGAGAGAGTTTGACTTGCCCAAGGTCACCTACTGGATTTCCATGGCCACTTGGAGATTCAAACTCTGGTCTCTCAGAGTCATAGTCCAGCACTCAAAATACTACACCACACTGCTCTTTACATACGCTTCGAATGGGCCGACCTGCCAATTTAAATGTATCTCAGTTTCTCATTTTTCTAATCTTCAGGGTTTTTTTCCCTTTGAGTTTCATATTTTTGAAGAAAATGTTGGAAATGCAACAACACTCAGAACTTAAAGATTTAAAGATGCCATGCAATGTGCATCAGTGATAGGGCTAAGTAGCTTTCAGTGATTCAAAGTCTTCCCATCACTTATCCATCTATCCTAATCTTTCTGAATTATAAACAGATGCTCTTAGGGCTTGCCTACATTGGCACCCCCCTCAACAACAACAACAAAAAAACACCTGTTTTGCATCACAGTTTCCTGGTCCACAATGACCCTGCAGTGAACTTGAGAAAGCCACATACAACACACACATTGATATGAGATTGGCTTCTCAGCCACACATTTCCCAATGGCAAACTCACTTCAGTGCAAGAGGGTGGTCCACATCTCCATTCCTTCGCTTTATTTTTAGCCACATATCTATGACTGCCCCATTTTCCCCCTTTGTAGCATGCATAAACCTATCAACTAATAGCTGTTTATACTTAGATGTCAATTTAATGACCCACCTTGCACTCTGATCAGATGCCTCCCCCATTTAATCCTTCCCCTTTCCTCCTTCACACTCCATGAGTGATCATCGGTAAGGGAGGGAATTTTAAATGTCTCCCCCCATACAAATACACACACAACACAGAGGAAAAAATATATAAAATGCTTCTTTCTCCTTCTCCTCAAAGTCATTGCTCCCTTTACCACATGAGATGAATGGTGAGGGGGTAAATTGGGCTGATTGAGTGATCGATCAAGCAGCCAGTGAGTCCATGTGCCCTCTCTCTTCCTTCCCCATCATCTGATTCCTTCCATCAGCCTTGTGTCAACATTTGTTCTACTTCAATGAATGTCTGTATACATATCTCTGAACAAGTGAGCGAGTGAGAAAGCAAATGAGCCAGCTAGTGTGTGCACCTTCTTCTCCATTCCCCCCATCTGATTCCCTTCCCACCTGAATGACTGGCTGATCGGGGTGGGTGATCGGATTGTGGGGAATGAAGAGGGAGGGTGTGCATGTTCACTGGCTCATTTGCTCATTCACTAGCTCGCTTGTCTGGAGATCTGCACGCATACATACAACGAAGTAAAAAAATAATGCTGACACACACCAACCACGCTTGCCAGAATCAACTAGTTCCACTCACCAAAAACGCTTCCTCCAGGCTCCACACGTTGGAGTACTGGCCACACACAGGATTATTTGGATTTTCCAGAAAAGTGTGGAGTGAATAGTGAAGAATATTTAAAAAGTGAATAATGAAGAATATCAACAACATCGTGTGACTGGCTCATACAGTGTAGATAAGCCCTAAGAGATCTTTCCACCTTTTCTCTCCCAGTCTTCTCTCACTCCTACCAAAAGTGAAACTTGTGTACTTTCCTGATAGTTTACAGAGCATTCCTCTCTTGGATGAGTTCTTACAATAAAGCCTTACTTTGTTTCTTTAGCAATTACTGTCTTTACTCATTAGTCAGAATTGCTAAACACTTTACACATATATATGCCATCAGAAAATTTATATGACTTTTTGTGTGCATTTCTCATCATTTTCGTAGGAAATTTTGCATAATGAACACAATTGGGCAGTTTTCTCTTCTTTTACTCTTTTGGGGAACATCTCCCCTACCAACATACACATTTTATGCTAATATTTGCATTTTAGTATGCCTTCTTTAATTCAGGGAACGTTAACACAAAATTCTGAGAAACACAAATACTGAAGGTTAACTGTGCCAGTCTTGATACTAATTTCAGAACTATACGTTTGGTATCAAAATGCAAACTCAATGAAACTCCCTCTTATCCCTATTACACACCCACACCCACTATTCTGTATTAATGTTTCTGGTAGCATTGAAAGAAATATATTTCTTTTGTAGAAGCCTGGAAGGGTATATTATACAAGAGTCTGCAGAGTGCTCTGAGTCTACAGGGAAACGTGCTCAATTTGCTTGACATTTTTTCATTAATTACCAGAGAAATTGGATCAGGACCTAAGTGGCCACCTAAATGGCTTAATAATGCATTGGGGCAAGGGGGCAAAGTGAAAGTGGTTGTAGAAACTGTGTGTCCTAATTTCCTAAACTATTGTACACGTCGTACTTCAAACATGGTCTGCATAATAAATTCCTTCTTGCACAGCAGGGTCAGGACAGCAGTAGATGACTCAAATTCATAATGGACTTCATTGTTTGTGGATTAGCAATATGAAGAGCTCCAACCACAGGTTGTTTGAGAGATAAGCAGATGGGTGAAAGAGGTGGTCAGAAAGAAGCATAGCCAGTACCAGCTCAGCAGACACAACATTTGTGTAGCACTTTCCAGCATTCAAAGTGTTTCATACACATTATATTGGGATGGGCATATGGCTCATGAAACCTTGAAGTCACTCATCTGTCTCCTAGAGCTTCCCAGTTTCTTTGGGGGGGAAAAATGTTGTGATGTTTCAGGCAATTTTTTGTCCCCAAATCATACCGAAAGCCTCCCAAATGTGTGAAAGGATGTGAAAATATCCGCCCTTCCACAAGCATCTCAGAACTCTGTATTACCACCCATTTTCATCTGTTGTCCGTATCAAAATGATGGCAAGAAGTGATATCACTTTACTTTCTGTGACCCATGGGGTAGTTAGTGGAGAATTGGCTCCTGGCCCCATGCCAGTTGCCTAGCTCTGCATTACGCAGTTGTAATCCTGACAACAACCCTGCAGGGTGACAACCCAAAGCTTGAAAGAGTTACTGGACTCTAACTCTCATAATCCCAGAAGCTTAGTATTACTAGTCCAGCATCCTGCAGATAAGGGATGGGAGGCCTAAGGATAAAAAAAAACTGGCTTACCAATGGCCACTTGTTTATTTGCTTTTTAAAAGCATGTTTATCCTGTTTGTCAATTGAATAGGATCCCAGAATAGTTTGATTAAAATCAGTAACCAAGTAAACAAAACACTTGTAATCTAAAAGTCATAACACGTAAAGAAAAAGAAAGGAAGGGAAAAGTGTCAAATGCAAATTTTCAGTGGTGGAGGCAGTCAAATCTGTAAATGGGTTGTAAACTAGGGCAGCAAACTTTCATTGGCAACCTCTTCAAATCTTTTCCAAATCAGTTCAAACATAAAGTTCATAATAAAGGTGAGGCTGAACTTAAGTACATTCTTATTCAGCGCTCTGTCTTTTAGACAAGATGCTACAGTAGCTCAGCTTCTCTCTCTTTCTCCCATCTCTTTCTCACACAGAATAAACCAAATTAACAGGAATTAAAATATATTTATTCTATATGAAATTTATGTGATCGCCATAGGTTGACAGGTGACTTGAAGTCACATACACAGACAATGCTTATATATCTAGAATTTAATAAAAGTACACAACAGTTCATAGTGCTCTCCTCAACATACACACAATGCTTATAAATCTAGCATTCAGCAGTACACAACAACAGCTTGTAGTTTTCCTCCTCTTACTCCTCATCCTCCCTTTGTATTTTGGTGTGCATTTCCTTATTTTGATACAAAGCCATGGACAACAACTTAAAATGCTGTGCAAAGTTTAGATTTTGTAGAGTTTTTAATATATTTTAAATTTTAACGTGTAATGTTATTAGCTTTTTTGTTTAATTTTTAAAAAAACTTTGTATTTACATTTTAGTGCTCTGTATTGTTTTTAAATTATACTGTTTAAAATTTTGTTAGCCACCTTGAGTCCTTATTCCAGAAGAAAAGTGGGATACAAATAAATAAATAAATAAATAAATGTTAACAGTGTACTTTTCTTTCCAGTTAGATAGGTTTAATATGTGTACAAACTCTACAATGCACAAGGTATGGGTGACAACAAATTCTGCTTGTGCAGTGGAGTCTTCCTGCCTCCCTGTTTCCCCTCCTTAAAAGCCACTCCTGAGATCTGGAAAGTTTCAAGAATGGAATCAGATATGACACTGAGACTGTAACTAAAGGCATAGTGAACTGTTAGCAAATATCGGAGGCCCCTTTTTACATACTTGAAACTTCATTGGGCTCACTCAGAGGATTCCCTGATGCCAGTTGCTGTGACTGCAAGGGAGAAGCCCTCAATTGTCATATTATTGTGCAGTGGAGTCTTCCTGCAAAAAATTGCAATGGCTTCCCTCCCAACTGAGGACTCTTTCCTATGAGCACCAAGGCAAAAAGCTTGTTGTAAATGTATTAGGAAGTACCTGCATGCATTGACTTTTCATCCATAGTATGGTGGTCTACAGACATACAGCAGCAGCACTAGTCACAAAATGACACCAGCAATGCTTCCAAAAAGGGAATGCCATACCTCGGTTGAAAGTGGAAAAGAACAAATACTGTTGCTCAAGCAACCATGTGCTCACATGAGGCAGTAGAGGTAGAGATAGCTAGAGTCCCCAAGGTAATGCCTCTTGATTCTACCCCCATTCTAGTGCTTTCTTGCTTATAGATGCGGACACAAGCTCCAATATCACTGCAATCGTATTAGAGACAGGAACTGGATACATACCAGTTTGGGAGTTTTCCTTATCACATGTCCTCCATTAATGCAACTGGAGCTGTTTCCTGACAGGGAGTCACTTTCTGAGCATCTTCCTTGATGCTGCCTCCTTCCCCATTGCCTTACCATTGCCTTATCCACCATTACTTTCATTGTGAGAGATTATGGCAATGTAATTTAGATGGGGTGGGGGAGTAAGAAAGGAAAGTAGAAAAGAAAAGAAAGTGGAAAAAAAGAAGAAAAGAGGCTGCTTGGGAATAGCAGGGGGAAGAGGGAGTGAGGAAGGAGACTGGCACTTCATGACTGCCCAATCTTGGCACTGCAGATGGAAACATTATGATACTTTTTCTTTTTATTCTTAAAATGCAAATAATGGTTGGAGGACCATTCATGGGAGTTCCCCCATTAATGGTCAGAGACATCCTAACCACACTAGGGAGATACAGTAGCAACTGGATAGAGGTGACATCATGTGATATGTAATGCCCAAAGCACTATTTTCCTGCTTTAATCCTGGTTTAACAGCTGCATGGAATAAAGTCTGCCTTCACTTTCTCTCACTCTTCATTTTCCTGCAGTCTTTTTCACAGATAATAATAATAATAATAATAATAATAATAATAATTTTTATTTATAACCCGCCCCTCTGCTCGGCAATCGGGGCGGCATACAACAGATTAAAAATACAACAGGTAAAAATATCCTCCAGACCTGTGGTTTGTCCTGATTTGCCTTATACCTTCTCATGTTGCTTGACTAACATTGATGCTCCCCTGTCTATGCCATCTCCTCCCCTCCCCTCCTTTGACAAGACTTCAAATGGTAGCAGTTGCAGCAAGGATGATGACAGATGGGAGACCAACATTTCTTCTTTTCCTTCTGTCACCATTCCTATCCCCACCCCATTTATTTTCCACCTTTCTCCCCCTTCTTCCGTACCTCCATTTTATACAAGTGTTCTTGAATTAACAAAATAGATGTATTCCTGGACATTATTTTCTTTGGTACCAGAGGCAGAAATAACATGGAATGGATAGGGATAGAGATAGAAATACAAAAAACAAACAAACAAACAAAAGGAGTACTTCAACAGGCTGCAGCAAACATTTTATTCAAAATGAACAGTAGGCACATGTGAAATGAAACAGCTGGGTCAGTTGAGCCTTGCATAAATAAACACAAGCATTCTGGACCTTCTACAGACCACTTGATAGCTTCTTCCAGAAAGCAACCATGGATAACCTCCATTTCTTCAGCCCCACTATACTTATGATTTGCACTTTGGTGTCCAAACATGTAGACCTACACAATTTATTTATTTATTTGGTCATGCTGGGGACAGCTGCTGAAGCAGGCTTATCTACTCTCCCTCTTTCTCTGTTTTGTTGTTCCTTGCTTGCTCAGTAAGGGATTCTAGGGCTTAGTATACATAGCTATTGGCTGTAGTAGAACTCTGTTTTTTCAAGCTCCAGCTTTGTTTACTGCATTGCTTCCCCCCTTTTTAAAACTGGATTCATTTCCACAACCAGAAAGACTGTGTCTCTGCAGTCCTCCTACACAAGCTTCAGTTTTTGATGCTGATAAGAAACTTTGAGCGATATAGATGATAAGGAGGGAAATGGTAGGAGGCTTCACACCTCATGGGTAGGATTGCTTTAAAGCTTTTGCAAAAAAGGATCTTTGCTAGCAGAGGCATTGTTAGCAGAAGTTTCCCTGTAGTTGTAATATTTCAAAACCTTCTCTACAGCCTTAGTGCCAAAGCAGTAGGTTCAACCCTTTCCCCACTAGTCAACCTAAGTACTCAAGTGGTGGACAGCTTCAAGTGGAGATTTATCATGAGGGCTATTTACACTTTAATAGCACTATTCTAACATTATTGAACAAGAATGATACAATTGTGAAATGGCAACACTTACTTTCACATGGTGGCACAATAACGGGGCATTAATGATTCACAAATGGTAAGATAGTGCTTTTACATTCCACACGTCAACAGCTTTTAGCGTTGGCATCCCGTTTTTGTGATATGCTAAGGAACTTTCCTGTGACTCACAAGTGTGGCACAGGAAGTGATTCTACTGAACAGCACACTGGGGGAAATCCATTTATTTCTGGAAGGTTTAATGATGGATTCTCAATGCTGCCATTGAAACGTGATTGCCTTTCACATGTTCGCAATAGTGCAAATGAAGTGCTATTGGCAAGCCATTAATGCCTTTTTGTCGTTAATGAGAAGTTGCAGTAGCACAATGCTTCCACAACAGGACAAGTATGTGAACATCTTCCTGTGATCATGCAAACGTGACAAGAGCATAGCGCTATCTTTCTGTTTCTTATCCGCGTGTGATAATCTCCTCTGTCTTCCCCCACCTTGTCTCTGAATAATCTCACTCATGCATTCCTGATCTCGTTGACACTATTTTTTTTATCAGAACTGCATCAATGCCCATCTCTGCAAGTTTTGTTGCTCAAACATGTCAGCAGTGTGAATAAAGATGGAATTGATAATGCAGATGCATTCAAAACACACTGAAGACATGCAGTTTTATTCTGGTTTATCCTGAGTCTATCTGCTTTGGTTATTAACACAGCTGATAATGTGAATCTTTCAGGAAAACTTGGCGGGGGGGGGGAACACACTCAAGATTGGTTATTTGGGTGGGGGGGTTGGTAGCCCCTCCCAACTGAATCAGATGCATTCAAAATTCATGTGAAAAACACAGATTCAACCCATGTTTTACTGGGATTATTTACACCACCTGAATAACTGCTGAGAGTCCTTCCTCATGGGGGAGAATAGTGGAAAGCTGGCTGCACCTTTTTACAACATGGCAAAGGAGTACTAAGAGTCCTTCATTGCTAGTGGAAAAATCTCCCTTTGTACCTGGTCACCTTGAGAGCAGCAAGCAGTCGATTGAGCAGCAACCAAGAAGCCTCTTGCCCATGCCAGTCTTGCACAAGCTGGTATGGGTGAGAGGCTTCTTGGTCATTGCACAGTTGCTGCTCCCAAGGTGACTGGGTGCAAAGGGTGCAAGGACCAAGATTGATTGTTTTGAATTTTCAGTAGAACTGTAGACCTAATATCTATAAATAGGCATTGGGGGCACCAGAGTTGTTATCCAAGAGGAAAGGGGCTGGTAGCCCCAAACGTTTTGAGAACCACTGCTCTAGAGAGAGGTGCTTTTTTAAAATTACAAATGTTAAAAGGTATGAAACTGGGAAGGTGAGGAGAACATTGTCAATTTGCAGTTTCTCTTCTCTTAAAATGACTTTTGATTCTGATTCCAAGCTGCAGCCAGCTTGCACACAATGTCAACATCCTACAGTGAAACTGGTGGGGAAGGACAGAACAATTCAGTGTGCTTCTGTGCTTCTGACCAGTGCTCTGTTGTTAACAGTGGGATGCAAGAAAGGTTGGAAAAAGGAACAACAGTTCAGGACTGTCCTGGAAATGTGGGGGGGCGGATAAACTGGGGGGTTGCATTAAGTAGGTCCAAGGGTCACATATGGCTCATGGCCCATAGGTTACCCACCTGTGGACCTGACTCAGAGAATCACTTTGGCTTCCTCAAATCCAGTAGCAGTCTGTTTCTAAGGAGATTACTGCTACTGGACAGCCAACTGTAATTCTAAAAATATAAATGCTTATTTTGTTCTTTGCACAATAAGTACATTGAACAATGATTGCAGGAAAGGGAGAAAGCATCTATCACATTTCTTATAAAAATGCTATCTAAATGCAAAAATTCTGAAGAAGATCTTAGGTTAAATCTCCACCTTGCTGCAGGGAGTCCAGAGAATGACAGATCTCATTTCCTGTGACAGGAAACAGCTATAAAAATAGCACATTCAAAAATTCATACAGTTTCTGTATTAAATGAAATGGTTAGATAGGGATCACTTTTACATTGCCTCTCTTGCAAGTTTCTGGTATGGACCATTCAGCACTAAAGTGGGTTAATTAAACTTTAGCAATGCAATGGCTTCCATTATTAAAATTTGTTGACCACAGTTCATCCTTGTGTTGGAATATCTCCCAAAAGTAAAAAGAGTTTCCAAATAATTAAGAATGCTTTAATAATGTCTAGACTATGTGGAATCACAAGCACATATTGTTCTAATTTTTTAAAACCATTACATTTGCACCCTGCCATTCCTGAATGGAATTCATGATAGTGTACTTGGTACCTTCTCCTAGAACCTGGAAAATTTACTTTCTGGACTACCCCAATTAACCTGGCCAGTGAGATCAGAAGACAAGACTTGGATATTTGACACTATGGTCCAAAACACACTGCAGAAATAAAGTGGTCTCACACTGAATTATTTTTACCTGGATCAATGCTAGGGAATTCTGGGAACTGTAGATTTGTGATACATTTAGCCTTCTTTGTCAGAGAGCTCTGGTGCCATAATAAACTACAATTCCCAGGATTCCCTAGCACTGAACCAAGGCAGTTAAAGCAGTTTCAAACTGGATTAATTCTGCAGTGTGTTTTGGACCTATGTTTGGTTTAGTGTAGATCTGACAAAGTTAAACAAAGTAGATGAGTTAACTTCTCTGAGATATTCATTATGCCATGTTATTATTGTAAGAGCAAGTCCATTGTAATAACTTTGATCACTTGGATTCTGCTGAAAGCTGTTCTTTTGTGTCTAATATAACTTTTTAAATCCCCAGATTGAGAAGTATGGAATTTTTTAGTCATCATTTTTCAATAAAAGCAGTAAAATTAGAATGCCAAGAAAACCCAATCCTGCTTTTGATTAAATGAAACTTTTCTTTATTAATGCACTGTTATTTGAACTGTTCAATCATGTAGTCAATTCAAAACAAAAAGTTACCCAGACTGTTTTTGCCAACATAAATATCATGCAAGATTCTGCTTCCTCATGTGGGTGGATGCTATTTTGAAAGAAGTGTAGTCTGGAGAACATAATTATTTTAATATGAAAATCACCGCATTTTCATTCAAGTGACTAATGCTATGCCATTATTCAATTCGATTTTTAGAAAGAGAGATACATCACACTGGATAAAGCTGCATAAAATATCTGTGTTACTTTGTCCCTCCTCTACTGACATTTCATGGTGTCTCCTCTTTTCCTCCGGTAGCTGTGCCATATAGAGGATTGGCAAAGGAAGTAGCCATTACATCATTGCTACAAGAAACCTGGGATGGATGAGATGGAAATAGAAAGTTATTGGTAGGGAAAGAGCTAAAGTCATATCAAAATCATACCAAAATCAGTGCTGGCCCTTGTTGAGAAGGGCAGAAGGCTAAATGCCCTTATCACACCATAAAAGAAAAACACATTGGCAAATGTGGGTGTATCCACACTGCACAGGTTTATAGCAGTATGATAGCACTGTAATTATCATGGCTTTATCTTCTGGATATTTTGTTTTGCAAGATACTTGGAATTCTCTACTAGAGACACATAATTGTAAACCAGGAGAGCATATTGAAGAATTCTAAGTACTTCACCAAACTACAAAAATTCTGTAGGACAGAGCTATGGCAGTTAAAATTGTATCAAACTGCTACAATTATGCATTGTAACTGCACCCCAAGTCTTAGTTCAAAACAAATTATGGACCAATGTCCTTCAGTGCATCTGAGAGATGATAACTATTTTTTTGGGGGGGGTGTGTGTCAGGGCATGCCACATGGCACACACAGCCCCTCTCATTCCCTGGATCTCCTCCCTGAAATGGCTATCTTGCTCTGCCTAATGGTAGGACTGGCCCAGTGCTTTCACAGTCCAGTTATGTATTTACAGAGGTAAGCTCTTACCAGTGAAAAATACATGTGACTATGAATGTTTTATGGATGAAACAGCAGTGAAATGCTGTTTACTGAAATAGCACTACATGTGGATTGCTGGCTGAAGTGCACAATTGCCTTGGCCGTGGAAGTCTATTGTATATTAACAACAATTCACTGAGACAATGTTGGTTAGAAGACAGTAACGAGCACAAGGAGGATGTGTGTTTTGATTTGGGCCCAGCTCTGTCTGGCATGGTAAGGTCAAACTAAATTTTAGTGGATATTTGTGTGTTTGTGTGTGTGTATGTATGCATGTCTCAGTGTGTGCATGCACCTTCAAGTCACCTGTCATCTTATGGAGATCTCAGCAATTTCATGGGGTTTTCTTAGATAAGTAATACTCAAGATGTGGTTTTGCCAGTTCCTTCCTCTGAAATATAGCCCACAGCACCTGGTGTTCATTGGTGGTTTCCCATCCAAGTGCTAACCAGGCCAGACCCTGCTTCACTTCCAAGATCAGACAGGATCTGGTGCCTTTAGGTATTTAGGTACTGCTGTATCTTTTAGGATCCTCCCAATCACAAAGCCAACTTCTTCCATAGAAAAATGGAAGCCTATATACTTAGGAACACAAAGTCTCACAGGTTAGGATGACAACAATAATTGCATATATTTGCATGATCAAACATCACAGTACATCACTTTTAACTCAAGATTATTGTTCCAAAATCTTTTTAAATCACAAAGTTGACAAATGCCACAAGACTGCTATAAATAACATTTAAAAAAAACACAGTAAACGTCTTATGTTGCCCTAAAGTCTTTAGCTTACAGAAAACTGCTATTCTGTTGCATCAGAATGACATATCCTTGTTTTTAACTGCCTTTGAATTGACTCAACACATGGCAATTCTGTGAATGAGACATCTCCAAGACCCCCTATTCTCTACCACTCTGCTCAAGTCTTGCAGATTCAGGCCTGTGACCTCCATGACTGAGTCTAACCATCTGGCATACGGTTTTCCTCTCTATCTACTGCCTTCTACCTTTCCTAGCATTGTTATCTTGTCTAATCAGTTGTGGCTTCTCATGATGTGGCCAAAGTATGACACTCTCTTCAAAGTATGACATAGCTAAATAATAATTAGGGAGGGGAGGGAAATCTCCACTTTTATGCTGCTTTTTAAACCAACCTATCTACACTGTAGAATTAATCAGTTTGACAGAGCTGTAACTGCCATGGCTCAATGCCATGATTCTGGGATTTGTACTTCTGTGAGATATTTAGCCTTCTCTGTCAGAATCATAGAGTTGGAAGAGAGTCCCTATATTGGGAGAAAGGCAGGATATAAGAAAATAAAATCATCATCATCATCATCATCATCATCATCATCATCTCAAGGGCCATCCAGTCTAACTCCTTGTCATGCAGAAATACACAATCAAGGCACTCCTGACAGATGGCCAGCCAGTCTCTGTTTAAAATTCTCCAAAGGACACTCCAGCACACACCAAGAGAGTGTATTCCACTTTCAAACAGCTCTTACTGTCAGGAGGTTTTTCCTAATGTTTAGATGAATCTCTTTTCCTGTAGCTTGAATACATTGCTCTATGTTCTAGATTTTGGAGTAGTAGAAAACAAGCTTGCTCCATCCTCAATATGACACCCTTTCAACTATTTAAACATGGCTATCATGTCATCCTTTAAATGTCTCTTCTCCAGGCTAAACATACCCAGCACCCTAAGCTGCTCCTCACAGGACATGGTTTCCACAGAACTCTGATCCCACAGCAAACTACAAATCTCAAGATTCCACAGGATGGAGCCATCATAGATCAGGGGTAGGCAACCTAAGGCCCGGGGGCTGGATGCTGCCCCCCGAGGCCTATGGACCGGCTCCAGGCCAGTCCTGCCGCCGCCGCCGCTGCCCACCATGATGATATTGATTATTGTTGTTATTACTTGTTCTTGGGGTTTTCTTGGCAAAATTTCCAAAGGGGTTTTGCCATGGATTTTCTGGGGCTGAGAGAGTGTGCATGCATATTTTTTTAAAAAAATTAAATGTTATTTATTTATTTATTTATTTTTGGTGCTTCAGCCCCCCAATTGTCTGAGGGACAGCAACCCGGCCCCTGGCTCAAAAAGGTTGCCTATCCCTGTCATAGATAAAGTGGTGCCAGGCTGCATTAAATCTGCAGTGTAGCAGCAGCTCATGTGGTTGCTGATTATATTTGAAGCAGTTAGAGCATTCATGTATCACAATATGGTGACTTTCATCTTCTGAATTTAAGAGTTTAATCCACAGTTTTTATGAAAAGGCTCCATCAAACCTGGTGCTGACTGCTATGAATCCAAATTATCCAGCAGCCTCAGTATGTGGGGTATGGCAATTGTACTACTAAATTAGCAACAGAAGGGCCAACTTTTGCCCTGTATTTGAATAGCTTCAGTCTCATTCCCACTTACAAATAAAATGGTTTGCAATCGAATCAATGGATTGGTTCGGCAGTGGGGTGTGGTTCACACTATCATTTGCCCCAGTTGCATTTTCTAGCTGTAAAATAACCCATTTGTCGTTCCCATTGACTAATGAATCGATTCAAAATGATTCAGCCGGCTGGCAAATTTAAAGGGCAAATCTAAATCGATTCCTATCTGCATTTGGTTCACACTTGCATGGAATTGATTTATCAAAAAAGACATGGGGAAAAACAGCATCAAAAAGACTTGGATTAAATGGGGCTAGCGCATGCCCCCCCCAACTGCTTCAACAATTCGGTTCAAGTGCGAACCAGGGTTGTGATGTTCAGCCTGGACTGTTTAAATTCTCCCCTGCATTTTCCTTCATTTTTAGTTCAGTTCTTAGTATGTTTGAGCATAGGAATGTTCCATTGTATTAGTTTGTGGGAAGAGCTGTAGGAATCCCCTGCATTTTTCTAGTTTTTAGTTGCCCCTTCCCAGCAAGCTCTGCTTCAGCTTGGGATTTTTAGTTTTCTTATGCAGGCTTGGCTTTATCTGTTTGGTGGCAAACAAGCACAGACAGACGGAAAGGGCATTTCTTACACCATTTAGCCAATTTACTTACCATTTAGCCAATTTACTTACCACTTAGCCAATTTACTTACCACTTAGCCAATTTAGTTACCATTTAGTCAGAGTAGTTACCAAAAACAGTTAATTAAAGTAAATATCAACAACAAAGAAATCAAGAGCACCAGAAGCTGAAAGACCCTGCGCCAGCTTCATTGAGAAGGAGATCAATTCAAGATCAAACCCAGAGAGATGACAACCCTGAAGATTGCTGAAACCTAAACTGTAAAGTACCTTTTATTTTAAGCCTGTTAGAGCTGGGGAGGAGAAACCTTTTTCTTTTGTTCTTCAAAATAAATTTCCCCCTTTTGGACTTTACATTCAGCTTTGGAGCCTTTTTGGGTAAAAGAGTTTGATCTCACCAGGGTACTGGCGTTGCACACCCATATTTGCCACCACCTTTAGTTGGGTGTGTTTTCACAAGGGTTATTTAAACCGCTTCAAAACGGTTTGCAAACTGGTTTAAAACGTAGTGGGAATGAGACCTTCATATCTTGGTATTGTCACAAAACCTGGTCCTACAATTAGGAAGGGATGAGGAAATTCCTTCAGCGCGCAGATGCTGAGCAGGAGTGTGCATCACTTGGTTGTGAGCATGTCATACAGCTAGCCTTGTATCTCCATTTCTCATTCCCACCAATTTCACAAGCGTACTTGGTGGGGACACAAGAGGGCCTTCTTAGAGGCTGCCCCTAGGCTCTGGAAGTCCCTTCCCAGGGACTTAATTCCAACTGGCTTTTAATATAGAAAGTTTTTAAAGACAGGCTAGACAGTGCTGTATTGTTTTAAGCTGAACTGCTTTAATAATTTTTAAAATCTTTTAAATTGCATATTTTTTTTAAACTGGAGATTTGAAGTGTTTTAATAGTGTGATTAGATTAGATTAATTCTAGATTAGATTAATTCTATCTTAATGCTCACTTTTTGTATGTTTTTAACTATTGCTCTTTTAAACTTTAAGCTGCATTGAATCCAAATTTTGGAAGGAAGGCAAGATACACATAAATCTAATGATGATGATAATGATAATGCAGCAACTACTGCAACCCACACTTGCAGCGAAGGATGCTTCCCCAGTGTTGAATTAAGGGTTAGCCACCATTCCAATGAGCTTCAGAAAGGAATGCTTCAGGAAGCCTTATGTTTTGGACTTGCCCTGGTAGGGAAGTGGCCATCGCGGAGTGCCTTAGATATATACCTTCTATCTTCTGGAATATATAATATTTCTCTTGCCTCAAACCAAATGTCTCTGATGCATATATACATTCTCATGCAAAAGCTGTCCCATTCAGTTTCATGCCAAGGGTGCTTCTGCACATGCAGATGGAAAGCAGCCCCAACAGGGAATTAAATACTGAGCTGGGTTATACAACTGAAGCTTAGATTTGTCTGTGACATGCAGATAGCACTGATATATTGCAGATTTATAGTTACAAAATCAACATTCTTGGTAATGTGGCTCATGAGACAGAGTTTCATATCATAATTACTAAATCCTTGGTAAGGTTATTGATATATGGTAGGTTCCTACACAGATGGGTAGAAGAAAGCAACACATTTTCTTATAGAATAAGATGAATGTCAGCCTCTAGGCCAGTGATGGCAAACCTTTTAGAGACTGAGTGCCCAAATTCAGTGGTATTCCTGCCCTAGGTATCACCGGGTGCTGGCGATGGGACTTTCAGGGGGGGGGGCAGAACTTTCAGGGTGGGACTTCTGGGGGTGAGACCTCTGTCTTTCGGGGGCGGACATCCAGGGGGAAAATCCAAAGCACACTCTCTCAGCCTCAGGCTAGCAATAGTAACCCCCCTCTGAAGAAACTTGCCAAGAAAAATCCATGATAGTTTCACCTCAGGGTCGCCATAAGTTGGAAACAACTTGAAGGCACCACATACACACAAGTCACACTCTCTCAGCCTCAGAGGATGGCAATGGAAATCCCCCTCTGACAAAGCTTGCCCCAAGCTAGTTTCACCTTAGGGTCACCAGGAACCAATGCTTGGAAGGGAGGAAAGGTGCTCTGGGCCCATAAGTTGGAAACGACTTGGAGGCATACAACAACAACCATAATAAAGCACAGAAGGCACAGCACAATAACAAGAACAAATAGAGCCAGCAGTTTAAGCATGTGCCTCTGGAGACCAGAGCTCAAATCCCAGCTTGGCCATAAAACCCACTGAGACACCTTGGGCAAGTCACACTCTCTCAGCCTCAGAAGAAGGCAATGGCAAGCCTCCTCTGAAGAAACTTAGGACGTTTTCACACTAGACCCACTAAGCCACCTGGAGCCGACCGTGCCGCTCATTCCGGAATGGCTCCTGCGGCAGCAACTTAATTCCTTTTTAAAAAAGGAATTACCTTTCCGGGGCTGATGCTGGAGGACGTCCGGAGTTAGCGCTGGATCAGCCGGAGTGAAGTCGGACTTGCTGCAACGTGAGTGTGAACACACGGAGCAAGGAGCCGGACTGACGCAGGGATGGCACCGGAAGGGGCGGGGTTTGCTGCGACGTGAGTGTGAACACACTGGAAAAGGAGCCGGACTGGGGCCGGAGGGAGGTAGGATTGCGTCCTCCTAAAGCCCCGTGTGAAAACGCCCATTGAGTTGTCCTAAGTCGGAAAGACTTGAAAGCACACAAAAACAACAACAGATGGGTCAAGTCACACTCTCTCAGCCTCAGAGGAAAGCCAATGGAAAAAAAACCTCTGAAGAAACCTTGCTAAGAAAACCCTGTGAGAGGGTTACAATAAGTCAGAAACAATCACAATCCTGCTCAAAATGGAAGACCTTTTGGACTCCTAGCAGGACAGAAAGAGGTGGGAAGGCCCCCTAACACCACACCCCTCTACACAGAGAGCAAGCATGGTGCAGTGGTTTGAATGGGCAACTCTGGAAACCAGGACTCAAATCCCAGCTCGGTCATGGAAACCCACTGGGTGACATTGGGCAAGTCACAGTCTCTCAACCTCAAACGATGGCAATGGCAAAAATTTCCTCTTAACAAGTCTTGAAAACTTGAAGGCACAACAAAAATATGTAATATAAATGTAAATAAAACTGATGAGCTGAATTTATATTTCTGACTGTTTTTAGATTTTATGTTGTTATGTCCTCCATTTTTTTTGAACATCCCCCATTTTGAGCATACCTAAGAAACATGAATTTACATTTATATATGGATGTTCTTAGCTTTTATTTTGTCATGCCCTGAGCTTTTCTTGCATGACTTCTATTTTGAGCATGGCTAAGAAGCATGGATTTATATTTATAGAGTGTTTTTTAGCATTTATATTGTAATGTCCTCCATTTTGAGTATGGCTAAGAAGCATGAATTGACATTTCTAGGAAGGTGTTTAGCTTTTACTTGATCAGGTCCTCCATTTTCTTTGAATATCCTCCATTTTTAGCATGACTAAGAAGCATAAATTTATATGAGTGGCCTTTTTTGTTTTTTTAAGCATTTATTTGATTACACCCTACATTTTCCTCAAATGTCCTCCATAGAAACACCCTGTGCATATTCCAGACTAACAAGACTGGTTCTCTGAATATATACCCACTGCAACAATGTAGTTCTGCTGGGGTATGAAACCCACTGTGGGGGAACCTTGGTCAGGACACATACTCTCAGCCTCAGGGGAAAAGGCAATGGCAAAAGCTTCCCTGAACAATCCTTCCAAGGAAACCCCAGGATAGGGTCCCCCTAAGTCAGAAAGGGCTTGAAGGCACACAATAACTTCAAGGGACTTATCACGTGAGAGGCGCTGGGAGAAACTGTGCAGCCGGGATTTGGGGAAAGCTCTTGCCCTGGGAGCCAGAGGGCTGTTTGGCCAGGGGGCAGGGTTCCTGGCAAAAGTGCGGGATTTCTGGGAGGAAGGGGTGGGGTTTCTCAATGCAACCTACAACAACTCTCTGGGATGTGGTAAGGAGCTGGGCTGGCCGTGCACGCCTCCCTGCCCCGGGCCTCCATGGCCATGTGCCCGCTCAGATGGTTTTGCATGCCAGCACCGGCACACGTACAATGGGTTCGGCTTTAGGCAATGAATGCTGTGCTTTTTGTCATTCTGAGCAACTGCCTCACTGATAAAGGGTTAGACTTCTTGCTGGGTAACATGGAGAGATGCAGCAGTGGATTGCACAGCTTATGGTGAAGCTCATAGAAATTTGACTGCCAGGGTACTTGTGGGGAAACCATAAAATTAGGAAACTTTAAGAAAAAAAATTCAATTGTCTCTTGAGTTTTGGAAGATTCTGGAATGTATTTGTGACACTGCGACAATGAGCCATAGATAAGTCCACTACCCTACATCTGAAGTTACACATAACTCTATGCCATGTGCCCTGTTTCAAAGATGGATCAGTGGACCGTAGGAACCCTGCTAATCCTAAATCCCTTCCTTACTCTCTACTGTCTTCATCCTAGCTAAATTCTTGACCCCACATAGGCACAGCCTGTCTTCACCTTAGGCACAGTGAGGCAGTACAGGGCAGTCTAAGGATGGAAAGGCCACTGCTCCAGAGAAACATACTAGTTGCTCTTCAGTGGTACTTGCAACCTGTATGTGATCAAGCAGGCTTTTCAGTACAGGATATTGATGGGATCAAGAGAGTTAGATCTGCCAATTGTCTGCAGCAGGACTGCCACAACAGACAAAAGGGTAAGCCTCTCCAGAACCTGTTAGGACTTCCATACCATATGCAAAGAGATTCTCAAAGCAAGGTGTAGTGGCCTTAAATTGCCAGTGCTCAGTGACATAGATAGTCTCCAGTGTCACTCTACCCACAATGCCTTGCTAGGAAGGAATATACTTAGAAGCAAGTCATTTGGGAAAAAAGTAAGTGGTGAAGAGAGGGGACAACGAATTGAGGGAGGAAAGAGGGACAGTGCCTCCCAGCTCAAGGGGGGAGGACAGGAAAAGAAATGCTGTACTGGTAAAGTATGGGATGCAGTGGCTCAAGTGGTTAAGTCGCCTGACTCTGTTGATTGCAAGATCGGTAGGTTGGCAGTTCAAGGCCCAGGTGCTGCATGATGGGATGAGCTCCTGTCACTAGTCCCAGCTTCTGCCAACCTAGCAGTTCGAAAGCATGCAAATGCAAGTAGATAAATAGGTACCACTTTGATGGGAAGGTAAACAGTGTTCTGTGCAATCATGATCACAGAGTAGTCTCTGACAACGCTGGCTCTTCGGTTTAGTACTGGAGATGAGCACCACCCCCTATGGTTGGACATGACTTGACAGCCTTGTCAATGGGGAATACCTTTACCTTTAAAGTATCAATAGGCTTAAATCCTCTAAAAGTACCAGGTCCCATAGGATCTTGGAAGCAAAGAGAATCAGCCCTGTTAGTACTTGGATGTGATGGTGCTCTAGGCTATATTTCAGAGGAAGGAACTCGCAAAACCTTGTCCAAGAAAATGTTATGAAATTCATGGGATTACCATAAGAGTCGACAGGTGATTTGAAGGCACATGCATGTGTGCGCATACATGAGTATACATAATACAGAGAGTATTAGTGCCACAAATATTTACTCCTCTAGTACAAGTGAGCCCTGTTTCATGCCATTGCTAGGATTCTCTTTCTTAATACAGGCATTTCCTCCATTTTCATGGCCTTAGAAATCCACAGTCTCACCCATTTGTGGGTGGGCAGGGACACAATGGATAAAATGAGGGTGCACCAATGGGGCTTGAATATTGAATATTGGCGATTTTCCATTTTTGCAGAGGGGTCTGGAATGGATCCCCCATGTAAATGGAGGGGCGAGTGTAATCTAAACTACTTTCTCAGGTTGAATCAACACCAGCAAAATAATTCAGATCCAGTGCACAGTAATTTGCCCAGATTTCACCTTGTCTACACAACACTGACGCCTAAAAAAAAGATTTAAATTGTATTGATAACCACACACTTCCCCCAGCCAAATTGAAATTAGTATAAAAGGTCATTTCTTCTCATACACCTTTTTCTTTCCCAGCATGCATAAGCCTATCAATCAATAGCCTTTCTTGTTTTTCTGTCAGTCTTGCACTGTCATTGGATGGGACTACCATCCAATCCTCTTCCCACACTTCATGCCTCAGGGAATAAGCAAGGGAGCTGTAACTGTCTCCCAACACAGGCATCCCCAAAGAGAAAGAGAAAGGGAAAATAAGATGTTTCTTCTTTTGCTCCCTCTTCCAAGTCTGAATCCTTAAGTGAATTAAGATCCAAGTCTACAGAACATATTCTTTCTGCTTGGTGTGAAGTTTGACTGGTGCTACTTCTCCTGCCCTGTCTTCTCTCTGTCCCTGCTCTTTCCAAGTGCTTCTGATGGCCAGGACTTTTGAGAAGAAGCGAAAACAACCTCTTGGCTTTGATGTGAGATGAAAACAAACTTTCAGTTTGCATCTTGAGTAAAGTTCCTATGTTTTTGCTTTCTGTTGGCTTGATTTATTAACAAGCATGCACACACTGACACAGATCCACTGTGAAACAGAATAATAATAATAATAATAATAATAATAATAATAATGGTGAAATGTTTGCCAGATGGAGGATGCCATTCACCAATCTGACCCCCTCAGCTACCCACCATCCCATTGCCACAATGATCCAACAGGACATTACAGGGAGAGGGGAAGGAAAAACTTTTTCCCCCTGGAAACTACAGAGTAAAAAGGGAGTGTTCCTAAATTTCATTAAAGCCTAGAAGAAATGATTTCACTGTGAAAACAGTTGTATGTCGTGTGTTCCAGCAGTACCAGAATTGAGGTAGATACAGATTTATTATTATTATTATTTTGCTAGTGTTGATCCAGCCTGAGTAATGCAGCTCATGAAAATGGGCCACTATTCCAGTTACAATTAGCAAACATTAGTAAGGCAATATTTGCAAACATAAAAATGGGTTTAAAAGAGGCAGTTCTCCACCTACAAGTAATAGAATGGAATAAATTAAAAAATCCACCCCAGCCATAGGATTTTTCCAGAAAGTATTTTAAAAAGAAAACTATTCACATATACCTCCTGCTGTGCCTGCCATGGAGAAACACTGATCTGAACTCCCAGTGAGGCAGTACACTCTGCAGACTACAAAAGAGACAAACATTAGCTTCAGGGCAACCTTATTCAGCACTGAACAAAACAACAGTAATGTTGCTAGGCCCGCTCTATCAATCCAAAAGCTTACAGGTTAAAAGAAGGAGGAAGAGGAAGGCAAAGAAAGGAAGTGAGGAAAGAAAAAGAAAACATTAATATCTTAAGCTGCCTTGGGAATCCGGTGGCTTTATCAAAATGCTAGTAAAGTATCATGGGCTAGGTCAGCTTCCTGAACAGATGTTTCACTAATAGGAATGTCGGTGGTTTTACATCCTCCAGACTTGGTTTTTATGCTCATCAGGAAAGTAAATGCAAAGGTGACCTGATGTATAGACTAGCTGTAAAGGCAGGTGCAAAATTGTGTCTCCCAATGTTCTATATTTAGACCATATTTAGTCAATATGGCATCCCTCCAAATATTTAAACAGGGCTATCATGTCACCTCTTAGCCTTCTTTTCCCCAGGCTAAGCATACCCAGCTCCATAAGCTGCTCCTCATAGGACATGGTTTCCAGACCTTTCAACATTCACACAGTATTCCAGGTGAGGTCTGATTAAAGCAGAATGTAGTGCTTTTATTACTTCCCTCAATCTAGACATAACTTGTACAGAAATGATCTGAAGTCGATGGAGCAAACCCACCCGATTTTGTGATAGTTTTGTGCCATTTGGAGGCTATGCAGAGGGGCGAGGTACAAATAAATTATTATTATTATTATTATTATTATTATTATTATTATTATTAAAAAAGCAACCCTCAAAAATGTATTTATTTTTTCGCTTCTGTGTCCTAGGTCCCCCAAAAAGCAGTACAGGTTGCACTTTCCCCACCACTGGCAAGGAGTCATAAGGCTTCGCTTGTTGGATTTTGATCAGAAATATTACTGCATTTCTAATTCAGGAGACAGTAGTGTTTTTAAACACACATGCACTTTAGTCCCATAAAACAAGCAGCACAACTGGGAAAAGGAAATGCTTGCTCAAATACTGTTGAGAAAAATGGTGAAAGTAACCTGACCCTGTGGATGTTCAGTTGGAATTCACATTCTGTTCAGTAGAATTTACTTTAAAAAAAAAAGTGCACAGAAGACTGAACTTCCAATGCAGTTTTTAAATTGCATTGGCTCCCATACTGGGAGAAAGGTGGGATATATCTTAAATAAATAAATAAGTCTTAAAGACATGTAAGGACTTTAACCAGTAACCTCTCTTGGATTGTGCGAATAACTTTCAAACATTTACATGTGTCTGTCTCAAAGCGAACAGATGGAATTCAATTAAAGCACTTTAGGTTCTCTTACCAGCAATAAAAGATTGCCTTCTAATTCTGATATCATCATCCTGCTGTTTTTTTTAATTTACCTGTGACTAAATGAATCCTGCCTGAAAACTGTTACACTAACATGAGAATGTACAGCTGAAATAGGCAAGATTACAGTAAAAGAATTCTTTCTAACACAGACCTCGTACCAGTGAATGACAAAATTGCCACTCAATGAATCTGATCTCAAATCAGATGTGAGAAGCTTTTTATGGGAAGTAAGTGCCATGCCATGGTTAATTTTACTTAAGAGCACATGAATCTTATTGCATATTCATGAAAAGAAAAAGGAAATGTTATTTGCCACTGCCATCCTGTGCCGCAGTGCTGATCAGAGCTGGGGAGAAAAGATGCAATAGCCTTAATTTGGTCCTTTGATTCCAAATCATTCTAGATAAAGTCTCTTTGATTAGTTGTTTTTAATAAATAGAATTAATAGCTATCATAAGACAATTGCAAAGTAATTGTAAGGGCAATCAAGGGAACATCCTGGAGGTTTAATACAAAGTAGTGTTTCCCTAGCTCAGAACATTATTCAATGTTTGCCTTGAATTCATGTTTTTATGGAGCATGAAAGCTATACATACCAAATGGATGCTTAATTCCATTTGAAGGTTTTTCAAAGATAAGAACAATAAACTCTTTAATGTGGCATTGGCAAATGGGATTCAGGGAGCTCAAAGTAATGAGTGTGTTTTCTGCTAAATTTGGTTTGATTTCAGTACAGTTTTAGTGTGCACATTGTGACACTGCAGTTCCAGAATTAAAGAGAATGATAGACACAGCATTTCACATTTTGTAACATCCAGAAGAGCTGCAAGAGTTGAATGAATTAACTAACACTCCTGACAGCCATTCAGCCTCTGTTTAAAAACAGTTGAATGAATTAACTACGGTAATGACTATAAAACTCCTCAGGCATCTGTACAATCCTGTTCATTCCAGAATTTGGAAATGTTCCTTTTGGGAGAATCTCTCCACAGTTCCCAGATAGCATGGTCACTTGCTGGGAGTCTGAGAATTGTGGTTAAAAAAACTTTCCCCAAGATTGTCACATTTTAAATAAGATATGTAGGAAGCTGTTATACCAGGGAGATTATCACACATTTTAAAAACCCATCTTTGGGGTTTTTCGGGGGAGATAAAATGGGTTTTTAAGATGTCCGATAATCTCCCAGGTCAGAGTGCTCATCCATTTGACACAAGTTTCTTTCACACTGCAAAATTGTAGCACTTTGATACTGTTTTAATTACCATGGTTCTATGTTATGGAATCTTTGCATTTGTATTTCCACATGGTATGTTAGAATTCTCTGCCTGAGAGCTCTAGTGCCTCATCAAACTACAAATCCCAAGATTCTATAGGATGAAGCCAGTGCAGTTAATGTGATATCAAAGTGCTGTAACAGGTTAGTGTGAAAGAAAATCAGTTGCTGTTGTTTACTCTGTCTGATAGTGGTTATACAGAGTCTTGTACAGATAGGTAAGGACTTTGTTTCAGTTACATTTTGATCAGAATACAGAATCTGGATGTGAGACAAAGCAATTATGGTAGATTTCATTTTAGAGAGGAAGCTTTTCCTGTTACCAGATTCTTTTAGCTGGAGATGGCATGGATCAAGCCTGTAAGCTTCAGCATGCAAAACATGTACTCTGCCCTGAGGGATGCATAGTCAGCCTTGTGCAAGCATCACTGAATTGAAACAGTTGTTGCCTGAATACAATAATATGATTGACAACTCATGTCAGCATCTCTCACCGTTCAGTGAAAATAACTATGGCTGCAGAGATATTCTTAGCACTGAACTGATATCAAAGTGGAGTTTAACAGCATTCTGAGAGTCCATCGCAATAGAAATCTTTCCTCAATTGCTAGTATGGATGTTGTACTTCTGTAAGACTTGCATTCTTTATTTAAATACTTTTGCCAAGGGACATTCTTGCTGCTTTTGATGGGCAATATCCTAGGAAAACAATTGCAGCTTTATATCATCCACTTCCAAATGCATATGTCAAACTTTTCCTCCTACCTTTACACTCTGAGCCTCATAAAGTGGGTTGTCAAATGCAATATTGAAGATCTCTTCAGGTTTCCTGTAAATAGACACAATGCCAAAGGGAACTGTTAAATGGTACTACGGTATGTGTTTGTGTTCCTTCAGGTTACCTGTAAGACAATGAGAGTCAAAGGGAAAACAGAGATCCAGTCATCAGAATTATGGAGTTGGGAATATAATTGAAATGGTTTATTTCTCACTCCTGTCGAATACTAGCTAAAGACATATGCCCTATGAATCTTCTATCTCAATACAGTTGCTCTTGCCAACAACTACAGTAGACACATTAAATTAGGGATGGGATTTGTTAGCCGCCCTGATTGTGCTTAGAGGGGCGGGGTATAAATAAATTTTATTATTATTATTATTATTCACGTGGCCCTCCAGATGTTGTATGATTATTCATTTATTAAAATATTTATACCCTGCACTATAACAAGAGATGTCAGGTTGACTTACAAAAAACATTAAAACAGATTAAAGGGTTTAAAAACAGTAAGACAATTTAAATAAGCTGAAAACATATTAAACCATATCATGAGTTAAAACAGTCCACCCCCCCAAAAAAATAGCTTTAAAAACTACTGTATATATAACAGTCATTGGATTGAATTAAAAAGGCCAAAAGGTTTTGGTGAACAGTCAAGTTTTAACTTGACACTTAAATGATATGAATGTTGGTGCCAGTCAGTGTGGCACAGTTAGAGTACCAAAGCTGAGAAGGCCCTCTCCTATGTCCAACACAATGTATTGACCTCACTGGTGCGGTATGGAGGAGGACTCCCCAGTAGATCTTAATTCTCAGGCAGGTACATGTGGAGAGAGGTGCTCCCTCAAGTATTGAGATTCCAAGCTGTTTAGGGCTTTAAATGCACCTAGAATTCAGATGAGAAACATATTGGTAGCCAATGCAATTCTTGTAAGACTTGCATTACATGCTGTCTATGATATTCCATTTAGCAGTTGAGCTACTGTATTTTGCTCTAGCTGCAGCTTCCAAATCTTCATTAGTGGTAACCCATATAGAGCATATTACAGTAGTCTACCGGTGCTGGCACACCAATTGGTGCCAGGCACTGTGAGCCACAGAATCCACCTGGGGCTCCAGTGAAAGCAGATGGATCTAGATGCACTTCTAAGCTACATATCTGCTCCTTCAGGGGGAGTGCAGTCCCAACCAGAAGATGCTGCTTACTCAGTTTCTGGACCCAAGAACCACCAATCCACAGAATTCCCATTTTATTGGGATTTAGCTTCAGTTTTTTTATCATCATCCAGTCCATTACAACATCCCGGTACTGGTCCAGCACCTGCATAACCCCAGCTGACTCCAATGACAAGGAAAAATAGTGTGTCATCAGCATGCTGGATTGCAGCTGTCATCATTCTTTAACCATTGGCTATGGTGGCTAGGACTGGTAGGCATTGTATAACATCTGAAGGGCCATATAATTCCCAACTGTGCATTGCATTAAATCAGTGAGAATTTGGTAGGTAAAGACTTACATAACTTCTGCTTTATCTACTCTAATGATGATTAACAATTTGATTTAGGGCATTATTGGTTTTATTGCAAGTAGACAAATATACAGAGCTCAAGAAAGTTTGGTGGTTTTTGGACTACAATTCCCAGAATCCCCATACAGCATGGCCAATTTTTTGCTTTTACAGCTACCCCCTGGGAATGACCCAATCTGAGCCCCTCTTGCAGTTTTAACACATAAGCTTCTTTTAGTGTTTGGAAAGTATGTTTTAAATACCCCTGGGTACTATGTGACACAAACTGAGACCAAAAGAGTCATACTAATCATCCTATAAATTATGACTCCAAAGGAACTTTCCAATTTAACAGTTTTAAAAAAGGACTGTCTGCAAAGTTTTTAAAATTGCTTTTATTTTTATTTTCCCTCTCTAAACTGAAAGAGATGAGTAATTTTAACTGAATGCAGTATGGAGCAAATCTTCTGCAACCACCAAATCCTCTGCAAACAATTATCTACAGTATTATTGGACACTCAACCATTTTCCATTTACAAATATTTTTGTTCTAACTATTAAGGTAATAATTAATTCGTGTTAAGCTTTGTTCTTACACTGTTTTACATAACTAAACAAGAAAATCAATGGATTAAGAGGCAAAGCTATTCCAGAAACATCCCTGCTAAATTATGCCATTTTGACCCGAATGGCCCTTTGCCCTACTGCATGTGATAATGCCCTTATTTAGATTTCTTCCAACAAGAGCAGCTTAACCTAATATGCGTTTTGTTTAGTTTTCCTAGTGTCATGTATCAGTGCTATAATATTTTAAAATCAGTTCCTGTGTACTAGCAAGAGTGGTCAGATATTTCAGAGCTTAAAAAGTTACTTTGCAGATGAGTGATTGTAATGCTAGATTGAAGCCATCCACAAGTGAGCAGCAATGGAATGAGTCTCTGGGATGCTGAGTATTGTCCTACTGCTCACTTACAGATGGCTTCAGTGTGCCATTCTTTCAAAAATAACTTGCCAAGCTCTGCTCCTACATTTATTTCTTTTAAAGTAGTTCCTAAGTATCTACTCTCTTTGCTTTTCAGGATACTAATTCTACATTTACTCAGCTATCTTATCCCATCATAGAACATATAGTGTCTATATAATCTTTGTGTGATCATACAGTTTGTGTATAGGACTAGGACTCTGGGAGACCAGGTTTGAGCCCTGCCTAGCCATGGAATTCTACCTTGAGCAAATCACTCTCTCTCAGCCTTAATGGAAGGAAATGGCAAACCTCATTTAAATAAATCTTACCAAGAAAACCTTATGATAGGGTTGTCATTAGTCAGAATATATCTGAAGGCAAGAACAGAGACTTTATGCAGTAAACTAGGGTTGAACAACCATGGTTCATGGGCAGGTGAGCCCTTCAGTCTGATTTAACATGTCCTCTGGACTGATCTGACTCTCCCTTTCCTTTTTCTCCCCACTAATGAGAACATTTCAAGACATTTTGCTGTCCAGAGTGAAGGACTAGATAGAACCACCGTCTTTTAATGTACAGACTAGCATATTTCATGTACAGACTGGACTAGCACTTGAATTTTACTTCAATACTTAGTGAGAGGGCAATACTCTGCACTTTCCCTGAGAACATACATAGGTTTAGGTGGTGTAAGGAATACAGCTCTATCCTACAACAAAAAGGAACAGTTGTGAGGTAGCTGCTGAAACTTTCTCCAGAGTAGCTCCTTCTCTGTTACCTGAGGCAATACCATTTGAGTAATGGTAGGAGTGCCCATGGCCCTCCTGTTTTTATGGCATCATCAAATTCATACCTGTCAATCTGGAAAAACTTCTTGTGATATAAACAATCAAAAGGGGAGAGTCAGAAAGTGGTTAACAATCTAAGTTTTACAAGATGAATTATAAAAACTGAAAGAAAGCAGTAGAAGACAAATGTAATCTTCAATAAATTGTCACTATCACTTCCCTTAGCTTTTCCATGTAGCTTTTCCTTGCTCTCTGCAAGGAATATTTAGAACTGCTTCTCTAATCATGGTGTAACAGTTCAACATAGCTCTATACATGCCCATTCACATATAAGCCCTGATATGTTTAATAGGATTTACTCCCAAGTAAGAAAGTATAGGATCAAAGCTTTTGGGTTTCCTTGCAGGAAGATGATATAGGTCTTATAGGACTATGTGTGAGAGTTCTGTGTAGAATTGTACTTTCACATTCCAGTTGGCTCCATATATGCTGCATATATTTTGTTGTTATTTGCCATAAAGTTAACTTCAACTCACGGTGACCCTAAGAGAAATCCAAGAATCCTAGTCAACAGCAGCTCTGCTCCATTAGTGCAAAATAAGGCCCATGGTTTCCCTTATAGACTCAATCCATCTGTAATGTGATCTTCCTCCTTATGCGCTACCTTAAACTTTACTGGGCATCTGAGCCATATCATCTCATGAAATGTCCAAAGTATAATAGCCTCAGTTTAGTTAATTTGGCTTCTAGGGAGAGAGCAGGCTTAATTTGTTCTTGAATCCATTTATTTGTCTTTTTGGCAGACCATCAAAGCTGTAGAACTCTCCTCCATCATCATATTTCAATGAGTTTTGTTCCTATCAGCTTCCTTCACTGTCTGGCTTTCACAATCATATGTTACTTGCTTTGAATATTTTATACAACATATACATTATCTTGATTTATCTGAAAATCCTGATATATCAGCTTTTAAAAATATATCACCATTTAAAAAATTAAACATGACAAGCTGTAAATTGCTGAGGTATGTTCCACTGACATTACCATCCTAAACACAACCTTGACCCTTTCATTTCCTGGAACCAGCAGTTCCTCATCAACTGTCACTTTGTCTGACATAATTTTAAAATTTAAAAATGCTTCTGTAAGTGATAAAAATGTCTGCTCTGAAATAAGTCCCATTTTTTTTCAATGCAATTCACTCCTAGGTGAATAAGAACAAGATTTCATTGTGGTCCTGCTACTTTTTGGGGAGTAAAAACCTTAAGGACATACAAGCAAAATATCTCTTTCCCATTTTTCTGTTCCACCTCTATTTTCCTCTTTTTTTTCTTTTTTTTCTTTTTTTTCTTTTTAAAAATATTTTTATTCATCATTATTTACACTTCTAAAAAAAAGCTTTCAGACGTAAGCTAAGTACATCCATAATTTCCTAAACTACATTACTAAACTTCCATAAAGTTGCTTTGACAACAAATACCATTGTTCTTAAATATCCTCTAAAATAATAACCAAAGCATCTGCAAAGGCTTGTAATTTGTACTCTTGTTCTTTAATTTTACTCCCTTTTATATCGTCCTCTTGCCTTATTCTGTTCATTAATACTTCCAGCACCATTATGAATAACAATGATGACAATAGACAATTTTGCCTTGTTCCTTTTGCGATTTTAAATTTATCCATATGTTTCCCGTTTATAATTAACTGTGCAAATTGTTCTCCATAAATCTCATTTATCTATCCACAAAAATGTGGCCTCATCTCCATTTTTCAAATAACTGCTTCATAAAACTCCAGTTCACATTGTCAAATGCTTTTTCTGCATCAGCCAATATTAGTGCTAATTTCTTATCATTGATTTTTTCATAATACGCAATGGTGTCCATTATCAACCTGATGTTATTTTTTAATTGCCTCGATGGTAAAAATCCTGACTGATCTTCATGAATCAGATCCACCAAAATCTGTTTAAATCTCTCTGCTAGTATTAATGCCACAATCTTATAGTCATTATTCAAAAGGGATAGAGGTCTATAATTCTCGATTTCTTTCTCGTCTTTACCTTCTTTTGGAATCATCATGATATTCGCACTTTTCCAAGTATCTGGAATCCCTTCCTTAATGACATTATTTAATGTTCTCAATAAAGGAGCATTGATCTCTTCTATAAATGTTTTATAACAGATTGCTGTAAAGCCATCTGGTCCTGGAGCTTTATGTTTTTTCAATTTCCCAATAGCTTGAATTAATTCATTCTCAGTAATTTCTGTGTTTAATAAGTTTTGTTGTTCTGTTGTTATTTTATTGATCCATTGTTTGTCGAGGTATTTACTAATCTCTTCCGCAACACAATCATCTATTATAATTTTTTTGTAATATCTCTGAAATGTTCCCTGTATCTCCTCTTGTACATGTATGATTTTGTCATCTTCTTTTATCTTAGTAATCGTTCTCTGAGATTTCTCTTTTCTTAATCTGTACATTAACCGTTTCCCTGGTTTGTTAGCGAATTCGAAATGTCTTTGTTTAATAAATGTCATCTTCATTGCTACTTCCTCAGTTATTTTCTTATCTAGTTGTTTTCTAAGCCTTTGTGTTTATTTTTCTTGTCACTTGTAGGATCATTAGTAAGTTCTAATTCTGCATTTCGTATGTCCTTTTCCAATCTTTCCATATCTTTTACACATCATCGTTTCAATTCTGTTTCTTTTTGTATCATCACCCCTCTCATCATGGCTTTACTAGCATCCCAAATAGTTTTAGCTTTAATAGAGTCAGAGCTGTTTTCCAGAAAATATTGATTCAATGTCTTCCTTGATTTTTCTCTGAAATTTTTATCATTCAGCAAGCTGTCATTTAATTTCCAAAATAATGTTTTTTCTCTGTTTCTTAGTAAAATTGGGTTGTGATCTGATACAGTTTTTGGCATTATTTCCATTTCTTTAATCTTGGTTATTAATTCTGATGTTATCACAAACATATCTATTCTTGAAAATGATTTAAAGCTTTCAGAGAAAAAGGTGAAACCATCTTTTTTTGGATAAAGATTATCCCATACATCAGTCAAATTAAGTTGTTCTTGCAGTTCAAAAAAGGAGACCAGTAGTTTCCCTTTTACCTTCCTTGTTGAGAATCTGTCCTTTTTGGGGTCGATTGTCCCATTCCAATCGCCTAGTAAAATTAAATTCGTACAGTCTTCCTTTTGTATTTCTTCATTTATTCTTTTGTAAAATTCCAGCTGTTTCTCTGCTGGGGCATAAATCCCAACAAAAAGATATTTAAGATTTTCTATTGTATCTCGACACCAATATAATGACCATTTTGGTCCTTAAAAAATTCTTTTACTCTATATTTATTCTGAACTCACATTACCACTTCGCCCCCTTGTTTTCATTTGCTGCAATGAACATCTGACTGAATTTTGGATTATTCAAATAATTTGTTTCCTTTTTCTTAATCTTAATTTCTTGTAAACAGATCACATCCAATTTTTTTTGCTTAAGTAGTGAAAAACTTTACTTCTTTTAAATTTCAAATTCAGGCCCTTCACATTCCATGAGATGATTTTGGTTGCCATTTCTTATTTCAATTAATTAACCAATATATTATTCTATATCTCCCCCCCCCAGGATATTTTTCTATACTTTGTCCTCTTCCGAAAACAGCTCTCCCATTATATTTACTTGGGAATCTTCCTCTTTCTCTTCTCGCCTTGTTGGTTGTTTTAATTCCATGTCTTCCTCTACTCTCATCTTTTGTTTTCCTTCATGTTCTTCTTCAAACTTCTCTGATTGAAGTCTTCTCAAGAACTCTCTAGCTTTCATAATGAAGTTTATTCTATATCTTCTTTGGTTGTACCAGAGCAGAACTCCTTCAATTCTATCCCACGCATATCTAATTTGCCTTCAGGTCAATTCCTGTGTTAAAAACCTTTAATCTTGTCTCCTTCTCAATACCGCCATTGGAACGTCCTTATAAATTCTTAGAGTTTTCCCTTCAACTTGAAGATCTTCTTGATAACTCCTTTGCAAAATCTGCTCCTTCACCCTACTTCTAACAAATGAAATCACTATATATCTCTGGGTACATTTTTCTCCCTCACCACTATTGAGCTGATTCTGAAAACTTTATCGATATCTCTCGTTATCTCTTCCTTGGATATTCCAATAAAGTCTGCTAAAATAGATGTGACTCTTTTATATAGATCTTGTGCTGGTTCTTCAGGTAGCCCTCTCCTTATAATGGACGTCTTGCAATAAATTTAAATTGTTCTGTTTTTGTTGCTCAGCTAACTCCGTTGTTGTCTTCCTCAATTCATTTGTTTTGCCTTTCAAATCCTCCACATCTATCCTTAAACCTTCAACTTCATTGGAAATCTTGTCCAGCTTCTTCCCAAATTCACCTAACTCTCTCTATAGATCCTCCTTTGCTTCTTTTCTAGATTGCTTCAATTCATTCTTCACTTCCACCCTAAGTTTCTGAAACTCCTCTAACAAAACTTGCATAGGATCTGTTGTTTTAGTCACCGTGTCTGTGGATCCTTTTCTCTGAAGCGTGGCTCCACTAGGAGTCAGTTTTTTAATTCTAGATGCAGTTCCAGTTGCCATTTCTTCTGTATCTTTGACAGGCATTTGCCTTTTAATTCCAATATTTTGCTTCTTTTAAACTCTTTTCTTCATCTTCTTCTTAATATACTTACTTTTTAAAAAGGTCTTCCATATATTTAAATACTCAAAAATATTCACTAAGATTAAATATTCAAAATTCACTCCTGGTGTCCCATTCAATATCAATATCAAATTCAATAGTTTTAATCAATTAATTTAACAGGTTTAAGAATCTTTCCCCTCAATTCATTCAATATTAATATCCTATATGTCCAATAATCAACAATAATCAATTCTAATAAATTGCCAATTATACTTAAACCCCTCTCAATTCAATTCATGCATATATCAATCCTTTAATTATTAATAATCAATTCTAGTCTATTATTAATTAATCAAGTTATTTAATTGTTCATCAATAACTCATAGTCTAATTAAAATTGTTTCTAACCTTTCTTGATTCTTAATTTCAATCTAGTTGTATATAGAATCAGAATGGATACTTAAATTAAAGGAAATATATACAAGCCTCTTATCGTTAAATTCATTCCATTACCCTCTGTTATTAAATCCCACAATCCCACCAACCTCTGAGGTAAACTTTCCCACTGCTAAATAACAAAATGCCATCAAATAATGTTCCCTTCAGTTACTGTATCTTCATTTCTTTCAGTTATTTATATGAAGACCATTTTCATTTAATCCACCTCTTGCAATTCCTCCCTTGTTTCTTCATTGCTATTGTCATTACTATTATTGCTGTCTCCACCTCCCATCCTCCTTCCGCCGGTTCGTTCTTTCTGTCCTCTATTTGTTGCTTTCCAATCTTCTTTCTCTCATTAAATCAGGACTTTCTTTGGACTTTATATTCAATGTTCAATGTCCCCTTCCCCGTCTTCCTTCCATCGGACCTTTCTCTCATTAAGTCAGGCTCTGGTCTCTTTTTCTCCTTCTGGTGTCCCGTCCTCCTTCCGTTATGTCTTTCTTTCTTTAAACCAGCTCTATTCTCCCTGCCTTGCTTCTCAGTACCTCACCCTCCTGTCCTCCTCCTACCAAGTCTTTTTGCTACTCTTCAAAACTCTAAAAATCTTTTTAAAACTTTTTAAAACTCTGCCTCAGGTCTCCACAGCTGCTTTCTACTCAGTCTCTCTTTCCAACTTTCACACTGACACCATCTTCCCTTCTTCTTCGCTTCTTGTCTAGCCCCCCCTTGTCAATACTTCTTTGTTTCACTTTGCCGCTTTTACAGATACTCCTGCCATTTTCTCCTTCCTCTCTTCCAATATTTCCCCTTCAGTTATCCCCCGACTCTGTTACTTACAATGTTATAAATTCTTTGTCCGTCTCCTCTTTCTTTCAATCCCAACCTGGTCTTGATGTTCCCAAATGACTCAGGCTGCCAAATTCCTTCACAATAAACTTGCGCTTTGGTTAAAACAATGTAGCAAGCATGTTTTTTTTAAAGTCCAGAGAGCTTCACTCAGTTCAAAGAAGCTGCGGTAATTGCTGTCTCCGCTTTTTCCAGCAGCTTGTCTCTCCCCCTCGGGGAAAAAAAAAAAAAACCACCAGCAGGCAGGGCTAAGTGCCAAATGGCAGCCATTCCAGGATCAGCTGCTCAGTGACCCTGTCTCTCCCCCCGATACAAATTCCTCTCTGAGGACTTTGATCAGGCTCCAGGCAAGGGTCTCCTTCGAGCCCCTGAAATCCTTGCTCTTCTCAGAGCAAGGATGAAAGAGGATCGTAAGATCCCCCACACCCTGGAATGGCAGTCCTGTGAGGAGCCCTAAATCACAGGACTGATTGCCCTGCCATCACTGCCGGAAGTCTCTCTTTTCCTCTTATTTTTTTGTTGTCTTTTCTCCATTAATTTTGAGAATACAACTTCTTCAGAACAAGGATGTGTCCTTACCTAACATATTAGAAAGGTAAGGCCTTTGTAGACTGCCAGAAATAGTGCAAATTGAGTCCACTTTAACTGTCCTGGCTCAGTGCTGGAGAATCATGGGAACTGTATTTTTTTCTTGGACATTGAGCCTTCACTGTCAGAGAGCTCTGGTGCCACAATAAACTACAGTTCTCATGATTCCTTAGCACTGAGCCAGGACAGTTAAAGTGGCCTCATTTTGCACTATTCCTGGCAGTCTGCAAAGGCCCTTACTTTTGTAGTCTACAGTCCCCATAATCTTTCAGCCAGCATGGCCATGTAGCATGAACAGTGTAGTGTTCCTTTCCCATGTGGGTCAATTACCTCTTTGTTGGTGATCATGGTTCCCATTTACTTTCTCTCTCTGGATCTCGCCATTTCATGGGCTGTATGTATGGAAGGTTACTTCTCTCTCTTCTAAATGCTTCTTTGCTACTCATTCAGAGAAGGCACATGACCACATACCAAAGGCAAGTAATAGGGCCAGGAGAATCCAAGAACTAGCCCAGGGGTAAGCAACCTAAGGCCCGGGGGCCGGATGCGGCCCCAGGCCGGTCCTGCCGCCGCCACCACTGCCCGCCATGATGATATCGATTATTGTTGTTATTACTTGTTCTTGGGGGTTTCTTGGCAAAATCTCCACAGGGGTTTTGCCATGGCTTTTCTGGGGCTGACAGCAACCCGGCCCCAGGCTCAAAAAGGTTGCCTACCCCTGAACTAGCCGTTAAGAGGATGTGGGTTTTGGCAGATGTCTGATGATGCTGACCCCTGATACTGGCACTGTCTAGAAGTCCCATGAGTCAGCACATGTACAGTGGGTCCTTGGTATCCACTGGGGGGTGGTTTCAGAACCCCCCATGAATACCAAAATCTGTGGCTGCTCAAGGCCCATTATAGCAATAGCATTTACATTTCTGTACTGCTTAGTAGTGAACTCACCACTCTCTAAGCATTTTACAATCTGTAAGCCAATTGCCCCCAACAAGCTGGGTACTCATTTTACTCACCTACAAAAGGATGGAAGACTGACTCAACCTTGGAGCCCTGAGATTGAACTCACAATTTTGTGGCTGTAGTACTGGCATTTAACCACTGTGCCACCATTATATACAATGGCATAGGAAAATGGTGTACCTTATATAAAATGGCTAAATCAAACTTTACTATTTGGAATTTATTTTTTAAAATATTTTCAAGCTGTGGGTGGTTGAATCCATGGATGCAGAATCTGTGAATCCCTGAAAGAAAACCCCTAAAAGAATCAGGCCCATGGTCCAAAGGAGCAGGGATTCATGCTTCCCCTCTACAATTTTATGGATGTTAATAATCATTCTCACATTATTCTTTGTTGTGCCAGAGAAAACAGTACATGACTAGATGTTTTCCCCAATGGAGCATATAACTTGCCAGTTGAGGGGTTAACATTTTTAAGAAGATGTAAAAAAAGAAAGACCACTTCCAGCCTCATCTCCAGCCATTGGCACTGCCGGTTTTTAAAAGAGATGGGAGATTTCAGACATTACATATGGTATGGCTCTCGGGGCCAGCTGCTCAGCTAATAAGTTGCTAATACTGAAACGGAAGTAATTTTAAAACAACCTTCTGCAAATCTGTTAATTGTTTTTACAGATCAGGTAAGTTATTTAAGACAGTAATGGGCTCTCCCATTGGAAACATAACAATCCATGCATCACTGGAAACCATCAATTCTGTGCAGAAATGGCTTGCTTATTTTAACACTGTGGTTCTGACAAATAGATGTTGAGTCAAAGTCACTTTAGAAATTTAATTATATGGTTAGAATATTCAAACCACATACCCCAGTATTGTCCCTCTGACCTTAAGAAGACTTACAATTGCTAAGCTGGTCAAACTAGCTTTGCTGTTAAGCACTGAATGAATGAGCTCACTGTTTCACCTGCATGGCCCAGCCTTAGGCTGCAATTCTATGCACATTTACAAAGGAGTAATTTCAATGGAACAACTTGGTTCTAAGTATATAAAATAGGACTGTATTCTTAAAATAAAAGATTATGCCAGAGCTGTATGCAGTAGTACTTCTCATACAGCAGTGAATATATTTTATATCTATTTATAACAACCTTTCTGATGTTGGCACCCTCCAGATGTATTGGCCAATGGCTGGCTGGCTGGGATAATGAGAATTGTTGCCCAAGACACCCAGAGGGTACCAAGATAGAGAAAGTTGATGTATAGTACAGAGCTGTAGCAAACTCTCAGGTTTTAGGTCATTATGTAGCAGCAACAGGCTAAAATACAAGATGGAGGGGGGGGGGGGCAGAGCTTAGAAGTTACTTATTTGGACTACAACTTGCATAATCCAAACTGACTGCAAAATACTGTAACTTGTAGTTGCCAAAAATAACTCTTCCTCACTTGGGAATACTGTATACATTTCATTGAACACTTGAAGATTCTGGTAGGCTCAGTCCAAGATTTAATCCCATTTTTATAAGGGAGGCAGGAACAAAAACTAAGTAGTAGCTGATGCAAAAGGGGAGAATAATTAGAAGCCTGGGGTGGAGGAGCTCCAATATAAGACCAAGGTATAACTTCGGAAATGTAGAAAAGTTCATTGCAGAATTAAAAGAGAAATTGCTTCCATAACATGTAAGATTGTCTGGATTGGATGGAAAGGGATAGGGTTAGGGTTATGTGTTTTGAAAAGGACTAGTGTTAAAAACTATGGGGGGGTTGCAGACTGCCAGAAATAGTGCAAATTGAGTCCACTTTAAGGGTTTGGGTTAGTGCTAAGGAATCATGGGAATTGTTGTTGTTTTTTCTGAGACATTGAGCCTTCTCTGTCAGAGAGCTCTGGTGCCACAATAAAATACAGTTCCCATGATTTCCTACCCTAACTCTAACCCTAAAAGTTGACTCAATTTTCACTATTTCTGGCAGTCTGCAACCCCCATATCTCCATCTCTAATGATGCCTCTGTCCTAGGCAGCATATCCAAATTTATGACTGAGTACACATTTGAGAGAGCAGCCTAGCACCTGTGTGATACATGTTTCAAAACATGGTAAGGGGACAATAAGGTGCCCAATAGCCTGTATTGCTGTGAAACATTGGCCATTCCAACAACACTCAGCAGCTGATCATAGCTTCACCAGCCACAGAGGAAAGAATGGCCTCCCTATAAATACTTATCTGTATAGACATTTCTAGTGCGTTTTGTGACTGAGGAGATTATCATATTAATAAATAAGGTGGCTTACCTCTTGAATTAGGGACAAATACTGGATGCAGCCGGGTATTATCGTATGGATTTTACCACTGTTGCTGCCTCCCGACTGCATCCAGGCAAAAACATGGCTAAAATCCACCCTCAGCTGGCTGATTTTCAAAGCCAGGAAGCTCCCAAAAGTGAAAAGTGGCCAATTGAGGGCAGATTCTAGCCATGTTTTTGCCTGGATGCAGTTGGGAGGCAGCAACAGTGGCAAAATCCATGCGATAATACCCAACTGCATCCAGTATTAATCCCTAATTTGGAAGAGGTAAATCGTCTTATTTATTAATGCAATAATCTCCTGAGATGTGATAACCTGAAGCCTTAATACTATGTTTTTAGAGACAGCCTGGAGGAAAAGAAGGAAAGAGAGAAGAGAGAAGCAGTTTCAGAGCTCTTGTAAAACTAATCTATTTTTGATGAGAAGGAAGAGGGAGAAAAAAAGTAAAGGGTGTGTCAAAGGGAGTGTAAAGAGGGTGGCAGAGAGGAGGTGGCCCTTTTCCATTTTGGCTCTGTGTTTACATCACTGGCTGCATCACTGACATGGGGTCCCAATGCAAACATGGCTCTCAGTTGAAAAAAAAAAAGTTCCTCGCCTTCATGCTAGTCTCTCAGTGCTAATAATAATAATAAAAATAATAAATTTTTATTTATATCCTGCCCCTCTGTCAAACAATCGGGGCGGCTTACAATTGTTAAAATTCCATACAATATGTTAAAATACTATTACTCTGGTAAGGTTCATCATTTCTTTGCATTTTATCCCAAAAGCACAAACTGAGCTTTGAATTTAGGAATGGGGGATATAATTAATGCAAACTTGGCACTTCCTCCATCCATATGCAAAACCAAATGCTATTCTTTTTATCTGGTATCCACATATTTCCATTGTTTGCAATGCAGTTCTTCATAAGAACTGCCTGCAAATCTCTACATTAAAGTGAAATGCTTACAAGTTACATTGCTTACAAATTACACTCAGAAAAAGGTACGGATGCCAATTGGCATGCAGACTTTTGCATGCAGATGTTTTTGAAACTGCAAACTCAGAAGAAAGACATGTGTACAAATTTGCATGCAGGTTTTTTTTTTAAACTGAAAACTGTTTCAGATGCAGGATAAAACTGAAGTAAGGGCCTTTGTAGACTGCCAGAAATAGTGCAAATTGAGTCCACTTTAACTGCCCTGGCTCAGTGCTAGGGAATCATGGGAACTGTAGTTTTTTCTGAGACATTGAGCATTCTCTCTCAGAGAGCTCTGGTGCCACAATAAACTACAGTTCCCATGATTCCCTAGCACTGAGTCAGGGCAGTTAAAGTGGAATCAATTTGCACTATTTCTGGCAGTCTGCAAAGGCCCTAAGTCTGGAAAAATAAGAAACTAGGGAAGTGCAACACTGTCAGATTTGTCCCTTGTTCATCTGCATACTAGCTTGACTGTGCTGACCTTCCTAGACAAAAAGTTGCTATGGCCCTGTTTTTTCTCTTCATACTCTATCACAGTAATGTTACTGTCATGTTACATGCCAATTTTTCAAAAGAAAAAAAGACTAAAAGAAGACTCAGCAAGGTTAAAACAGTTGTTTGGGCTAATCTAATTTTTGTAATGTTTGCTTGTTGTCTGACATAACAGAGACATTACCCTTATTGGAAATGATAGCCTATGGTTAAAGCAATCAGCATACTAGCCTTCGCAAGGTCTCACAGTGAGCATAAAGTAGTTTCACCACTTTACAGCAAGGAGTAAGCCAACCCATTGCTTGAAAATTGTCCAAAGTAATCAGCGGATAAAGACAAAATATTATATTCACCCAACTTATCATATTTTGTACATGAAACAAAAACAGATTGTTCCAAAAAACAAGGCTAGAGAAAAAGAGCAGGGATCACTTTATAATAATAATAATAAAATTTATTTATACCCCGCCCTATGGTAGACCAATTTAAAACAAACCATCCACAACATACAATGCAGCATACCCCCCTCCCCCCCCTAAAACAGTATTAAATCAAACAATATAAAACAACAAGTCAATTTAAAAATTTAAAATTAAATTAAGATTTAAAATTATAAAATGCAAGAATTAACCCTCCTATCCCAAAAGTCCAAGCCTGGTCAACATTCCTCCCATCAAATTGATGGGGCCACGTGAGGAGTGTTTCCGAGGTGGGATGGCTAATCTGGTGTAACTAATCTGGGAAGGCCTGCCGGAAGAGATCTGTCTTGACAGCCTTTTAAAAGCTGTCTAAAGATGTTAATAGATGGATCTCGTCCGGCAGGCCGTTCCAAAGCTTAGGGGCGACAACAGAGAATGCCCCCCGGGAGGTAGCCGCAAGCCTCGATTTCTGAGGCTGTAGCAGTTTCCTCCCGGAGGACCGAAGAGCGCGGGGAGGACTATACAGGAGCAGGCGGTCCCTGAGATAGCTTGGACCCAAGCCATATAGGGCTTTAAAGGTAATAACCAACACCTTGTACCTGGCCCGGAAGCTGATAGGCAGCCAGTGGAGGGACCTCAGAACCGGAGTAATGTGGTCCCTCCGAGATGTTCCTGAAACAAGCCTGGCTGCCATGTTCTGTACCAGCTGTAATTTCCGAACCAGGCACAAGGTTAGCCCCATGTTGAGTGCATTGCAGAAGTCAAGGCGTGAGGTTACCAACGCGTGCACAACAGTCTCGAGATCCCTTACTTCCAGAAAAGGGCACAGCTGGCGTATCAGCCGAAGCTGATAACAGGCACTCCGGACTGTCGCAAAAGCAAAGCAGCTTCATTTATATACCGCTTCATATCGCGCTATGGGATGTCTAAGCGGTTCACAACTGTAAGCTCATTGTCCCCCAACAGTTGGGTACTTATTTTAGCGACCTCAGAAGGATGCAGGCACTTTGAAGTTTTGAGGGGTGAGGATGGCAATGTTCACAGCCTGAATTTCTAAAGAAAACAAATATTTAGTGAGAAAGCTCAGACTTTTTTTTTGGGGGGGGGAGTATAACCATGAATACTGTTCAGATGATAAGGAACAATTTAATAATCTTGGATCCCCAAAGCAAATCATATGAAGAGCTGTTTTTTGCCAAACCCATTTTACAGGAAAGCAACAGAGATCATGTAAGATGCAAACTGAAGACATTCCAAAGCATATGTATCACTTTTATCAACCACATATGAAGGGAGGTGATTTTGACCATTAAGAGGGATAAATAAGGCTCAGGGAGATCATAGAGTAACATTATACATTTTTATATATGTTTAAGGTGTTGACATATTTTATTTATGTAAAATATTCCTATTCTGTCATTTGACTTTAGTCCTCAAGGCAGCTTTAGATTTATCTGCAACTGCAGATGACTTGCTTTATGATACCTTGTGGCAGGGGGAAAGGTATACATGGATGAATCAGTCATTTTTTGGATGGTTACTCACACATTAACAAAAAAACAAAAAAAGGAAATTCATAAAATGAGGGGGGAAGAATAGGATGTAGATTTCAATAAAATATATGTATAGTACTTTGCATCTAAGGAAGTAGGCTAAAGTCTACAAAAGCTCATGCTACCAATTTCTCTATTTCAGTTAGGGGGGTTGCAGACTGCCAGAAATAGTGTGAATTCAGTCCACTTTTAGGTTTAGGGTTAGTACTAGGGAATCATGGGAACTGTTATTTTTCTGAGACATTGAGCCTTCTCTGTCAGACAACTCTGATGCCACAATAAAATACAGTTCCCATGGTTCCCTAACTCTAACCCTAACCCTAAAAGTGGACTGAATTCACACTATTTCTGGCAGTCTGCAACCCCCCTTAGTCTCAAAGATGGTACAAGATCCCTTTGTATATGGTAAATTATATATACCTAGCCAAAAAAGGTGACAGTAATAGAGACAGAACATGAATGCAACATAGTTTTTGTGGGTTTTTCAGGCTGTGTGGCCATGTTCTACAAGAGTTTCTTTCTGACGTTTCGCCAGCATCTGTGGCAAAACGTCAGAAAGAAACTCTTGTAGAACATGGCCACACAGCCCGAAAACCCCACAAAAACTATGGATGCTGGCCATGAAAGCCTACGACTTCACATGAATGCAACAGCTCAGCTTTCAGAGGGAGAAACTGGCAAAAACAGCTGTGGCTATTCCTTGCCTAAGAAAACCCTATGAAATTAATGGGGTGGCCATAAGTTGACAGGTGATTTGAAGGTGCGCATGCACACACACATACTTTTTATATATATTGGTAAACATTTGAAAAGAATTGCTATATTTTTAATAAGTTGTCACCATATGACTTGTATTACTGATCAGTTTGTTGTCAAGACACTAGCTGATAGATGAGTTCAAGGTCCTTTGCATTCCTTTTAAATAGTTCTTTATCTTTAAAAAAGATAAAGATCTTTATCTTTAAAAAAAATTGGGCAGGTCTGATTGAATGGGTTTTCCCTAGAAAAAGCAATTGCTAATTCCAAATTCCAAATTCCATTTGGCTCTCCTGATGTTGCATCATTCCAATATATCATTCAGCTAAATATGAATACTTCATAGGAAAGCAGTTTTTGTGTATTTATCTGTAGAATACTCCAGGTTGGCAACTTTCTGTGTGAGCATTTATCCAAAACAGGCACAGTCCACAGGACCCCCTGGCCTTTCAAAGACTATCCATCCCTAAAAATCCATAAAGCTTTATCTTGACTGGGAGGCACTAGTGGAAATACAGCATTCCCCATCTTTTATCACCAAAGCATGGATCCAGAGTGGGAAAATTCATTATTTTAGTGGCAAAGCATATGTGCTACATGCAGAAGTTCCCGTTTTCAGTTCCTAACATCTTCAGATATGTTTGAGAAGATCAAAGAACAATTGCTGATCACTGCAGATAATACAAGGCAATTCCAAAAGAATGGTGCACAACCAAATAAGAACAGCTTTACCTTTGCAACATTCTTTTTGAATCATCTGTTACTAAGCAAGATGGATCAATGACCTGATCATGTATAAGCCAACCTCCTATGTTCTTTGTCCAGCTAATGGTTTTAGAAAATGCGCAAGGAAAAAAGCAGGAGAAAAATCAGTCACTGGACAATGAGTGGCCAATACGGAATGCAATTTTGTTTTGTGACAAGAATGCTATTACAGACAAACCCTTAGGTAGAAAAATCTATATACCCCAAATCAATTACTCTGCATGGGCTCAAGATCCCATAACTCATGCCTTGAATTTAAACACTGCATAATATAATCTGAAAGGAGAGCTTGGAAAAGTCAGGTCATTTTTTTTTTTTTACAAAATTAAGTTCTGTATAAAATAGGATGGCTTTGGGCACTTACCCAAAGCTCCAATAAAGGAAGCCTGAGTGACTTGTGCTTCTCAGCCATTGTTAATGAGTCTTGGAAAAAGGAAGAAAAAGCAGGTCTCTCTTGCAGTGAGATCTGTCTTCTTCCTTATGAAGAGAGAATGCAGAGAACATTTGCAGGCTCTCCACTTCAGATGCAATCATGAATCAGAAATGGAAAATGGGTGAATTAATTATGCTTCTCCTGTTGACTGGCTGAAACATCCTCTTGTAGTCACTGTGATTCACCAATCAGTATTCTGGAGCTTCAGTACATATATTGGAATGCCACCCTAGGTTACTCATTTATTTAAATTAAGTGTGGCAGCCTTCAGTCTATGACTTTCAGACTTGGCATCATTTCAAAGGTCAATCTGGAAGTGATCAGTTCAGGCCTCTGCAAGAGTCCCTCCTTCAGGAGTCCATAAAATAGGGCCACGAGTATGGCTATGAAGAGAAAATGATGACATTGCCTCCCCCCAGTAAGAATTGGTGTCGTTGTTGTGTGCCTCCAAGTCACTGCTGACTTATGGTGACCCTATCACAGGGTTTTCTTGCCAAGATTTCTCCAGAGGGGGCTTGCCTTTGCCTTCCTGTTTGGCTGAGAGAGTTTGATTTGTCCAAGATGGGTGTCCATGGATGAGCAGAGTTGTCATCAAACGTTCAAACCACTATATCACACTAGCTCTCAAATAGGAATTCTATTGTATAATTTGTATACTCTGAAAAGCAAAAATATCAAGAAGCCTACTCTAATTATGATCCTATCAAATACAAAAGTATCAAAAAGCTTCTGTACATATAATAAAAGTTCACTATCCATGGGTACCATGTCCTATTGCACACAATTATTTGGGGAAATGGAGGTTATTCTTTCCATTCAGTTGCTGCCTTATGTGTCAAGATGGACTGCAGTCCAAGTCAAGTGGTGCTTTTGTTGATTGGCTGAACATTCCTGAGCTCTTATATTTCCTTGCTTGATTAGGCTCTTAATATGTAGCCCAGGGCTACGTATACTTCATTTCCTTCTAAGGCATTTTCTGCTCCTTTATCTCTAATAGGGTCTTTATATCTCTCCTCGTGGTCATGCCCAACTCTGTCTAAGAGGACAAATGACTTTCTGTTTTCTTTTAAAAGCCAAAAGAACATCTCACCCCATTTCTTAGTGTTCAGTCACACGCCTACGTGATGATGCACATTGGTAGCATGCTTTTGGAGGAGGATTATAACTAGAATAAACCAGAGCTTTTTTGAACTGGATGATGACACAGCTTTTCTGTCAGATGCAGCTTGAGACTTCCTCACTGAACTGCAAATCCCAGGATTCCATAGGATAAAAACATGGCACTTAAACCAGGGTCCCTGAATCATTGAATCATAACTGTATAAATATGCAGTGTGAAATGATTTACAGCTGGACAAGAAAACAGATTATTAAGAGAAGAGGTCTATATTTTGGCAGTTCAGGTATTTATCACAGAATAGAAGTATTTCTTCCTTCTAAGCTACACCCATTGATTTACATCATATTAAGGATGCTATAAAGAAGGAGTTTGCTCTCCTGCACACTTTATCTTTATAACACAGTGAGGTAGGTTAGAATTGCCTGAAGTTTCCCTGTATCTTCCTGACTAAATGGGGATTTGAATCTGACTCTCCTTAACCCTAGTTGAACAGGGCTAGTTTAACTATGAACTATTGTTTTCTTTTTCCCTTTCTCCAGAAACTTCAGTTGAAGTTTGCAGCGTACCAGAAAACAATGTAGATGGGTCCCATCCCAGGAGAAAGGTGGTATATAAATATAATATAATATAATGGTTCTCTCTCCCTCTCCCTCTCCCTTCCCTCCTGAACATACATAAAAATGTTTGGAAGATCAGCCTAAGTATAAATATCAAGTTTGGGTGAAATTGTTAAAAAATGTGCATTCTAGAGCAAAAAAAATTAAAGACATCTAAAATGTTAATTCAGGAGTAGGATTGCCTGGTTAAATACATGGAGGGCCAGCGTGGTGAAATGGTTTGGGCATTGGACTAGGATACTGGGAGACCAAGGTTCGAATCCCAGCCTGGTCATGGAAACCCACTATGTGATCTTGGGCAAGTCACACTCTCTCAGCTTCAGAGGATGGTAATGGCAAACCTCCTCCGAACAAACTTGCCAAGGAATCCTCATGATAGTTGGAAATGACAACAACAACAGGGGATCTGGCATGTTTAATATTTAACTGATCCTGAAACAGGAAGATATAATGTAAGATTTGGCCAGGGCAGGCAAAACTACATAACATCTGCTCCCTCATCCTAACAACTCAGTTTTTAAATCTACACACACACACACAAAGGTCTCCACCAGGCATAAATGGCTCTGTGTGTGTGTGTGTAGAGGGGAAAATGCAGAAACTAAAAGTTACATTGGGAAAAGTGGCTGTGCATAAAGACTTTAAACACCATGTGATAAGGAGAGCACTTTTAAGGATATGGGAAAAAACAAAGATGATGATACATAGAAAAAATCCGTTATGGATATCTCCACATGAAGCGTTTTTTGGAAGATGGACTGTGGTGGATACTTGGTTGAGATATAAGGACATACTCAAAAAGTCAGGGGAAAATAAATTTGAAATTAAAGGAATTGAGGAGTTGGAGCAGCTAGATCCTAGAATACATTGGTTATTGTATACACAACTGAGGGAAAGATTTAAGATGGATAGCAAAATAGAGGACTTTGAAGAAGAGGCAAATGAATTAGAAGAGATCCTGATGAAATCAGAAAAGAAAAGGACAAGTAAACTGTATAAAATGTTGCTGGATAGAAAACAAGAAAGATATTTAATTTCAGAAAGCATGATTAAATAGGCAACAGATATAGGGAAGACAATTGATTTGGAAAGCTGGGAATACACAAGAAGGAAAACTGAGAAATTTACTAAATTGCAAGATTTAAAAGAGAACTATTGGAAGATGGAACAAAGATGGTATCTAACTCCAGCAAAGGTTGCAAAAATTTATTATACAAATTCAAACATTTGTTGGAAATGTAAACAAAATATTGGCTCTTGGTTTCAGATTTGGTGGAGAGGCTCTAAGATGAAAATTTAGTGGAAGAAAATCCACGAAACAATTCAAGATATTGTTAAAGTTAAGTATCAGTTGAAACTGGAAATATATCTATTAAATATGTTAAATCAGACAGACCAGATGTTACAGAGAAAATATTGGAGAATTATTTTATATACGGTCTCAGCTGCAAGACTGTTAATAGCACAGAAGTGGAAAAAACAAGAGTTACCAACTGTGGATGATTGGTTATTGAAGTTGACTGAAATGAAAGAAATGGATAGACTAACTGCCCTGTTGAACCAGGTTGATCTAGAAAGGGTAGATAAAAAATGGTCTCCTGTGGAAGAATATAGTAAGAAAAGATGGTCGAAGTACAGCAAGTAAACCGATGGATTGTTAAAGAATTTTATTGTGGAGGGAAAACATAGAATGTATGGATATATATATATATATATATATATATATATATATGGAAATTATAAGACATTAATAATGAGTTGGTGAAAGAGAGCTGAGGTTTAATAATGACGATAGAAAAGAAAAAGATGTATGACTTAAGACTAAGAACAATGGTATTTGTTGTCAAAGTAACTTTACAGAAGTTGAGTAATGTAGTTTAGGAAATTATGGCTGTACTTAGCTTATGTGTGAAAGCTTTTTTTAAGAAGTGTAAATAATGATAAATAATTTTTTTTAAAAAAAGTTACATTGGGGAAATGAGGGAAAAGATGTCACATAGTTCCACTTGGAAGAAATGTACATTACCTCTTACTTCATCAGGACCTGTTACTTAGGGCCAATGCAGACAGCCCATAAGGGACAGCTCTGTGCCGCCCCTGGGAGCATCTACATGCTGCACCCCCAATCCTCCTTTTCGCCACTCCAAAAAGAGCTGGCAAATGCCACTCCTTTTTGGGGCGGCAAAAAGCTGCCCTTAGAGCTGCTGCCACAGCTCTTTTATGTCCCTTTGGTGCAGCGTGTATGCACGCTGCACCAATGGGGCACCCTGATGCTGTGCGCCATGTGGTTGGGTATGCAATATGACAGCGGTGGCAGGGCAGTGGCCCTTTAGGCCAGTCTGCATTGGCCCTTACACAGGCCTACAAAACTGATGTAATTAATGACCTCAGATTTGCTCCATTTTTTGCACAGTTTTTTCACAACTTGCTTTGATGTTTCTTGTATCTTAATGTGCAACTGAATGAAAATAATTATCTTGCAAAGTGTAAGAAAGGAGTTAAAGTCTTTTAACAGACTTTCAGAAGACTTTAATTTGCTGATATGAAACACACAACTCTGTTCAAAAGCACTAAAAGAAATTGCACTGGAACATCAGTGTCCACACTTGATCATGGTAAAGGTAAAGGTATTCCCCATTGACAAGGTTGTCGTGTCTGACCATATGAGGTGATGCTCATCTCCATTACTAAGCTGAAGATCCAGCATTGTCAGAGACTACTCTGTAATCATGTGGCCAGAATGATTGCACTGAACACTGTTTACCTTCCCACTGAAGTGGTACCTATTTATCTACTTGCATTTGCATGCTTTCGAACTGCTAGGTTGGCAGAAGCTGGGACTAGTGATGGGAGGTCACCCCATCATGCAGCACCTGGGCCTTGAACTGCCAACCTGCTGATCTTGTAATCAACAGAGTCAGCATCTTAACCGCTTGAGGCACTGCACTTGATCAAAGCTGGGTAATAACTGAATTGATAAAACTGAATCTGTAAAAAATATTGCTGTGTGGAGTATGACATTTTTATTGTATTTTTCTAATTCAGCACCCCAAAATATATTAAAAACAGCTACAATATTTAAAAAGGTTTCCCCCGGTCTGTGTTATTAAATGTACAGAATCCCTCTCCTACATTTATCCTTGCAATCTTATTTGGGAACTATTCCAAGTAGTTGGCGGATTTGGTTCAAAAGTTTACAACAGTCTTTGTTTGGTCCCTTTATATAAAATCTCCCATTTGATGACTGAAAAAAACATGTGAATTTGTACATGCAGATACTTTAAATCTCTGTGTGAGAGAGAATGACAAAGAGAAAAATAATGTGTGCGTGTGTTTGTGTATACCCACAGAGGACCTAGCAAAATTCTAATCCTCACTTGCCGTGGAAACTCACTGGTTTCACTTCACCTCACTTGCCGTGGAAACTCACCTTGAGCAAGTCACACTCTCTCAGACTCAGAGGAAGGCAAAGAAAAAAACCCCACTGAACAAATCTTACCAAGGAAACCACATTATAGGTTCATCTTAGGGTCACCATAAGTTGGAAACTACTTGAAGGCACACAACAACATGCAGGTGTTACCAAGAAAGCTATGCTCACTTGTTGTTTTTAACTGTCATCAAGTCACCTTCAAATTATTGTGACCCTATGAATGAGAGATCTCCAAGTCACCTTGTCATCAACAGTCCTGCTCAGGCCTTGGAAACTCAGGGCTGTTGCTTCTTAATTGACTCTATCCACCAGTAATGTGACCTTCCTAGTTTCCTATTGCCTTCTACCTTGCCAAGCATCATTGTTTTTTCTAGTGAGACATGTCTTCTCATGATAGATATGCCCACAATATGACAGTCTCAGTTTAGCCACTTTGGCTTTTAGGGAGAGTTCAGGCTTAATTTTCTCTAGGATCCATTTATTTGTCTTTTTAGTAGTATATGGTATCTGCAGAACTCTTCTCCAGCACCACATTTCAAATTAGTTGCTTCTCTTCCTGTCAGATTCCTATCAGCTATCCTGCTTTCACAAGCATACATAAAAACTGGAAATAAGATGCCATGGACAATCCTGTCTTTGGTATTCAGCCAAATATCTTTAAACTTGAAGATCTTGATTAATTCCTTCATAGTTCCATGGCCTAGTCTTCTGATTTCTTGACTGCAGTCTCCATTCTGGTTAATGAGTGAGCCAAGGCATAAGAAATCTTTGGCTATCTCAATGCCTTCAGTGTGTGCTTTAAAGTTATGTAAATCTGTCATCATTATTTTTGTTTTTTTAATGTTAACATGCCTTTGCACTTTCTTCTTTGACCTTTTTCAGTAGTTGTTTCAAGTCTTTGCTATTTTCTGCTAGTAGTACAGTGTCTTCCACATATCTTAAATTGTTAATGTTTCTTCCTCCAGTTTTCACACCTTCAGAGCCTACTCCAGCTTTGTATATGATACGTTCAGCATTTGAGTTAAACAAATAGGGAGAGCTGTGTATGTTTGGCCTGGAGAAGAGAAGGTTAAGGGATGACATGATAGCCATGTTTAAATATTAGAAATATCCTTTCCAGAGACTAAAACACGGAGCAATGGATTCAAATTACAAGAGATCCCCCCTAAACATTAGGAAGAGCTGTTCAACATTGTCTCAGAATGTGGTACAGTCTCCTTCTTTGGAGGTTTTTAAACAAAAGTTAGATGATCATCTGTTGGGAGCATTTTGATTCTGTATTCCTACATGGCATAGGGTTGGACTGGATGGCTCTTGCAGTCACTCCCAGCTCTATGATTCTATGATTCTATGGTCCAAACCACACTGCAGAAATAATCCAGTTTGAGACCACTAACTTCCCTGGCTCAATGCTAGGGAATTCTGGAAAATGTAGTTTTGTGAGACATTTAACCTTCTCTGTCAGAGAGCTCTGGTGCCACAATAAACTACAATTCCTGGGATTCCCTATCACTGAGCCAGGGCAGTGGTCTCAAACTGGATCATTTCTGCAGTGTGTTTTGGACCTAAGGTATGCCAACTTCCGTGGAATTTAAGTGCCATAAAGCTCAATGGGATTCATTTCTGAGTTGACACAGATAGGTCCAAGCTGCAATTTGTTGTTTCCCCCTGTTAGCCAAAGTGCATTTTTCTGAATTTTGGTGTGTGTATGAATTCCACATAACCCCAGATGTACACTGCAATGGACCCCAAGTGCCACCTAGGCAATGACAGGCAGGTCATACCAAGGTCACTTGGAAGATTGGGGAAAAACCCATCCCAAAAGCCAGGCAGATAGTGTGGGAGTTGCAAATGGACCATCATCACCTCCATAGTCAGAAGAATAGGCGATAAGTGCCTAGATGTCTCACCTGATGGGCCAGCTAATGACTTAATCTTTTCCCATTCACCTTCAATATTGCCAGACTGGATTATCTCACTCATGTAATCTCATGCCTTTCCCCTGCAGCTAGTTTTAGTCCTTAAAAACCCCTGGATTTTCCCCCTCAGTGCTGCTAGTTTGGAGTTCCTGAGGACACTATGCCATGGTGAGTTCTGGTCTAGTTACTGGCACTTCTATTCAAACCAACGCTTTTGGAATGGTTGTGTCTCACACCACATCATCCGATTGGATCTTGGAGAAAGCCTCATCCGTAGTATCACCCTTAGTTCTGCTTCAACATCTTTTCCAAGCTAACCCCTGACTTCCTGAGCCTTGAACGAGAGTGTGTGTGTTTGTGTGTATGTGAATTGCTGTGTGATTTTCCCCTTTAATAAATAATACTTGGAGAATTCTGTCTCTGCATCAATTCTTAGATGCCTCAGCCTCTTGGTAACATGTGTCAGAGTCCTTGTAGCCAATGCCCTCTCAATTTGAGCTAAATAAAATTCCCCATAATAGATTTTGGCTATACCCCTCAATAAAGCAAACCACGATGAACACCTTACATGGTAATCTGCTCATATAAAACTGTATGTAGATTGAGTCTTCTGGATTGTATTGACCTGCTTGACAGAAACCATGGATTTAAAAAAAAAATTAATGGATTCATTAGATCTATAGTCATTGCCTTTAGTGAACCAATACAAATAAAACATATTTATTTTAGCTCCTGTAAGTATTATTCATCTTTGAGATAAAATGAAACCAGTATAGTCATTGATATTTTCTTCCTACACACCAGTTACCTGAAGATCATGTCATGCTTTGCCGTTATTTAGTCAAGGAGGAGATTTGCCAATAAAAGAGTGAAACTGGCATTGGCTGCCAGCTATTTCCTGGTCCTTTGCTCCAAAAGGAAATCTCTGGAGTTGAAACATCATTAATATGCAAAGCCTTCATGGTTCTAGCACTTGGGAAAATTCTGCACAAAATGTTTATCATGGTGCTGACTAGAAGCAATGGAATCATTCCCATATCTTCGTTCATGGTAGAAAAGCTACATGCCAAGTCACACAGTTGACTGTGGTTATAGCTTCCTTTTCAGTCAGAGTTCCAGTCATGCAAAGGACTTTTCAGAATAAGGACTAAAGTTTTGATATTTCACTGCAACAAGACAAAGAAGAAGTCCTCCTGGACGCTAACTCTTGCAAAGTTCAAAGTGAGAAATATGTGGCATTCATTGTCACCAGCATACATTGTCAGCAGCAGATCTGGAACAGGCTGATACAAAACAGCAATTTATCCTCTCTATCACAAAGGTCTTCATACTATGTACTTGATGATCATTCTAATCCTGTAGGTTTTAGACATCTTCTGAAGTTGGCATTTACATTGAAAGCATGCAATGCAAGTAGATAAATAGGTACCACTTTGGTGGGAAGGTAAACAGCGTTCTGTGCAGTCATGCTGGCCACATGATCACAGAGTAGTCTCTGACAACGCTGGCTATTTGGCTTAGTAACTGAGATGAGCACTGCCCCCTAGGGTCGGAAATGACTTGACAACCTTGTCAATGGGGAATACCTTTACCTTTAGCCTCTTACAAAACACTTTCAGGGCCATAGATCAACACCTGTGTCCAAACAAGAGTTTCCTAGAGTAAACCCATAGATCATAGATCCTGTGCCTGGGAGAGCAGCACCGAGGCTACAGAGGCACCGGGCGGAGACTATAAATCCCGCCAGCACCATCTCCTCTGCACCCCCGGCGACTGCAGGAAGAACGGAGCTGTGGGAAGCCCAACACCCAGAGCAGCCTATTGGGGACACCTGTGCCTGGGAGAGCAGCACCGAGGCTACAGAGGCACCGGGCGGAGACTATAAATCCCGCCAGCACCATCTCCTCTGCACCCCCGGCGACTGCAGGAAGAACGGGGCTGTGGGAAGCCCAACACCCAGAGCAGCCTATTGGGGACACCTGTGCCTGGGAGAGCAGCACCAAGGCTACAGAGGCACCGGGCGGAGACTATAAATCCCGCCAGCACCATCTCCTCTGCACCCCCGGCGACTGCAGGAAGAACGGGGCTGTGGGAAGCCCAACACCCAGAGCAGCCTATTGGGGACACCTGTGCCTGGGAGAGCAGCACCGAGGCTACAGAGGCACCGGGCGGAGACTCGGCTGGGAGTTGTCAGCCCACAACACCGGCTGCAACGCCGACGGGCTTGGAGGCCCAGGAGCGACTTGGGGGGTAGCAGAGGCGAAGTCAGCTCCCTTATAGCCCCCACTCCCTAGCCATTGACACTTGTACTAGAGGTTTTAAACATCACTTACATACGGGACTAATGCGGCGGCGGCGGCGGCAACCTCCCTGGCCTGCAGAAGCCCCGGGAAGGACTCTGGTCCCTTAAGGGCTCTGCCTGCCCTTATTTCTGACAGCTGGGCGGCTGGGAGTTGTCTCGCACCGCGGGCTCGGGTTTTTTCATGCTCCCCTGTGATAATCTCAAAGGAGTTGCCGCGGAGGACTGCTTTGCCATCCGCAGTCCTTGAAGCATTATAATGATAAGAAATTTTTGTACTTTCAAATTTGTATATTTTTATTATTGTTATTGATTTTATTATTGTTATTGTTTTTGTTTAATATGTTGGGGGATGGGTGGGTGGGTAAAGGAGGGATGGGATTTCAAGTTGTTTTGTTGTTTGTAATTTTTTAATGTTGTACGCCGCCCCGATTGCTTGGCAGAGGGGCGGGATATAAATAAAAATTATTATTATTATTATTATTATTATTATTATTATTATTATTATTATTATCAGATTTCAAAGGTGATGGGCTATGCTACCATATCTTTCAGGCCTGAGTCCAGGCCTTTCAGGACCCTATTAGTCCTAACTACTATAGACCTACTGAAGCAATGAAATTTACCAAAATCTTGAATTAACAAGTCAAATTATCTGCTCTAATTGGAATTAACAGTAGCATTTACGCTTCTGCATACATATTTTGCAATGATCTCTAGCCCTGAACTGTTTCTGTTAGTCCACACTGCAGGAGGCAATGGTGATCATAAAGCCAGTGGAGCTTTTCAGTCTATAGAGCAAATGTTGCACTATCAAGTTACCCAAAACAAAACAGAAAAGTAGCATTACCTCAGTGTTTGCTTCCTACAGACCTCAAAGCACCTTCAGTTCTTAAAGCTTGTGGAGAGGCAGGGGGAAGGAAACATTAAGTTGCTGAATCCAAGAGATGTCCTGAGGCAGGGTTATAGCTGCTGCCACACTGTGGAATTAATGTAGTTTGACACCACTTTAAATGTCATGGGTCTATCCCATGGAATCCTGGGATTTGTAGTTTGTTTTGCCATCAGAGCTCTCTGACAAAGAAGACTAAATATTTCACAAAACTACAGATCCCATAATCCCATACATGGCAGTTAAAATGATGTCAAACTGCAGTGTAGATGCAGCCTAGGATGTGCACCTCAGTATTGGGTGGGGAATATAATAGTTCTGGTTTGATCATTATAAAAATGTGTGCAGGAAGTGCATTGTAATGCCAACATAAAAGGGACAGAGGAGCCCATTGAAGAAGGGTAGAGAACATTTTGGTGTTTCAAATCATCCTGGTTGAATACAGCCCTTCAAAGATGTCTTTGTATCCGCCAGCCCTCCTGGAGTCCCTTTAACTGCCCTTTTCTTGGAAGCCTCCAGAAGTGATGATTTAAATAGGCCACTGCCTCTTCCTGTTTAAAATATGCATTTTCCAAACCGAGATAGAAAACTGGTTTTTGGAATGGCCACACAGTGCTATGTTAAGGGTTCTCATCAGTGGGTCTGATGAGACCCACATGGGAGCTGGATTCAAGTCAGAAGTTTGTTACCTTTGTTAAGTACAAAACAATATATTTGCATTTAGACATACACCTTCTCCATGTTGGTCCATATTACCTTTGTAGTTAGAATCAGCCCTGGTGGTGCAGTGGTTAAATGCCTATACTGCAGCCACTCACTCATAAACCACAAGGTTGCGAGTTCAATACCAGCCAGGGCTGAGGCTCGACTCAGGCCTGCATACTTCCGAGGTCACTAAAATGAGTACCCAGCTGTTGGGGGGCAATCAGCTCACAGTTGTAAACCGCTTAGACACCCCATAGCGTGGTATGAAGGAGTATATAAATGAAGCTGCTTTGCTTTGCTTAGTTGGAAGACAGTGCAAGACAAAGTAATGTAACACTCCATCTTTGAGCATATGCTCTGAATCTGGAGAGTTTTATAGCACCATTGTACACATACCTACTCAGTAATAGGTCCAATAGGGCATTTTTCCAGGTAAGTGACTATAGGATTACACACTTACACTCTGGTCCTTTTTTTGTCTATCCTCTCCTTGAGTCCAGTGGAACTTATACCAGGTAAAGGCAGGCTGCAGACCAGTACCCACCTACCTGGGAATACGCTCCACTGAACTCAATGGGACTTATTTCTGAATATAAGGAGTATATATAGGACTACTGTATACATTTGCCACTGGATTTGTCATGAACAGGCAGTTACTGTTACTGGTTATCATCTGATATAAGTATTTAAGGCATTTTAACAGTAGATATATACTATTGCAAAGTGTGAATGACAAGTAAACGTGAAGGTCTGGCTGCTACAAATGTAGATTTTATGTAAGCTACAACTACCACTAAGCTAAGATAATTTAGCACAGTGTTTTTCAAGTTATCTTATGTAGGGAACTGGCTAGTGTTTTCTTTCATTTTGCTAAGGAACTGCACCATATTTGTGCCCACTGAGTACAACTGTTTCTTTCTTTCCTGAAAACTTCATACCCACCTACCTGTACCCACCCAGGACCAGTGGCTCAAGGACAAGTACTGATGCAGGGACCACCATGCTGAGTAGCACTACTTTAGCATTTACTACTAAACCAGTATAACTTTTTCTTATGTCTAAAAAGGAATTCACTGAAAGTTACCCATTACTTACAAGTACTTAGTTCTAAGCTCTGTGATCTGCTACTCAGAGCTGGAACTGCAAAGTAAGGTTGTGATGATGACCATCCTTCATGGAGGTCTGTACATAGACCCAATCCAGAATGTAATGTCAGCTGCACAGCCCCAATAGTCAGAGGACAAAGTTTATGCATCCTGTCGAATCATTTTGTCCTTGAAAAACCAAATTCAGCACTTGTGTCTACTGATATATGGAAGGCAAATTTTATAGGCAGAAGAAGAATTTCTAATTTTTAAACATTCTGCACATTGAAATATAATTTGTACTTAAGTCTTAAAGGTGTGAAGAGCTCCCAAAGGTATCCAGTGAAAGCTTGTATTCATTGGATGATTAATTTGTCCTTGAGAAAGTTTTGTAAAAAGACACAGTTACATCCTGGCACTTCTCCCTCCATAACTATATCACATTAATATTGCTGACACTGTATAAATAGGGGGATTTATATTGTCAGCCAAACCACACACAGTGCTTAGACAATCAAGTCGCACCTTACTCTTTTTTGAGTCTTATATCCACTTAAAAGTTATCTAGGGTTGAAAAACTTTTGTGTTCTTACTGATAAACAGCCCACAGTGAGACTTAAAAGCTGAACCAAGAAAATGGACCATAGTCCCCTTGCTTTGTTCCATTCCAGAGTCTGATTTTATCTATATACAATGAAAGGCTTCACTTACGTTCTTGGCAATTTCCTCTTTGAAAGGAGGCATGAAACAGTGACAGCAATTTCAATCAACAGTAAAGCTAATCCAATACTCAGCCCAGTCCAAGTATCTGCAGAGACAAGGAAGGGAATGAGATAAATGAGCAAACAAATATTTCTACAAAATCTCCTGAAGTTATTTTATTGACTTCACTGGACCCACCATTTTGTAGGGAACCAGAAGAGGGCCTCCAAGGAGTCTCAGCTTTCACATGGCAACGGTTGCCCTTCCACTCTTTCTCACATCTGATGACAAAGGGGAATGTTGAGACATGTGAGAAAATGAATAATCTAAGTATCTAACTACCAATCTACAACACCCATAGTATAATTAACAAGAGGAATAAAGTTCAATCATTCCACAGAAATAAGTAATCCATATTCTGTCCATGTTAATGCAAATGTGTACATTAAACTGGCTTGGAATCCAGCACAAATAAATGTGTACATCTTAAGTATCCAGAACAAACAGAAAAGCTGGAAATCAGCATATTCTGCTGTGTTTCTCATGGTATCTGCTCTTTTATATATCATTCTTATCTTTTATCTTCAGCTGAAAAGATTTAAAAATATATACTCAAATATTTACATTAAGAAATTTTTAAGGCAGCTTATGCAAAAAGGTTTCTTTGGGTGACACATACTTTATTGTTTGTTTGTTTGTTGTTATGTGCCGTCAAGTCATTCCCAACTTATGGGGATCCTAAGGTGAACCCATCACGGGATTTTCTTGGCAAGAAAACTCTGAGGTGGAGTGTGGCTTCCACACAGTCATCCATTGGGATTTCATGGCTGAGTGGGGATTTGAACCCTGCTCGCCAGAGTTGTAATTCAACACTCAAACCACTACACCATGCTGGCTTGTCACATGTGGTTTTGTAATAAGCTTTTTACTATCCTAATGGCTAATTTTGAGAAGTCAGATGTCATACAACTAGCCTATGCTTTTTGTGGCCTCAGCCATGTTGCCCAATAGTCCCATGTTGGCCAATAGCTCCTGGGATTCTGGGAGCTGAAGTCCCTCGGCCCTTAAAGGGAAAAGGTTGCCTACCCCTGCCCTAGGCTGTCTGTCAGGTTACATATTCCAGCATATGCTGGAGACAGCACCTTTTATGAGATCTGCATTTCATTGTAGAACAAGGACATTATCACAGCAGCCCTATTCTTGCAGCAGTAATGCAAGAAAAAAATAAAATAGCAACATATTACTTTGCAGCCATCCATCATCGCACTCAGTCAACTGCGCAACCGGGGCTGCTGCCCCCATCACGCTCTCTTCCTGAACTCTTCCTTAACCCCTTAACCCCACTTCCCTGTGTTTTCCTATCCAGCATGCCTTTAGGATTTGTTTTTGTTTTCTTCTTTTCTGCACAATTCCAGAGCTCTGTTGCCTCACTGAAGTTAAAAAAGAAAAGAAAGAAAAAAGAAAAGAAAAGAAAATATGTAACCAGGGAGAAGGGGAAGTGGGACAAGGGGGAGGAGGAGACACTATGATGCCATGTGACTTGCAATTGCACAACTGCCCCAGGAGCAACATTTCACACCTGAGGACTTGCACGATTGCCAAGTCATTCAAGAGTTTCCCCTGTGAATGAGAAGGGACATATGGGGGATATGGCAGGTACAGGTTGGAGGCATCTGGCATGCTTCACTGAGACCTGGCTGGAAGATGCCAGCTCCGTGACCTGGGCTCAGGCTCTCCCAGCTGGGTACTCAGTTAGTGAGCAGGTGAGGGAAAGTGGGCGGGGGGGGTGGTATAGCCTTGGTCTATAGGAACACCTTAACCGTGATCAGAAAGCCTATCCGGAAAACGACGCACATCGAGTGTATGTACCTTAGCCTGAAGACCAGAGATAGTTTGGGGATTCTGTTGGTATACCGGCCACCCCGTTGCTTAACAGACTCCCTGACCGAGCTGACCACCCTGGTTTCTGAGTTGCTGCTGGAATCGCCCAGACTTTTGGTTCTGGGCGATTTCAACATCTCTCTTGAAACCAGTTTGCAAGATCTAACTGGCGCGGCTCGGGAGTTCATGGACACCATGACTAACATGGGCCTATCCCAATTGGTTGACGGGCCCACACATTGTGCTGGTCATACACTCGATGCAGTCTTTAGTACGGAGCAGGAGCATCCGTGGGCAGAGATTAAAAATATCTCCGCCCTGTCATGGACGGACCATTTTCTGATCAGGGCAGAACTAAAGGCTATTATTCACCCTCCCGGGGGTGGCGGACCCATTAGAACGGTCCGCCCTCGAAGGCTAATGGAACCAATTGGTTTCCAGAAAGCCTTAGAGGGTTTAATGGTTGGTAACGCCGGTGATTCCGTCAAAGCCCTGGTAGACACTTGGAACATCGATCTCACCAGGGCTATTGACACAATTGCTCCCAAGCGTCCTTTCCAGCCCGCTTCGAATCGTAAGCCCTGGTATACAGAGGAGCTTAGGAGGATGAAGCGAGCTGGACAACGATTAGAGTGCAAATGGTGGAAGACTCGTCTCCCATCCGACAGAACTCGCCTTAGGAAACATCTTGATTCCTACAGGGAGGCTTTGTGTGCAGCGCGGAAATCTTTCTGTTCTGCACGCATTGCATCTGCAGAGTCTCGCCCGGCAGAGCTGTTTAGGGTGGTGGGGGAGCTGACGAAGGTTCCTCCTGCGCCAACCCCCCTACTTAACCCAACGACAGCCTGCTGTGAGGCCTTTAATACTCACTTTGCAGATAAAATCTCTCGGATAAGAGCCGACTTGGACGCCATTGTTTTGGCAGAATCCGTAGACGAGGCATCCAGGAACTCCGCTGATGGCACTTTACTGGATCAATTACAATCTGTGAGTACCGATGACGTGGACAAGCTGCTTGGAAGTGTGAGAAAGACGATTTGCCCCCTCGATCCTTGTCCATCTTGGCTGGTCGTCCAGGGGGGGGGACGCATTGAAGGTATTCCTTCGGGACACAATCAACGCATCATTCAGGGAAGGCAATGTACCATCTTGTTTAAAGGAGGCGGCAGTTAGGCCACTCCTGAAAAAGCCTTCCCTGGACCCCCTGGATAGAAACAATTACAGACCAGTCTCCTTGCTCCCTTTTTTGAGCAAGGTGATCAAGAGGGCAGTTGCTTCCCAACTTCAGGCAGTCTTGGATGAAACCGATTATCTTGACCCATTTCAAACCGGCTTCAGGACAGGATATGGAGTGGAGACTGCCATGGTTGCTCTGATCGATGACCTCCGCCTGAGTACCGACAGGGGTAGTGTGACCTTGTTGGTGCTCTTGGATCTCTCAGCGGCCTTTGATACTATAGATCATGCCATCCTCTTAGATCGCCTGAGAGAGTTAGGAATTGGAGGCACTGCTTTGCAGTGGTTCCGTTCCTTCCTCTCGGGCAGATCCCAGAGGGTGAGGCTCGGGGACAGTTGCTCATCCAAAATTGAGCTTAATTGTGGCATCCCTCAGGGTGCCATCCTGTCCCCGATGCTATTCAACATTTATATGAAGCCGCTGGGGGAGATCATTCGGAGGCATGGAGCTCGGTGTCTTCAGTACGCCGATGACACCCAGATATACCTCTCCATGACCAGATCATCGTCCCAGACTTCAGATGGCGCCTCCCCTCTTAATGACTGTCTCAGAGCGGTAATGGGTTGGATGAGGAAAAACAGATTGAAATTGAATCCAGACAAAACAGAGGTACTTGCAGTTACAGGCCCGAAACCAGATTTGGGAATACAGTTTCCAGTCCTGGATGGAGTCACACTCTCTGTAAAGGACTGTGTTCGCAGTCTGGGGGTGCTTCTAGATTCATCGCTTCACATGACTAGTCAGGTGAATGCGGTGGTCAGGAGCGCTTGTTATCAGCTTTGGCTGATACGCCAGCTGCGCCCTTATCTGGATAGAAGGGACCTGGAAGCTGTGGTACACGCCCTGGTAACCTCACGTCTGGACTTCTGCAATGCACTCTACATGGGGCTACCCTTGTGCCTAACCCGGAAACTTCAACTGGTACAGAATATGGCAGCCAGGCTAATTACAGGAACATCAAGGAGGGAGCACATAACACCAGTGCTGAAATCCCTCCACTGGCTGCCAATTAGTTTCCGGGCGCAGTACAAGGTGTTGGTTTTGACCTTTAAAGCCCTACATGGCTTGGGTCCATCTTATCTTAGGGACCGCCTCTCCCCATATGTTCCCCCCCTGTGCCCTGCGGTCCTCTGGGAGGAATCTGTTACAGCCAATAAGAACTAGGCTGTCTCAGACCTCCCAGAGGGCCTTCTCAGCAACCGCTCCCAGACTCTGGAATGGCCTGCCGGACGAGATCTGTCTTATTACCACTCTTGCTGCTTTTAAGAAAGCAGTAAAGACGGATCTCTTTCGGCAGGCCTTCCCAGAATAATTGTCAGCCCATAAAGGGGCCCCCATTTGTCTGACTCCTCTGTTAAAATTTTGTTTTTAACTTACTAATTTAATTAATATAGTATTTTAATTATTCTATGGTTTAATTCTATTTTAAGGGGTTGGGGTGGGGGGAGGAAGGGATTATGGGGAGAGAGAATGTTTTAACGTTGTTCTGTTTTAAATGTTGCTGTCCCCCGCCCCGATTGCCTTGCAGAGGGGCGGGCTACAAATAAAAATTTATTATATTATTATTATTATCGTTGTGTGATCAGTATTGCCAAAGCTGCTTCCTTCCCAGTGTTTTCACGATGTGTTTTAAAAACTGTGTGCAGTAATGGCCTAAATTTGTGAGCAGGAAGAATGTACAAGACTCAGCTCTTGTTACTGTTTCCCTTACCCTGTGCACCTGACTGCAACCTTCTGAAGGGAGAGCCTTCCCTATCTGTGGAAGTTCTTTAGATGACTTCAAACCTTTCAAATCAGCAACTTGGCTTGCATGGACACAACAATGGGAAGAGAGGAAAGAGGAGAGCATGCTCCCCATTGGCACACATGTCCATTATGAAGAGCTGGAATGCTAGAATAAGGGTCCCACTTCTGTGCTAAATTATTTCAAAATTCTATTTAGCAATGGTTTCTAAATTGCTTTCCTATACCAAAGGCAGATGGTAATGTAATGCCAGAATGGTTTCAGAACAACTTTTATTTTTAATATGAAAGATTCCATTACCATGCATTTCTTCTCAACAAAGGGAGAATTTACATACATGCAGAAAATGGAGATGCACAGCTTAGATTAAGAAAGCAGAAAACAAAAAGTCACTGTTCTGGAAACTGACAAGAGAAGCAAGGAAATGGGATCTCAGGAGACTGGGTGGAACAATGATGAAATCAGGGAAAGAATTGCTGAGAAAGCTAGAGGGAGGGAGAGGGAAATGCAGAGAAGGAAGGTATTAACAATGAAGAAAGGATAAAACACTTGTGACTTTTTTATTGTGATGGGAAAATGGCATGATTACTATTGGGCTTAAGTGTCCCAAACTGTCAAAAGAATTCCAAATGCCATCCCTTGGTTTGCATAAAACAATGCAGCAGCTGGAAATACAAGCTGTTGCAGAATAAATTCAGCTCTGCATTACATCACTGGTTGTTTTAGATGAGGAGCATGAGGCCCAGTTTAAGCAAAGACACATGGCCCTTTGCTAAATCTGGGTCCAATAAATTGCATTCCACCTTTATAACTAGAAATCTGGGACAGGGAGCAATAGGTTCTCTAGTTTGTCTCTTGAAAATGATACTATGGATCAATCTGCTGAAGGTTCATTCATTGGGCAACATGTGACCTTTCAGATGTTGTTCGATTGCAACTCACAGCAGCCCTAGATAGCACAGGGGTTGTGGGATCATGGGAGCTGCATTCTAGCAACATTTGGAGTGCCACAGATTGGCTACCCCAGTTCTGTGTGGATGCATATCAGAACTTGGAAGTAATGTACTACAAAGTAACATGTTATTTGAAACCAGTTTTCTTTTTTGCAGTAATGACAACACTTCATTTCCTCTCTAAGTATGGACATAACCTTCCTCCAGGAATAAGAGTGGGCATTTTCACATTAATCATTCCACTCTGACTTCACAAACTGACTTGTTTTTTCCTTTCTTTAAAATATAAGCCACGTAGGCACACACCTACATGTATGGCTTATATGGTCAGCTACAAGCATTCCTGGAAGAGTTGCTCAAGTTCTAATAACCGATTTTTCTCAGGGCTTTCTATATTATTATAGTATCTGGGTGGGGTAGCACAGTCATCATTGACAATTTTGGTAGGGAAAGTATTAAAGAATGTAATGTGTTCCCTTTTTTCTCCCCAGTGACATTTCAAGTCCATAGATATAGATGTATATACAGATACACTGTATCATTTTCCATATCTCTTTGGTAACAAATTTCTCCTTTTTTGGTCCTGCGTTCAGGGCAGAAATCTATGTCAAAAAACAAAGTAAAAACAACTGGCTTCTTGAAAGAGAAAAAATTGGCATTTCTGGACCATCCCTTCACATGTCTTACCATTCTTTTGTCAAATCACAAACTCTGATAAGGCATTTCTTCTGGTTAAAATCATAACATCCCCACCACTACATTTATTGGAAAGTACATCCACCATATCAGGGTGCAAATACGTGAATGCATTCAGCTGCAGTGAAATGCAAGAATGATAACAACAACACTGCACACCTCTTTTTCAATATAAGTGTCCCCAGTTTGGAAATGTTGAAAGAAAGTAAAGGGATAGATTTCAGACATCTCTCTGAGAAATTTGGAATACAAATCCAACCTGATAACAGCCAGCATTCCAGTATGAAATAGTGTTTAGAGAGTAACACAGATACAAACTTCAGGGGATTGTAAGAGACCCCTAAGAGTCATCTAGCCTAAGCCTCACCAATGGAGGAAATCCCTAACTACAGGTTGAAATTCACCCTCCATTGATTTAAAAGGTTCCACTGAAGGAGAACAAACAATCTTCCAACGTATTCTGTTTTACTGTTGATAGAACTGGATTTGGGGAGATCCAAATCCTGAATTTCACTGGGTGACTGTTGGTCAAGCCTAATTATCTCAGCAACTTAATATAAAGATAAAGTGGGGGAAAGGACCATCACTAGGTGTGCAACATCGGACATATTATAGGAAAAGCAGGATACAAATGTAACAATAAAAATAAATTAGTAAGAAATAAATAAGCCAAAATATGTACATGATAACTTGGAAACAGGCTTTATGCCTCATAGGCCTCATAAATGCTTATGCCAAAATAAAACAGCCTCATTTGATCATCTGTAATCAGGAGATACAAGTACTGGTCTATCTGTATCTGATGAAGTAGAACAAATCTATGAAAGCTACAGTTAGTCTCAAAGGTGCTACAAGATCCCACTGCTCTGACAAAGTATTTCTATTATGATCATACTTTCTGTTTTACTGCAACCAGAGACTAATATGATTCCACCATCTGGAGCATTCATGTGTAACAATGGGGGTTTGCAGACTTCCAGAAATAGTGCAAATTGAGTCCACTTTTAGGGTTAGGGTTAGAGTTAGGGAATCATGGGAACTGTATTTTATTGTGGCACCAGAGCTCTCTCACAGAGAAGGCTCAATGTCTCAGAAAAAACAACAACCAATTCCCATGATTCCCTAGCACTAACCCTAACCCTTAAAGTGGACTCAATTTGCACTATTTCTGGAAGTCTGCAAAGGCCCAATGTTGTTATTGTTATTGTTGTGTGCCTTTAAGTCATTACTGACTCATGGTGACCCTATGATGGGATTTTCTTGCCATGTTTCTTTGGAGGGGGTTTGCCATAGCTATCCTCTGAGGCTAAGAGAGTGTGACCTGTCCAAGGTCACTGAGTGGGTTTATGTGGCTGAGTGGGGATTTGAATGAACCCTGGTTTCCCAGAGTCCTAGTCCAATGCTCAAACTACTATGCTATGCTGGCTCTTCAACAACAACAGGTGCAACAGTATTAGTGGCTAGTAAAACACAGCCCTTAAGCTGTGTTTTGCTCTTCCTTTGTCTAGTTTGGGCTGTATTGAAAATCCAAATTTTAATTTTGTACATGAATGCTCCAGATAGTGGAATCATGTTAAGTCTCTGGTTGCAGTAAAACAGAAAGTATGATCATAATAGAAATACTTTGTATCCCTTTTAAACAAAGAAAAGGGAAATGAATTGGTTTTCTTCCCTCTCCAGTTCCTTCTCTCATGCTCAGTATTTTGGCTTGCAGCTTGATGGTGCACAAATAACACTGTGGAATAAAGATCTTCCAGGGAAGTGATCAAATACGTCCCCTCTATGGAATTTCTTGATCCTACACTAGGAGGAAAAGGAAAGTTTCCTTAATAAGCCTCCCTGCCAGAGTCCAATTTATTCTGAAAACAGGCAATTGTCAGAAGTTTTCAAGGAAATCCCTTAGGCCACACAACTCTCAAATTTCCACATTAAATGCAAGCAATTAATTTCCCTGGACTAATTGCTCCATAAATGACTAGCAGCAACACATTTCTGTAACTTTGTTTTATTATAAAAATGCCACCCATTAGCAATCTGAAGTAGAATGAGGTAATCATTTGTATATACAAAATATTTCTATATCTGGACAGACAGATTGGAGCCTGAGGACCACTAGTTGGTAGAAGTCCTGAATCTGCCCAATGGAGGTTCCTCACTCAGCCCTTCAACCTTCACAACTCCTATCTCCTATAACTGAGTAGGGAGAGGAATCTCTGATCAGTAATTGCATGGGTAGCATGTTATCGGTTCACACAACACAGACTGCATGGATTCTGGCCACAAGCTGTTCACTATCCAAACTGGATGATGAGCACAACACAAAGCCAGCTGGAATTTTGGCTGGGACCCAAGGTTCCAGTCTTCATTTCCCTTCTCCAAATGGAAAGTTTGAGAACAGCAAAACCACTTGCACACTCACTCCTACAAATGTTCTCTCCTTATCCCCCTTCCCTGTGTTGGGAGAAGCAAAGCTGGGTCTTCAGTTGAGGCATTAGCTAGTTCTTTAGCCAAGGACATAAGGAAGGTGTGGCCATGCCCCCAATGTTTCCCAGCTCACAGAGAGTTCAGACAGCATACTTTCTAACTGTCTTGATTTTGCAAGGACATGCCTGGTTCAGTGGTGTCCCTGCCCTGGGTGTCACCTGGTGTGGGGAGGTGGGGCTTCTGGGGGCGGAGTCACGTGAAAACAGCCATGCGGCCTGTGGAAATGGCTGTGCAGCTGGGGAAACAGCCTCCCGCCACCCGCCTGGGCTGGAAACCCCTCCCCTGAGGCCCAGAGGCCCCTCCGAGACCCATGGAAACAGCTGTACAGGTGGGAAAAATGGTTGTGTGGCCAGGGAAACAGCTGCCCTCCACCTGCCTGGGCTGGAGATCCTCTTGAGACCCAGACCAGCACCTGCATGGGACCAAGGAGTGCCTGTGGGGTGCCGACCAGATGTCACCCCCCTTCTGGGGTGTCACCAGTGCAGCCTACACCCCCACACACACACACCCCACACACCCAATGATGCTACTACCCTGGTTAATCCTCTACTTTCCAACTTTCTCAACTGCCTTGAAAATGAAAAAGGGAGAAAAAAAGAAAGGGAAAAATCTTGCCCTTGTAAATCCAGCACATAAATTCTAGGGTTTCACTGCTTAAAATAATAGTTTTGTGCATTCTTCCTCATTACTAATGTTTGCCTCTGGTTGTTTGGCCACCAGATCCTTTTGACAACACTCTGATGTGCATGGCCACATGCATCCCATTTTTCATCTGTGAAATTTTGGAAGTTATGAGACAGGACATTCTGCAAAACCATTTCCCACTCCTATTACAGAGTAAATATAAGGCAGCAAAAACTAAACAATCAACAAACAAATCATCTTCTTTTATTACCCATATCCTTATATAGTGAACTGCCAAAATGTATTTTACTGTTAGGTTGAGAGGGACAATCATTGTGTATGATAATGGTTGACTCATTCAGTTTGGCCACCTACTCATAAGGATAAATTTCCACAGTGATGTGATCCTGAAACAATAGAATTGTATGGGATCACTGGTCTGCTAAACTAGACCAGAGTAAACATCTTTGTATTTGAAAATCAACCTATTTATATCATGCTTAAGATTGCCCATGTCATTAAAGACATGTTAGATACAGAAATAACCATGCTCTGGTAATTTCTGAGTTAAACATTGGGCTGCCTTTGAAGATCATGAACTTCTGTTTTTGCAGCTCAGAGACTGAAGTCAATAAAAATGTACCCAGTAGATTAATAATTTGGATGTGATGTGATTGCATCTTCTGGGATGAATAAATAATTCATCTCTTGTCCCAATTCAAAGAGGTAAATTTGATCTCTAAGTGTTTGTGGTTTGAGACCTGTTTACTTGGAGAACTACGTTCCTATACATTGAGATTTTCAGTGCAAAGCCTCTTGTGGGTAAAAAGAGTCCTCTTGATGGTGGAGCCCTTGAAGTTTATCAGATACCTACTTTATTGTCCTTTGGTACCAAGTAAAGGTTTTTATTTTTCAGAATTTTAAGATATAGTTTTAATCAGAACTAGGACAGTTACATTTTTGACTACAGCTCCTCTAGAATCTTCCAACCAGCAATGGCCAGGTAGAGGATTCTGGAAGCTGTAAACCAAAAAATAATTTCCCCAAACTCTGGTTTTAAGCCTGTTGGTAATTTTACTCTGATTTTATAATTGTGTAGCGTTTGGTTTTTTGTTTTGTTTTTTTGTATTAACATTTTATTGTATGTTTTAGGTAAGCCAAACTAGAATACTGTTGAAGGGCAGTACAAAAATACTAAAAGGAAGGTAGGAAGGGAGAAAGGAAGAAAGGAAAAAGAGAAAGAAAGAAAGAGCAAACAGTGAACACAAAAACTATAGACAGAATTAATGCTGTGCCATTATATGGCACCAATTCATTGCTTGTCCAATTCACTTGCCCAATGACTTGCCCAATTCATTTCAAGATATTAACTTTCCCCTGACCCATTGGAAAGTTTTGATGCAGTATTTTCTTGATCATATATGTGGCAAAACTCTGGTCCTCCCAAAATATCAAATTTCTCAAATTGTAACAAGGCTTGAATGGAAAGCACAAATGGAAATGGGAATAAAGATTTGCATGGAACTACAAGAACCAGTGCTAATAAAACTGCCCTTTGAAAAAAAATGGCTTCTTGAAGAAATGTTAAGAATTATTTCCAGTGGCTGCATTTAATAATAATAATAATAATAATACTTTTTATTTATATCCCGCCCCTCTGCAGAGCAATCGGGGCGGCTTACAATATTACAATTTCCATTAAACAAAATATAACATCCCGAATCCCACCCATCCTTTAAGAAATAAGAGTTCTTCTTATTTTAGACTGGGTGGTGCTGGGCTTAGTGTCTCTCCCCTAGATGACATCAGATGGTAATGGAGGGAGGGCTCTTCTTCTTATTTTAGGCCTGATGGTGCTCGGCCTAGTGTCTCTCCCCCAGATGACATCAGATGGTAATGGAGGGAGGGCTCTTCTTCTCATTTTAGGCCCGATGGTGCTCGGCCTAGTGTCTCTCCCCCAGATGACATCAGATGGTAATGGAGGGAGGGCTCTTCTTCTCATTTTAGGCCCGATGGTGTTCGGCCTAGTGTCTCTCCCCCAGATGACATCAGATGGTAATGGAGGGAGGGCTCTTCTTCTTATTTTAGGCCTGATGGTGTTCGGCCTAGTGTCTCTCCCCCAGATGACATCAGATGGTAATGGAGGGAGGGCTCTTCTTCATATTTTTTTTTTTTTTTAAGTCTAAGGGGATTACTTAGGGGTAAAATAGACTGGCAGTAAGAGCTGGCTTCCCGGTGGCCTGGGGGCATGGCATTCAGACAACAGCATGCCCCCAGACTGATGGAAAGCCACATGGCTGACCGCACGTGTGGCGGCTTCATGGTGTTTTGGTGCGCTGCACTGCAGAATCACTGAAAAGCTGCTGCTGTGGTGGCAAGACCACCTTTCTCCTGGAACAAAAAGGAGTGACTTTCTGCTGCTTCTTTTTGCACCACGAAAATTCTGGGTTGGGGGCATGGTGTGCAGTTGCTGCAGCCCCAACCTGAGGATCAAAGGGGCAATGGCAAACCACTCCTTCGGGGCCGTCTGTTTTGGCTCTTAGTTTGAAGAATAAGCATGAACCACTGAGTCTTTGAGGATTACAAAGCAGCATTAATCAGGTCTGATCTGATCATGAATCTGTTATCCAGGTCTTTCTAGATGGCCTTAATACAGAAATGCTGGATACTATTTCCAGTCCATTAACCTAAACATAGAATCAGTTCTTATTGTTACAATGGAGATCAGGGATGGAGATAATTTCTAAAACAGAAATTGGGTAAAAAGTCAGATTCTCCCACCTACACCTTCCTAATGAATTCAATTCAATTCAATTCAATTCAATTTTTAGTTTAATTTATATCCCATATACCTCCCAATATAGCACTAAAGCTCCACTTAGATTACAACTAAAAATGTCTGTATAATAAAGTTAAGAAGCAGCCCCAGCAGCCCCAGGAGAAGGACAGGGAAAGAGGTGGCCCTCTTGCCCCACCACCACCATCACCACCATGCCGAGCAGTGGAGGAGGAGCCTTGGGAGACTCGGGAGGCAGGCAAGGGCAGGGCAAGGCTATTTAGCCCACCCATCTTTCCAGCAGCCTCAGCAGCCCCAAGAGATGGACAGGGGAAGAGGCGGCCCTCTCGCCCCACCACCACGCTGAGCAGCAGCGGAGGAGCCTTAGGAGCCTCAGGAGTCAGGCAAGGGCAGGGCAAAGCTATTTAGCTCACTCATCTTTCCAGCAGCCCCAGCAACCCTGAGAGAAGGATGGGGGAAAAGGCGGCCCTCTTGCCCCACCACCACCACCACCACCATGCCGAGCAGCAGCGGAGCAGCCTCGGGAGCCTCGGGAGGCAGGCATGGGTAGGGCAAGGCTATTTAGCCTGCCCATCTTTCCAGCAGCCCCAGCAGCCCCAGGAGAAGGATGGGGGAAGGGGTGGCCCTCTCGGCCCCCCCCATCATCACTACTACAGCAAGGAAGGAAGATCTTCTCCTCTCAGCGTGAAAGATCTGTCATAGCCTTCGGACAATGATCTGTTTAAGAACCTTAGAGCTGATAAAACAACCTTGTAGATGGAAGGCATTGGGGGAGAGTCAATAGAGATCTATTCGGGAGCGATGATTGAGGTTGTGCAGGCCAGAGGAAGGTATGGCGCCAACAAAATGGACTATTGTTACAAAAGAAGGCGGGCTCGATGTTTGAAAGCGATCCCGCCTTCAGTTCACTCTGTTACCCAAAGTAGGCTGGGAAGCTTACCAACCATGCCACAGAACCTTACCTTGCTCCTTTGCAATGCCAGGTTGGTAAAAAACAAGACCCATATCATCCACGACCTCCTGCTGGATGAAAAGGCTGACCTGGCATGCTTCACGGAAACCTGGCTGGGGGAAGATAGTGCCATCACCTGGAATCAGGCTCTCCCAGCTGGGTATTCTGTCTATGAGCAGGTAAGGAAAAGTGGGTGAGGGGTGGGTGGAGTGGCTCTGGTCCATAGAGATAACCGCACCCTGACTAAGATACCTATCCGGAAAATAGACTGCTTCGAATGTGTGTACCTAAGCATGAAAACCAGGGACAGTATAGGGATTCTGTTAGTATGCCATCTACCCTGTTGTCTAACAGACTCCCTATCCAAGCTGACACAGCTGGTCTTGGAATTGCTGTTGGAGTCGCCCAGACTTTTAGACCTGGGTGACTTCAACATCCCATTCGAGAACAGTTTAACAGGCATGGCTCGGCGGTTCATGGACTCCATGACAGACATGGGCCTATCCCAATTGGTTTCCAGGCCAACGCACTGTGCGGGCCACACTCTCAATGCAGTCTTTAACACGGAGCAGGCATATCCGCGGGCAGAGGTAATAAATACCACCACACTGTCATGGACGGATCATTTCCTAGCCAAGGTTGGACTAAGAGCCACCATTCACCCCACTGGGGGTGGAGCACCTATTAGAATGGTCTGCCCTCGGAGGCTAATGAAGCCATTGGGTATTCAGAAAGCCTTGGAGGGTTCCTTGGTTGGTAATGCCGGTGATTCTGTCGAAGCCCTAGTTGATACTTGGAACACCAACCTTACTAGGGCTATCGACGCAATCGCTCCGAGGCGTCCTTTCCAACCTGCTCCAAATCGACAACCTTGGTTCACAGAGGAACTTAAGAAGATGAAGCTGGGTGGACAACGACTAGAGTGCACCTGGCGAAAAACTCTTATCTGATAAGACTCGTCATAGGAACTTTCTTCATTCCTATTGAGAGGCAATATGCACAGCAAAGAAATCTTTCTTTTCTGCGTGTATTGCATCTGCAGAGTCTCACCCAGCAGAGCTGTTTAGGGTGGTAGGGGAACTAACACAGGATTCTCCTGTGCAGAACCCTCTACTTAACCTGACAACAGCCTGCTGTGATGCATTTAACAACTACTTCACAGATAAAATCTCTCAGATAAGAGCCGACTTGAACGCCGGGTTTATAACAGATTCGATTGATGAGGTGTCCGGTAAACCCGTTTCTGAGATTAAGCTGGATCAGTTCGAGCTGGTGAGTACCGATGATGTGGACAAGATCCTTGGAAAAGTGAAGAAGACGACATGCCCCCTCGACCCTTGCCCATCATGGTTGGTCATCGAGGGGGGTGATGCCTTGATGGTCTTTCTTAAAGAGACCATCAACGTATCCCTTAGGGAAGGAGTTATTCCAGATTGTTTAAAGGAAGTGGTGGTGAGACCACTTCTGAAAAAAACTTCCCTGGACCCCCTGGACTTGAAAAATTATAGACCTGTTTCACATCTACCATTTTTGAGCAAGGTGATCGAGCGGGCCATTGCCTTTCAACTCCAAGTGATCTTGGATGAAACCGATTTTCCAGATCCATTTCAAACCGGCTTCAGGCCTGGATTTGGGGTGGAGACTGCCATGGCTGCTCTGGTAGATGACTTTGGCAAAGCATCGACAAGGGAAGCATGACCCAGTTGGTACTTTTGGATCTCTCAGTGGCTTTTGACATGATTTATCATGGCATCCTCTTGGAATGCCTGAGAGAGTTAGGGATTGGAGGCACTGTTCTTCAGTGGTTCCATTCCTTTCTCTCAGGAAGATTCCAGATGGTGATGCTCGGGGACAGTTGCTCCTCAAAAATAGAGCTTAATGGTGGTGTCCCCAAGGGCGCCATCCTGTCCCCAATGCTCTTTAATATTTATATGAAGCCACTGAGGGAAATCATCTACAGACATGGGGCGGGGTGTTATCAGTACACTGATGACACCCAAATATATTTCTCTATGTCCTGGCCTGCAGCCACGATGACAGATGGCATTTCTCCCCTCAATCAATGCCTTGGAGTGGTAATGGACTGGATGAGGAAAAATCAACTCAAACTGAATCCAGAGAAAATGGAGGTGCTCACAGTAGTTGCCCCTAAACCAGGTATTGGGATACAACCTCCAGTCCTAGAAGGGGTCACGTACTCCTCGAAGGACTGTGTTTGCAGTTTGGGCTGCCCCTGGATCCATCGCTTCACATGATTGATCAAGTGAATACGACGGTCAGGAGCGCCTGTTATCAGCTTTGGCAGATACACCAACTGCGCCCTTACCTGGAAACACAGGACCTAGAAACTGTGGGACATGCTCTGGTAACAAATCGATTCCTGTAATGCACTCTACATGGGGCTACCCTTATACCTAGTCCGGAAACTACAATTGGTACAAACCATGGCAGCCAGGTTGATTACTGGGAAATTTAGAAGGGATCACATTACCCCGATTCTGAAATTCCTTCACTGGCTGCCTATTAGTTTCCGAGTGCAGTATAAGGTGTTGGTGTTGACATTTAAAGCCCTACATGGCCTACGTCCAATCTATGTGAGGGATCACCTCCTTCCATACAATCCACCCTGCACCCTCAGATCCTTGGGGAGGAACCTACTCCAATTAAGAAAAACAAGACTAGTGTTAACCTCCCAGAGATCCTTTGCTATCATCGCTCTCAGACTATAGAATGACTTGCCAGAGGAGATCTGTCAAATTACCAGTTTGGATAATTAAAAACAAACAAACATCAAGATGGATCTCTTCCAGCAAGCCTTTCCTGAATAGAATATACTCTACTAAATTCCCACCTCTCTCTTTTTTATACTTTATATTTGCTGGTATTAGAATACCAGACATTTAACTATTTTAGCTGTGTTTTTAATTTAATCCTTTTTTAGAGGGGGGAGGTAAACTATTTATCATATTTGTTTGTTTTGGGGACTGTTTTTACTTATGCTAACAATGGAAGCTGCCTTGATTGCCGTGGCAAAAGGCGGGGTACAAAAATAAAATTTATTATTATTATTAAATTAACTAACTCATTAAAAGTACTAATTTAAAACTGCTTAAAAGACTTTAACACATAAACATAAGGCTTAAAGTACAGCATCTCCCATTTCAAAGAACAAACCTACTACAACAACCAGTTAGTAGCCTGTATAAATATTTTTTTTAATTGCCTTGCAGAAGAAGAGGAGGGAGGTAGCTAGCCTAGAATTCTGTGGGAAGGAATTTCATAGTGTGGCAGCAGTTACTAACAGCCTTATTGTATGAGAAAAGAAAGCCAAAATGGAGCCTTCCGAATGCCATTGCAACACTTCTGTTTTCTTCCTGAGGGAGATGGTCATAAAAGTGTGCCTTTTGTCAAACAGATTTTTTCAGTATGACAAAAGACATGCTTTTACAACCATCTCCTTCAGAAAGAGAATGGAAGTGCTACAATGGCATGCTGAGAAGCATGGAGAAAGCCACTACTCTCCCACTCCATTTTGGCTTTCCTCTCTCATTCAATAAGGCAATAAGAAGGCCCTCTCATGTGATATTGCTGGGACAAACAGAAAGCCCTCCCTCGGTGATCTTAAAACTCAGGCAAGACCCTTTTACACTATACAATTATAGCACTATGAATCCATTTTAACTGCCAGGCCATAAATAATCCAGCAACTTCCTCAGGAAGTTGTTGCTGACAAATAACCTTTCATGAGGAAGCAACACTCTCTTGATTCCTGGCTCTTATTTCTGAAGAACCTTGGACCTTGCATTGTAAATTGACCATGCTACCAGACACTCCTTTGGACCGATGTCTTGGCTTTCTTGCTGTACCCTACTGACTTGGACAGCCTTACCTCTGAGAATTATAACTGGCTGGTAAGCATCTGTACACAACTGGATCTACTACACTCTTATCTCTAATGGACTTTGCTTAGAACTTTGCCCCTGGTTTGCCCACAAAGCAGATATGTATTAAACTATGTAAATGATTATATATATTAATGGGATATTTATTGGATAGATAAACCTAGAGATGAACATTTAAAGGGTGACCAAACTCACCTTTTGTTTGTTTAATAATTCTTTCTCCTTTCAATGTTTTTAAAAAAACTTTTATTGCAGGAGTTGCCTAGATGTTAGCATACAGCAAAGTCACTTTCATCAATAGCTTCAAACCAATTTCAGTGTAGAATGAATTAAAAATAACTACAATAATAAAAAACTGTCATAGGTATGACCATACAGGAAAAGACATGATATGGGTTTGTTGTGAAGCAAATTATCAAGGATTTGGAGCAGGGGTAGGCAACCTTTCCCCTTTAAGGGCCGAGGGACTTCAGCTCCCAGAAGCCTCAGCCATGTTGGCCAATAGTCCCATGTTGGCCAATAGCTCCTGGGATTCTGGGAGCTGAAGTCCCTCGGCCCTTAAAGAGGAAAGGTTGCCTACCCCTGATTTGGAGGTTCTGAGGAGAGTACACTATTCCAGTTCTATGTGTGATCAGCTGGAGGTATCAAGAGGTTACATACTTTCAATGTTTTTAACCAGAAATAGCTCCCTTCTCTCCCAATTCTACCATCTCTGTTCCAGCCTCCTCAATTACATCTCAAGTTACATTCATGTTATGAAAAATAGGAAAACAATAAATTTGTGAGCAAGCAGTAGGTGGCTGTTTGTTTTGATTTCCCCCCAAATGAACTCAGTCTGAGCCAACCAGCCACCCACTACATCCTGGTCAGCTGAGTCTTTGTTTACTGATTTTGCATGTAATGGAATGGCACAACAAGTCTTTTGCTGGCTTGAGCTAGTGCCAAAGTCTCATATCCCATTACTGGTTTCAGTTAGAATATGTCACAACTATTTATTTTACTTTAGCTAAATCTATAGGTTGGAGTTCCTCTGGTTTTTCAAATCAATTGAAATCAGCTGAGCTACAAGTAGGGGTTGCAATAATAATGCTGGTTTCCCAATTACCATGGCTCTGTTGCCTGCAAAATAATTAGACAGCAGGAAGGGTACTACATTATTTAGACACTTTTGTGATATATGCACTCTGATATTCTAGAAAGCAGAAAATGACCATTCATTCCAGTCCAAGGATGCTGTCTATCTGCTTCCTACTATTGTTTACCTTCTGAATATGCTTCCTGTGTATGAATCTGCAGAACCTCGATAAAATTAAACAGGTATTTTATAGGATGGAACAATGATGCTATTTCACTGTAGGCATTATGTCACACATCTCTGAAAAACAGGTCTGTGATAAAATTCAAAGCTTCTTATCCCACCCCCCTTTAAAAAAAATCTTATCAACAGAAATAGCCTGTTTGAACTGGAGCTTGCCAGCATAGCACATTATTCCTGCCAGGTGGATTGCAGCACATATTAGAGAGAATAAATCATTTTGTCATGTCCAGCAAATGTAAATTCATCTACTCCCATAGACTACAACATTACACAATAATGCCTGTGGTTGTTCCTTTAAAACTGGACAAAACAGGTGCATCAGAAAAGTTGAACACTCTCATTATAATGTGTACATCCTTTTTATATGTTAAATCAGTGATAAAATGGATGGAAAAAATCTTTTAAAATGTTTCTCTTCACATTAAAACAAAACATATATATAGTATAAACCCATGCATGCCTATTTGTAAGGGGTTCATTGCACTTTCCTCAGCTGGACATAGGTTGAGATGGGGCTGGGATCTTGTCTTATCATGCAGCTCCGTGCCCAGCTCATTACCATCCCATCCTTATCCATCCTAAGGTTAAAAAAAATGCTTGTTTTCTGTTATGGGATATGTTCTGATTGAGGATGGGATGGTAACATGTTCCCAACCCAGTCTCAGCCTGTGCTCAGATCAGCAAAAAGACAATGCGATAATCTCCTATGTCAATCCCCCTTTAGTACAGCTTTGACTCCGCAAATTTCTCTTCCATATTATACAATTATAGCACTTGGATACCACGTTAACTGCCATGGCTCCTTTCTAGGGAATGCAGAGATTTGTAGTTTTGTTGGGCTTTTTAGAATTCTCTGCCAAAGAGCTCAAATGTCCTGAATGAAGTACAAATCACAGGATTTCACAGGATACAGCCATGGTAGTTTTAAGTGGTATCAAAGTGCTACAATTAAATAGCATAAAAGAGACCTCAGTGTGGTCATCACCAAAAGCTATTACAGCCTTCTGGACTTGCTTGGCCATAAAACTTGAGGAGGAAAAGAAGAAGAATCAAGAATGCTTAGTGCTGCAATCTCATCCACATCCTGTTAACAACAAATGATCTTTAAGATGACCAGTTTGCCTGTTAATCCTGCAAACTTTTAAGCAATGTTTGCTGTAGAATCTGTGCTAAAATGACTGAATAAATATGATATGCAGGAAAACAATGAAAAGCATTTGGCTGTCTTATGTGGAGTGTAATAGTCTTTTGCTGAATTATTAAAATGGAATGAGTTGACAGTAGACAGTCAACTGTCAATTACTTTTCTTTTAGACTTTCTGTTTGAGCTGTATCCCTATAAAATCTTAAAGCTCCATTCTGAAAGACAGTACCTTCAGTTTTTAAAATAAGTTGAGATATGGGTTATATACTACTTCAAAAGACCTAAATCCAATGCACATGTTCTCTTTCATCCTAAGTTTTCTTTAATCAGCTCTCACATCAAATGTCCCAACTGCTTTTTAAAAGTTAAAGTCGAAAATGAAAATTAAGAGTTCTCTATGTTAGGAAGGAAGTATTGACATTTTCCCCTTCCTTCCCAAACCATATGTTTGTATTCTCTAGATTGCAGCTGATGCCCAAGGGGCAGCAGATTCATAGAACCATTCTGTAAACGTCTTGTGATCAATATTAATCTTTATCCCAGTCTTGGGAGCAGCTGGATAAAATGTTCAAATTGGTAACAGTTTGGCAGAGTGGATTTTAGAAGCTTGTCAAACTTGGATCAAAATTTTCATATTTATATCCATTCCAAAAGGGAGAACCATTTCCAGTTCCTGTACCCTCATGGGAAATGAAAAGTAACAACAGCCAAAACAACAAGAAACAAACAAGCCCAGAGGACTCAGAAAAGTTTTAGGTAAATATATAGTTAGGTTTCTGCTATTGTTTTGAATGTTTCCTCAAAAAAGTAATTATTTATGGTTAGATTTTGGTGTTTTTAAAAAATAAATAAACACACTGCTCATCACACTATGGCCACCGTTTTGGATATTGCATGAAATGAAATGTCTGGAGGAAAATAATGCCCGAGGACTGGTCTGAAACCCTTTCCACTTGAGTTCTTGGGGCTCCCCATCAACAGTCAGGAAAATAATGAGAGCCATTGGAGTAAATCCCACTGGAGTAAGTCCCTTGAGGGTAACATTTCTATGCCACATATTATATACAGATTAATACATTTACCGCCTCTTTTCATTGAGTACCCAGATTGGAAATCTAATGGGAATGGAGAAGATCACTGTTATTTCTTCACTTTCCAATATGGAATTGGCAAGAAAGAGCTGGAGGGGGGCTTTTATCATTTTGTTAGGCAGATGATATGGAATTTGGGTGTGAAGTGATTGAAATGCAGCAGAGTTCAGGAACCAGCTTCCTTCACGAGCCATCCTGGAAATGCTATCTCCATGAAGACACATTTTGTAGATCCAGATTAAAGCTTTATTGTTCCATAAAGAAAACAGGAAAAGAAAAATATACAATCCATCCTGCTGATTGCAAAAGACTATAGGATCACATCTTGTAGATATTGTTGTAGAATTACAGCATTAGCAATAGAATAGTTACACTTACAGTTCAAAAGAACACATAGCAAGTATATAAACAAAGGTGAACAAAGGAATTTTTGGCCCTTCATATACTCCATCTTCTGGGTGTTAACCTTATGATGATTGGATGATCTGCTGTAACCCAGCCTCTAGCTGTGTGTCATCCCTCATGTGACCTAGTTCTCATGAGAACTGAATGAGATATGTTTATGTGTTAATATCATGTTCTCAGGCTCCAAGTGTTTTTATTATTCTGTACTGTGGGCACATATTTTGTCTTCAAACCACCTGCTAGCCAAGTCCTCTTTGTTTTTTGTTAGACACTTCCCATAAGAAATTTTCACACACACATCTCTACATTTCTACTTTGACTGTATATCCCATCCATATTCCAAAAGATGAGAATACAATTACAAAGCACGCTGCAAGCAGTTTCGGGGGGGGGGGGGGTGAAGAGAGATTGTTTCAAACACCGATAATAAATTGATCATTTTTGGCCTGCATATCAAATTTCTTTACACTTTGTTTGAACTAATCTCCTCCCCAACTTTCTTCACAGAACAAAGAAAATTGGACTGAATATTAAATTACAAGATTATTTATACTGTGTTTGAATTTATCTCTTTACACATTTGTCTAGAACAAGGGAAATTAAGTCTGTCTCTTGTCAACTTTTGCAGCAGTTTGGATTGAAACTGAAAAGGAATTGGGGCTCAGCTAAGATATTTGTCCACCAAAAGTAGCTTTAGCTTGCCATCTGAAGGAAAATCCAGTTTCTGGATCATATGTTTCTACAGCACCATTAAAGAGAGCATGGAAAAGTTACCTTCTGGTGACTACATCTCCCAAAATCCCCCATCAAGCATGGCCAATTGTACTCCAGAAAGCAAATTTTCTGAGCCCTGTTCCACACATACTGTCATGTACTGATATGAAGACACCCTTCATTTCTTCTGTTTTCCCTGTCACTCCATTTTCTGTTACTGATTTATTAAAATATTTGCATCCCATCCTGTATCTAAAGAGGTCACTATCACCCAACTGTCTGCTGGCCATTCTGACTAGGGGATTATGGGAGCCATAGACCATAAAAACTCTGACTCTAAAAATATTGTTGCCACAAACAACAGTGGTCCAAAACACACTGCAGATATAATCCAGTTTGAGACCACTTTAACTGCTCTGGTTCAATGTAAGGGGATTCTGGGAAATGTAGTTTTGTGAGACCATTTAGCCTTCTCTGTGAGAGAGCTCTGGTACTACAATAAACTACAATTCCCAGGATTCCCTAACACTGAGCCAGGGCAATTAAAGCAGTCTCAAACTGGATTATATCTGCAATGTGTTTTGGATCAATGTGAACTTTTTAGGCAAAGTGCATAGGCTTTCACTAAGACTGATCTCCCCCCCCCCCCCCCATTCAGATTATGTAAGAAAAGAAATGTTCAAATTAAAAGCACTGGAAATTTGAAGAGGTCTAAAGCTTGGAGAAAATAAGTTTTTTATTTACTAAAGCTCTCTTTATCTCTGCATGTGTTTCTGAGCAGTTTCTTACTTTTTGGTAATGGCATTTGTCTCCCCAAACACCTGGTTGCTGTTTGTTTCTTTTGATTACAAACAAAATACAAAGCTTGGACAAATTACTTATTTGGACTACAACCAGTCATGCCAGCTGGGCAATTCTGGAAGTTGAAATTAAAAATAATAGTTTTTTAAACCTCTGATTTTATATTTTTGATACTTCAGATATAGCAGTCTTCTGTAAGCAGAGTTGGGCCACAGTTGTTTGCTACCTTCAAAATCCCATGGCGGGATCACCACCATTTTGCTTAGTGGGAAAGATGAGCTCCTTGGAACTGGATCCTGTGTTTTAGGATGAGATGATCGTGGATGATTTTCCTGGATGATCGTGACACTATATCAAGACCACCACTGCAGATATATGAAATTAATTCATACTGGAATTTTTGAACTTGTACTAAAACAGTTAATATAATTGTTTAGGTTTGTAAAACTCACTCCTCTCCCCCCCCCAGTAGCTAGTAATCTGTGTTCAGAGAATGCAATAGAGGTGGGCAACTGTAAAGAGTGGAGGGGCAGTTTTTTGACCCAAACTCCACTGAAACCTAGCTGTAATCAAAACGGGAAGTAACCTCTGGTTTTTATTTTCAGCTGCTTTGGGTTGATTTTCTTTGTTTGGGTTGTTGTGGAATGTTTTACTAGTAACTATCATTCCTTGAGTCCAGGAGTGACAACTGACCAATTTTGGATGATTTCCCCTTCCCATTTTGGGACTGGGGGATTCTGGAAGGTGAAAGAAACCCTGTTGGGCCATACGAAGTCGATGCACTGCAATTTTATCAACCCTGCATGTCCACATGAGCAAGTGTGTGCATGTGCGTGCACACACACCTTCATGTTGCCTTTCAAACTATGGTGGTCCCATGAATTTCATAGGGTTTTCCTAAGCAAGGAATATTCAGAAGTGGTTTGTTAGTCCCTTCCTCTGAAATATAGGATACAACACCTGGTATTTGTTGGTAGTCTCCCGTTCAGGTACTAATCAGGCTAGACCCTGCTTAGTTTCCAAGATCAAATGGGATCTGGTGTCTTTAGGTTATTTAGGTACTGCTGTATATTTTAAGATCCACCTAATCATGAGGCCAACCTCTTCCATAGAAGAATGGAAGCCTATATATGTTGGAACACAATGTTTCACATATCAAAGTGACAATGATGTTTGCATACATTTGCATGATCACATATCACAATGCATCACTCTTAACTCAAGATTCTGAAATATTTTTATAATCCCTAATTTTTATAATCTAAGCTGACAAAAGCCACAACACTGATAAAGATAATATTTAAAAAAACAACAACAGTGGAGTTTGTACATGGGAGGAAATTAGGAGTTTAAACAGTAATTAACCTGTGAAAATCATGCAATTGACATTAAAATGCAATTAAAATGAGATTAACAGAAGAGCCATTATCCTGTGAATAACCAGGGAATAAACAGCAAAAAGTCATTCACGGGAAAATCCTTTGAATGATTTGCTGCTATTTCTTGCCTTCATGAGATAATCATGTTTCATCTCAACATTGTATGAAAACCATTAGTGCAATTGCAAGATTATCACAGGTTATTCATGGGATAATAGCACTTTGAACACAATGTTGTGTGAAAACCATTAACGCAATTGCGGGATTATCATGGGTTAATCATGATACTTCCAATTTCCCCCTGTGAAAAGGTACCTTTAGGATATTTGTGAGAAGGTATAAGTATTGTTTCTAGTTTTAGGTTTGAAGCATTCTATTTCAAAAGCACACCACATTATTTCCATTAGCCAACAAACTAGAAAATTTACTGTTTACATTTACATTTGTAGCCACTGTTTATTAGAGAGCACCACTCAGAAGAAGGAGACATGAAAATTGGGGGAAGGAACTTCAGAAATTTAAGATAGGCAGATGATGCTGTATTACTTGCAAAAAACAAAAAAGACCTGAAATACCATTGGATATTATGAAAAGAAAAATAATAACCAGGGACAATGTATATAACTTTAATGTTGGCAATGAAAATACTGAAATAGTTAAAACTTTTATATTCCCTGGCTTAGTCATTAATCAAAATGGAGGCAGCAGTCAAGAAATTAAAAGAACACACACTGGAAAGGCACATGATCTTCAAGTGTAATGATATATCATTTAATATCAAAATCAGAATTGCTCATGCTGCAGTGTTTCTGATTTCTTGGTCATAGAATCATATATAGTAACTGGAAGATATGGGTGTAGTGGAGAAAGCTGACAGAAAGAAAAGCAACTCACCAGAAATGTGGTGCTGGAGGATGTTAGTCAAAGTGCATTTTTCTGAATTTTGTTATGTGTGTGGCATTCCACATGTACCCTGCAGTTGACCCAAGTGTGACCTGGGCGATGACAGGCAGATCATACCAAGGTCACTTGGAAGACTGACAGAAACCATCTCAAGGACAGGCAGGTAGTGTGGGAGTTGCAAATGGACCATCGTCACCTCCGTAATCAGAAAGAATGGGCAATGATTGCCTAGATGTCTCACCTGATGGGCCAGCTAATGACTTGATCCTTTTTCCATGCACCCCGAATATTGCCAGAGCAGATTACCTCACCCATACAATCTCACACCTTTGCCCTGTAGCTAGTTTTAGCCCTTAAACCCCCTGCATTTCCCCCCTCAGTTTGGAGTTCATGGGGACACTACGTCACTGTGCTCTCTAGTCTAATTCAAACCAACGCTCTCAGAACGGATGTGTCCCATGCCACTTCACCTAATTGGATTCTGGAGAAAGTCTATCTGTAGTAAGTATCATTTTGCCTCATGATCTTTTCCAAGCTAACCCCTGATTTCCTGAGCCTTGAATGAACAAGTGCATGAGTGTGAATTACTGTGTGATTGTCCCTTTAATAAAATGATATTTTAATTGGAGAATTCTGTCTCTGCATAAATTCTTAGATCCACCGGCCTCTTGGTATACAAGTGGTCCACCGGCCTCTTGGTCTTGCAGGGTCTTTGTAGCCGACCCCCTCTCAGTTTGAACTAAACAAAATTCTCCATACTAGACTTTTGGCTACAGGGAGAATGTTACATATACCACGGACTACTAAATGTGCAAATGATCAAATCTACCCTGAACTTTCATTAGAGGCCAAGATGACTAAAGCTGGCATTCTTTGGACTTGATAGCAATGCTTGCTAAAGGGAATACAGTAGGAAAAGAGGAAGACCACACTACAGGTAGGCTAATTCAAACAAAGAAAACATTGCTGCCCTGAGTTTGCAAGACCGGAGCAAAAACTGTTGATGACTGAGGAGCTTGGCAGTCATTCATTCGTAGTGATTCCATAAGTCAAAGTCAACTTGACAGCTAATAACAAGAATAAAGCCTCTGTTTAATCAGTGTACTTCTAAGGCTACAAAATGAAGTCAAACATCTCACAATAAGACAAGAGATACTTCAGTTACTCACCACTTAATAAGTAGGGCTCCCTCTGCATACTGCTTAACATGTACCCATTACAGCTCATTTTAATGCCAAAATAGCACTATTTAAGTATGGATAAACAGGCATAAGGCCACTTTATTTTAATCTAATGCATCTCATCACATACAATGGTTAGAACATACTGGAAGCCACAGAAAAACAAATTTTATATAAATACATTGGGAATAAAAGCCATGGACTGAAGTGGGACAATCCTACTATCCTAGAAAGACGTAGGGCTAGATCCAAACTGCTAAATTATGTGTGCCCAAGAACATGGCCATATCCCCAGGATACATGCAAAACTGCTTTATACATTTGTTTCAAAATGTGGTTTACTACTACGTAGTATAAATAGTTGCTATATTGAAAATATATGCCTTAAAATACATGGAACTAACTTCTGCTGTTTGTTGAATCCTAGCCTAAGAGTACTTCAGATTGCCAGCAAAAGTGGAACACTACAATTTTAGGGGTTGTAATGCAAAGAGAGGTGTGGTAGTGGTGAGACAAAGCAGATTACTGGTTGGAGTCTCAGCATACAATTTTGGTGGTAACTGGTTTGAATCCCACTCCTGCTTTGAACAGTCACCATCTGCATACCTGGCTGAAAAGATGTATGTCTTTTCATTTGGTAAGCTCCCAAGGATATCAGATAGAATGCTGAGCCATTACTCTCACCTTGTATAAAACTGGCATGTCAGCAAGATGACAGCAGTGAGACATTCTGGTATGGCAGAGTTATTAACTTTAAAAATACAGATACTAGTTTAACACTCAGTAAAAACAACACTGCACCATTTGTTACACAGTGCTTTTCCTGAGTGCCTGACAAAGATCACATACATCATTTCAGTAATCCTTTTAAGGCAGCAATGGAAAAACTGGCCCCGAGGCCCAGCCATCCCACCCACTCATTCTCTCACAGCATCTTCTTTTTCCACCATGGTTTGGCAATACAGTAAAAGATCAACCATTTTCTTCATTGACAGACTACTTCCATTCCTTTATGTGTGCTGTGAAAGAGGCAGCTGCTTTCTCAGAGAGTACCTTTTCATACTTGAGTTTCCCTTATTCAGAATTCCAAAATATTTCAAAATCCAAAACTGTCCACATCAGTGGCTGACACCTTTGCTTTCTGATGGTTCTGTGTACACAAACTTTGTTTCATGCACAACATTATTAAAAGATTGTGTATAAAATTACTTTCAGGCTATGTGTATAAGGTGTATATGAAACATAAATTAATTTCATGTTTAGACTTGGGTCCCATCCCAAAGATATCTCATTATGTATATGTAAATATTCCAAAATCCAAAACAATTCTGGTCCCAAGCATTTCAGATAAGGGAGGCTCAACCTGTATACAATTACTACATTATGATTTCACTTAAACTGCCATGGCTGTATCCTATAGAATTTTGAGGTTTTTAGTTCAGTAAGGCATTTAAATTCTCTGGATGAATATTCTAAAATATTAACTCCCTAAACTACAAATCACAGGATTCCATCAGATGGAACCATGACAGTTAAAGGGAAATCATAGTGCTTTAACTGTGTAGTGCCTATGGGCCCAGAAAGTAGGGAGAGGGAAGGAATGAGAAACCAGGGCAAAAGAGGAGGAAGACAGAGGGCTTGTCTACACTGAGGGGAAAAAAAACATACTGACCTCGCCATGGCCATAAGCCAGGCACACAATGTTCTTTATTATTTGCAGGGAAGTTGTGAGTTCACAGGGAATGCAGTTCAGGGGGCTTTAATCTGGTTTATAAAAAGTTACCTTTTACTCTAAAAAATTTTTAAAAATGCAAATTTTCCACTTTGTGGCTGGCACCCAAGGCAGCTTCAGTGTGGAGCTGATGATGGGAGGAGTTTTTGGTTTACAGGACTGGTTGGGTCCTGCAAGCCTGGTGTGTTTACCATGTTTTTGTTCTTCATTGTAAGTTTGCCATAAGATCAGCAGTGAGAGACTAGATCAAGTTACCCCCTCCCTCTTCCTCCCACTGCTCAAGAGTCGCATTTGTTTCACTCTTTTTACTCTTCCCCTGGATCCTCCCCCCACCTGATCAGTGTTGTCTTATCTTTGTTTTTACTTCAGTAGATGGAACACACACATTGCCTCTCCCCCCACCCCCAACCCCCAATCATTCACTTGCTTGCTCATCTAGAAATCTCACACACTTCCTTCCCCTGACTGCCATCATTTGCTTGCTCACTCATGCAGATATCTGCAATGTATGTCTGGGGGATATAAGGGGAGGGAATGCATGAGATCTCTGCTTGAGTGAACAAGTAAATGATGGCGGGGGGGGGAGGATTGGAGAAGTGCAGAAGAGTAAAAAGAACAAAAACAAACGTGACACTCAGGTTGGGTGGGCCAGTGGGGAGACAAAAGGTATAGCTTGATCTAACCCCTCTCAGCTGATCTCTTTTTCTTTCTTTCTCCACCGTGTGTGTCTGTACATTTAAAATCTCCTCCCTCAGTCACCAGGGCTGCAAAAGGGGAAAGATTGGATGAGGAAGCATGTAGTCAGGATGCAAAATGGTCAAGATTTACAGACAAACAATAACAGCTATTGAATGATAGGCTGATGCATGTTGGGAAGGCCAAAAAAAGTGAGTTTGCCTGGGGAAAATGTGTGGCTGGTTAGGCTGATGTCACCTTCCTGTCTATTAGTGGGTAGCGTTAAAGGATTTCTAAGGGGTTATTGCAAACCAGGAAAATGCAAGGTGATTCCATTTTTTTTATTTTTTTTTAGTCAATGTAGGAAATTCTAGGGAGAGAGAGAATGAGAATGAGAGAAAGGAGAAGATACAGTATCTTGTTTTGGTCCCACCTAGTTTTATTTTGGCCACCTCCATCTCTACAATGCAGTTCCCCCCCCCCCCCGACTCAAGAGAGTGTTGATACAGAAATGACTGCAATTCCTGGGATTAAACAATAAAATATCTAGACCAAATGACATGTTCAAAGATGGACTGTTGAGGATTTACTTATATAATTAATCTTGAGGTAAAAATGCATTTTTCAAATCTCTAGTGAGAAACCCTGCATTTCCTAAACAACTTTGTATCTGAACAATTTAAAATGTATTCCCAAATATATTTAGAAAAATGTGCATTCTGTAACAATCAGGAAAATGCCATTTTTGAAAATAGGTACATAATGTAAAAGAAGCAACACCCCCCACGCTGCAAATATCTATCTAATTGTCACAGTGCAGCATATGAATGCTTTAAGCTTTTCTGAGTATGAACTACTGCAAAAATGGACTTTACCTTTTCAGTATATTTATTTTTTGTTCAGGTTTAAAACTGTGCCATGACCTCTGTCCCCAGTCAATAACCCATGTGGTTATTAAGGCCATAAAGCTTGTCCTTCCTATTCTTAGTGTTAGTATGTCTTGCTGTTGCTCTCAGCTGCTATCCAAATGATTTCAATGGAAAAGCTCCTTTCCTGTTTCTCATGTTACCACCCCCGCCCCAAAGTTCAACTGTTTGATAATACATTTCTTAAAAGTTGAGCCTAACCCTTCTTTCAGGAATTTGCTGTCAAATATTTGACTTGCACATACAACATGTTGAGGGCCATGATTTCCCTGGCATCTAAAGGCTTAGGAAGTGGAGAAGTAAACTGTAGATGTGGTACAGACAAGTCATCTATGTTTGATTAGGAAAGCATAGCTTGTACTCTACTTTTTAAAGCTGAAGCAGATGTGTTTACTTTGAGGTGGTTAGAGGACAGAAACAAGCAGCTTCATAACTCCTAAAAGTGTGGTTTAACTAATAATAAACAACTTAAGCATATATTGCATTTTCTCATGACATTTCCTATTGAGAGGACTCCAGAGTAAATGTAGACAGCTCTAACCACCTTTCTTTTCTTTCTCTCATTTCTTTGTATGTAATAAAGAAAATGTGGTTTTCTGGGGATGGAAGGAAATTATTTGGAAGGATCAACAGAGCTCTTAGATGTCTGAGATTGTATTTTGTTATTATTCCCATTTTGGCCTTCAGGGACTAGAAAAGAAGCAGCAGATCTGTTGTCAAAACATTAACAGTGTAAATGTATTATTGTGCAGAATAAAAACATCACTTGCATCTAGAATATCATGCAATCTCCTAGATCAGGGGTAGACAACCACAAAGAGATGTGAGAGTCAATCCATCCACTATGACCTCCTCTAGGCCACATATCACCCCTTGCACAATTAGAAGTGACATAATGTCATTTAGGATTTTGAAATTTATGGAAAAATTGCCAGTTTTAAAAGGTTTCCCAAGGCTGAGGCTATTACAAGGGATAGTGGGGCTGCGAGGGCACCCAAACCACCATGGTTTTTGTGGGTGGGTGTTGGACAGTTTTTTAAAAAAAAAATACTGGGAGGGGCCTTTGAAGTGCATGGGGGGAATTTCAGGAACTTCAAAATGGGCACATGCAGGCTACAAGTTGCATTTGCTCACTCCATCCTAAGTTCATGTTCCCTCATTGTGGGTGAGACAGAAAGAAAATGGATTTTGATGAAGGCAACCTGTAAGCTTTTAATGTGGATGTCAAAATTCCAATGGATCTTGTCTGCTTGAATCCTAACAAGGTAACACTAGTGTAAATATTATGGATATTACCGGTAGATGTAAAAGGTGTGTTTTTTTTTACTTCAAACTTCAACTTCAAAAACATTATTTTCCATTTTCTTTCAAAATGATTTAGATAGTATGCAATGCACTAAAAATCCATGTAATGAAAACTATTTACTATATGGAATAAAGGACACCTCTGTGATATGTAACTCTTTCATCATATATGGTTTAGCTGCCCTTGTACTGTGGCTTATAGGTTCCTTGTCTCCACCACCACCTTTCTTCTGCAAATATGGACCAAAGGGAAGGACCATGACACTTCATGCCACCCACATCTATCAACAGAGTAATCCACTGAAGTTTTGCAGTTCCCCTAATTGGAGGATCACATGAAGATCAACAGGGATTAGAGGGATATATTCCTACAGGATGTCCTGCAATTCTGTTACAGGGCAATGTAAGACTAAGGGCCTCTGCAGACTGCCAGAAATAGTGCAAATTGAGTCCACTTTAAATTGAGGCACTGACCTGGCTCAGTGCTAGGGAATCATGAGAATTGAATTTTTTTCTGAGACATTGAGCCTTCTCTGTCAGAGAGCTCTGGTGCCACAATAAATTACAGTTCCCATGATTCCCTAGCAGTGAGCCAGGGCAGTGCCTCAATTTAAAGTGGACTCAATTTGCACTATTTCTGGCAGTCTGCAAAGGCCCTAAGAAGCCAAAAAAAAAAATGTGAGGACTATACTTTCAACAGCCATGTCATAATTGGACAGCACGTAAAAAAGACTGCATGCAGGCTGGATGTCTTTTCTTTACACACATTCCAACCACTTTTGGCATGCATTACACAAGGCTGTCCAAAAGATATGAGGTTAGCAGTAAACTGATAGTCCAACTGTCTTTATTTTAATCATTTGGAATTCCAATACCCTGTGCTTTTCTACAACAAAAGCTATATGGATGTGAGACTACCTAACAATTACAAATTGTATACCGCATCTAATTTGAGGTAGCATTTGAGTCTTAATACTTATATTAACTTATATGAAACACACTTGAATTCTAGATTTTGGCAATGTGTTCAAAAGTTATCTGGTGTGTGTGTGTGTGTGCGTGTGTGTGCATGTGTATTTATGTGTATGGAATTGCCCTGAAGCTGGATAACTGCCAGCCATGTACCAGATAAGACCTTTACGATTTTTCATTCATGAAAGACTATGGAACACCCTTAAAAATATGGGAGTGCCAACACATCTGATAGTCCTGATGAGGAATCTTTACTCTGGACAAGAGCCTACTGTCAGAACGGAACATGGAGAAACAGAATGGTTTCCAATTGGCAAAGGGGTAAGACAAGGCTGCATCCTATCACCCTGCCTATTCAACTTATATGCAGAAGATATTGTAAGGAAAGCAGGGTTGGACACATAAGAGGGAGGAGTGAAAGTAGGAGAAAGAAATATCAATAATCTGAGATATGCTGATGACACCATAATACTAGCAGAAAACTTTTCAGACCTGGAACACCTACTAAGGAAGATCAAAGAAGAAAGTGCAAAGGCAAGCTTACTGTTGAACATCAAGAAAACAAAAATAATGACCACAGAGAACTTACACACATTCAAACTAGAAATGAGGAAATAGAGTTCTCATATCTGGACAGTTAAGAAAGAAGACAGGAGAAAAATCAACTCATTTGAGATGTGGTGCTGGAGAAGAGTACTGAGGATCCCATGGACAGCCAAAAGGGCAAACAATTGGGTCCTAGAGCAGATCAAGCCAGAGATATCGTTGGAGGCCAAGAAGACAAGACTTAGACTGTCATACTTCGGACACATCATGAGAAAACATGAATCACTGGAAAAAACAATAATGTTGGGAAAGGCAGAGGAAGTAGAAAGAGAGGAAGACCACATGCTAGATGGATGGACTTTATTAAAGAGACCATGAATATGAGTTTGCAGGAGCTGGGCAGAGCAGTAGAGAATGGGGTGGGGGGGTGGGGGGTGAAGATGTCTTGCCAGCAGGGCTGCCATGGGTTGAGATTGATGCGAAGGCAATTAACAACAACAAATTTTTCATTGGCTAGCAAGAAGTGTTATGATGTAATTTGACAAGTAACTTCTGTTCAGCTTGTTACTAAAAGAGAATTTGGAATTCTGTTGCTGTTCTGTTTTGACATCTGATAAAATAAGAACAAGCTAACTGTGAAAAGCCAAAAGACAAGTCACTGTTGGTGCATAATTCCTCTGTTGTTACACAGGGTCATGCATATTTCTGTTTGCAAGAAAAAACTCAAACAGCAAAAGAGATCTGTAGACTACTGCACACACGTTTTCCCCTTAGGATATCAATTTTTTAAGATGTAGGATCACATATAACCCCCTGGTGGATCCATCTCTGAGAAGAGTGTATGTGGGAATAATACATGGTTATAGTTCTGTTAGCAGAGATGCAGAGTGGTAGCTGATTAGCTGTACAGCAAACATAAAACAGCAATTCCAAGTAATGGGAAAAGTTCTTTGGTTTGATTTGCATGTGTGGGTGAAATTAACATTCAATGAGCTGTACCAGTCTGTCAACAATATAATCTGGCAGGGAAAGTTCAAGAAGTTCTACTTAATTTGTTAGATTTTGCATTTGTTAGGCAGTGCCTCTGCCACCTAGCAACAGCATAAAGAGTTTAATTTTCAGATAACTGAGTTCATGCTAGTTGAGGAGGAAGAATGGCAAAGTAGGATCAGAGAAATGCAAGGAAGCCTGCAGCTACTGAACCAACAGGGAGTCTAATAGGGGCAGATGGGCCAGTCAGAGGTCAGCCTGCTGAGCCACAAGTACAGAGCAAAAGATAATGCATTTCTCTCTTGGTGCAAATTTTCACTCTCTGTTCCCAATAGCAAGTGACTTTTAAAAAAATATAGTTAGGGCTATTCAGACTGTATGCCAAGGACAGTTTAATATTATATTCTGACATTAAATTGTATGGCATAAAATCAAAATATTATTACTTGTTTTGTATAGACTTCTTGTACACACACTTACATGCTCTTCTATTTGAAGACTAAACTAAGTAGTTTTTATACAGAACTCCTGAAACCCTCCCCTTTTAAAATGGGAGATTATATTTCTAAGAACCTGTATGTATATAGATAGATGTCCCATCTGGTCATCATCAACAGCATTGCTTTCACCATTACCATCATTTCTGGTTCAAATGTAAATAGAGGTATCAAAAATCTACCTTTCCCTTTGCCTTCCATGAAGTAATTACAACCAAATTTTTGAAATATTAAGAACAACCACAAGAACCTAAGTGAGTTTAAGCCCTGTTGAACTCAGTACAGCTGAAGAGCTTGTAAGAGCATGAGACCCACTGAATTTAGAGTGGAATTTAAACCTATTCCTTATTCTCTGGTTAGTACTCCACTAATCAGTTCCATATGTGAAAGCTCCATGGAGTGCCTTGCATACAGACTGGTTCTGTCAATGATAATGAGTATCCTTGGAAGTGTGGCAATTATGGCTCAGGTCCAGGCTATCTGACAGACTATATTTCCCTATATAATTTTGCCTGAAATCCTCAGGAGAGGCCCTTCTTGCAGTCCCACCACTGTCACAAGCATAGTTGGTGGAGATATGAAACAGGACCTTTTTAGTGGCTCCCTCTAGATTAATAGAATTTGTGCATATTTTTTAGTTTTCTGTCATTGGAAGAAAAGTATGAATGCCAGAATCTCCCTCTCCTTTTTCTAATTATATGCACACAAATGAGCATGACCAAAACTACATACCGTATATTTGCCAATTAGTTTCCAGTCAACAAAGTGTTGGCTATTACCTTTAAAGCCCTACATAGTTTGGGTCCAGGTTACCTACAGCATCACTTTCTCTCATATAATCCACCCAATGTACTCAAGTCTTCTGGGAGACATCTGCTTCAGTCCACGAAAATGAAAACTAGGCTGACTGTAACCCAGAAGACAGTTTCTTTGGAAGCCCCCAGATTGCAAAATGACCTGTCAGAAGAGATTTGTCAGCTCAAGACACTATCTGAGTTTAAATCAGCAGTAAAGACCAGTCTGTTCCATTAGGCCTTTGTTGTTAGCTGCTTACGAGTTGATCTCAACTCATGCCAACCCTGTGAATGAGACGTCTCCAAGCCCTGCTATCTTCCACTTCCCTGCTTGGTCTCCTTGATTGAGGCAATCCATCTGACATGTGGGCTTCCTCTCTTTCTACTTCTCTCACCTTCCTTAGCGTCATTGTCTCTTCTAATGAGTCATGTCTTTTTATTATGTGGCCGAAGAATGACACCCTCAATTTAGTCATCTTGGCTTCCAGGGAGAGTTCTGGTTTGATCTGTTCTAGGATCCATTTTTTTTTTTTTTTTGCCTTTTTAGCTGTCCATGGTATGCTCAGCCTATCCAGATTATTTTTAAATTATGGTTTTTGAAGTATTTATTAATGGATTTTAATATGTATTGGTTTCATATGCTCTTTTAGCTGCTATTATTTGATGTGTTGTCTTATTTATTGTTTTTCCCTGCCTCAATCCACAGGGAGAGGCGAGTAAAAGGAATGAAAATGGCATTTTTACATCTCTAATGTTTTCCTGCATTTTTAAATGCTCACTTCCACAGTCTACTATAGCTGCAAAAGAAAAATTATACTGAATAATGAATTATGCTTCTCTTTTACAATGAGAACAAGCCACCCACCTCCTTTCACAAAAACAGCTTTCTTGTCATCTTCAACCATTTTCCTCTTAAAGAAAAAAGAAAACCTTTATAAAACATAACTTTTGCAATAAAACCTGTGCTTGCAATCTGTTCTAAGAACCTCTGTTCTTAAGCCTCATTGACCCACGCCTTAATTGTAGTGAACGAAGATGCAAGACACCATGGAAGGAGAGATTTTGCAAGATCTAATGGACCACTTTGGATGCAAACTCAAACTCTATTCCTTCTACTGCTGGCAGTCATCTACCTCCTTCCAGGAAAAACATGCCATCTTATAAATAGGCCTATGCTTTTGCCTCATTGGGCACAATTTAAAATTGTGGGAATCCAAGTGAAAATACAGGCCATTTATTAGACAACCCCCACTATATTTTCAGCATCCCAAGTACTGATATAACCAACCCCAGAGCATGGAAAAGGATTTGCACACCTCAGCCTTCCAAAATGAATTCTACCTCAGACATCTTCCAAGGCTTTTGAATTTCTTTCACTTTTCCTGTTCTCTAATGTCTTCCTTTCCTTGTCGAACAGGCTTGCACTACTTTTGCATTAAGAATTCAATTATTTGGATCAGGTTCTAAAAATAACTCCAGCTCTGATACTGTATAATCCGACAGGGCTGATAAAATACAAGCAGGAGCGCCTAAGGAAATATTTAGAATGTGCTGCTATGGTTACTCTCTGAACAGGGGTTAACGCCTCTCCCTCTCAGCTTCAGAAATCCAATACGAAAAGATGCCTATCACTTTCATCAGCAGCTGGGCTTGACTTTGAAACTACATCAGAAAGAAAGAACTTTTAAAACTTCTTTGAAATTGTACAGAGGAACTGACCCAGCTACCAACCATGCTGGAAAATATCTGGGTCAAAGCATTGTGTCTAGGATGACTAGTAAGCTAAATTTTGTCAATGGCTTTCATTTTGAAAACAAATCCACCCTGAAGAGAGGAAGAGGTCATTTTCTAGTTTTTGAAGAGAGCCAGCATGGACTATGACTCTAAAGACCATAGTTTAAATCCCTGCTTGGCCTTGGAAATACATTGGGTAAGTCACTTGCTCTCAGCTTCAGAGGATGGCAAAAGTAACTCCCTCTCCCTGAACAAATCTTGCCAAGAAAATCCCATGACCATAAATTGGAGATGATTTGAAGGAAACGACGACGACAGCCAATTCCAGAAAAAGCATGACCCTGAATTGTTTGTACTGAAGGACATGCTTTAGTCTTATTTATTTATTTATTTTGAGTGATTGGGGTATTCTTTACATTACAACACTGTGTATGTGCATGTGCCTTCAAAACGCCTGCCAATTTATGGAGACCCCATCCATTTCATAGGATATTCTTAGGCAATGAATACTAGATGCTTTTGCCAGTTCCTTCCTTTGAAATAAAGCATCTGGTATTTATTGGCAGTCTCCCATCCAAGTACTAAACACAGCTGATCCTGCTTAGCTTCCACAATCACACAGGATCTGGTGCCTTTAGATTGTTCAAGCTGTTTACAAAATTGTATGTTGAGAAATGAGACCTCAAGGATTCATCAGCCCCTTGGCATCTTTCTCTCATTATTGTAAAAAAAACTCCTGCATCTTAGGAACTGGATGAGCCATGCATAAACATAAATAAACAGGATAGGAAGATGAGGCAGTCCATTTCAGTTCTTCAAAGCTTTAATGATATGGACAGTAATGAGAAGGATCATGTTTGAAAACCTTTATTGATTTTTCCCTCTACCAATTAAATTTCCGGGGGGGGGGGGGAATCATTCAAACAAGTAGATTTGAGTAAATATGTTTGCAGCTTAAAATTTACTCAAGAAATATAGCTTGCCTTTCTGTTAGTCATTGGTCTGAGAAAAGATTGCTTCTTCCTAAGAGTTTAATCATTATTTGAATACATTTGATGATCCTCTCTGTGCATTTTTTAAAAAAGCAATTATATGGAATGATTGCTAGAAATGAATTTCACAGGCAGTTGCTGTTCTCTATTCAACATATTTTAGTGTATCATAAAATAAACGGTACTGATATTTAATATCAGGAATATCTCATTCCATCTTTTAAAAGTAATAACATTTATCTATCATTATATGCACTTTTACTCTATTGGAGTCTAATGTCCCAAACACATTTTTAAAACTAGGGCCCACTGATTGCACTAGGATTATGTTTCACAAATTCTGGTTAAGATCAAGTTGAAAGATGCATAGGGTAAATGTCATTTTTTTATTTCCTAATGGTTTATAATGTCTTATGTTTATGAAAATTAATAAACTATAATGTGGAATTCACTATTAAGGTATTGTTACTTGCACCCTAATACTCAGAGTGGTAACTAGTTGCTGAGATGCAATACTAATGAGATTTGGGTTTTCTTTGAAAGGAGGTCAATGGAAATGTATTGATATTTTCAATTTTCAAATATTTTAGCTGATTTATACATGTATAGGTTAAGTATAACTAGGGCACAACTAAGTACTTCAACAGACAGAAATATTTTGCTGCTCTTACAGAAAATCTCTAGGGACACACAAATTCCCTCAAATGCTGTCTCAAGTTTTCTCAGAGCCCCAAACTCAGTTCTCTGATTTTGTCCATGTCTATTGAAAACTTAATTTTCATCACAGATGCAGCTTGGATTTCCACATCTTTATTTGGTATAGTGGCGGTAGGAAAGAGATCCTTTTCTCTGGTTATTTCCTAGGACCTTATCCCACGCTGCTCTCAAAGTGGCAAGAAAGTGGCAAGAAAGCAACATAAGCATGATTCCACTATTATAGCGATAGCAACCCCCAGAGATAGAAATGGCCAGCCCACGGCGCTAGCGCTTTCATAGCGCTAAGAATCAGCTCGCGCAATTGCAATGCCCGGTGAGACCAGGCATTCAAAAGAACGTGAATGTTGCTGCATTCCGAGTGGATTCTTAGCGGATTCTTAGCAGCGTCGTGGGATCAGTCGAAAAAATTTAGCGCTATAGCGCCGGATTCTTAGCGGTTTCTTTGCGACGTCATGGGATCAGCTGGAAAGATTTAGCGCTATAGCGCTGGATTCTTGGTGGATTCTTAGCGACGTCGTGGGATCAGTCAGAAACATTTAGCGCTATAGCGCCGGATTCTTGGTGGATTCTTGCTGCTTTTGGCCCCGTGGGATAACGTCCCTAGTCATTGAGAAATTTGGGTAAAGACAATTCCAATCAGGCAATCACCTTGACAAAGGAAAGGGACACTTTCCCAGGATCAACAGTCCTATCAGTAGCATCTTTTTCTTACTTAGACCCAAATCTACAAACATACTGTTTTCAGATTAGAAAAATGCTTCAGAAGCCTGCTAAGCATTCAACAAATACAGGGATACAATTGTATTATAGAATAGTACTTTTAAGCATTAGTTTCTTCTGCCTGGTCCACATTCTTTATTAAAATATCATCAAAAGATAATATTGACCACTTGGATTTTCTGCTGATTACTGCATTTTACTACTATTTGTGTGAATGTAATATCAGACATTTTCAATGTAAAGATGGTTATAGTATTAGATGCACCATAATGATTTGAGGTAAGACATAACAATGAGGGTACATGAATATGTAAGTAGTAAACAAACATCCTGTATCCATGTAGATTTTCTGCATGCAAAAGCCAATGAAAAATAATAAATTATAGATTTATTTCTGCACAAACTGTCAGGCATTGAAGTTAAAAGCATGTTTTCCATCAATATCTGTTGGTTTTCTTTTCTCTCAGAAGTGACATTTTAACCTCATTCGGGTTTGTAATCAAGCCAAGAGAATTCAACTTTAAATGGCATCCATGCTGGCCTAGTTTTGGAATTGTGAGCAAGAACATCCCTTTGCCTTCTTCTCCCTATAAACTGTGTCTCTGGTGTAATGATGATCCTGAACCTTTGCACTCTTTGCTTTGCATTTTGTGGGTAAGAAACAAAATAAAACCTCTTGGCATCAGCTTGTTTATCTGTAGCCTTAAGCAAGGGAATTACTGGTCCTTGATATACTGTGTCTCCCTTATTTATTTTTACTTTTGCTCCAAGCCTACTGTCATTCCCATGACACTGTTTTGCATAGCTGGGTGGTACTCTGGTGATATGAATGCTGTTCAGAAGGAAAGGGGAAAGAATTTAGGAACAGAGGATGTAATTTAAACAATGCAAAGTGGGTTGACCAGCTAATCCCATCAGCCTTGAAATAATACAGGGGACAGTAGCAAAACTTACTGACAGATGGGAACTTGTTCCTTGTTGCACGTTCCCCCATTTTTGCAGTAAGATTCAGGACAATCTAGAAATATATTTTTAAAGAAAAGTAATTGTCAAAGTCACTTGAATAGATATACTGTACAATAAATATTGGTCATACTTGTTAGAAACATACAGTCAGTGGATTGACTATTTAGAGTTGAAGAGAGGAAATTCTTGTGTTCCAGATGTAGATTATTTCCATCATACTTTAGAACTAGCCAGGCTGTTTAGGGCTGATGGGGACTGGATTTCAACAACATGGAAAGCAACATGTCCCCCAAGCTCTGATTTAGAAAATAATTTCCTATTACTGTTTGGTGTTTGTATTTTATATTTCTCAAGAATCAGCATGTATTCCTTGCCTAAGAAATCTCAATGAAACTCATGGGGTTGCTATAAGTTGATAGGCAACTTGAAGGCACATACAGACATATAAATCATATATACCATTAAGTATACAACTTCCCTTATATAGATTAAAAGGATTAGTGGGAACTTGCAATACTTATGTAACTTCTATAGATTTAACAGGTCTAGTCTCTAATCTAGTTGAGGGTTAACAATTGAAAAAGGCATAGTAATCAGTGCAAAAAGTTTAAGAACTTTTGGGTCCTATTGATTTCAACAGTAAAATTAAATTTAAGAACATTATATATTTGGGTTTTTTTAAAAGGAACAAAGTCAATGGCAACAGGATTAAAGTGCTTAAAGTGCAAGTAATATTCTCACTTTTACACATTACTGTTGAAATCAACAGCAGCAAACTGATTTGAATTCCAAGGTAAGAAATACAAATTCAAATACTACCCATTATTCAATGATCATGTGATCTCATTGTTCTATCTACACATGAACGTGTATCTTACAAATAGCAACATCAGTCAGATTTTTTTCTGAGCATATGATCTGCTTATATTAATGTATATGTGTAGTCCATGGGTATATCATATACCCCACACTTTTCTCTCCCCTTGCCCCTCCCATTACCTGCACAGCAGCAAGAAATAAATAAACTATAATATAACATTTACAATTCCTCAGTGGTGCTGCCAGATTTCAAACTACACCCCCATAAATTTGCATTGAACTGGGAGACAAAGTAGCTACATTAATTCTTGCCTCTACCCCTCCTTTTTGTGATCTTTGTCTTCATTGTACCTACTGTGCACCTTGCTATAGTAAACAGGAGAGATGGATAGAAGAAAGGACTCTGAGAAATATTAGTGGGAGAAAGCACCAATACTTTGTAGTACTGCAGGATTGACAGAATGCAACTCATCCATCAGTCAGGATGAATAGTATTCTCAGGCAAGTCATTGTTGAAGTGATTTTAAAATGTGCTCAGTTTTATGTGATACTACCCACTTGCATAAGTGTAATTCCATTTCACGCAGCAAGAAACCTCTATGTAAAATCTGCCAGAAGACCAATATATTGAGCAAGAAAAACAGAATAGATATATATGTTCTTCTGGGGGGGGGGGGAATCAAATACATTCTGTCACAACCTGCCCTGCATATTTCATATATTTTGTTCATGCAAAATAAAATCCAGTTAGCCTTTATTACAAATGAAACTTTGATTTTAAATGGTCAGACTACCTGAACAGCTAGATTCATCAGGAGCAAAATCAATGCAATCTACGACACCATCACAGCGCTGGGAGACTGGAATACAGCTATTAGTCGACAGACACAACAAAGATCCATTGAAGCAATCATTAATAGCTATATGAAAGAAAGGGAGGAGAGATTCTTGTTATTTAGTGAAACAACATGTCAGTAAGATATATACTTAATTATTCACTATATAATGTCAGATCAGTTGTTTCTCTTCATCGGATCAGTTGTTTCTCTTCACCTTTCTTTTCATCTCTAGTTCTATTCACTTTTCTATGAATGTGTGCAAATCTGTATCTCCTTGGGACAAAAAAAAAATGTATGAATGCCCCCACAGTTTCCCAAATCTATCACTTTCTTCCCATTTTTCTTTGTATCATTTCACAAGACTCTGAGTGTGCTTAGGTAGGACTTAGGACAGAGGTAGGCAACCTTTCCCCTTTAAGGGCCAAGGGACTTCAGCTCCCAGAATCCCAGGAGCTATTGGCCAACATAGGACTATTGGCCAACATGGCTGAGGCTTCTGGGAGCTGAAGTCCCTCGGCCCTTAAAGGGGAAAGGTTGCCTACCCCTGCCTTAGGAGCTATACAATTGCACTTTATGTCTCTGATTGCCGCTGTCTGATTTTTTTTTTTTTGGTCTATTTATTTTTATTGTTTACCGTATGTTATTTATGATTTAGTTGGTTTTAATGGATGTCAGTTTAATACGCTTTTATGGGGTAGGGTGGGGGGTAGGGTTTTTTAGACTGTATTGATGTATTTTGATTTGCTGTAAGCCGCCCCAATTGTTTTAACAGAGGGGAGGGGTATATATTGTTGTTGTTATTATTATTATTATTATTATTATTATTATTATTGAAATCTGCCCAGATTTGAATGCCATTTTGCTAGTCTACAATTTATTTATGCATTTTACACAGTTGCCTAATTGACTGAGTTTAATGTAGTTTTTCAATCGTGCACATTTTAGCCATTTAGATTTTAAAATGTACTCATAGTTGTGCACGCTTTATTTGTCCAGAACATTCCTCTTTTGCCTCTACTCTCATCTTGTGAGAAATGATTTTCTGAAGAAGAGAGCTTCCTCTAATTGTAGAGGCTCTCCGTGTTCTCTGGAATCTTGCAGAGTCTTGCAGAAGGTACTTTTCTTCTCATAAGTCTCAAAAGGTATGTTACTTTTGCTAGACTGTAGAATCTTAAAAATATAATAAAAAAAACACTTTTCCATCACAAACCTGAAGGCTGATGCATACCATTCCATTACACAGTTTGATTGCTCAGCTCTTGATGTCTTGCAGTGAACTGACTCCATTAAAAAGTATGGTCTGATTTGAAAGATCTCTGTATATGGTTTGTATGGTATGTCTGTTTCACACATGCACATGATGCTTAGCAGACAAAGCCATATATATGCATTTCTGAACGCTGATGATCCATTAACATCTTAATGAACAGGTTACTTGAAAATTTTAGTATGGTACAAAATTCTGTATGGGTGCAACAGTGCTCACTTGGCTTGTAGTATGCAGTTGGTTCACCCAGATATCTGCAAATTAGTTGCTATTTGCCTTCAAATTGTTGCTATGTGCCTTCAAGGCCTTTCTGACTTATGGTGACCCTAATTAAACCTATCATGGGGTTTTCTTAGCAAGTTTCTTCAGAGGGGGTTCGCCATTGCCTTCTTCTGAGTCTAAGAGAGTGTGACATGCCCAAGGTCACCCACTGAGTTGTTGGGATTTGTAACCTAAGTTTAAATGTCCAGATGTGAAAAAATGACAAAGGGAACTACAGGTCATTTTACAGCTAGCTAACAAGGTAATTGGTTACAGCTGGGATTCAGAACATCTGAATAGTGTACAAGGTCAGTATGTGCCAGAGAGCACATAGATCGTATGTAAATATGCAGTGTCATCATGTTTGGGGGACAACAACTCAAGTGACACAGGAAGAAGTCATAGAAAGAGGCTGGCCATGGAGGCTGCATGGCAAGTGTCTATAAAAAACTGAGACCTCAGTGTAGGGGTGTGGGTTGTAGTTGGTCGGTGGTTAGTGTATACAGCGTTGAAAAGATTCGTATTCTGTACATACAGCAACTAAAGAATAAAAGTGCCTCTTTGGAGTTAAACCTGGCTTCAGTCTGTTTCATCAGAAACAGGGAGTAAACATTCTTGAGAAGCCAGACAGCTCCGAGGTGTTTTTTCTCTCCGAAGAGAAGAAAGCTTTCGAGAAACTTGTCTGCGCGCTCAATTGCTTGACATGGGTTTCCAAAGCCGAGCTGGGGATTGAACCCTGACAGCCCATTAAAATCACCAGATATATTTAATTTCATATCAACGCTATATCACTGGGTGAAAATTTTGTTTTATACAAATGTAAAGCAGAACCATTTTCTTGAAGCTTCTCTATAGTTATACAAAATGGACTATTTATCAAAGTACCAATAATTTACTCTCCTGTGTTGCTAACCAATAATATACTCTTCCGTGTTACTCAAAGCAAAATATACTATGCCTGTAATGTACATTATTTTTTAAATGGCATTCTGTCATGCTGTAGCTTTAAGTTATAATCTTTCACATCATCTAATCTCAAAGAACTCTAAAGGGATAATCTTGGGAGAAATGCATTAGCCTCCAACTAATTCATGATGGGATCACTGATCAGTGGGATGTGACCCGAATGACTGTGCTTACCCTTCCAGAAACGAACAACATTCAGTCATTAGGAGACTTATTTTAACTAATGAAACACTCTCTAGCATTATCTGAGATTATTTATATTCATCCTTGTTCAAGAATCTATGGTCTGAGTTTTCCCAATGACCAATTATATTTTGAAAAAGTAATTTCACATTATGAAAGATTGGTCTGAGTATGGAAGTATTAAAAAGAACAAGGTCATCATCAACTGGATATGACCAATATTCAATGCTACTCAAAACCAGTACATTAACAATCACTTTTAACTGTGGAAATAACACATACAGGGTATTTAATTTAGTACTGAAACTATACTTCTGGATAAAAATGTGGCTGTCTAAAATTTACACACTTTAGCCTAATTGAGAAGTAGAAATTATGTGAGCCTTCAGAGATTGTTAAAATGCAACTCTCAGCATTCTCAACCACTGTCTATGCTGGCTAGGGCTGCTCAGAATGACAGTCCAACAACATAGCGACTGGATTCCATACTTTAGCAACCATGCAATGTCTAAACTACATGTAAGTTAAGTGATCCAAAAGTATTGAAGGCAAATATCCCAAGGCGATTATTTAGCAAAATCCAAACTAAGCAAATTACTTTCAAGTACCACTGATATCAACAGGTGAATTACGCACTCCACCTAAATCCTTCCTGTTAAAATTATAAAGAGTTGATATTATCATGTGCCTTCAAGTCATTTCCAACTTAAAGTGATCCCAAGGTAACTCTATTATGGGGGTTTCTTGGCAAGAGTTTTTCAAACAGTGTGCTTTTGCCTTCCTTTGAGTCTGAGAGAGTGTAACTTATCAATATCACCCAGTAGGGTTCCATGACAGAATGAGGATTTGAACCCTGGTCACCAGAGCCACAGTCAATGCTCAAAAAACTATACCATGATGGATTTCTAGAATGTGCTTAAATTTCCAGGCCCTATGCACTCTGTATCCTACTGCCTTGAAAATGAATGGGGGACTATTTAAAGGTAGAGAGCTCTGCTTGTATATGTTAGGGCTTCCATACCCACAAATAATTGCTGAGTGGAAGAATCCAGCTTTAGTGCTGTCCAGGATAACTGAACACATGGGAAGGGGAGCGTGTTAGCCTTGTTCACTTCTGCCACAACGCTCATCTTGTGAGGAGTGATTTTCTGAAGAGGAGAGCTTCCTCTAATTGTAATGGCTCTCTGTGTTCTCTAGAATCTGGAAAGTTATGTAAGAGTGGCAGCTCTCCTCTCCAAACTGTACTTATTCATATAATGACAAGAGGGGGTGAGACTCATAAAATCATATTCATATGCTCATCAGGAGCCCTAGTGGCACAGTGGTTAAATGCCTGTACTGCAGCCACTCACTCACAAACTACAAGGGAGTTGTGGGATCCAAACCTTGGGAGCAGCCACTGAGAAGGCCCTCTCTCTTGTACCCACCAAAAGTGCCTGAGAAGGTGGTGGAACAGAGAGAAGGACCTCTCCAGATGATCACAATACTCTAGGGCAGGGGTAGGCAACCTTTCCCCTTTAAGGGCCGAGGGACTTCAGCTTCCAGAATCCCAGGAGCTATTGGCCAACATGGGACTATTGGCCAACATGGCTGAGGCTTCTGGGAGCTGAAGTCCCTTGGCCCTTAAAGGGGAAAGGTTGCCTACCCCTGCTCTAGGGACTCATACAGGTAGATACAGTCCTTCAGATAGTCTGGACCCAAGCCGTATAGGGCTTTATAGGTCAAAACCAGCACTTTGAATTGTTCCCAGAAATTGACTGGCAGCCAATGGAGCTGTTGCAATAAGGGAGTTGTATTATCCCTGCAGCCAGCTCCTATTAACAGCCTGGCTGCAGCTCTTTAGACCAGATGAAGTTTCTGGCCACTTTTCAGAGGCAGCTCAACATAGAGTGCATTACAGCAATCCAGACGGGATGTAACCAAGGCATGTACCACCGTGGCAAAGAGAAGTCAGAGCGAATCTGAGCGATTTTACCAACAAAATAGTGGGCAAATTCTTCACAGCAAGCTGTTAAGTGGCTTAAATCCTCCTCAGAACCACATCGTCACAGATCCCTGACCACTCAAAACAGCTCTGCTGAACGATTCTGTGCAGTCCCAATAGTTTTAGTCAACAAAGCCTTTTTTGCTGCCTCTATTGTACCACCATATGTCTTCAGGTAGATTTTAGCCTGTTTTCAGTCGGATTCACTCTGAGTTATCTGTCACTGTTGCTCTAGTCTCCATCTTGTTCACTTCATTGCTGCCTGTTCCTTAGAGAACCAAGGCTGGTTTAGCTCCACTCTGTAAGATGGGACACTTTGGAGCAAGCATGTCAACTGCCCTGGTCATTTCTCCATTCCAAAGATCAATCAGGGCTTCAACAGGACCATCTGCCAAGGCAGCAGGAAACTCCCCAAGAGCCATCAGGAATCCATCTGGATCCATAAGCCTCTGGGGCAGACCATCTTAATGGGTCTCCTACCCTTGCAGAGGTTCTGAGTTCCAGCAAGTCTGACCAGGAAAAGTCTGACTAGGTTCCATGACAAGAGAACAGTAGAAAGCATCTCCATCCCCAGATGACCATCATCCCCCCCTCCCCCATACAGAACACAAGGTCTAGAGTGTGCCCAGCAGCATGAGTGGAGCCAGATACCACTTGGGACAGCCCTATGGTTGTCATGGCAGCCATGAAGTCCTGAGCCATTCCCGACAGGGTAGCCTTGGCATGGATGCTGAAGTTTCCCAGCAATATAAGCAGAGGAGACTCCAACACCACCCCCGAGACCACCTTGGATAGCTCAGGCAGGGAGACTATTGTGCAGTGGGGTGGGCGGTAGACCAACAGAATCCTTGATCTGTCCCGGCTGCCCACCTTTAAATAAACACACTCAAACCCTGCAGACTGAGGGATAGGATGCCTGGTCAGGGGGATAGTATCCCTATATACCACTGCAACTCCAGCTCCCCACCCCCCAGGTCTTGCCTGCTGCAAGAATCCTGGTAGACAAAGCTGAGAGAGATTAACCCCCCAGCCTCACCCAACCAGATCTCTGTAATATAGGCCAGGTCAGCTTGTTCATCCAGGATCAGGTCCTGAATGGCAGCTGTTTTGGTAATTCACTGACCTGGCATTCAGCAGCATTTTCAACCTGGGGGTGGTGGTGGTGCTGCCTTGGCTATCCAGATTATTTGGGATGGGAGACAATTTGGGGGTGACTAACATCCTAACATATATTCTACCCCCACGATGGTGCACATTGTAAACTGCTTAGGGAGTGCTTAAGTGCTCTGATGAGCAGTATAGAAATGTACTTGCTATTGCTATATTCCTTGCAATTTTGTTGTTGTCTGCCTTCAAGTTGTTTCTGACATATGGCAACCTTATTACAGGGTTTTCTTGGCAAAATTTGTTCAGAAGAGTGTGTGACTTGCCTCAAATCACTCAAACCCTCGGCAGACGACCAAAAAGGTCGTCCTGGAGACCCGGAAGAGGAGGAGCCACCGCACGCGCGGCGCACCTTCCTCTTCCTAAGGTTGCCCTGGGAGCTGCCGGCCCTCCGCACGGCCGGCGCTTCCGGGGCAACCTCCCGCCGCAGCGACCGGACGCGCTGCGGTGGAAAAGACAGAGAAAGTGTGCCCGACGCTTTTAAGGCGCACTTTCCCTGTCTTGAGGAAGGAGCGCTGATTTAGCGCTCCTTCCAGGGACGCCGCCGGTGCGCCGAGGTGCGGAGGCTGCGGCCCCGCGGCGTGCCAGCCCAGGGCGTCTGGGAAGCTCTCGTCTGCTTCCCCCCTCAGTGACTTTACATGGCTGGGGAGGGATTTGAACACTGGTCTCCTGGAGCCCTAGTCCAACACTCAAACTACAACACCATGCTGACTCTCAGCATTACTTTGTCCTAAATAAGACAACAGCTGAGAAGGACTTCCATCAATCCAACGTTTAGTTCTATTACACTATAGTGAAATAAGCATTTGGAAAATCAACCAAGCTCCATTTCACACTTCACATTTGCCAAAGGACAAGAGACTGGCTCACCTTCCAGTGTCTTTTATATGACCCTTGCTTAAATTATTGTATATACTCATGTATAAGTCTAGAATTTTTAGTAAAAAAATTGACCGCCAAAAACTGAGTTGACTTACCCATGGGTCAATGTAAGTATTGTACTTTAACTCTTATTTAAAAAAAGAATCATTACCTGGCAAATGGCAAGAGCATAATCTCTCTTGGAATCACTGACTATTCTTTCATCCATCAAGCCTTTCATATGAGCACAAACATGCCTGCTGAAATTTTGTAAGTTTTTGGCACTGTTTTCTGTTGCTTCATCCTTTAAATCCTGTTCAGGTCTATATGTTTTACCTTTGACTTATCCACAGGTCATGTCAAAATCCATAATTTTGGCCCCCAAACCTGCCCTCAACTTAAACATGAAGTCAGCTTGTAGTCTAGTATATACGGTACCCTTTCCAACATAATGATCCACAATAGTTTTGTCTGCTGAGTAGTCTACATACAAAACAAGCATTCAAAATAATGTAAACCGTAGCCATGTTTACATTTCCAGTTTTTGAAAAATATATAATAATTTAACTTACAATAGATAATTAGAGAGTATGAACTTTGTGGCTAAATAATCTTTTAATCTTCTGACCATAACATGTGTCACCCCATAATGTCACATCTTAGTGTTTCAGATAAATCCCACACAATGACACTCAGGCAAATCAAAGATCCTTTCACTTGGTTGAACTTAGGGTTTTAACAGTATACTATTGGATTTCATAAACTAATTACTTTATTAGCGGGGATACTTCAGCTCTGAACAGGATTAGTTCAATTAGCTCAGATTTGTGAGAAATGGTTGACTTTTTCTTTTACTTTCACTACTTCAGTTATTTTGAACTGGACAGACTTTTGTCAGTGATTTGGAATGTTGTACATTTTTGGACTTCGAGAGCTATGACCATGTTAGTATTTAGTAAGAATTTCACAGCACCTTAAAGACCCTATTTTAGCGATCCTTCCTGGGACTCGGACGTGGCGCATTGGGGCCAAGGAGTGTGGATACCTTGGCCCCAATCCGCAGCTTCCCGGTGCGGCCCCGTGCAACCCGTCTGCTTCCCCCCTAGTACTTATATTAGGTGCAATAATAAGTAGAGTGGAATCTAGTTAATGAAAACTGACAGAAAAAGAAAAAGTGTTAGCATATAAGGAGCTAGTAGATTTTTAGTTAAGTTACCATACTAAAGGTAAAGGTATTCCCCGTTGACAAGGTTGTCAAGTTGTGTACTCCCATCTTTTTTTGTGTGCTCTCCTTCTAAAATGAGGAATCCCTTACCTAGTAATTGTGAAGATCATTAAAGCCATCTGATACATGTACATTCTGTGCCAGGGGAAAATATTTAAAACAATAATATAAGATTTTAGGTTGATGTTCTCATGATGAGATAAGGATTGACTGCTACAGAGAAATCCAAATGGTTACCACCCATTCAGGATGCCATGAAAAAGTAACTGAATACATATGAGTAAGCTAGGGCTTGCATTAAGATCTGCAGTGGAGGGCTTTCTCATAGTTCCACCACCCTTGAGGCTGAGGACTCCTGAAAAAACCTTGCTGTGGCTGCTCCAGGCTATGCAATTTTTTGTAGAAGGGTCCTATTGCCCCCCTTCATCTTGCAATGTGGTCTGCGAAACAAACTATGTTGTAAACATGTTTTAGGTGCTTTTGACTGTTTTTAATTCTCTTGGCTGAGATTCCCCTTTTGTAATCAATGTGTTTTAAACTATTGTAAACTGCATTGAATCTCACGTTGGGAGAAAGGCAATTAAGTGCAATAAAATATATACATATAATGAGTTATTAGTAATTAATTCCTTCACCCCAAAATGAAGGTATAATGAAGTTACATTATAACTGTAAATCAATAATTAACCATTCTTGCTTTCATGACTGCTTTCCTCTTGTCGCTGTGGAGCAAACTAGCATGTAATCTGTCCTGGAAGCAACAATCTCCCTCTGCTATCTCATCCATCCAGCCTTTAGGGTGAGCACAAACAATAATATCTGCTGGAATTTTGTAGGTTTTCTGGCATTGTTTTCCTTTGGTTCAATCTGTAAACCATTTGTTACATGTTCCTAAGTTTTACCCTTGTCTTATCCATGGGTCATAGCAAAAGCCATAATTTTGGCCCCCAAATCTGCCCTCGACTAATACATGTCAACTTATAGTCGAGTATACGTATATGGTAACTATCTCAAGCTCTGAAACCAGGACCCAAGTTTTAATTGGTGGTGGTGGTGATGTTATTTGCCTTCATGTCATCTTCAACCTATGGTGGCTGTATGGATGAGAGACCTCCAAGACACTTGGTCACCAGAAATCTTGCTCAGATCTTGTAAACATAGGTCCATGGCTTCCTTGATTGAATACTGCTTTCCAATTTACCAAGTATTATTGTCTCTTCCAGTGAGTCATGTTGCCTCATGATTTGTTCAAAGAATGATAGCCTCAGTTTCATCAGTTTGGCCTCTATGGAAAATTCAGATTTGATTTGCTCCAGGACCCATTCATTTGTGTTTTTGGCTGGCCATATTATCCATAGGACTGTTCTCTAGGACCAAGTTTTATTACTGGTCTACAATATGGCAAATCTAAAGAACAAGAATGGGGTGGGAAGAATTCAGGCTTTAAATATCTACTTTGTTTTGTTACTAGAACCATCAATTGGGATCTAGTGCAGAATACATGCACTTGGAATTAAAGAATTATGAATCTAGGAATTGGTTATCAATAACAGAACGGAGTGGAACTCATAGTCTTCCATTCAAAATATCTGCTCCTGCATTACTGCAAGCTCTGTTCATTGTTGCAGCAATTTGAGAATAGTTATGATTATTATGTTGCTGCTATTGTTAAACAACTGGGCATTAAAATTATTTCTACACTACAAGATCAAGCAGTAGATACAGGTCTACTTTCTCTCCCCACTCAGACCTAAGAAGCAATAGGAATTATATAGGTGTTAACTCACTGTCAATATGATGGGACTTTTTTCTTTGACTATTCGGCAAACACATAAACAGATAGATTGTAAATAGATTAGCCCATTCACTTGAGTGGAGGAGGCAACCATAAGGATGCTATTCCCTCCACTGAAGTAAATAAGCAAGCCCACTCACACAGAAGTTCTATATGCACATCTTAGACCATATACAAATCCAGGATTGCTGAGGTCACATTTCAAACCCTACCTTGTGACTTGATATTTTTAAGCCAACAAGATAGCTGTTTATTATAAATAAGAATTCTTACACTGCCTTCAAATCCATCTTTGATCAGGCCAACTGATCCATCTTTGAATCAGGTCAACATTCCAAAGAAACTTTATCTATCAATCAATTATCCTATCTAGGTGCCTTCTGGTGGAATATATGCCCCTTTTAGACCTTTTCTACTAACTAGGGTGTCCATGAAGTATCTTTTATTTTGAAATGTTTATCAGTCAATCAGTGAGATTTACACATGATAATTGCATTAATCTATTATATCAGAGCTGTTAAATGGAAATAACTCAAAGCAGGGGCAAGTGACACATGAGCCTACTAATGTCGTTAGACTGTAACCCTCATCATCATTCACCACTCTACATTGGCTAGAAATAATGAGACTTGTAGCCCAACAACATATGGAAGGTGAAAAGTCACCCATTTCAACCTTTAGGTTTTGATAAGACCTCTGGTCCTTGTCTTTGACACTCAGCTATGCAATTATTTGTTTATTTGTATTATTATTTTAAGTGTGTTTTTAAACTGTCATTGTTTAATAATATTTTAAGGGGTGGGTGGGATTGTGGGATGCTCTGGTTGCATTACGCAGAGGGGTGGGATAAAAATAAAATTATTTATTATTATTATTATTATTATTATTATTATTATTATTATTATTCCCCATGTCAAAGTGTACTAGCTTTTAAAAATATTTAAACAAATATGATCTCTAGAATCATAATATTCTACTTCAGCAACAGACAACTTCCACATGTTTTAAAGCAGTGCTACTTAAACTGGTAGTCCATGGACTGGTGCCAGTTCATGAGTCACTGGCTGCTGGTCCCTGACAAGGAAAGAAAGAAGCAATTGTAGTCAATGGGCATAAATATGGTGACAGTTCCTGGCACATGGGGGTGGGGAACTGCCAGCTTCCCTATCAGATAGATTGAGATGCACTGTTTTAGACCACCAATCCCATAATCCCTACTCCTGTTCTACATTTATTTGAGACTAGCTTTTTTCTATAAAGAACTTGAAGAAAAATAAGTGTAAGCTGAGCTGCATAATAGCACATGACTTACGACAATTGGCTTCATCTTCATTGAACGTACAGTCAGTCACTCCATCACATCTCAAGAGTGATGGGATACATGACTGGTTAGCACACTGGAATTCTGTGTCCTTGCAAAGGCTTGGAGGATCTGTGTTAGGTTGTCCTGTAGGGCAGGCCATTTCATCACTCCCATCAGCACAATCTTCCATCATGTTGCATTTTGAAGAAAGGGGCACACACTGTTTCACATATCTGCAGGTGAACTGGTCACTGCTACAGGCTGGAGGTTGTGGTACAATCGGTCCTAGAAAAAGGCAAGGATGACCATTTCAGCTCCCATGTGCAACATTTGAATTACTAGCCAAAGAACCACCTTCACCATCATTTTATGTGGCCCCTTTTCCTATTGTCTTTAGAAAGCTTTAGAATATCCTTAACTTGCAGTCTAGATTTACAATATTGTAGTCCAACATTAAAACATGGTGCTAGAGGACAGTTATATAGATAAAATGGACTATCAAAAACATAAATAAATGGTTCTTAGAGCAAATCAGCCCTGAACTCTCCTTAGAAACCAAAATGGCAAAACTGAGGCTATCATTCTTTGAACATATGATATGACATGGCTTGCTGGAAGAGACAATAATGCTCAGTAAAGAGGATGGCAGTATTCAATCAAGGAAGAATAACCAACTGAATTTATTGGGATTTAAATCTGATTAAGAGTACATGTACATTGTGGAAATAATGCAGTTTGACATCCGATGGAATCCTGAGATTTGTAGTTTTACAAGGTATTTAGCCTTCTCTACCAAAGAGTGCTGGAGCTTTACAAAACTACAGATCCCAGGGTTCTGTAGGATGGAGCCATGGCAGTTAAAATGGTATCAAATTGCATTTTTGACAGTGTAGATGCACTCCAAGCAGTCACGCACAGGATCATATTCTTAGTTACAATTCATTAAACAGTTCATTTCCCTGTGCAACATACATTAGTGGTACTACTCATAAAGAAGAATGGTTATTTCAGTTTACTGTGGAATCCTTTCCATGTCTATTCAGAATTAAGACCCTTGGCATTGAGTTGGGTTTGTTCCAGGTGATGGTGTAGGATTACAGCCTTAATTCCCTTTATAGTCAGAGTAAGGCAATGTATCATTTTTTGTTCTGGGAAAGGAGAAAAAGAGGGAGAGAACGAGAGACTTATTATATTGACTAATGAGAGAGCTTAAATCTTTGGCAGAATTAGGGCCTGAGTATTTATACCTTTCTGACATTTTACTCTTTAGAACAGGAATTTAAGAGGGGTCAACATATATAAGGACCAAGACTATGATTCATGTCTTATTTCCAAACCTTATATGGAAGCATTTTCTCCCTTCAGGAAGAAATCAATTAGTACATCAAAATAAATGTGTTTAGGATTGAGAGGCTAATATAAATAAGAGTGAAAAGTAGTGACCCTGGAGTCTCAGACAGTGAAATATTTGATCAAATTCTTATCTCCATTAATCTGGTGTAAACATAAGCTTAATACCAATAGACATCATTGGGAATACACTGGGTTTATAGAATACTTTTAAAGTCTTTCCAGATAAAGTGGTGTTGAGCTGTCACCTTGTAAACAATTAACACAATAAAGCCTCATTTTTTTTATTGCTTCCATTTTTCATTATACGGTTTCATTAACACTAATGATTCAGTATTTCCTGCAGCATTAAACTTGGTTTGAATTTGTTAGACCTTTTAGGCCCAGATATGGGCTGTCGTATAGTTTGGTTTCATGAACACAAAGGAAGTAATAAACATAATATAAATGAAGTAATTCAGCTTAGACAACATTAGCAGAATAACAAGTTTTCATGGCAAGAGATGAATGAGATTCTGTCAGTTCAGGATCTTAACTGAAATCACATTCATTTGTTAGAATTCAGTCCCTAAAAGTGAGGTAATAAACATTTTCTTCCATTCCTTCTTTCTAATTACACCTCTGCAATTCCTTGCCTTTATCAGATAATGAACAGCTTAGGTTTCTTTCAGAATCAGAATCAAACATCCTAGGACAGGAATTTTGTATGATATGATATGGTCAATATGCCATTCTTTAATTCAGAAAGCATTAAAGCAGCACTTAGGGAAGATGCCAGACAATTGTCTGCATTTAGGAATGGCAAATTGGCAAATATAGTTTTCTTTTGAAAGAACTGAAATACACTTGTCCCTCCATGTTTGCGGACTTGGAGTCTGTGGTCTTGGTCCTTTGCAGATGGCAAGTGGGGAGAGACAAATTGGTGCATGTGCCCAGGGCACACCATTGAAATCAATGGGACTTGGATATTTGCGATTTTCCTGATTTGAAGGAGGGGCATCCGGAACGGATCCCCCACGAATCGGGAGGGACGACTGTATTGTTTTACGCATTACATTTTAAATACCAGTATTCTTTCTTCCAAGGACCCCAGGAAAATATATCTCTCTCCTCCTCCAGAAAGAGACGTCCATCAAAAGAGAATCAGCTCTTGAGATTTAGAACTTCACCAGTAATATGAATTTTGAACCTGTTTGGCTGGTCCTTGTCTGCATTCCAAGCACTACATCACACTAGCTCTCACAACACTCCTGAAGGTTAAATCACAAGAGCTGATTTTCTGTAACAGCAAAGAATCCCTCCATATTTTCTCTATAGATGATTAAGATTTGCACTTAGACTGTAGTAGTCAAAATCTAGAGATAGTGGGACAACTAAACAATGGGAATTAAGCACAATAGGTTCATATCACAGATAGGAAATTTACTGGAAAAATGTCACAGTTTTATCTATACATTAAAAGGCTTTAAGCTACCTTGGATCCCATGTTTTGGGAAAAGGTGGGTTATCAATTCAATAAATATAATGTACTAATTATATCTGTGTTAACATATGATGTTTATTACACTCCAATTATTTCTTCCCCCTTCTCTCTCTTGAGCTTGGGAGAGAAATAGCTGCATGACTTTTTGAAAACCCTCTTTCTCACTTACCCATCCACTGAAAGGGAATGAGTGAAGTTAAAAATACGGTACATATTCAAGAAGAATTATGCCAAGAGCAAATTATTTAATAGGCAGCATGATATCAATAAATAAGGTCAGAGCAAGATGAGGCAACTGAAGGAGAAGCTGGACTAAATCCCAGTTCATGGCTTCAGTCACCAAACAATGTATATAAACCCAGTAACATATGTAATTATATTAACATACCTCATGAGAAGGGAGAACTCATTGGAAAAGACAATAATGCTAGAAAGGTGGAGGGAAGAAGAAAGAGAGGAAGGCCACATACCAGATGGACTCTATTAAGGAGGTTATGGGTATGGGTTTGCCGGAATAAAGGAGAGCAGTGGAGGACAGAGGGTTTTGGAGATGTCTCATCCACAGGGCTGCCATGGGTCGAGATCGACTCAAGGGCAGTTTACAACAACAAACGTATGTCAACCTAAACTCCCAACAACCCCAAAACAGACTCTCCCAACACCTGAAGAACAATAACTATGCCCAAATATGACCCACACTCCCCCACTATGAGTACAATACTTGCACAGCTTAAGTATTGGGGGAGGGGGATGACATATAGATAACTGCAGGATATCTAAATGAATCAACAAAACGGCTACACCCAAGTAGCATCAGAAAAATTGTTATACAGGATAACAAACAGGAAGAAGGCAAGATTGTTATCTCCACAAGGGGTTCAAACCATGTTGCCTGTGCTATCCAAAATGGGGGAGGGATGACCCAAAGCCGCCCCCCCCCCCATGCAAAGCAGGGTGGCAAAATGGAGAAAAGCTTTTGGGGGTTGGGGAATCTTCTCCTTTAGCCATTCTTTCCTATATCTTTCTTTCTCTCTCTTACTCTACAGGCCTCCTTTTCCAACATGTGCCTTTGCAACACAAAGGAGAAAACTGCAGGCTTCTTTTGTGCCCCTCCCTCCTGTTCTGGTTGCTGTCTGTTGTGCTTTGAAAAACGCTACATAAGATGTCAAAAGAAGGACCTTGGGCAAGTCCCACTCTCTCAGCCTCTGGGATGGCAGTGGCAAACTCCCTCTGAAGAAACTTGCCAAGAAAACCTTATGATAGGTTCATTTTACGGTTGCCATAAGTCAGAAAGCACTTGAGGGCACAAATCAAAAACAATAAAAGAGGGAACAACATAGCAGATGGAAACAGTTCTATCTTAGTTCTGAGAAAATGTCCTCAAAGTTAAATTTACATTTTCTTGAGGAAATTCGTACTTTGGGTTGTCTGCTATTTTTAATGCAATGTAACATAATTAATATCAACACCTTGGTTCAAATCTCTGGCTCGTATGTCTCATCCATGTCACTGCATTCTTAAACTTATCCTGATTATGCCCAGGGCACATTACTCATAAACTAGAGGGCAGAAAGCAGCTTTGACAATGGTCAATACACTTGGATGGGTGTATACACATTTATTGAAACTGTCTTCATTTCCTGTGGATTTAGAGAAAATTCTGTTCCTGAAAGGTTCATGAACAAAAAAGATATATGTTAATGGAGTTATTTTCTTGTGGTGAGTCATATGATTTCCCAAAAAGATATGCTCAAAGCACATGAGGCACCAAAATAGTTTCATAAGTCTTTGGCAGTGGTATATATGATGCATAGTTTATAGTGAGTTGGCCTGGGGGAATTGTCAGCAATCTACTGAAAGTAAGCCTATCTCCTATTGTCAGGTTTCTCTGTCAATTTGTGCCCTCACTAGTAGCCAAAGCAATGAAGTCATAATCTAGGCTGGCATGTTACTGAACTCTAAAGAGATTATTGCACACATTCCCCCCCCCCATCCGTGCATGGGACGGGATTGGAATCAAATGGGCGAAAACGGGTGTTATCATATACAAAAATGCTGCCAATGCCATCGGCTGACCACCACCCATCCCCAAGCTATGCTTAGCCGGCAGATTTTCAAGCATGGGGAACTTCTATCCTTGAAAATTGGCTGGCTAAGCACAGTTTGGGGACAGGAGGTGGTCAGCCAGTGGCATCGGTGGCATTTTTGTGTGTGATAACATCCATTTTCACCCATTCAAGCCCAATCCCATCCCGTGCATGCATTGGACAAAAAAAATGTGTGATAATCTCCTAACATGAATCTGAAGGCCTTATCAACACTGGGAAAATATCATCTTGTTAAATACAACCCTTCAGGTTAACAACAGATGGCTGACTGACTGCTGAACAAGATATCAGTAGATCCCAGTGGGTTCTCATCACTGCTGGACTTGTTTCTAGACAAGTTTCCAATAACAGTAATCCTTTATAGACAAAGAAATGAGAATGTTACAGAACAATTTAATGCACATTCTCCTTTCAGTATATTGTGCTGTGTTTAATGGAACTCATTCCCCCAGTAAGTAACTGCAGCCATGGGATGTATTTGGGACATGGTTTTCTTTTCATTTGTGTCTTCCTCAATCTACTCAAACAATACATGCAGCCAGATATCATGATCATGATGAAGATGATGAAGAAGAAAATCACTGCTGCCACCACTGCCTCCACCATAATTGAAAAAGTATTTCTGGGTGCTTAAAGTACTTCACATTAGTAATGTGCCAAATTTGTGGGAAACATAATTATTAACACAACGAAGCCTTATTCTGAGACAAATGATGTTGCTAACAACAAAATGGCTATGTCTATCAGGTTTTCATATGCAGCAATAGTAGGCAAGATCTGATGGATGGGGATGGGGAGTCACAGTGATCTATTCTAAGTCCATTCCTCTACTGCAGGGGTCGGCAACCTACGGCCCGCGGGCCGGAAAAGGCCCCGTTCGCCGGACTTACCAGCCCAGGCCGTTGGTTGCCGCCATTGCCGCCACCGCGCGCTGCCGCGTGCCGCCGTCCAAGCGCGTTTTTGGCTGTGCGCTTGCTGCGGCCGCCATTTTGGATGTCAAAATGGCGGCTGTGACGCGTTTGCGCATGCGCAACTTTTGTGCATGCGCAAACGCATTGCGGCCGACAATTTGGCATCCAAAATGGTGGCCGCGACATGCGCCGTGGCGGCTGCAGGCGCGAGCGCTATGGCTGCGGCCGCCGTGTGTGCGGGGGGGTTGCACGCGGCGGAGGAGGGTACACGTGGCGGCTGTCGCCGTAGGCTGCAGCGTCCACGGCACATGTGCGGCCGCCATTTTGGTAGTCCAAATTGCGGCCATGACATCACCCTCCTCCGCTACGTGCGACCCCCCTGCACACGCGGCGGCCACCGCCGTAGGCCGCAGCTGTCACGGCGCAAGTGCGGCTGCCATTTTTGTAGTCCAAATCGCGCCCGTGACGCATTTTGCGCATGCTCAAAATGCGTCACAGCCGCGATTCAGACTACAAAAATGGCGGCCGCGCGTGCAGGGGGAGGGCGTGCGCGGCGGTGTGAGCGCGCGCGCCGCCATTCCCCCCCCCTCGGCCCAGCTGAGACCTGGGCAACGCGAGACCGGCCCAGGTCTCAAAAAGGTTGCCTGTGCCTGCTCTACTGAGATACCCAGCCTGACAATCCCCAAGGTTTGAGTGTATACTGCCAATAGGGCAACGAGACATTGGATGAAGGAATAGAAGGCATGCTTATCAAATTTGCAGATGACACCAAATTAGGAGGAGTAGCTAATACCCCAGAAGATAGGATCAAAATGCAAAATGTCCTTAATAGATTAAAAAGATGGGCCAAAATTAACAAAATGAATTTCAACAGGAAGAAATGTATGGTACTATACTTAGGGTGAGAAAATGAAATGCACAGATATAGGATAGGTGACACCTGGCTTGACAACAGTACATGTGAAAAGGATCTAGTTGACCACAAGTTGAACATGAGTCAACAGTGTGATGTGGCAGCTAAAAAACCAATGTGATTCTAGGCTGCATCAACAGAAATATATTGTTTAACTCAAGGGAAGTAATAGTACCACTCTATTCTGCTTTGGTCAGGCCTCACCTGGATTACTGTGTCCAGTGTTGGATGCCACAATTAAAAAAAGATGTTGACAAGTTGGAGCATGTCCAGAGGAGGGCAACCAAAATAGTCAACGGTCTGGAAACAATGCCCTATGAGGAGAGACTTAGGGAGCTGGGTGTGTTTAACCTAGAGAAGAGAAGGTTAAGAGATGGTATGATAGCCCTGTTTAAATATCTGAAGGGATGTCATACTGAGGATGGAGCAAGCTTGTTTTCTGCTGCTCCTGAGAATAGGACCTGGAACAATGGATGCAAACTACAGGAAAAGAGATTCCACCTCAATATTAGGAAGATCTTCCTGACAGTAAGAGCTGTTCAACAGTGGAACATACTCCCTCAGAATGTGGTGGAATCTCCTTTGGAGGTTTTTAAACATGGATGGCCATTTGTGAGGATTGCTTTGATTGTGTATTCCTGCATGGCAGGGGGTTGGACTGGATGATGCTTGAGGTCTCTTCCAACTCTATGATTCTATGAAGCATGATAGGGATCCTGTTGGTGTGCCATCCACCCCACTACCCAACTGTCTCCTTGCCAGAGCTGCTGGAGGTGATCTTGGAAATGGTGCTACTCTTCCTCAAACTTGTTGTGTTGAGGGATTTTAGAGGCATTCTCATCACGGCCAGCTCAGTATTTCATGGCTTCCATGGCAGCCATGGGCCTGTCTCAGTTAATGTCTTGTAGCAGTAGCAGGCCACATTCTTGATCTGGTTTTTGCTGGTAAGGCTGATGCTGATCTGGGGATGGGGAACAGGACAGGACTAAAACAATCTTGTAGTCATGGACAGATTGCTACCTGATAGGGTTTAGATAGGCTTAAATGTTCTAACCTCTGCAGGGGTGTTGGACCCATTAAATACCAGCAGCTGATGTTTGTGATGTCCCATCCAAGTACTAACTGTTGGAAAAAATTATGTTTTGCATTCTCCTGTTCCTCTTTAGTTAGGCAGGACTTCACCTGTCCCTCTCTCTCATTCTAGCTGTCAATCATAAGAGGCAGTTTAAATGACTCTCTGAACATTTTAAACTGCCAGTAAGCAGTCAGTAACTGCACTATGCTGTCAGTAACAGTCCTCCTCTGAGGGAGGTTAACATCTCTCTTCCTGCTATATCATTTCCAGTTAGATTAAGCTTTAGTTCTTGTATTTAAATATTTATTAAGGCCATTATTGTTTGTTTTTAAACCACAAACTACATGTTTGTCTTTTTGAGTTAGTCTTTATTCTTTAGGAAGACAGATTTAAAGTAATAGTCTGAACCACATTTTTGCTGCTTTGCTGAGGAAAATGAACTCTTAACAAGTTTAACTTTCATACCTGCATATTTTAGTTTACCTTTAAAAGGGTTAACACCCTTGAAACTAAGGAGCTTATTGCATTGTAGAATAACTCAAAGGTAAGGTTGAATTATTTAAGAATGTGATAAGCTCGTAAAATGGTAACCCATACTAACTAGGGCTGACTCTGCTTAGCTTCCAAGATCAAATGGGACTGCTGCCTTTAAGATATCATACAGGAGAAGAAAAGTGACAATGTAGGAGTAACAGGCCTACATTTTGTCTGATATTTTACTTCTGTTGTCAGTTAAGATGGTCTGGACAGTTAATAATGCAGGCAGAGGCCACTTCTCTTTTTGGCCATGTGGGACTGTGGATAAAGGGCAGCAAAACACCATAAAATTAGCAGCAGCAAGTAACTTCCATTGAGATCAGGCAAACTCTGTTCTGTGCAAGGCTTTCTTAGGCAGAGAATACTGAGTTACCCAAGAGGTGTCTGTACTGTTACATCTGGAAAAACCTTTAAGTGTTGTATAGGTAAAATCTGCCTATTGTAGTCCAAATTAAAGAGTTTGATCTTTGCTGGAGCTAGTAACCTTAAAGAATTAAGGCCCAGTCCATTAACTCCCTCTTGTTAAAGTTTTCTGTATGTGAATGTCTGTGAATCTGAGGAACTTGTAAAACAAATGCTGAATTTTGATTTATTTACTAGTCCTTAATGGCATTTTTAATCATGTTCACTCTGTAGCTACATAGGTTAAAAAGTTATGAAAATTACATTTTGTGGAGCACAATGCTATTTCAAAAAGGCTGAGTAGATCAATATTATGCCAGTTAGTTCTAACTCATTCTCACAACATTAGCATTCTACCTGTCCCTTCATTTGCAGGAAAGAAGTGATCTCTGCAAGGACAAATATCATACTTGACTGATTATAGCAACATTCACAAAGTCAAACTTTCAGAGTTTATGGGCTTCCTGACAGGGTTGTGAATTATCATGAGGGTTCACCAAAGCATTTAACTGCCTATTGATGCCTATAATTCAGGGAGTGAGTGCCCAAGGTTTTACCTTTGGTCTATAAAGAAATAGGTAATCCAGTTCTAATCTATCCATGAGAACATCTGCTCTTGAAACATTAGATTCTGATGAGACAGGATAGGTTTTCTGACTCAGGGAGTAATTCAAAATGTTCATGAGTCAATCCCGTTGTTCTTGGTGCATCTGATTCTGAAACACTATCTCCCACTAGATTGCAAGGCTCAAAACAAAGTTACCTTTGTGACAAGTTACACTACATTGCAGCAAAAATAATTTAATGGAACTTGACAGATCAATTTAAGTGTTAAGAAGATCAGGCTGGGTTGTAGGCATCCACACTTTAATCCAGCATTCTGGCTCCTGGGATTGGTCCACACAATTTTACTTCAAATGGAGGTTGGGAAGTGAAATGAGAGTGTGGAATCAAGGTTTAAGACAAACATGAGAGGGAGTGAGTAGTAAATTGACTGCCTGATACTGGAACTGTAAGAGCAGAAGCCCAAATCCAAGTCCCTTGAAATGTCCTTTCTGCCTTCAGTTTGTTGCAATGAAAGAGATAATTTCCATGCCAGCATCACCACTTGGCATCTGCTAGGGCCACAATGTTTTGGCTGGGTCCACTGATACAGCTTGTACTGTTCCCAAAAACTACTTCTGGTAGAATTTCCCAAGCTCTACTGGGTAGCTGGGTCTTTGGCCTCAGAGTGACACCATGTTAGGGGCATTGTGAGAAATTAAAATGGTGGCTAGGCCATGGTGATTCAGAGTGTTTGTGTTGTTGCTGTCACTACAGTCAGATAAACCTGTCAGGACTTATTGACAGATGAGGGCAGTATATAAATTAAATAAACAAACAGATAGATAGATAGATAGAGTAGAATGATAAAGAATTTAATTCCAAGTGCTTCCTCACACCTGATTGATTTACAGATAATTGATAATTGATTGGCTAGTTTTACTATGTACAAAATCCACAAAATTATTTTTTTGCTTTATCTTGTTACAGATTTTCATGATTTTTCTTGGATTTGCCTTGCAAAATTTACTAACTGAATCTGCCATTCTTAGAGCACACATGTGCACACACACACAAACACACAATTTACTAAGGAACAGTTATCCAAAGTCTCTAAAATTCTTATTTATTTTTATTGAGCCTACATCCCTGTATTGCAGTAGTTCCATTGAAGGCTAAAATAAAAACTCCAGTGTTTTCAAGTTTGTGACTTGAAACACTGAAGGAAATAAGGCTCGAGGACTGTTCTAAGATAAGTGAATTCAATGAAACACTCTTTCTTTCTTTCTTTCTTTCTTTCTTTCTTTTCTTTTCTTTTCTTTCTTTCTTTTAAAAGCCTGTTTTGATCCCCAAATTTTCCAGAAAGTATAACTTCAAGAAAAAATTAAACACCACACAACTGTCAGTGAATAGACTATATTAGTTAGCACCATATGAAATTATACTTACTATGATCAATAACAAAGCACATGGAACCTAATATCAGCTACTGAATGTTAAAGAGAAAGTATTCATTGGGATCAAGAGAGGGCAACACTCAGTTTTGCATTCAATAAAGAAAGGAAGTTGCTGGAGCATTTTAGTGCATGTGAACGTATTTTGTCAGAAAAATTCAGACAAATCCAGAAAATATTCTGGAGACTAGCAAAATTCTCTTGTCTAATGAGGGTTTACTGTTTAAGAACAAATACAAACCTCTGGTGAACTTAAGGAGCTGATAATGCTTTATTGCTTAGAGCTACCAACTAGCTAAATTGTGATTGCTTCCATTTAGAACATGTTGCCCTGGGAAACCTAAAGTAATTAAAGTGAGGCTGGAGAAGCAATAATGCAGAAAGAGAAGGGAAAAGTCTGCAGCAAGAAAGCAATCTGTGAAGGGAAGAGAACATTAGAGGAAAAGCATGACAGCAAGTTCCCATGTTATTCCTTTCTCTTGCATTGAAAAGTTGGGGAACAATGGTAACTGTTTTGTGAAACAGAGGCGGGGGGAGAGGGGGAGAGAAAGAAAGAAAGAAAGAAAGAAAGAAAGAAAGAAAGAAAGAAAGAAAGAAAGAAAGAAAGCCATTTGTAGAATGCACACCCATACAACATAAAGAAAGACATAGGAGAGAAGCTCTGGATTTTTTTACCCTGTAAAGTAAAAAGTGAAGGCACTGTCATCTTTCATTACAAAGGAACAGCCTTATGTCTCCATCTTATAGAACTGAATCAACTGGAGAGCCTTGCTTTGTGTTTTAAAATATAATGCAACAAATTATATCTCATAATAAGCACCAAATCATTGGAAATTCTTCATGCTTCAATTAGTGAGTGTTTATGAGCTGTCGTACCTGTAGTTCAATCATGACAGCTACAGTTGCCTAGGCACAGCTATAATGCACTGGAATAAAGAACAGAGCCAAGGTTGCAGCAGCATGTATCCAGAGCTACTGACCTTCTATAGTACTACCTTTTTAAAAAGTGTATTTAACATCACCTCTGTGTTTACATTAGTGCAACCCCATTTGCTATCCAAGATGTACTCAGGTAATGTTGGGGTTTTCATGTTTGCAGTGCTGAGCAGTGAACCAAACTAAGGAACAGCTGCAATAGTATATCCATAATTCAAAAGCATTTCAACATAATAGAGCATCTAGCTGGTGATTTATTTATCTCTTTCTATGGTACTGTACTGCTGTTGTCAGCTGGAGGGAATGATAACTGAAACAGTGTCAGTTGTCAATAACTTTTCCCCATGACTCCAACAAAGGACAACAATAACAGGTCATTTTCAAAGCAATTTGAGCAAAAGGTTATAGGGACACAGTAAACTGTGGATTCGCAAGAGTAACAGAATGGATGTATCATGCTCTAATACATCTCTACCTGATCCATTACCTGTTCCTCTTTGAGATGGAAAGTGTCTTCTCATTCTGAGCTTGAGTTGAACACATCCTTAAATACCCCCCCCCTGAAATCAGTGGCATATAATGCAGCCTAACTTTGGCTGTTTCATACCTTTTGGGTTCTGTTCCTCATATATAGAACTGATACTTAATGACCAGGGTTTCAATGTTTTAGTCCAGAACAAATAAGCTTATCGCATAGCACTTAAGGAACGGGAATGGAACGGAATGAATGGGAACGGAACGGAGCAAAAATGCATTTAACTGGACGGGAGAATGCCACCGATGCTGCCGGGAGTCCCCAAGGCTTTCCCCAGCCATTCCTGGCAGCCGATTTTGAAGAACGATTTTGAACTGTCCTTCAAAAATTGGCTGCCAGGAACAGCTGGGGAACACCTTGGGGACTCCAGGCAGCATCAGTGGCATTCTCCCGTCCAGTAAAATGCGTTTTTGCTCCATTCCGTTCCCTTCTGTTCCATTCCTGTTCTTGTAAGTGCCGTGCGATAAGCTAAAAAACAAAACAAAGTACAATGCTATGCATACTGACTGTGCTACAGCAATTCCTTTATTACACAATCCTTTTATTTTTCACAAGTGTTGGATTGTGCTACACTACAAGAATACCAAGTGTGCTGTTCATATCCCATTAGATGTGTTTTTATCACCATTGACAAAAGAGGCATTGTTTTAAACATGGTGTTAAACAATTCACTGAAGAGGCATGGATGTTTTGCAACTGGAGGTCATAATTAGAGCAGTACAACCCGTGGCAAATTATTCATGAGCATATTTTTCAGCCCCGCTCTCATTTTTCATTTAGTCATAACGGTTGCTGTTGCCATCTGTTTATTGCCAGCCATGCAAAAGATATCCTCCTTAAGCATGTATGGTTAAATAGATGACTAATTTCCACACAGTTACCTCATTCACATGCAAATGGAGGCATTTAACTGAGTGATCATATCCCCTGGGTTGGAGAATTCAGTACAGAATGTCTTCTCCACAGTGTGAAGTAGTATCACGCTGTAATCTCATACACACTTACCTTTGAATAAGTTTCATTAAACTCCATGCTGCTAAGCAAGCATGCCTAGGATTAACCTGTTCAGGGCAGCACTGCACAAAACAGTGGCAGAACTATCTCTTCAAATCAAATCAGAGGGAGTAGTCAATCCAAGGCTTCTGCCACACTGCAGAATTAATGCAATTTGACAGTGATTTATCACAAAGAATCCAGGATTTGTAGCTTGATGTGGCACCAGAGCTCTTTGACGGAGAAGGCTAAATATCTCACAAATCCGCAAATCCCAGAATTCCATAGCATGGCACCATGGCAGTGAAAGCAGTCTCAAAGTGTATAAATTTTGCAGTATAGATGAAGCCCAAGTTACAGTGATTGGCTGGGGTGGTGGACTGCTCCCGGCCCATGGATTCCTGAAAGTTTATTTCAAAGACAACTGAGCAGGGTAGTTCATGGTTTAAGAGGGCGCTCATCCAGCTGTTTTAGAGTGAGGACCATGGGATAAACCTACAACTGGACCTAGCATGAGGGGATATCACTTGGGAACTGTGAGGATTTGACAGAAAGGCCTCCTGCAGTCTCATCTAGTTTGGCCTTTGTCTTTTTCTGATTCAGAAATTAACAGTTGTGTTAGATGAGGAACATAAAATATAAAGATTGAATTACCTTGTGAGGGCCCTGTGCATAACAATATTCTAGAAATTATCACAGACACAGATACAATGACATTATTGAAATGTAATATCTGCCAGAAAACTATGTATATTGAAAGGTGTCATATACATTTATTTGTAAATTTTAAAAATAGGAATAAATAATACATTTGTAAGTTCATTCTTGTGACACTTTTCCAGACCCATATAGATCTACGACTTGTACAATTACCTACCTCCTGATATACATTCTGGTGTGAACGAGATATCATCGAGGGCAAATTCTATAAGCTCATTCGCTCCGGCCTCCACTTCAAATGATACTTTGAAAGGGCTGTTGCTGGAAAGGGCCACGCTTGCGTACGTCCATGCATTTCTTTTATTTCCTGTTGTTGCCCACATCAAAATATCCATTCCATATTTTTCAACAACATACACCTGTTGATATCAAAACCCAGAGAACACTTTCACATAGTTTTCCTAGTTTTATTACATCACAACAGTGAAATATTTAAGGCAACCTTCCAGAAAACAGGAAGCATTTTATATCAAGTGCCATTTTTGAAAACAAATTATAAATTCTTAATTATCGAGTACAATGGTTGGAATATAATTGCTAGTGACAACTACAGTAAACTGACTGAATCAACTGCTGAATTGTAAAAAAATCATGGATATGTGTTTTAAAATGGGCAAATATCTGCTCATCAAAGGCAATGGATTAGGCCCAGCATCAGTGTGTTACCCTAGGGCAACTTCCCCTAAGGCCTCAGTAGAACTAATCATCACCTCTGTGCCTTGGGCTTTCCATCATGAGCAGCTAAATCAGAAATCCTGCAGTTCAAAGTTGAGGAAACTCTTTGCAACTTACATTTCAAAGTTGAGCAAGACCAAAAGCAAAAAAACTTGGGAATCAAACTAACTGGAAAAACCTAAAGCTCACGTTTTGTTGTTGCTGTGTGCCTTTCTGTTGTTTCTGATGTATGGTAACCATATAGTAAAAGTATTACGGGATTTTTCTGGGGCTGAAGTGTGTGACAAAATTACCCTGTGGGTTTCCATGGCTGAGCAGGGAATTGAACCCTGATCTCCAGAGTCATAGTCCAATGCTCAAACCAAGCTATTTCTACCAGTTATTAAGTCTCTGGAGAGGCATTTCAAATTACTGGAATAGAAAGAAATGGGGGAAACCATATATGAAAATTAAGAAACCATCATTGGGGCCTAAGGTACCCCATCCCTTCTCTAATTTAACATTCTCAATATCTGTATTGAACCTACATTCAGCAGTCTGGAGCACTGCCAGAAAATAAAATGGCAGAACCCAGTCATTGTTGTAGTATTGCTGCTATTGACAGGTAATGATGCATTCAAGAGGGCTCATCTACACAAGAAGTCCTCCTCACCCCACACAGAGTGGGACTTAGGACAGGTCTATGTGTATGTCATAAGACTTTTATTAAACTGCTCAGGAGAGAGTTCATAAATGTGACAAATGTTTATTAGTAAACCAAAGCAGTCCATTTCCTGAGCTCAGTGACCTTTTCAAGCCACTTATACAATCTTCCAATCTTTGTTAAAATAGTCATAGGGAAAACATTTGCCTGACAGAAGCAAAAATAAAATTATTAAGCAGCACTGCATACAACACAATAACATCAGTCCCAAAACATGGGGAAGGATGTTGCTTGAACAAGCTGTGCATCCTCTCATCAAAAATGAGCTGAAGATTTTTTTTGTAAAAAATAGCCATTTAAAATAAAATTGCTCTGTCCTTGCTATAATTTATTATACCCCAGTTCATAGCAATTTATGTAATATGAAGTGCCTAACAAGCTGGAAAAATGAAATGTTGGACATATATTATCACAGGGGGAATTAATTTTGCTTTAGCTTCCAGTATTATGGCAATATGTTCAAGCAGCACTGCAGTGAAGAGATGCTGAACAGTGAAGCTGCAATTACTCTCTCCCTCTCATTGTACGTAGTAAAACAACATGGGGGACAAGCCTCTGAAACCAAGCAATGCTAACAAGGAAATAGGTACTCCATGGAGGGTAAGAGCTTCACATTTAAGAGTTCCACATCTTGAATCTCAGCACAAACAGGTAGAGGTGGAATTGGAGAAAGTTATCAAGAAAAGTACAGTAATAATCCCCAGTTTTTACAACTGAAAAGGGACATGTTTTGTAACCCTTAAGTGGTTTCCAGACCTGGGGTTCCTAGTGCTTCCAATCAAAGGCATTATATAGTTACTCTGTCCTTATTTCTTTTAACAGGTAGTGTGTGTGTGTGTGTGTGTGTGTATTTGGAGCAAAGAAAAATTAGGAAAATACAGCAGGGAAGGAAGAAAGGATGCTGGCAATACAGAATCTGCAGGCACTGGATTTCTTTGTACTGAAGGAGACTCTTTGTCTCAGAATCTGTGGCTGGGTGGGAAGGATTCTCTGTCCTTGAAATTAATGGAGATCTTTATGTATCAACCTCTGGAAATTACTGTGCTGCTTTTGAAAGTGATGGATGATGATGAGAGAGATGCAAATAAAAAAGAAGAGAGAAAAGGCACACTTTTGCATATACAAATGCATACAAGTGGCTTTGTATTAGCATGCCTTGGAGAGTAAAAAAAAAAAAAAAAGTGTATTATTTTGCACATTATTTTCTACCCCAAATCTGTTAGTATATATTTAAAAATCTGAAATAATTGATCTGTGGGCAATGGAAATACATGAGGGCGCCTAATGTGCTAAAACATGTCTAGGGTGGATTATGTGGCATCTTTAAGATGAACTGTGAGAAAGAAGTTGTAGCATGAGCTTTCATTCTACTTCCTCAGATGCAACTGAGGTAGTAGACCAAGTCTACAAAAGCTTATGCTACAACTTCTTTTGCACAGTGAGTCTCAAAGGTGCTACAAGATCGCTTTACATGCTGACATTCCCAACTAGCACACCTAGGTCTCTGAATTCTAGGGTGGATTATGTTTGCTTTGTGCCTCACTAGGCCAAAACACTATTGTTCAAAAATTGGTATCCATACGTTTATTTCCTGAGAGTAGCTCAGAATGGTGTATAAGATTCTTCCCTCCCCTTTTATCTTCAGAAAAATCTTGTGAAATAGGTTAGGCTATTTGGGTCAGTGAGTTTCATGGCTGAGGATGGATTTGAGCACAAAAATCAAATAGATTATATAATTGGAAGTAAAAGATGGCATAACTCTATACTAGTGTCCAAGACTAGACCAAGCGCCGACAGTGGCACAGATCATGAATTATTCATATTAAAAAATAAGAGTAAGACTCAAGAAGAAAACAAAACCAGTGATTAAAACAAAATATGATCTAAATAATATCGCAACAGAATTTACTGACAACATAAGAAATAGATTCACACTACTAATACACTGAGAACCAGAGGAACTATGGTCTGAAGCCAGGGACATAATAAAAGAAGAATGCAGACAGACACTTTCAATAAACAAAAAGAAATAAAGAAACCCATGGATGACAGAAAAAAACACTACAAGTAATAAAGAAAAGAAGAGAGAAAAAAACAAAAGGGAGATAGGAACAAACTAAGAATTATGAATGCAACAGTGGCTTGTGCGGAAAAATAAAGAAAATTACTACAATGACCAATGCTGAGAAATAGAAGACAACAAAGCAAAGCAAAAGCAGTTTCATTTATATACCGCTTCATACCATGCTATGCAGTGTCTAAGTGGTTTACAACTGTAAGCTCATACCCCAACAGTTGGGTACTCATTTTAGCAACCTCGGAAGATGCAGGCCTGAGTCAAGCCTGACCCCTGGCTAGTACTGAACCCGCAATCTTGTGGTTTATGAGTGAGGGGCTGCAGTACAGGCATTTAACCACTGCGCCACCAGGACTCCTAAACAACTAAAAGGGAAGAACAAGAGATCTATTTCACAAGATCCGGGAAATCAAAGGAAAATTCAAACCAAGGACTGGGACGCTCTATGACAATAAAAATAACACAATTCAAGACCAGGAAGGAATAAAAAGATGTTGAATACAATACACAGAAGAATTATAAAAAAGATATGACAAAATGAAGGACACATGGAATGAAGAGCAATACAAAGATGAAGCCCAAGTTCTAAAAAGTGAGGTGAAAATTGCAATAAGAGAAATAGCAAAAAACAAATCCAATTCCAATTGAATTGATATTCCAATTGATATTCCAACTGAATTATTGCAATCCATATTGACAGAGTCGACTCTAGTGCTAACCAACATATGTCAACAGCAACAACAAATTCTAGTCCTAATCACATGCCCTAACCACAACATTGGTATAGGTGTCTCTCTCTGTGTGCAAGATAAAATTTGGCCAACATACATTCTTTAAGTTTGGGAAATAGTATTGCTTCACCTCCTGAAGGTCTTTTTAAAAATGCCACTGCCTTCCTATTAAAACTCTTTTACAAAAAATATACTCCATGCAGCTCTCTACTGAGCCCTTAGTACCTCTTTCTCGACCTCTCTTTGTTCTTCAAATGTTTCCCCTTTTCTCTGAAACACAAGAGTCCATGTTTTCTAGCTGCTTTGTTGATGTCTCTTAAATTTCAGTACACTACTGATGTGTTGCTTCCTGGCTGTGCTCTGTGAATATCTTTACTACAATGTCTGCACAACAGGCAAACCCAGTGGGACAGAACACTGAGTGCATCTATTCAGCTACCTGATTTTATTCTTCATAGAATTTGTACAAGCACAAAATATTTACAAAAATTATCACACAGGAACCATAATGCAAAGTAAAACAACATCAGAGAACAAAGTGTTGTTGTTGTTAGCTGCCCCTGAGTTGACCTCATTTCATGGTAAAACTGTGGATGAGACATCTCCAAGACCCCCTGTCCTCATCCAGTGTGCTCAAGTCCTGCAGGCTTAGGCCCTTGGTCTCCCTAATTGAGTCTAATCATCTGACATGAAGTTTTCCACTCAATCTACTGCCTTCCACATTTCCTAGCATCACTGTATTTTCTAATGACATGGCCAAAGTACAACAGCCTCAATTTAGTCAGCTTAAAGGTAGAGTTCAGGCTTGATCTGAGCCCTGGTGATGCAGTGGTTAAATGCCTGTACTGCATCCACTCACTCACAAACCATAAGGTCGTGAGTTCAATACCAGCCAGGGGCTCATGGTCGACTCAGCCTTGCATCCTTCCGAGGTCGCTAAAATGAGTACCCAGCTTGTGGGAGGCAATTGGCTTACACATTGTAAGCTTAGGGAGTGCTTAAGTGCACTGATAAGCAGTACAGAAATGTACATGCTATTGCTATTGCTATCTGTTCTAGAAGATCTAGAACCCATTTGTTTGTCTCCTTGGCTGTCAGTGGTATCAGCACTCTTCTCCAGCACCAAATCTCAAATTAGTTGATTTCTTTCTATTCACTTTCTTCATTGTCCAGCTCTCACATCCATGTATGCTGATGGGAAATAGGATGGCTTGGACTATACCTTAGGTAAACTGGTGGTTGGTGTCAGTGGTGGGTGATGACTTCCATCTCAGTTGGAGGTGCTAATAAATTCTCCTTAGATGATGACCTTAGATACTCCTATAAAATTAATACTAAAACCTGGAACTGATTCTGTGCCCACAGATTCAAAAGCCACCAGCTTTTATTGGTCAGATTTTAAATGAACAAGAACCTCATGTAAAGGCTTGCTTTTTTGTAACACAACCTTTAACTTGCAAGTCAACAAAATTCAATGCATTTCTAACTGACTAACATTTGATGAAAAGCTGTCCCTCGAATAGTTCTCAGAACATCTTCATCAGGCGTCAGATTAAATTCTTTATAATGTTTATAAAAATGTACAATAACAGTTGACAAAAATGCCTTGTGTAGTTCGTGTTGACTGGTAATGATATCAAACTCTTAAAGGCAGCCAATATATAAGACATGACAAGCAACCAGAGTGTAAAATTTTTACAGAAAATTGTGTCTGAATAATAATAATAATAATAATAATAATAATAATTTCTATCCCGCCCCTCTACCGAAGTAATTGGGGCAGCTAACAACAATAAAATCACACAGTAATCCTCCCAAGCCCAAACCCACCCTCCCATTTAAACAGTATTAAACATCATAAATTTAAAATAAATTAACAATAATAAACAGTTATACTAATTTGCAGCGATAGCACTTAGAAAGGTCTAATAGGCAGTCCGCTTAGTACAGCATAGTGTGGCAAGATTGGCAGCAAGGGGGGAGAATTTACTTAGTCCTTGGTCCTTGGTCCTTGGCCGGGAATTTAATCAGGAAAGGCCTGCTCGAAGAGATCCATCTTGACAGCCTTTTTAAAGCTGTCTAAGTTGGTAATTTGACGGATCTTATCTGGCAGGCCATTCCATAATATGGGAGCTGTTTCTGAAAAAGCCCTCTGGGAGGTTGTTGACAATCTAGATCTAGCTGGCTGAAGCAAATTCCTCCCAGAGGATCGAAGTGTGCAGGTGGGATTATATGGAAAGAGACGGTCCCGAAGATAGGATGGACCCAAGCCATGTAGGGCTTTAAAGGTGATAACCAACACCTTGTACTGGGCCCGGAAACTGATCGGCAGCCAGTGAAGTCTTTTCAAGACCGGTGTAATATGGTCTCTCCTGGATGTATTGGAGACCAACCTGGCTGCCATATTCTGGACTAATTGAAGTTTCTGGATCAAGTACAAGGGTAGCCCCATGTAGAGCGCATTGCAGAAGTCTAGACGGGAGGTTACCAGAGCATGTACCACAGTTTCGAGATCCCTTACTTCCAGGAAAGGGTGCAGCTGGCGTATCAGCCGAAGCTAATAACAGGTACTCCTGACCATCGCATTCACCTGATTAATCATGTGAAGCGACGAGTCTAGGAGCACCCCCAGGCTCCGAACACAGTCCTTCGCTGTAAGTGTGATCTCATCCAGGACTGGAGGTTGTATCCCAATACCTGGTTTCGGGGCCGCTACTGTAAATACCTCCGTTTTGTCTGGATTCAGCTTCAATCTGTTTTTCCTCATCCAGTCCATTACCGCCCTAAGACAGTCATTAAGAGGAGAGATGCCATCAGAAGCCGAGGCTGACAACCGGGACATGGAGAAATATATCTGGGTGTCATCAGTGTACTGATGACTCCCAGCCCCATGTTTCCGAATAATCTCTCCCAGAGGCTTCATATAGATGTTAAACAACATCGGGGACAGTATGGCGCCTTGAGGAATGCCACATTTAAGCTCCTTTCTAGCGGAGCTACTGTCCCCAAGCAGCACCCTCTGGCATCTACCCGAGAGGAAGGAACGGAACCACTGCAAAGCAGTGCTGCCGATTCCCAACCCCCTCAGGCGATCCAAGAAGATGCTGTGATCGATTGTATCGAAAGCCGCTGAGAGATCTAAGAGCACCAGCAGGGTCACACTGCCCCTGTTGATGCTCAAACGCATGTCGTCAGTCAAGGCAACCATGGCAGTCTCAACTCCAAACCCCATCCTAAAGCCGGTTTGAAATGGATCTAGATAATCTCTTTCATCCAAGACAGCTTGGAGTTGAAGAGCCACTGCCCTCTCGATCACTTTGCTCAAAAATGGTAGAAGTGAAACAGGCCTATAATTACTCATATCCAAGGGATCTAGGGAGGGCTTTTTCAGAAGCGGCTTAACCGCTGCTTCCTTTAAACAAGATGGAACAAAGCCCTCCCTGAGGGATGCGTTGATTATGTCTTTAAGGAACACTTTCAGTGCATCACCACCTTGGGCGGCCAACCATGAATGGCAAGAATTGAGAGGGCAAGTAGTCTTCCTCACTTTTCCAAGGAGCTTGTCCACGTCATCGGTACTCACAGATTGAAACTGATCCAGTAAAATCTCAATAACGGAGTTGCTGGACACCTCATCTTCAGATTTTGTAACAATACTGGCATCTAAGTCGGCTCTTATCTGAGAGATTTTATCTGCAAAGAAGTTGTTAAATGCGTCACAACAGGCCGTTGTTGGGTGAAGCTAGGGGTTCTGTGCAGGCGGAACCTGCGTCAGTTCCCCTACCACCCTAAACAGCTCTGTTGGACGGGACTCTGCAGACGCAATACATGCAGAACAGAAGCATCTCTGCACTGCATGTATTGCCTCTCGATAGGAACAAAGAAAGTTCCTATGGACGTTATCACACGGGGCCCAATCCAAACAAAATCCACACGAAATCCGGAACGATACTGGATTATTGACCCGTGTTTTCACACGACATCGCACAGAACCCCGACAGAACCCCGACAGAAAGTAGAAAGATCCGAGATCTTTTGAATTTCGGTTTCTTCAGGAAATGCAATTGCGCGATGAGGGTGATTCTGCATTTACCGCAAATGTGATCGCCAAATATGTACTGGGGAGCATTTCCCCGTCATTACCCATGGTTCCCACGAGCATTCCTCTATCTGCACATGTGCAAGAGGCTCATTCCTCTATCTGCGCATGTGCAAGAGGCTCATTTCTACTACATTTATGGGATATTTTCGCTTGTGTGTGGACGTTCTTTGCACTTGCTGTAAATTCGCAATTAAGGTAATGACATTTGCGGAAACAAGTTTATTTTCGGTTTATTTTCATAATGCCTTATTTCCACTTTTATTTTCGCTTTCTGGCCCACGTGTGATAACGTCCTATGATGAGTCTTGTCAGATAAGAGTCGAGTTTTCCACCAGATGCACTCTAGTCGTTGTCCAACCCGCTTCATCTTCCTCAGCTCCTCAGTATACCACGGCTTACGGTTTGAAGCAGGTTGGAAAGGATGCTTGGGAGCGATTATGTCGATAGCCTTGTCAAGGTCGCTGTTCCAAGTATTAACCAAAGCCTTGACAGGATTGCCGGCACTACCAACCATTAAACCCTCTAGGGCTTTCTGGAATCCAACAGGATCCATTAGCCTTCGAGGGCGGACCATTCTAATAGGTCCACCACCCCGGGGGGGGGGCAGATAGAGGTTCTTAGCTCTGCCTTGATCAGGAAATGATCCATCCATAACAATGCGGAGATATTTATTATCTCCGCCCACGGATGTTCCTGTTCTGTACTAAAGACCACAAGTCAGAATCATTAGTAGGAAAGTTTTTCACAAACATAGGACTGCCAATACATACCAAGAAACATACTCGGAAGGGGCATGGGACAATGCTGAACTGGAAATGAGAAAAGCCAATATAAAACATGAACTACAGATCTTGTCTGCTTTCAAAAATTTCCTGCTTCTGTATTTGTATTTACTGGGCATAAATCCCTAGAGAACTAGTGAGACTTATTTAATAATAATAATAATAATAAAACACCTTGACCTTGACCAGGATACCTGTCCGGAACACAGTCCACTTCGAGTGTATGTACCTAAGCCTGAGGACCAGGGATAGTTTGGGGATTTTGCTAGTCTACCGACCACCCCGTTGTCTAGCAGACTCCCTGACCGAGCTGACGCAGCTGGTCTCTGAGCTATTGTTGGAGTCTCCCAGACTTTTAGTTTTGGGGGACTTCAACATTCCGCTTGAGACCAGTTTAACAGGTGCGGCTCAGGAGTTCATGGAGACCATGACAAACATGGGCCTATCCCAATTGGTCAACGGGCCCACGCATTGTGCGGGTCATACACTTGATGCGGTCTTCAGTACCGAACAGGCATATCCGTGGGCGGAGGTGGTAAGCACCTCCGCATTGTCATGGACGGATCATTTCCTGGTCAAGACAGAACTCAGGGCCAATTTCTGCTCCTCTGGGGGTGGTGGACCCATCCGAATGGTCCGCCCTCGAAGGCTGATGGAGCCAATTGGATTCCAGAAAGCTTTAGAGGGTTTAATGGTTGGGAATGCCAGGGATCCTGTCGATGCTCTGGTAAATACCTGGAACACCGATCTCACCAGGGCTATCGACACGATCGCTCCCAAGCGCCCTTGCCATCCCGCTTCTAATCGGAGGCCTTGGTATACACCAGAGCTGAGGAGGATGAAGCGGTTTGGACAACGGCTAGAGCGCAGGTGGCGGAAGACTCGTCTCTAATCTGACAGAACTCGCCATAGGAACTTTCTTCGTTCCTATCGGGAGGCAATACGTGCAGCGAAGAGAGCTTTCTCCGCTGCACGTATTGCGTCTGCAGAGTCCCGTCCAGCAGAGCTGTTTAGGGTGGTGAGGGAGATGACGCAGGTGTCCCCTGCGCCAAATCCCTTGCTTAACCCGACGACAGCCTGCTGTGACGCATTTAACAACTTCTTTGCAGACAAAATCTCTCAGATAAGAGCCGACTTAGATGCCACCATTGAAACAGAGTCGATAGGCGAGGCGTCCAGTGACTCTGCCGATGTAGTTCTACTGGATCAGTGGCAATCTGTGAGTACCGAGGACGTGGACAAGCTGCTTGGTAAGGTGAGGAAGACGACTTGCCCTCTCGACCCTTGCCCATCATGGCTGGCCGTCCAGGGGGGGGATGCATTGATGAGATTCCTCACGGATATCGTCAATGCATCCTTCAGGGAAGGACATGTTCCATCGTGTTTAAAGGAAGCGGCGGTTAGGCCGCTCCTAAAAAAGCCTTCCCTGGACCCCCTGGATATGAAGAACTACAGGCCTGTTTCATTGCTGCCATTTTTGAGCAAGGTGATCGAGAGGGCGGTTGCTCTTCAGCTCCAGGCAGTCTTGGATGAAGCCGATTATCTAGACCCATTTCAAACCGGCTTTAGGACAGGCTTTGGGGTTGAGACTGCCATGGTTGCCTTGACCGACGATCTGCGTCTGAGCATCGACAGGGGTAGTGTGACCCTGTTGGTGCTCCTAGACCTCTCAGCGGCTTTCGATACTATAGATCACGGCATCCTCTTGGACCGCCTGAGGGGGTTAGGTATCGGGGGCACTGCTTTGCAGTGGTTCCGGTCCTTCCTCTCGGGTCGGTCCCAGAGGGTGCTGCTTGGGGACTGTAGCTCCAGTAAGAGGGACCTCACTTGTGGGGTTCCTCAGGGGGCTATTTTGTCCCCGATGTTATTTAACATCTATATGAAGCCGCTGGGTGAGATAATACGGAGTTATGGTGCTGGGTGTTATCAGTACGCTGATGACACCCAAATCTATTTCTCCGTGTCTCGTTCGTCGGCCTCGAATTCCAATGGCATCTCTTCTCTCAATGAATGTCTTCAGGCGGTAATGGGCTGGATGAGGAAAAACAGATTGAAACTGAATCCAGACAAGACGGAGGTGCTCACGGTAGCGGCCCCGAAACCAAGAATTGGGTTGCAACCTCCAGTCCTGGATGGGGTCACACTCTCCTCCAGTGACTGTGTTCGCAGTCTGGGGGTGCTCCTTGATTCGTCGCTCCTGATGACAAATCAGGTAAATGCGATGGTCAGGAGTGCCTGCTATCAGCTTCGGCTGATACGCCAGCTGCGCCCTTTTCTGGAAGTAAGGGATCTCGAAACTGTTGTGCACGCACTGGTAACCTCACGCCTGGACTTCTGTAATGCGCTCTACTTGGGGCTACCCTTGTGCTTGGTTCGGAAGCTTCAGTTGGTACAAAACATGGCAGCCAGGCTTGTTTCTGGTACATCTAGGAGGGACCACATTACTCCGGTTCTGAGGTCCCTCCACTGGCTGCCTATCAGCTTCCGGGCCCAGTACAAGGTGTTGGTTATTACCTTTAAAGCCCTAAATGGCTTGGGTCCAAGCTATATCAGGGACCGCCTCCTCCCGTACAATCCTCCCCGCGCTCTCCCGTCCTCTGGGAGGAACTTACTGCAGCCTTTAAAATCTAGGCTTGCAGCGACCTCCCAGAGGGCGTTCTCTGCTGTCGCCCCCAAACTCTGGAACGACCTGCCGGATGAGATCCGTCAGTTGACATCATTAGACAGCTTTAAAAAAGCTGTCAAGACGGATCTCTTCCGGCAGGCCTTTCCAGATTAACCATCCCGGCCCAGGCTTCCTGATCCCCTCATTCCTCCCGTGGCCCCATCTTTAGTGATGGTCGAGGATCTCCAGAGGGACATCAGGGTTTTTAGGTGGTTTTAATTATGGTTTTATGTTCTTATATTGTGCTTTTAATTTGTTATATTGTTTAATACTTTCTTAAGGGGGGGAGGGATTATAATGTTTAATGTTATATTTTAATCTTGTCATATTTTATTGTTGTCAACCGCCCGGATTGGTTCGCCACAGGGCGGTATACAAATAAATATTATTATTATTATTATTATTATTATTATTATTACTAATAGTGGCTTGACCTACAGCAGTAAGTTTTTAAAAAACTGTGTACAGTGGTGGAAAGGTGGGATTGCGTGCTTGGCTGAAGAGAAATGAGAACAAAGTATCAGGCTGGACCATACTGTGGGAAAGCATAGAACTGGCAACAAGGAGAAGAATGAATAATGCTACTGTAATCTAGAAGATATTAAGTGGTCTTATTTTGCTTACCTTTAACATTCCTGCTTCAGGGGAACGGCATGTCCAGAACCAAAAGCGGAGTCTGCAAACTCCCAGACTGGCTGGAAAATATGCGGTGGTAATTATTCTTGCTTTTTCCCCTTCATGCAGAGTAGTTGAATTGACATACAAAAAGTTCTCTCCATTACCTTTAAGTCAACAGAAAATTATTAACATTGAATTAAAATTAAGACAAATTCTTGTTTTTTTAGGATGCCACATCCAACAAAGGAAGTTGCATACTTTGTTACATCATAGAACAGGGGTTGGCAACCTACAGCCTGCAGAGGCCCGCGGAGGCCCGTGGTTGGTCCTGCTGCCGTCGCCACCGCCCCGCGCACGAGCATGAGTGCCATTTTGGCATCCAAAATGGTGCTTGCGCTTGTGCACACATGCGTGTGAGAGCGGGCGCCATTTTGGAAGGCCCCATGGCGGCTGCGCCGTGTGAATTCGCATGGCACAGCTGCCGTGGGGCCTTCCCTGGGCCTTGGGAAGGCCCCAGCACGTGTGTGCCTGGCGAATTCACCCTGCACAGACACGCTGGGGCCTTCCCTGGGCCCTGGCAAGGCCCCAGCATGCGTGTGCCCGGCGAATTCGCCCTGCGCAGGCACGCTGGGGCCTTCCAAAATGGCGCACACTTCCCCCTCCTCCCGGCCCCCTAGCAACAAAGGTTGCCGACCCCTGTCATAGAATCATAAAGTTAGAAGAGATCACAAGGATTGTTCAGTCCATGCAGGAATACACAATACATGATTTGTTGTTGTTGCTGTTGTTGTTGTTTGTGTTGTCTGCCTTCAAGTCATTTCCAACTTATGGTGACTGGAAGATCTATCATGGTGTTTCCTGGCAAGTTTCTTCAGAATGAGTTTGCTATTGCCATCCTCTGAGGTGAGAGAGTGACTTGCCCAAGGTCACTCAGTGAGTTTACATGGTCAAGCCAGGATTCGACCCCTGGTCTCCAGAGACATAGTTCAATTCTCACCCACTTAAGTACATGACTTCAATCCCAATATTTCAATACATACTTGTAGTAGAACTGGGAGTTCTGATTTATATTCATGGCTCTAAGTACCGAATCAAAGGACACGCTGATACAGTGAAAAATGAGTATGCTTTATTAGATATGGTTTCATTTCTTTATTTTATCAAATCTATATACTGATCAACCCGTGAGAAATCTCTGTGTTATTATAAGCCACTACAATGGTGGTGTAGGAAGTCTTTAGGAGAAGGAGAACTTCTCTTTTTTATATCCTGGCTTACCTTCCATGAACTAAAAAAAAAAAAAAAAAAAAAGTTAATGGTTATCCTGCACTACTACTCTATCCTCACAGCAACCCTACGAGCTAGGACAAGCGGAGAAATAGTGATTGGCTCAATGTCACCAAGTTTTATGATGCAGGAGAAACATGAACCTTTGTCTACCAAGTCCCAGTCTAACCACTGCATGGAGGAGGCTATCCTATGTATACAACCACTGTGCATGATACTCCAAAGAAAGCCAGCTATCTATATTGTGATTTTTAGAGCACTTGAAATAGAATTTGAAAAAAAACACACCCTGATTTCTGTGCATGTCTGGAGATGCAGAGCATCTTGACTCACAAAAACAAAATTATACAGATCAAAAATACAAAAAACCCCGCCCCAACAAACATCTAAAAGTTGCTTCTTTGTTAATTATCTATGTACTACAACAAGTCATGATCAAACTAGGGAAGCTTGCTGAAGAAACTATAGTTCCTGTATAAACTGCATCTTATTGTGCTGAAAGTTTTGTCAGGTTTATTAAGCACCTCTTGTTTCTTTTATATTTGTGGTTTTTATCTTCAATTATAACAGTAAGTTTCTGGCATCTCAATGGAGTCATGCTGCTTCTCTGCAGAAGAAATACAAATATTTTTTTCCAGACTTTTGAGATTAATTTAAATGAAAGAAAATTTGAAGGATATCTTGTCCAAAGTCATGCTTTTCTTTAGAGGTTATGGCATCCTTGGATCACACATACTCTGGTGTGGGAGAACAGTAACCATTACCTTATCCAAGAGTGTTCTCTTATCAAGAATCTATTTGTACAATATTTTTCAGCAAAGCTCACAATGTTGTTGCCAGAGCTTAGAAATTGTGTTGTTATTTTACAGATGCCACAGTGGCTGGGGAATTCTGGGAACTGTAGATTTTTCTTTTGCATCTTCTCTCACCAGATATCATACTTCCCATCCCTTACAGTCAGATACTAGTTGAAGAAAAATTATATTTATACTGCTGTATCAAGGGTTCAATTCTTACCCGAATCATGGTCTGTAACTATTTTAATTTCCATGTTTAAAAAAACCTGAGGCACTAGGCAACAGGAATACAATACAGGACATGATACTACTCTCCCCCCGCCACATGAAAATGTTTGTGTGCGTACAATATCCTTTTGTCTGTTCATTGATTTGATCTTCCCCCAGAAATGGGACTTGAGGGGGGTAACAATAAAAGGAAACAGAAATAAGATAAATGTCCTGCAGTCAAGAAGACACATTGTAAAGTCCAAAAGCATAGTTTTATGAATGCATATAAAAATAAAATAAGATAACAAAGGGCCTTTGCAGACTGCCAGAAATAGTGCACATTAAATTGAGGCACTGCCCTGGCTCAGTGCTAGGGAATCATGGGAACTGTAATTTATTGTGGCACCAGAGCTCTCTGACAGAGAAGGCTCAATGTCCCAGAAAAAAATACAATTCCCATGACTCCCTAGCATTGAGCCAGGGCAGTGCCTCAATTTAGTGTGCACTATTTCTGGCAGTCTGCAAAGGCCCTAAGTAAAATCCATTGTGATGAACTTGTCCAGTTCAGCCATGAAAGATTACATCTTTAACAATCCCAAAATCTTAGGATCTCCAACTTGTTGCAGTTAAAACCACTGCTTCCAGGCAGGCACACACTCACATCTTGAATAATAAACATTCTAAACAAAGGATTTTCTAGGCCCTTCCCATACTCCACCTTCTAGGTGTTAACCTTATGTTAATTGGATAATACCTGTATGATATATGTTAACTCAGCCTCTTGCTGTCCATCATCCACCACGTGACTATCTTTCCCAGCCTAACAATGTTTACCTTTTGATATCACTTGCTACCCATAACAAAGTCTGTGTCCATGAGTTGTATCTTTGGGAAAGTCCATGTTTACGTCTGTATAACCATGTGGTGTTAGATTCACTTTGTTTTTCTAGATGTTGTTCTCATGAAGAAAACTTCCACACACACATCTCTACATTTCACCTTTGACTACATAGCCCATCCATATCCTAACAATAAATTATTTTTCTAAAGCAAGTCAAAACAAATAATGAAGACAAAAAATCAAAGCAAGGGTTCTTTCAGTACAGTATAGACAGTGGGTTTGTTAAACATATTGAGTTTGTGAAGAGGCCTGAGAAAGTCTCACTCTGGATTCATTTTCTAATCTAAATGCAATTATCTATTTTGGCTGCATCCATGCTGCAAAAATAATCCAGTTTGACACCAGTTTAACTGCCATGGCTCAATGCTATGTAATTCTGGGAATTGTAGCTCACTGTAGCAACAGAGCACTGTTAAATGCGCTCTACATGGGGCTGCCCTTGTGCTTGGTTCAGAAACTGCAATTAGTTCAAAATATGGCGGCCAGATTAATATCTGGAACATCTAGGTGGGACCATATTACTCCAGTATTAAGGTCCCTCCACTGGCTGCCTATTAGTTTCCGAACCCAGTACAAGGTGTTGGTTATTACCTTTAAAGCCCTAAATGGCTTGGGTCCAGGCTATCTTAAGGACCGCCTCCTCCCGTATAATCCTCCCTGCACCCTCTGGTCCTCTGGGAGCAATTTGTTACAGCCTCAAAAAATGAGGCTGGTGACTACCTCCCAGAGGGCCTTTTCTGTTGTCGCCCCCAAACTATGGAATGGCCTGCCGGAGGAGATCCGTCAATTGACATCACTTGACAGCTTTAAAAAAGCTGTCAAGACGGATCTCTTCTGGCAGGCCTTCCCGAAATAACTCCCGGCTTAGGCCCCCAAAATACTTTTTGGAGATGTTCTCCTCCTCTTGATTAGGCCATTGAGACCCGATAAGTTTATTCTCTGATGCCAGCATTTCTTTCTTTTTTGTTATATTATTGTTTTAATGTTTTATAGTGAGATATGCTTTTCATATGTTTTTTTAACTTGTTCTGATTTAATACATTTTTAAGGGGGGAGGGGGGAAATAGTTCTTAATTGTTATATGATGATTTTATTGTAAGCCGCCCCGATTGAGCTCAGAGGGGCGGGATATTAAATAAAAATTATTATTATTATTATTATTATTATTAAACTGGTGCCAAATTGGATTATTTGTGCAATGGGCCTTTGTTAAGAAGTGATTCTGATGTATTATAGGGAAGAGCAACACATTAAGTGTTTGAGGGAGCAATTTGAGGAAATAATTAATGTACATTACATCGCATTTGAAAACTTCTAACAAATGTATGGGATGATAGAAATTGTGATTACCACCTCCATGAGATATTTTTTGGTTAACTTTTCTAGACAGCAATAATGAACCCAACACAAATAGAGAGTGTGTCATGGTGCCATTACTTCATCACTTTAAGAATCTACTGCAGCTGAATCAAGAAATGAGGTTATAGCCTCAAAAGGCCAGTCCTAGAAGAAGTAGTTACATTTGCTTTTATCTACAATTGCATGTAATTTTAGCTTTTTCATTCCTAGGGTGAAGGTATCTAATGGATTTCAAGGTTGTGGTATAACAGATTTCAAAGTCTTGAAGATTGTTGCCTTTTAGGGGTTGAAACTTGCTCCATTTGACCCTCAATCTTATGTAATTTCTTGCTGTCATTCAGTTTTCAATGAATGTGTTTGCAGTGGCAATTGGAGAAAAGCTCCCAGTTATTCTAAAAGTTCAGATGATGACTTTAGTAGAAACAATAAAGATGATGATATTGTGATTTGAATTCTGGGTATTGCAGTTCTGTGAAAGGAGACTGGAGATTTTTAGGAGAGGGTTCACAGAATCATAAAACCATAGAATCTTAGAGCTGGAAGAGGCTTCAAAGGCTATCCAGTCCAACCCCCTGCCATTCAGCAATATACAACTATAGCATCCATAAAAGATGCCCATCCAGCCTTTGATTAAAAACTTCCCAAGTTGAGAGACTCCACCACCCTCCATGCAAATGTATTCCACTGTCAAACACCTCTTACAGTAAAAGGCTACCCTTGTAAGCCCTTGCTATCCTTTGTCCACATCTGCCTTAGGTAGAAACCATGGTAATTAACATGGTACAAAACTGATCTATTTCTGTGCCACAGACACTCCCTTACTATAATGGTATTGCCATGGCCATCCATTACCATCCATAAAAATGGTACAATGTACACATTGAGGGCTGAGTGGGACTGCAGTGACAGCTCCCTATAATCATTTGGCCAATTGTCTCTGCAAAGCCTATGTCAAGATAACTTCAGCTGAATATATGGAATTTGGGAAATTCTGTTCCTGCTATTAAACCATTTAGTGCACACTATCTGAACAGGGTTAATGTCTTCCAGTGGGTAGAGTTTCACATGAAGTAGTGAGCCCTGGTGGCCCAGTGGATAAATGCCTGTACTGCATCCACTCACTCACAAACCATAAGGTTGTGCGTTCAATACCAACCAGGGGCTCATACTCAACTCAGGCATCCTTCTGAGGTTGCTAAAATGAATACCTAGCTTGTTGGGGCAATTAGCTTACACGTTGTAAACCACTTAGGGGGTGCACTTAGGGGGTGCACTGATAAGTGGTATAGAAATGTAGTTGCTATTGCTATAGTGAGAGATCAAATAACAACAGCTGAATTCAGTTGAATTGTTTTTTTCATGACAGCTACAGGTATCAAAGCAGAATACAACAATCATGATACATCTCACCCTCAAAGGAAAAATCCAAACTCTGCATTAACTGTCACGACTCTAGTAGTCCTACAAATATTCCCTACACTCCTGAACATAAAAGATCAGGTATTTCAGCAGTGGCATACCTAGAACTACTCTTGTAGGGAGACGTTCATGCAGTTGAAGATTGAGTGTTGACACAGTCCAAGTGTGTGTTAGTGCCCAAAGGATCAGACAGAGGCTGTCTCCTTTTGGCAAAATGTTTTTCAGATGGCCAAGATACACCAGCCTCCTTGGCAATAAGAGGGCTCCTCAGATGATGATGATGATGATGATGATAATAATAATAATAATAATAATAATAATAATAATAATAATAATTTATAGCCTGCCTCTCCCTGAAGGATCGAAGTGGGTAACAATCATAAAAATACAACAATACAGCTATAAAACAACATGATAAAATAGCATGATCCCCTCACTCCCAATTAAAAGTAACACCGCATCATAAAATACATTCAATTAATAAAATTAACTAAATTAAACAAATTGAAATGAGGCATCATGGAACGAACAAGGGCAGCCTACATCAGTATCATGGAACGATCAATCGATCACTCAGGGAAGGACTGCCAGAGGAGATCCATCATGACAGCCTTCTTAAAAGCATCAAGAGACGTAATGTGACAGATCTCCTCCTGCAGATCATTCCATAGTTTAGGAGTGGCTGATGAAAAGGTCCTTTGGATAACCACAGCAAGCCTCATCTTCCTTGGCTGCAATAGGTTGCTCCCAGAGGACCTGAGTGTGCAGGGTGGATTGTATGGAAGAAGGCGCTCCCGCAAATAAACTGGTCCTAAGCCATGAAGGGCTTTAAAGGTTATTACCAACACCTTGTACTGTGCCTGGAAACTAACTGCCAGCCAGTGAAGAGATTTTAGAATTGGTGTTATGTGGTCACCTTTAGATTTTCCAGCAACCAGTCTGGCTGCCATGTTTTGAATCAATTGGAGTTTCTGAAGTAGGTACAAGGGTACCTACTTGTAGAGCGCATTACAGCAGTCCAATTGAGAAGTTACCAGCGCATGTACCACTGTTCCTAGGTCTCCCAGCTCCAGGTAGGGTCGCAGTTGGCGTGTCAGCCAAAGCTGATAACCAGCGCTCCTGGCCATCCAACAGGCCTTCCCGGAATAACATCATCAGATGGGCGAGCCTTAATTGACCCATCCTATTTTGTTCCCTAATCCCCTCGCCGACCTCATATTATATTGTGCTGTTATATTTTATTGTATTGACCTAATTTTAATTTAATTCTGCAAATTTAATCCTGTTTTAAGGGGGGGAGGGTTGTTATGAGAGGGATTGTCTTTAACCTCTGTTGTTTTTAACATGTTGTAACCTGCCCCGATTGCTGAGCAGAGGGGCGGGCTATAAAAAATTATTATTATTATTATTATTATTATTATTATTATTATTATTATTATTATCTATCTGAGTTGACAACTGGAGCGACAAATCCAGAAGCACTCCCAAACTGCAAACACAGTCCCTTAGGAGAAGTGTGACCCCATCCAGGACCGTGCACATATCTCCGTACCCATCTTCTCTGGATTCAGTTTTAGTCTGTTTTTCCTTATCCAGTCCCTTACCACCTTAAGACATTCATACTGATGACTCTACTGTAGAGATCTTTTCAAGAGCAGGAAGCCTTGATGTTTGTTCTAAATGGTTACAGTTAATTTGGGGTAAGCTCTGCTTGTTGCTGTTGTTGTGTGCCTTCAAGCCCATTCTGACTTATGGCAGTCTTAAGGCACACCTATCATGGAGTTTTCTTGGCAAGATTTGTTCAGATAGGGTTTGCCTTTGCTCTCCTCTCAGATTGAGAGGATGTAACTTTCCCTAGGTCACCCAGTGATCAACCCACCCAGTGGGTTTCCATGGACATGCAAGTATTGAACTCTGGTCTCCAGAGTCATAGCCCAATGCTCAGACCACTACAACATGCTGGCTCTCACACCACGCTGGACCTCACTATTTAAATCAAGGGTGGGAATCATTCAGTCCTCCAGATTTTTTTTTGGACTCCAACTCCTAGCATTTGATTATTCTGGTAGAGTTGCTGGAAGTTAGAGTCCAATAACATCAAGAGGACTAATCATTCCTACCTCTGACTCATATCTTCACTTCTAGAAGTGTCTTCACTTTCAACTGCTAGAACAGCATAGTTCCTATCCATGTGGAACGTAGCTGCTAGGTTATCCTTACTTCTACCTACTTCCTAGATCCTTGTCCTTGAAATTGCTCCAGCCTCCTCATCTATCTCCTGTCTGTGTGACCTTAGCTACACTATTAATTCGTACTTTGGATCATGCTCACAACTGGAGTACTTTTCCAGGTTTGGCCTCACCTGAAAACATCAGATTGAATTGGGACATTATACTTGTGGTGATAACTCCTGCATTTTGCTAGAACATTAGACAAGAAGTCTGCATTCGGGGGGGGGGGGGGGGGGGAAATTGCTACCAAGACTGTGTTGTAAACTGTATTGTGTATGAACAAAGGTCTTTACAATATGTCATATAATTTGGAAAAAAAATGCTACAAAGACTAGATTGTCATGAGTTACCACTGTAGTTAACACTGCCCACAACAGTTACTACTTTGCCTCTTCATCAAAATAGGACTTGGAAGGAGAAAGTTTACCAGTGCCTCTTTAATTAACAGCTTAAAAAACAGATGCAGACAGATACAGAAGACCAATTTAATTTAACAGAACAGAATTTTTCTCCCAATGGGTCCTGATTAATTAGTATCTTTACATTTTATTTAGCAGTCCATTATCTTAAAGAGAGGAATAGAGAAATGCATCCAGCCACAACAGTGAATCAGGAGTGATATAACTGTATTTGCTTTGAAAAGGACAATTTGTAAAATTTAACTGACTGCTTGCTAACTCAAGAAAGGATGGAAATGGCTGATAAGTGGAAACCATTGGGTGGCTTTATTTTATTCACATCCAAGCAGCAGCATTAGACAAAACTGAAAGTGCTCTTCCTAGCATTTTCTGGTGTCTTGTTCACAAAATAAACTTCCCTTCCACTCCACCCTGCCATTGGCATTCTTCAATATGCTGTTGGGAAGCACACACTCACCATGCTTCCCTTGTTTGCAAATCACACACAATTAATCTCATGTCCAGCCCTGAACATGACCTGGCATTGTGTCAACAAATGGCTTGAGAATATCTGAGTGAGGAATAACATTTTCAGTCATTTCCCCCAAATGGTTGAGAACAAGAGCCCATTACCTGGTGTGTGATCCTGGATCAGGTCTCCTTGTCCTATAACAGTCCTGTTGCCAATGTGCCAGTGAAAGTCATCTCCAAAATCTTGTGAAAGTCCACACACTGAACTCCATTCTTGGCCTTGAGTTTCAAAGTTACAGCTTCCTGGGACAGAGGTATACTGGCCTGCCCAAAAGGGTTGGGGTGGAGGAATAAAAACCCACATTAATTTACTTAATGCTATTCATAGATAATTCAGCACTGTTCACAAAATGGTTTACAAAAATAATTAAAAATGGAGATTAAAAAATTAACTAAAAGAAAAGTAAAACTAGAAACTGCATAAAACCAACAGCAGTAAATTCTAAGCCACATTCTCTCCAAGGAACTAGCCTGTTTGCCTGACGTAGAGTGCTGAAGGGCATTGCTGATATAGTGTGGCATAAATCACATTGGAGGATGAGCATATGAAAGTCCCCCTAATATTGTGGGTGATCTCATTAGGTCTTGTGATGACATTTCCTGAATAAATATGCCAGCAGAGTTGGCCTCTTGGTTTGTGGCAAGGCTTTGTACCAGTGTCCACATTGGTGTTGTGTGTCCTCCTTTAGGTAAGTACCTTTTTTGTGGTTTGGAGGCTGTCTATAGGTGAGTAAAGGTCTGCTAGAGATAAATGGACATAAATCAGACATTAGGAATGGGAATACACAAAAACTGGTGGCAGAACATTTTAATCTCCCTGGGCATTTCATCTCAGACCTCAGAACAGCAGTCCTTGAACAAAAGTACTACAAAGAAAGATTAGAAAGAGAAACAGCAGAATTGGAATTTATCCACAGACTACAGTCCATCAGCAATGAGTTGAACAAAGATAAAGGTTTCCTGGCACACTACACACATTTCAACACTATCTAACCCCCATCCTCATGAGTGTGCCCTTGATCTGTTCGTCACATCACTCTCTTGTTTCCCATACTCAACCATTCTCCTTACCTACAGCTACAATTTCCACTGCCTTTGTTCACCAACAACCATCGGCCATCGTTAAAGTTGGACTTACTACTTCATTTCCATAAACAAAGGATTTTGAATTTGAATTGACATTCTCACACACTAATGGAATATACAGGTCTGTCCTTGGCTTTCCACTCCACCAAATGCATCTGAGGAAGTAAACATAAGTCTACAAAAGCTCATGCTGCCAACTTCTTTCTTTCAGTTATTCGCAAAGGTGCTACAAGATCTCTCTACATACTTTGTATTGCATGAAGAAATACTTCATTTTATCTGTCCTCAATCTTCTTCAAAAGCAACAAGTTATCTTTAGAATGCACCCACCCTTATCTAGATTCTTGGAGATCCTACTGTCTGCATCCTTCCATTGCAAAAACCAACTATTCACAACTCTTGACTTTCTGTTCTATAACTAGTTCCTGTTCCGTTAACCAGATACTGCTCTTTTGCTCAGGAATTTTGCCAAAAGCCTTTTGAAAATCAAGTAAACAAGGCCTGGCCTTGAAATAAATCAGTGTCAAGGGCCCTTTTCAGATTACATAATTATAGCACTATAATTCCAATTTAAATGTGATAGCTGCATCCTATGGATTCTTGGGGATTGTAGTTTGGTGAGGTACTAGAACTCTCTGTTTAAGAATTCGAAATACTTCACAAAGATACAAATCCCATGTTTCCACAGGATGGAATCATGAAAGTTAATATGGCACTGCAGCAGTAGTGTCACTGGGGGGTGCGGGCCGCACTGGGTAACATCCCAGAAGGGGATGTGGGCCTCCTCCCTGAACCTCTCCAGGCCCATGTGCCTCTTCCCCAGGCCTCCTCCCTGGTCTTCACTGGATCCAAGGGCCTCCTCCCTGTGTCTCCCTGGGGCTGCAGGCCTGCCCCCTGGGGCCGCATGGGTGCTTCTGCACACGCACAAGCTACCTGTGTGCGATCCTGTGCAACCCACACGTGCTCCTGTGTGACCCGTGTGCCAGACGTCCCACCCCCAGAAGTGCCACCCCCCACATGGGGTGTCAGGAATGCCACTGCACTACAGTAATTGTGTAGTATGAAAGGGCCCAAGGATTATCATTAAGTTGTGTTTTTTTAAAGTCTCACAATGGAAAGGGAGATAGAGGCACAGAGATACTTTAAACAGGTTAAAAAGAGCCATCTTATTCAGCCAATTTTGGTTCACACTGAAAAGTTGTAATAACCACAGGGACAGAAGCTGCCCGTCAGCATTAGTGAAGAAATCACCACAGCCATTCTCTTGATTCAGGGTGACCAGATGTCCTAACTTTTATTGACTATAAAAAAATAAAGGAGGACAAGACATTGCAAAATGGAGTTCAAGAAAAATGTAGGACATTACAAAATAAAAGCTAAAAGCACTCATAAATATAATTTCATGTTTCTTAGTCAAGCTCAAAATGGAGGACATTTGATCACCCTGTCTAGACTGGCCCTCTTGGAATCAGTTCTTCATGTGCTTGCACATAAAAATAAAAGAAGCATGCAGTCCTTTAATGCTGCAAACTCCACCCCTTTTTGGTGCTGGTTTCACACATAGGAGCTTATCGCAATTAAAGTGGTTTACCTCAGCCAGCTTAAAATTTTAAATGGGCAGCATCCTGATCTTATGACAAGGATTTAGCCACCGAAATCGCCTCCCGGGTCCATCCCCACTCCCAGGGCTGTTCTGGCGGCCATTTCCTTAACCTGGGAAACTCCCAGCTACAAAAAGAGACACGCTGAGCGCCCCTGGGAGTGGGGATGGACGCTGGCAGTGATTTTGGCAGTTTAATCCTTGTGAGAAAATCAGGATGCCGCCCATTTAAAATTTTAAGCCAGCTCAGGTAAATCGGCTTAACTTGCTTATGCGATAAGCTCCAATGAGCTGTAGCTCAGCCTGCCATCAATTGAGTTTTGGAGGAGGTTAATAGCACTTCATAGGAAAAAGCTTCCCATTGAACTAGTACAAAATGATAATCAATTTAATGTTTATTAACACAGCCTTTGACCCCACTGGAAATCACTGCTGAACAACAAAGTGTTAATCAACTCAGCAACAAATGCTTGTGTGCGTCAAGAAAATGGAACAAAGTATTTTTGTATTTAACCAGGGAATATGGATTTAGGAAAGGCTGTGATGCATGAAAGAACTTTACATCAGATTGTAGCTTGCAATTATGAAACCTGTGTATTTTGTCCCTTTTTTGCAACTGAAAAGATTTAGGAGAGTGAAGTATATTCCATAAGTGAAATTATTCTCCTTAGTGTCTGAAGAATTTTTGATTTCTCTTCTATTTTTTTAAAAAATATTATTGACTATAAAAAAATAAATTATTTGACTTTTCTTACAACCTATCTTGCCTGGGCAAAGGAAATCAATCTAAATCAGCAGGATTATTTCTGGTTTCTTCAACAACTATTAATATAATAGAATACACCAGCATTGTTGGTAGAGCAGAAGCAAAGGGGATTTATTTCACATGTGAGACCAACAGAAAACTATAAAGCATTGTAATTGCAGTGCTACATGTTGAAGCAATTCCCAACTGAATGAATAATACAACATTACTGTAGGTTAATTGAGATTGTTAACATTGGCCAGGCCTGTATGAGGGAGATGGAAGACAAACAGTATTCTGCAAGTTGACATATAGGCAAACATGAGGATGTTACTATGGCTCCAGGAGACAAAACTTGATATGTATAGTTTCATAAACTTTAATTGTTTGGCTCAACTAGACTAGAAAACCTTAACAAGTCAACATGTATGTAACTTCTATTTATTCAGTGGGTCTACTCTACTGAGGACTTTTACATCCATTCCTACTGGGGTCAGTTAACAGTTATAGGTTTTGTAAAATGGAGTTTGCTTATATAGCAGAAGATTTATGCATTATGAATCAAAGGAAGTTTACTTACGGGGGAATATTACCATTGCTTTAGGGATGGAGGAAGTCAGAGTATTTGTTATTTTTTGTTATTTTTTTTGTCTTGTATGATTGTTGTTTTTTCTGTTTGTTTATAGTTTTTGTATGGTAGTGTTTAGCCACACACACACACACACACACACACACTTTTTGTGTTTTATAAAACAAAGAGAAATATCTCAGTTTTCTGAGTCATTTTGTTATTGTCTATGTATTGAGAATGTCTATGTATTGAGAATGTCTATGTATTGAGAATGTATTATCTATGTATTGTCTATGTATTGAATTATACAAAAGAGATGACAAAATGAAGGACACATGGAATGAAGAGCCATAGGAAGATGAACCCAAAATTCTAACAAGTGAGGTGAAAAATGCAATAAGAGAAATAACGAAAAACAAATCACCAGGAACAGATGATATTCCAATTGAATTGCTGCAATCCACACTAACAGAGTCAACTCTAGTGCTAACCAACATATGTCAACAGATATGGAAAACAAAACAATGGCCAACAGATTGGAAGCGATCAATATACATCTCAGGACGTATATACAATATATTGTATATACAATATACAATATACAGGACGCGCCAACAGCGGCGGCGGGAGGCTCCGCTGAAGAGAGGGGCGTGGGCCCTGTAACACCGGCTCCCTTCCACCACCACCAGGAGCACCGGCGGCAGCGTTGGAGGCGTGTCCCCGCAGCCAGGCCAGGGCAGGACTTAAAGCCCGGCAGAAACATCAGGCCCGGAGGACACGCCAACAGCGGCGGCGGGAGGCTCCGCTGAAGAGAGGGGCGTGGGCCCTGTAATGCCGGCTCCCTTCCACCACCACCTGGAGCACCGGCGGTGGCGTTGGAGGCGTGTCCCCGCGGCCAGGCCAGGGCAGGACTTAAAGCCCGGCAGGAACATCAGGCCCGGAGGACGCGCCAACAGCGGCGGCGGGAGGCTCCGCTGAAGAGAGGGGCGTGGGCCCTGTAACGCCGGCTCCCTTCCACCACCACCTGGAGCACCGGCGGCGGTGTGGGAGGCGTGTCACCGCGGCCAGGTCAGGGCAGGACTCAAAGGAAGAGCTGCGGTGACGCAGCGAGCCTTCCCGGAGGCTTGGGGCAGCACTTGGGGTGAACTCTCAAGAGACGGCCCCGGTTACATCACCACCAGGAAGAGGCAAGCGTCGGCAGGGCAGCGGCGCAGCCCCGGGATGAAAAGGTGGAGGCAAGATACTCCGTCTAGCATCTCTTTTCCCGTGGATCAGCTGCTGTTTGGACCTTGGGATTACCTGAGACTATAAAGGCCCCTTCCGAACTTTTTTCTCCTCGGCGGCCAGTACGGGGGGGAGAAAGATTACTCTAGCTGCCCTAAAAAGGACCAAAAGTTTTCCTTCACTGGCAACAGAGAGTTAGGAGATTTCTGGCCGCCAGCCCGACGGCCCTGCGGCTCCAAGGCTGATATTGTAAGCCTTTATGTTTTAAACAGCCGTGTGAGAGGAGTTATCAGTAGGGTGGCAACAGGAAGGGACACAGAGTCGCTTATCAAAGTAGCGTTGGGGAATGGGAGATATGGTGGTTGCAGAGTGGACAAATGTTACAAAAGAAGGCGGGATCGCTGTTTGGTAGCTATCCCGCCTTCAGTCCCCTCTGTTTCCCAGAATAGTTTGGGGAGCAGACCTTCCATTCCACAAACCCTCACTTTGCTCCTCTGTAATGCCAGGTCGGTGAAAAATAAGACTCATATTGGCCATGATTTGCTTCTGGATGAGGATGCCGACCTGGCATGTTTTACAGAGACCTGGCTGGGAGAGGATAGTGCTGTTATCTGGGCTCAAGCCCTCCCAGCTGGGTACTCTGTTAGTGAGCAGGTGAGGGGAAGTGGGCGGGGGGGCGGTGTGGCTCTAGTCCATAAGAACACCTTGACCTTGACCAGGATACCTATCCGGAACACGGTCCACATCGAGGGTATGTACCTTAGCCTAAAGACTAGGAATAGTTTGGGGATTTTGCTAGTTTACCGGCCACCCCGTTCTCTAGCAGACTCCCTGACCGAGCTGACACAGCTGGTCTCTGAGCTATTGCTGGAGTCCCCTAGACTTTTAGTTCTGGGGGACTTCAACATTCCGCTCGAGACCAGCTTAACAGGTGCGGCTCGGGAGTTCATGGATTCCATGACAAACATGGGCCTATCCCAATTGGTCAACGGGCCTACACATTGTGCAGGTCATACACTCGATACAGTCTTTAGTACGGAGCAGGAATATCCGTGGGCGGAGGTAGTCCATACCTCCGCATTGTCGTGGACGGATCATTTCCTGGTCAAGTTGGAACTTAGAGCCAGTACCTGCCCCGCCGGGGGTGGTGGACCTATTAGAATGGTCCGCCCTCGAAGGCTAATGGAGCCAATTCAATTCCGGACAGCCTTAGAGGGTTTAATGGTTGGGAATGCCGGTGATCCTGTCGAAACTCTGGTTGACACTTGGAACATCGATCTCACCAGGGCCATCGACATGATCGCTCCCAAGTGCGCTTGCCACTCCGCTCCTAATCGTAAGCCTTGGTACACACTTGAGCTTAGGAAGATGAAGCGGGAAGGACAACGGCTAGAGTGTAAGTGGCGGAAATCTCGACTCTTGTCTGACAGAACTCGCCATAGGAAATTTCTTCATTCCTATCGGGAGGCGATACGTGCAGCGAGGAGAGCATTCTCCTCCGCACGTATTGCGTCTGCAGAGTCTCGTCCGGCAGAGCTGTTCAGGGTGGTAAGGGAGATGACGCAGGTACCTCCTGCGCCAAATCCCTTGCTTAACCCGACAACGGCCTGCTGTGACGCATTTAACAACTACTTTGCAGACAAAATCTCTCAGATAAGAACCGACCTTGACGCGACTATTGGGACAGAGTCTATAGGCGAGGCGTCCACCGACTCCACCGATGTTATTTTACTGGATCAGTGACAATCTGTGAGTACCGAGGACGTGGACAAGCTGCTTGGTAAGGTGAGGAAGACGACTTGCCCTCTTGACCCTTGCCCATCTTGGCTGGCCATCCGGGGGGGGGGGATGCATTGATGAGATTCCTTACGGATATCATCAATGCATCCTTTAGGGAAGGACATGTTCCACCATGTTTAAAGGAAGCGGCGGTTAGGCCGCTTCTGAAAAAACCTTCCCTGGACCCCCTGGACATGAAGAACTACAGGCCTGTGTCATTACTGCCATTTTTAAGCAAGGTGATCGAGAGGGCGGTCGCTCTTCAGCTCCAGGCAGTCTTGGATGAAACCGATTATCTAGACCCATTTCAAACCGGTTTCAGGACAGGCTTTGGGGTTGAGACTGCCATGGTTGCCTTGACCGACGATCTGCGTCTGAACATCGACAGGGGTAGCGTGACCCTGTTGGTGCTCCTAGACCTCTTAGCGGCTTTTGACACAATAGATCACTGCATCCTCTTGGGCCGCCTGAGGGAGTTAGGTATCGGGGGCACTGCTTTGCAGTGGTTCCGGTCCTTCCTCTCGGGTCGGTCCCAGAGGGTGCTGCTCGGGGACTATAGCTCCAGTAAGAGAGACCTCACTTGTGGGGTCCCTCAGGGAGCTATTTTGTCCCCGATGTTGTTTAACATCTATATGAAGCCGCTGGGTGAGATTATACAGAGTCATGGTGCTGGGTGTTATCAGTACGCTGATGACACCCAAATCTATTTCTCCATATCTCGTTCGTCGGCCTCGAATTCCACTGGCACCTCTTCTCTCAATGAATGTCTTGGGGCGGTAATGGGCTGGATGAGGAAAAATAGATTGAAGCTGAATCCAGACAAGACGGAGGTGCTCACGGTAGCGGCCCCGAAACCAGGAATTGGGTTGCAACCTCCAGTCCTGGATGGGGTCACGCTCTCCTCCAGTGACTGTGTTCGCAGCTTGGGGGTGCTCCTCGATTCGTCGCTCCTGATGATAAATCAGGTTAATGCGACGGTCAGGAGCGCCTGTTATCAGCTTCAGCTGATACGCCAGCTGCGCCCGTTTCTGGAAGTAAGGGACCTTGAGACTGTGGTGGACGCGTTGGTAACCTCACGCCTCGACTTCTGCAATGCACTCTACATGGGGCTACCCTTGTTCCTGGTTCGGAAATTACAGCTAGTACAGAATATGGCAGCCAGACTTGTTTCAGGTACATCTCGGAGGGATCATATAACTCCAGTTTTGAAGTCCCTCCACTGGCTGCCTATTAGCTTCCGAGCCAGGTACAAGGTGTTGATGATCACCTTTAAGGCCCTAAATGGCTTGGGTCCAAGCTATCTCAGGGACCGCCTGCTCCCATATAATCCTCCCCGCGCTCTTCGATCCTCCGGGAGGAATTTGCTCCAGCCACAGAAATCTAGGCTTGTAGCTACCTCCCGGGGGGCGTTCTCTGTCATTGCGCCTAAGCTCTGGAACGGCCTGCCGGACGAGATCCGTCTTTTAACATCTTTAGACAGCTTTAAAAAGGCTGTCAAGACGGATCTCTTCTGGCAGGCCTTTCCAGACTAGGTATATTGAACTGATCCTCTGCCCTTGATTAACAATCCTCCATGCGATGATCCTCACGTGGCCCCATCATGTGATGGGAGGATCGTCAAACCAGGCTCACGGAGTCTCTGGGCAGGAGGGCTATATATATTTTAATAGATTTAATTTGATTTATTGTTTTTACATTGTCTTAAATTTAATTCAGTTTTAAGGGGGGGAGGGTTTTTTTTATATTGTATGTTTTGTAATTTGTATCTTTTAATTGTAAATGCCGCCCAGATTGGATTACCAATGGGCGGGGTACAAATAAATATTATTATTATTATTATTATTATTATTATTATCTCCATCCACAAAAAGGGAGACACAAGAGCCTACAGCAACTATAGAACCTGATCTCCCAGGCAAGCAAAATCATGCTCAAAATTCTGCAACATAGACTCCAACCATACATGGGAAGAGAAATCCCAGAGGTCCAAGCAGGGTTCAGGAAAGGAAGAGACACAAGGGACCACATTGCAAACATACGATAGCTAATGGAGTGCACCAGGGAATTCTAAAAGAAAATCAGCATGTGCTTTATAGACTGTAGCAAAGCCTTTGTCTGTGTAGATCATGAAAGGCTATGGAACGCCCTTAAAGACATGGGATTGCCAACACATCTGATAGTCCTGATGAGGAATCTGTACTCAGGACAAGAGGCAACTGTCAGAACAGAACATGGAGAAACAGAATGGCTCCCAATTGGCAAAGGGGTCAGACAAGGCTGTATCCCAGGGGTAGGCAACCTTTCCCCTTTAAGGGCCGAGGGACTTCAGCTCCCAGAATCCCAGGAGCTATAGGCCAACATGGGACTATTGGCCAACATGGCTGAGGCTTCTGGGAGCTGAAGTCCCTTGGCCCTTAAAGGGGAAAGGTTGCCTACCCCTGCTGTATCCTTTCACCTTATCTGTTCAACATGTATACAGAACATATTATAAGAAAAGCAGGCTTGGACACAGAAGAAGGAAAAGTGAAAATAGGAGGAAGGAATATCAACAATCTAAGATATGCAGATGACACCATACTACTAGCAGAAAACCTCACAGACCTGGAACACCTACTAAGGAAGACCAAGGAAGAAAGTGCAAAGGCAGGCCTAATGTTGAACATAAAGAAAACAAAAGGCCTAAGCAGACTGCCAGAAATAGTGCACATTAAAATGAGGCACTGCCCTGGCTCAGTGCTAGGGAATCATGGGAACTGTATTTTTTTCTGGGACATTGAGCCTTCTCTATCAGAGAGCTCTGGTGCCACAATAAATTACAGTTCCCATGATTCCCTAGCACTGAGCCAGGGCAGTGCCTCAATTTAATGTGCACTATTTCTGGCAGTCTGCTTAGACCCAAAATTAATGACCACTGAGGATCTTCACAAATTAAACCTAGACAATGAAGAAATAGAAATAGTAAAAGAATACCCATACCTGGGATCAAACATTGATAGAAATGGGGACTGCAGTTAGGAAATCAGAAGAAGACTGTGGGGGGATGTAGACGAGAGCGTCCAAGACGCCCTGGTCCGCAGCGCCGCGGGGCCAAGGCAGCCTCACCGCGGCTCTTCCCCGCCAAATCTAAAAGGAGCGCCAAATTGGCGCTCCTTTTAGATTTAAGGGAAAGTGCGCCCCAAAAGCGGCAGGCGCACTTTCCCTGACTCAAACGCTGCGGCGAGTGCGGTCGCCGCGGCATGAGGTCAACCCAGAAGTGCCGGCCGTGCGGATGGCCAGCGCTTCCAGGGGCGACCTCAGGAAGAGGAAGGGGCACCAAACATGCGGCTGCCCCTCCTCTTCCGGGCCCGGAAGACGACCCAATTAGTCGTCTGCCGAGGCCCTAAGAATGGGAAGAGTGGCTATGAAAGAACTAGAAAAGATTCTAAAATGCAAACTCAGCACCAAAGTTAGAATCATACAAGCCATTGTATTCCATATTACCATGTATGGATGTGAGAATTAAGAAAGATGATAGGAAGAAAATCAATTCATCTAAGACAGGGGTAGGCAACCTTTCCCCTTTAAGGGCCGAGGGACTTCAGCTCCCAGAAGCCTCAGCCATGTTGGCCAATAGTCCCATGTTGGCCAATAGCTTCTGGGATTCTGGGAGCTGAAGTCCCTCGGCCCTTAAAGGGGAAAGGTTGCCTACCCCTGATCTAAGATGTGGTGCTGGAGAAGAGTACTGAGGATCCCAAGGACTGCCAAAAGGACAAACAAGTGAGTCCTAGAGTAGATCAAACTGGAAACCTCCTTGGAAGCCAAGATGACCAAAATGAGACTGTCGTACCCTTGACTATTAGAAACCACCAGACCAGAGGCAAACACTGCAGAGAAAAGACTGGAGACAAATGGATGGGCTATGGCCCTTGAGATTCTGCTGCATACCTTCCAATAGTCCTGGTTTGTAGGTATGTCTTGATCAGGGGTAGGCAACCTTTCCCCTTTAAGGGCCGAGGGACTTCAGCTCCCAGAAGCCTCAGCCATGTTGGCCAATAGTCCCATGTTGGCCAATAGCTCCTGGGATTCTGGGAGTTGAAGTCCCTCGGCCCTTAAAGGGAAAGGTTGCCTACCCCTGGTCTTGATCAATCTTTTATCTTCCCATGTTTCCAGCTGCTTTTACAGTGTCTCTCTTCTGCTCATTTCCCCCTTTGTGGTCAGCATACTTTAATTTTGGCCCTTTCATTGTGCCTCATGATGGCAACATTGCAAAAATGATTACCTGACTGCAGGAATTAAATTATTATATTGTACCAATATAAGTCATATTGCTTGCTGTTATTGTTGTTTGCCTACAAGTTGCTTAAATGTATGGCATTCCTAACATGAACCTATCATGGAATTTTCTCAGCTAGATTTGTTCAGAGAAAGTCTGTGACTGCCTTCCGCTGAGGCTGAGAGAGTGTACTCTGTCCAAGTTCACATAGTGGGTTTCCATGGCCAAACAGGGACAAGAACCCTGTTCTCATGGGAGTTTATCGCACTTACTTTTTTGTCCAATCTGGGCACGGGATGGGATCAGGCCTGAACAGTGGGAATTGGGTGTTATCACACACAGAAATACCACCAATGCTGCTAGCTGACCACCACTCATCCCCAAGCTGTGCTTAGCTGACCGATTTTCAAGGACCGGGAGCTTCTTGGACAGATAGGGGTCAGCTGGTGGTATCAGTGGCATTTTTATGTGCAATAACAAAAGGTTCCCCCTGTTCGGGCCCAATCCCACACCGTGCCCATATTGGGTGAAAAAATAAGTGTGATAAACCCTTAGAGTCCTAGTCCAACTAATCACAGCAGATCTCTCAAATTGCTTACGGTATATATTTAAGAAGAGTGTATAAACTGTGGATGGAAGTCAGCTGCCTGTTTGCACCTTACTTGCATTGGTTTCATTTTGATGTAAACCAAGTCTCTTTTCAGAGGATAAGAAAAAGATTCTTCCATTTGTCTTTAAAATTGTTTTTATTTCAGTATGCCAAGACATTTGACTAGATGGTTCATCAACACAGAGGCCTGCTATTAATAAAACCTGTATGTTTTATTATATTATATTAAATATATATAATATTATATATATTAAAGCCCTTCCTCCATTACCATCCTATGTCATCTGTGGGAGAGACACTAGGTCCAGCACCATCCGGCCTAGAATTATAGGAAGAGCCCTCCCTCCATTACCATCCTATGTCATCTGGGGGAGAGACAGTAGGCCCAGCACCATCAGGCCTAAAATAAGAAGAGCCCTCCCTCCATTACCATCTGATGTCATCTGGGGGAGAGACACTAGGCTGAGCACCATCAGGCCTAGAATAAGAAGAAGACCCTCCCTCCATTGCCATCCTATGTCATCTGGGGGAGAGACACTAGGCTGAGCACCATCGGGCCTAGAATAATAAGAAGAGCCCTCCCTCCATTGCCATCCGATGCCATTTCGGGGAGAGACACTAGGCCCAGCACCATCGGGCCTAAAATAAGAAGAGCCCTCCCTCCATTACCATCCAATGTCATCTGGGGGAGAGACACTAGGCTCAACACCATCCGGCCTTGAATAAGAAGAACACTTAATTCTTAAAGGATGGGTGGGATTCGGGATTTTATGTTCTGTTTAATATATCTGTATGGAAATTGTAATGTTGTAAGCCACCCCGATTGCTCTGCAGAGGGGCGGGATATAAATAAATATTGTTGTTGTTATTATTATTATTTATGTAATTGAATGCAGATCAGAAAAATTGAAAGTGCCTTCAGCATGTGTGGAGTTTCTCCTTCATCAATAATAATGCTGATTTTTAAAAGACCTGCATGTGACTCTCCATTTGGAAGGAGCAGTGCTTCCCTTAACCATTTTTACTTGTCTTATAGTCTCATAGGAAGTGATCAATGTACATCCTCATCCACAAAAAGGGAGACACAAGAGACTGCAGCAACTATAGAACCATAGATCCCCCACACAAGCAAAATCATGCTCAAAATTCTTCAACACAGACTCCAACTATACATGGAGAGAGAAATCCCAGAGGTCCAAGCAGGTTTCAGGAAAGGAAGAGGCACAAAGGACCACACTGCAAACATACGATGGCTAATGGAGTGTACCAGGGAATTCTAAAAGAAAATCAGCATGTGCTTTATGGACTATAGCAAAGCCTTTGACTGCATAGATCATGAAAGGCTATGGAATGCCCTTAAAGACATGGGAGTGCCAATGCATCTCATAGTTCTGATGCGGAATCTATACTCAATACAAGAGGCTACTGTCAGAACAGAACATGGAGAAACAGAATGGTTCCCAATTGGCAAGAGGTCAGACAAGGCTGTATCCTTTCACCCTATCTGTTCAACTTGTATGCAGAACATATTATAAGATAAGCAGGCTTGGACACAGAAGAAGGAAGAGTGAAAATAGGAGGAAGGAATATCAACAATCTAAAATATGCAGATTACACCATACTACTAGCAGAGGAGCAGTTATATGAATTTAACCAAAATTACTGATTTTTTTTTTTATCTTAGACAAGCATATTTTGTTACTGGTTCCTTCAAAAGGGCTCTTTTGATCCTTTTAAAAGTGCCTCCCTTTCACCTAGAATCAGTGGCATCCTTAGGGTGGTGTCACCTGGTGTGGTAACTCATGGTGTCACCGCCCCCCAATGACTTCTTCCCATTTCACACCATACAGAATCCTTACTGATTTTTTTGCACTAATGTTACTTGTCAATCGTAATGCCCATATAGCACTGAATGTAATGCTAATAGTTGTGACATAAGTAAGTAGCAAAATTAAAATTATACCTTCACATTACATAAACACAATCTAAATGTATTTACATATACATAGTGAAGACTTGGTTAAAATATGTTTTTAAATAAAATTGAAAAAGAATATTTTTTTAAAAAAAAATTATAGAAAGGGGGGACAAGCCAAGAGACAAAGAAATGAGGGATGGGTTTGAGGAAAAGTTCATTTTATTAATCAAGAGCTTAACATTGTGTGGTAATTGTGGTCATGCAGAGAGGTTCAATGCAGTTCACCCCCAATAATAGTATATAAAGAAACTAGTCCAGAGTGTAATCAATAAATCAATAGAGAAGAGAGTCACAACGTACTCCTACACATCTCAGAAAGATTTCAAACATGTTCCTTCCATGCAGGCTCACATAGATGGTGGATGGAAAGCTATCTTTCAGTCCTAGAAGGCCTGACATTCTAAACAAGCGCTGGCTGTTTGCTGGCCTTGATATCCTGCTATGCAAACACATCATCCCCCTTCTATAACATCATTTGGGACTTTCTTTCAGTTCTAATATTTCATTAGAATTTACATTTTGAGCTAAAATGCACTTAATGAGAGAAACTGAGAGAAAACACACTGTGAGTAGTATCCTATTGGGAACATATACATATGTAAGGGAAAATATCCTTTTTGAGTGCCGTGTAGATTAGTTTTTCCTCCAAAATGCCCAAAGCCTCTTCCTTGTCCTTGACTTACTGAATTTCTTCTGAAGCCCCCTACATAGCCATTTCCTGCGTTGTGGGGAGTGGGCAGGATCACAGAAGCATCTATTTACAGCCAGATGCAAAATGATGGCATCAGTGCTGAGATCCACCAGGACCATCCAGGAGTCTCAATGCTACCGTAATCATTGTGATCCTGCCCTCAAGGAATGGCTGCATAGGGTGGGAGTGGGGATTCAGAGGCACATGCACAAATATCTGAAGGCATATACACATACACACTTAGAGCTCAGCCTAACATAGGTCCATCTGTGCACTTATTATACTACTTGGAGGCAATATGTGTTATATATTTTGAGAGGGTGCTAAACATGGACAAACAGGAAAGGTGGGAAATTAATACATATGCACAAAAATGGCTCAAACAGAACTTCCCAATGTTCAACAGTGGAACACACTGCCTCAGAGAGTGGTGGAGTCTCCTTCTTTGGAGATTTTTAATCAGAGGCTGGATGGCCATCTGTCGGGAGTGCTTTGATTCTGTGTTCCTGCATGGCAGAGGGTTGGATTGGGTGGCCCTTGGGGCCTCTTCTAACTTTAGGATTCTATGTTTCTGTGGAGACATTCACTCATCCTTAGTTTATTCACTTCTTAGTTGTTGGTTTGCCATTAGTATGGCAAAACCAGAAGTGTTGCTACTGGGAATATAAGATATTCTGAATGCTATTTGGCTGTACACTCACTGTCATGCTCAATGGTATAAATCTGTTCATCGAGCAGGAAAGGGATATAATATCTTACCATCTTGATGTGTGTGTGGAAGGGGAAGGGACATGCAAAGAGCAAAATAAACTCCTTTTACAGTACAATCTTATGCATGTCTACTGTGAGGTATTTATCATATTTATACAGAGGCTCATATGTCTCTGGGTAATTACAAAACTGAGAATATCCTGCATCACTGTTGATTGCAAGATTGGTAGGTAGGCAGTTCGAGACTCAGGTGCTGCATGATGGAGTGAGCTCCTGTCACTGGTCCCAGCTTCTGCCAACCTAGCAGTTTGAAAGCATGCAAATGCAGGTAGATAAATAGGTACCACTTCTCAGTGGGAAGGTAAATAGCATTCTATGCAATCATGCTGGCCACATGATCACACAGTAGTCTCTGACAACGCTGGCTCTCCGGCTTAGTAACGGAGATGAGCACCGCCCCCTACGGTTGGACACAACTTGACAACCTTGTCAAGGGGGAATACCTTTACAATTACCATATATATATATATATATGATTAAGCCAGAGTAGGAAAGAACTCCGAAGCTTGGAAAGGTGTTTTAGGCAAGCATGGTGTTGGAAATTGCAATGATAATGGATGCCTCCTGCTAGAGTTCTGTGCAAAACAACAGCTGACTATTACAAACACTATCTTTCAACCCGGAAACATCACCCAAGGAGATCTTCTGCTGTGCTTTCTGCAACCGGACTTGTTTATCTCGGATTGGCCTTTTTAGTCATCAGCGCGCTTCCAAAAAGCGTGGGATGAGTCCTTCCTGAATCTTCGTTTGCGAAGAAATTGTCTTTTTTCACAATTGGCAGTTCAAAACTCTCTCTTTTTTTAAATGTAAGATTGTTTGAAAGGCCTGAATGGATTTAATAATAACAATAATACTACTACTAATAATTTAAATAATTTAATTTAAAAGGTGCTTATGCTGAAAATACAATAAAATGTAGTGGCTGAAGCTTCATATGTGAAATTTCACATATGACGGTTGAGACATTCTGGCAGATATTATAAAAAAGCAACTTTTCTGAGCTTTGGGCTCTGTCCCAGTTAAGGGAGTAACCAGACACAAAGGCTACAATCCTAATGTATTTACTATGAAATAGGTGAAACCTTTGTTCTGATTATAAAGCGAGTATTCCAAATGTCTCACGTTCAAAAACATATATTTCACCTTTCATAGTCCATTATTAAACTAAACTTTGCACTTTTAACGTCTGCTTGTATAGTCCTTTTTCATTCTTTGTAAAAACCTTTCACCTATTCCTGACGTAATTTGAGTGGCATATGGATGGGACTATATGATTTTGTCCATTGTTTGTATAAGAAAAGAAAGCAGATGCAGTCCTTCAAAGGATGCTTTCAAAAACAATCACAAGCACACTGTCCTATAACAGCACTATACAGTGAATTGTGCTCTTCATATTACTGTTTACATTTTTTTTTACTGAGGGATCATTACAGAGCATTAGATTCTTGAAGCAATGCTTCACTACAGTGGCTGTGAAACATGTCAAAAATGAAATTACAATTTGATTTTCAAATTGTAGAGGTATGTGGCAGAGATTTATTTTCTGGTCCTCAATTTGCTTACTGTCTAATGCTGATTTGATTATCTTTCTTATCGTATTAGCACAATTAGGACTTTAGCAGGGCTGATTAAGTTTAATATGTTTACCATCGAGTGTCTGTCTTTTTCAAAGTGGTCATATTTAATCAAAGATACAGCTGTGTTGCATACTGTATTGGTTTGAGTCTTTGATATGACTCCAGGGTTCAATTCCCTGCTCGATCATGAAACCCACTGGGTGATCTTGGACATGTCACATGCTTTCAGTCTCAGGGAAAAGCAATGGCAAACCTCCTCTGAACGAATCTTGTCAAGAAAACCCCATGATAGGTTTGCCTAGGGTCACCATAAGTCAGAAATGACTTGAAGGCACACAACCACCACCACCACCACCACAACAGCTGTGTTAGTTTAGAAAATCAGTATGCAAAGGGATCTTGTAGCACCTTTAAGACTCCCTGGAAAAAGTTAGTAATATGAGCTTTTGTAGACCTGAGTCTATTTCTTCAGATGAATGTGGTCACCCAGTGAGTTTCCATGGCCCAGTGGGGAATCGAACCCTGATATCCAGAGTCACAGCCCAATGCTCAAATCACTATACTACTCTGGGTCTCCAGGGTGTGCACTACAACTAAATTACTCCATGGGATGGTGTGTGCTCATGTGTGATTAATTTTAAAAAAAGATTGGAGGTAATGGTGGGGAACCCTTGGTCTTTTATTGAAAATTAAGTTCACCACCACTTCAGAATATTGCAATTTTCATCAATTCCCCCCAAAAGCCACAAACAGGCATCTGAGGCAATAGACTTAAGTCTGCAAAAGCTCATGCTACCAACTTCTTTCAGGTAATTTCAAAGGTGCTACAAGATCCCTTAGCCTATTTAATCAAGGGGATGGTATCCCTCATTCTATTGTTGTTGTTGCTGTTGTTGTTGTTCAGCAGTTTTGTTATCTTGGATAATTTTCCATTGTTGTTATTCACCCTAAGTTCTGTGGAGCCACGAGAAATGTAAGATGTAAGTTCAGGTGTGAATCCATACATGCATTAATAAATATGCTACATGGAAAATATTTTCACTGAAAAGAATGGCATTGTATGCATGCATTAGCTAACCAGGGCACAGTGGTTAAATGCCTGTACTGTAGCCACTCACTCACAAACCACAAGGTTGAGAGTTCAATACCAGCCAAGGGGCTCAGTCTCGACTCAGGCTTGCATCCTTCCGAGGTCACTAAAATGAGTACTCAGCTTGTTGGGGGCAATTAGCATACAGTTGTAAACCACTTAGAGACTGCATAGTGCAGTATGAAGTGGTATATAAATGAAGCTGCTATTGATATATTATTTATCTATACTAAACCAAAAATATAAAATAAAAAGGACTATGTTACAGATTCTTCTGAATAATAATAATAATAATAAAATTATTTATATCCCGCCCCTTTGAGATCAATCGGGGCGGCTAACAACAGTAAAATATAACATACAACAATAAAATCTAGTTTCCCCCCCCCCCTTAAAAAGTTATTAAATCAGTTACAGATTAAAACATACCATATAAAATACAACAATAATGTTTAACAACAATTCCATAGTGTGGCAGTGACTCTTCATTACATTTTAAAATTGAAAGCCTGGAGGCCCACTTAAGGGAAAAATTCCTGAGGCCGGATTATCTGTCACGGAAAGGCCTGCCGGAAGAGATCCGTCTTGACAGCCTTTTTAAATCTGTCTAAAGATGTTAATTGGTGGATCTTGTCCGGCAGGCTGTTCTATAGTTTGGGGGCGACAAGATGAACTCTTTTGTTTTAGAATGCATATAATGAGCTCTTCTTGTATACTTTTGCTTTGATTTAAAGATAAATCTCTTATCTTCAACAAAGCAAAACACATCCTTACACATTCTTCAACAAAGCAAAACACATCCTTACACATTCACAACAAATGAGAGTGTTATAATCATTCGAACTAATTTGGTCCCTGGGGGAAAACTAGTTTAATGGCAAAACATGTTGGATGAAATCAGACGCAAGTAAAACTAAGTTTTTCCTATACGAAGTGTTATAAAGTAGTTTAGGCCTCATGGTTACTTTCTGACTTTTTCCTGTCACAAACTGTACTCACTTTAAGCTGTTTGGTTCTCTTCTTCATGTTAAAAATCAAGTACAATGTTTTGTTTGTATTTACTTTTAGATAATCTGTTTAAAAACTGATGGGTGTGTTGTTGAGATGTCAGACTAACTATTTACCTTTACCTGTAAAACTTTCTTTTGAGTAAGCCTGCTGAGGATTGGCCTGGACATCAGTGGGATACATCGCCAATTCTTAGTTTTTCAGAAGTCTTTCTCTTTCTTTATGTAGTAGGACCAGCAAAGTGCTGTCTTCGAGCCAAGGAAGGGGAGGGGCAGCCGGACGCCGGGCACCCCAACCCCTTTCCTGAGGACGTAATTGGAGTGCCCGCTGTTGTACATGGCGGGCACTCCGATGACGTCCTTCCGTTGCAGCATCCAGAAATGCTGCGCCTCTTCCGGCGCCCTTTCTGTGGCTTGAGGAAGGAGCACTATTTTAGCACTCCTTCCAGGGCCACTCAAAGAGTGGATTGGGGCTGAGGAATGGGTAAGCCTCGGCCCCAATCCTCGGCTTCTCAGGGCGGTCCATGGCCGCCCGTCTGTAGAGGCCCTGAATAGGGCTCCTGCAGCAACCAGACTTTTCTTCAATTCAGCAAAAGTCTCCAAAAATAAGAAAGTGTTAAATCTTGAAGACAAAGGGAACCATAAAGAAGCAGCATGCTTACCATTATCCTTTTCTGAGTAGGTGTAAGAAACTGTGTTTTAACACCTAAGATTTTTCTCCTTAAAATGCATCTTCCATGAATGCAGATAAAAGTACTTACTGCAATCTGCTTCATCTGTCCAGTCTTTGCAGTCAGGCTTGTAGTCACAGACAAGGTGAGACTCAATGCACTGCTTGTTCCTACACACGAAGTCAGTAACAGCAGGACACAACCCAGAATCCTCTCCAGCTGAAACCAACAGGACAGCTAAATCAATAGTTTAATTAAATCAAAGAATGCCCTTTTTGATTTGTTTACCCATTACATTAGTGATTTACTGCTTCCAACAGATGTTGTTCAATTCCACTCACTTTTAATATCGGTTTGTACCTGTTTAGACTACTCTGTTGCTCATACTCAGGGCTTAATGGACAGGAGGCATTCTGTGGACTAGTTCAGTTATGCACAAGGCTAAGTTTTCATTGGCCTTATTATATTCCAGGTGCATGACAGTATAACAACATTCATTGCAAGTAATTTTTTTTTAAAAAAAAATAGCAAAGGCAGGGATACAAAAAGCCTATGACTGAACACTGGTTCGAGATACCATTAAATTTAGTAAGTGACATACACACATACATATATAACATGAATAGGCTTGCATGCAAGGCTGTCTCCTCTGTGCATGTTTTGTGTGCCTTCATGTCATTTCTGACCCACAGCATCCCTAAGGTGAACGTATTTATCTCCACAAAAGTAGCCCTACCACCTACACATTAGCAGTTTTAAAACTTGGTGTTTGTGTTCCCTTCAGTCAAGGCTGGCCCCAGACATTTTGCTACCGGAATCAGAGTAATCAACGGAGCCTTCTATTGAGCCAGGTAATGCTGTAAGTACACAGAGCCAAGTCTTTTTGACACATGATGAGAAAGTCTCCCAGTTGCTTAGGTCAGCAAGCAAGCCTCATTTAAAATTTAGAATAAGGGTAGAAATCAGCATAACACAATGCATTGCATTCCAAGTGGTTAGTTGAACAAATCATTCTATAAAATCTGTGTCTAATCTGCACTGCAAAAACAATGCAGTTTGACACTGCTTTAATAGCCATGGCTCAATGCTATGGAATTCTGGGATTTGTAGTTTTGTGAGCTATTTAGCCTTCTCTCTCAGAGCATACAGGGGTAACCACAAACTACAAGTCCTAGGGCTCATTCCCACTTACATTAAACCCGGTTTGCAATTCGCTTTCACTCCGGCTTGGTGAATCAATTCTACTCCATGCGTCGTTCTCACTATAGAATCAGGTATTTTCTTCATTAGCTTCTTTTTTTGGCACAACTGTCATTCCCACTAGTTTGTGCCCCTTCAAAATGCCTGTCAATTATCTATGCATCATCAGTGACACAACCGGCAACACATTCAAGAAAACACAGGAGGGAGTCATGGGTGCCATGGCCAGAATCCCATTCCTCACTAGTATCCCATCCCTCACTTTGGAGAAATCCACCATTTCCCCCCTCCTTTTCCAGGACCCATCCTACATTCCAACCTTCTGCCCAGGAGGAATTCCAAAACACCATCCATTCTGAGCTTGACTAAGAAGCATGTCCTCCAAGTCCTGCAAGGATGAGAGGGCACCACTTCAACTCCCCATGTTCTCCACAACCCCTGGGATGCCTCAGCCATGGGTGTCATATGGAGGACTCTCCCCTGGGTGAGGTGGTGTCCTCACAGCCTTGCAGACTTGGAGGACATGGAGAGTTGAAGTGGTGTCCTCCCAGCCTTGTAGACTTAGGGGGGTTGCAGACTGCCAGAAATAGTGTGAATTCAGTCCACTTTTAGGGTTAGGGTTAGTGCTAGGGAATCATGGGAACTGTTATTTTTCTGAGACATTGAACCTTCTCTGTCAGACAACTCTGATGCCACAATAAAATACAGTTCCCATGGTTCCCTAACTCTAACCCTAACCCTAAAAGTGGACTGAATTCACACTATTTCTGGCAGTCTGCAACCCCCCTTGGAAGACATGCTTCCTAGTCAAGCTCAGAATGGAGGGCATTTTGGAATTCCTCTGGACAGAAGGTTGGAATGTAGGATGGGTCCTGGGAAAGGGGAGGGGGGAAATGGCAGATTTCCCCCAAAACTTGTGCGGGATGTGCCACAGTAATCCCTCCTCTTCAGTATGATATGATTCAGGTCCTTCAATCCCACTGGCTGAACACACTTGCTAATCGCTTCTTTTCAAACGAACTGCCAAAAAACTAGTGTCAGGAAAGAGCGGTTCTTTTGCATTTGCCTCACTTCATCACGATTGAAATTGAGTGCAGTCAGTTTGGAACCGGTTTCAAGTGGGAACAACAGACATATAACCCAATCAGAAATTTGTTTTAAATCACAGTGGGAATGAGGCCCTAGAATTCCATAGCGTTAAGCCATTTCAGTTAAAGCGGTGTCAAACTGCATTATTTTTGCAGTGCAGATTGACATGGTCATTTTTTCTGCTTCTTATACCCTGTCCTGAAAGTGGAAAAATGATAATAAAAAAGAAATACTGGGCATAAAATAAATTTAGAATCCATTGCACACTGAAATAAGACTAAATGTAGTGCAGACAAAAAAATGGTCATGGATCATAAAAAGAGACTCAGAAATACAGAAGACAGTGAAACAATACATTCAAGGACAACTTTTATAGGACTTTTTGCTGACAGTGTTCTAAACACAAGTGGAAAGGAATGGATGGTAGATGATAATCCAAGGACCTCCTCTGAAAATGAACATGATTGTTTGGTATCAAAGAGACTTGATCTAATTAAACACTTTAAACACACTCTTGCAAAGCAATTTTATGGACAATTTAACCCAGAGCTTTAGGAAATTATTTTCCTGGACTACAATTCCCAGTATCCCCCAAAATAAGGGTATGGTCTGAGTTGGTCTTTCTTTCTATCCCCACAAACATGATGGAGAATAATATTTTGACCAATCCAACGACCAATCACTGAACCTCCAGAATATATATAGTAAGATCCAACAAAAGAATGCCATTCACATCTACCAAAATGCACAGCACAGAGCTGCATTACTCCTTCTGTAGAACTTAGAGCACAAAAGGGCTCAGCATTAATACCAACAGCAAGCCACATTCCACCCATTACAGTTTCATCAGCTGTCAATAATGATGGGTGCTTATTCATTTATTTAATTAATTTCCATCCCGACATTCTCCCTCTGATCTGTTCACAGCACAGCCAAGCTATGGAAAGGACTTATTTGTGATGATAAGAAAGAGGTTGGTGATACCACCTTCAGCAAGATCATAACAAACCTCTGGAGAGCACACTTCTGTTTCCCTGTTCATGAAACCTAACTTTTGCAACTTCAAACTAAAAAAACTGGGGAGGCATTTCTCAGACATGCTTGTGTCTCCTTGTGCTACTGTGGCAATAAAATGTTTTTAAGATCTGTTTTCTATGTGTTTTGTCACAGATATATAATATTATGCAATAACAAGAGGCCCTAACCATGGAGCAAGTCATATGGAGATTCAGGGTGCATCTACACTGTAGAAATAATGCATTTTGACACTACCTTAACTGTCTTGGCTGCATCCTACAGAATCCTGGAATTTGTAGTTTTCCAAGGCACCAGCAATCTTTGGTAAAGAAAGCCAAAGACCTTGTAAAACTACAAATCCCATGTTCCATAGGATGAAGTTACATAACTTAGGACCTTATCATATGGGGGGAATCCCATGCAGAAATGGGATTTAAAAGGTTGGGAAAAGTGGGTAGATTTTCACACACATTGCTGTTAAAGTGTGCTTAACCCGAACGGAAAATAGTCAAAAGCCACTTCTTTTTACTTTTGGAATTTTCTGAAAGTAAAAAGAAGCCGCTTTTGACTACTTTCTGTTTGGGTTAAGCACACTTTAACAGCGATGTCATCTGAAAATCTACCTGCTTTTGTGGGTGTTTTTTTTTCCTATTTAAAACCCTGTTTCTGCATGGGATTTCCTCTGTGTAATAAAGTCCATAGTGTTAAACAGCATTATTTCTACAGTGTAGATGAACTCATAGCTACTTCAAATATCCCTTTGGCCTTTTCTTCCAAGATGGGGTGGACTAGCCACTGATCTCACTGGGTTTCTATTGCACTGTCTGCCTGTATATTTATTTCTCAGTCATGGATGTGGAGTCTAAAAAATAATAGCTTTACAGGTACTGTAGCTTTCTTACTTTTAGGTTAAGCTTATTATAATCATGCCGGAAGTCTGGCTACAGTAATGGCTTTAGTTAATCTCAAACAAAATGGTGAATGGAACCATTGCTGTATTGGCCTCATAATGGCAAGGACATGAGTGGATTTGTTAAGCAGAATTGACTTTAAAAAAAAGTATTGTCTGTAATTCATGCATTTCATGTTCCTCTGATCTCACAGTTTACAATTATAGACTGTCACAGCCACTTCTAGGTGTTTTTGAAACTAGTAACTAAGGGAAAACCTCATATGTCTCACAAAGTGGAATGAAACCCTGAAAGCCTGTGCCAAAATAAGACACATCCATCACCATAGAGTCTTATGTTTTTTCTTGCAGCAAACTGATGTGGCCAGCTTTCTGGAAAATTATGATATACTTTCATTCACTTGGATTGACCTATGCTAGTTGCACATTAAGCATCTCTTGACCTGTTCAGTATATTTATTCTGATCTTTGACAGTTAACTACACACACACACACACAAAGCAACAATTTGTCTCAAAATAGTATCAATCACAGTTAAAAGCATTGCATTCATTTTAAATTTGGCAAAAATTCAAGGTGCCCTATATTTAAAAAATAAATAAATAAAGGGATGGAGGGTGGAGAGAGAGGAAAAATAGTTTGTTTCACTAATTATTATTTAACAATTTTACTGTGAACCAGCCAGGAACAACTGGGATCTGTTAGAGGAGCACTCCTCTGCATTCCACCAATATGGGGAATATAAAGAGGAGGACACAGGAAAAGGTTTTCTCAGCTGAGGCACCCCACTTGCCCAGTGGGAGCCAATGTTGGCTTCTTTTTGGTGCTAGGTGAAGACATGGCTTTTCCCCCCCCGTTATTTTTATTATAATTTTAATAAATTTATACATGCTATTTACAGGCTAGATAAGAGGGTTACATAAATATCATTCCTTACACACACACATATATATATACTAAGCTTTATATCATATATTAAGTGTCCAATATAGCTTTAAATTCATGTATTTAACTTCCCCCTATACTTTGTTACCAACTATCAATCCAGCTTAACTACTTTCCATTTGCTTTCATATTGTTGGAATGTTCTTCCTACCACAAATTATGCAGTCGAGTTTCCCGCATCCTTCCATAATTTATCCATACTTATCAGTTCATTCAATTTCATTTTCCATTCTTGTACTGTAGGTATTATTTCAGATTTCCAGTGTTTTGCCAATACCAATCTCGCAGCTGTTACCATGTAGAGTATAACACTCTTTTCTCTTGCTTCAGTTTATCACATCAATTATATTTAAGAGAAACAATTCCGGTTTTAGTGGGATTTTCTTTTGTGTTATTTTACACATTATTTTATGAACTTTCTCCCAAAATTCTTTGCTTTTATTACATTGCTACCACATGTGGTACATAGTTCCAATCCCTTCTTTACATTTCCAACATTTGTTTTCATTGTGCTTATTTATCTTAGCTAATCTGACCGGAGTCATGTACCACCTATGAAATATTTTATGAAATTTTTCTTTTAGTATGTTACATCTAGTAAATTTATTACTATTTGTCCATGCATTTTCCCAACTTTGTAGGGATATTGTATTACCAATATCCTGCATCCATAATATCATATATTTTTTCACAACTTCTTCACCCATTTTTAGCTCGAACAGCCATTTGTATGTCTTTTTTATCCATTGTTTCTCTCCATCTTTCAAAATTTTATCAAATGTTTTTATTTCCTTTTCAATTCCATATTTCTCAGTATCCTTTGGGTCAAGACGTAGCTTTTTATTAAGGTCTCTGAGCCCTAATTTACTTTTCAGGTTTGTATGAGTTTTAAAAACTCTTTAACTATTTTAGTCTTCTGAAGCTGTTTTAACTTATTTGAACTGTTTAATATCTTTTTACCTTGTTTAAATGATTGACTGATTTTAATTTTGAATTGCTTAAAATGTTTACTTTGTTTTATCTGTTTGCCCCTCCTAGGTTATCTCATAACAAAATGGCAAGATGAAAATACTTAATACTAATACTAATACTAATAATAATACATTTTAAGAACTGTTGGAAAAGAAGACGATAAGAAATCCAGTGAAACTGTATATCAAAAGCATTCATTGCAGAATTTCAGGTATTTACAAGCTGCGCTATTCAGTTGTATTTGTAGGTAAACTATGGGGACCTGCTGAATTACAAATAAGTACAGAAAATTTTTGTAAGAGTATCACACACTCTTTTGGGTCAACCCTTGAGTTCATCCCATCATGCCTGAGTCCTATAGCCCCTATATTAGTGCAAGTTGCCTTCCATACAAGGCTGTTGTCAGGATTCCTGAAATATTTTATTTTAAACACTCTGGGCCTCGGCAGACGGCTTATTGAGCCGTCTTGGAGGCCCGGAAGAGGAGGAGCCACCGCATGAGCGGCGCTCCTTCCTCTTCCTGAGGTCACCCTGGGAGCTGCCGGCCCTCCGCACGGCCGGCGCTTCCGGGGCAACCTCCCGCCGCAGCGACCGGACGCGCTGCGGCAGAAGAGTCAGGAAAAGTGCGCCCCGCCGCTTTTAGGGCGCACTTTCCCTGACATCTAAAAGGAGCGCCAATTTGGAGCTCCTTTTAAGGACGCCGCAGGAGCGCCGTGGTGAGGAGGCTCCGCTCCGCCAGCGCTCCGTCCGGCAGCGTCCCGGAAGCAGTCGTCTGCTTCCCACCTTTGACTCTTGGAAAGCACTATATAAATGATGGAGTGAGCTCCTGTCACTAGTCCCAGCTTCTGCCAACCTAGCAGTTCGAAAGCATGTAAAAGTGCAAGTAGATAAATAGGTTGCACTTTGGTGGGAAGCTAACAGCGTTTCATTCAGTCATGCTGGCCACATGACCATGGAAGTAATCTTTGACAACACTGGCTCCTTCAGCTTAGTAATGGAGATGAACACTGCCCCTAAGTCAGACATGACTTGACAATCTTGTCAAAGAGAAAACCTTTAGCTTTACCTATAAATACTTTTTTAGGGTGTTTTTACAAACAGATGATATTTCACATGACATTTATATAACAAACCACATCTATAACATTCTGGTTTTGGCCTTCCAGCTTCTCTATTGATTGGTAGTGCCCTCTTGGTTTGTTTGTTTTGTCTCACATCTCACGTCAGCCCCCTGCCAGGCCTCCTGCATTCATTATAGACTATTGATGAGTTTGTAACACAATGAAAAAAAAGTCTGTTACAGCAAATAATCAATGATATTGAAGACAGCTGCAAAATGTAATCATGCTAGCACAAAGCATCATTCACACAGGAGGAACTGAGTTACCCAGCAGAAAACAGGCAGAATGCCAAACTTATACTAGTGCTATGATTCAGCACACAGTAATCCCTTCTCTTCCTCCTCATACCAGGCTCCTGCATGCCTCCATATGTGCTCCAGAGGGTCCACAACACTCCAGTGGGGATTTAGGGTATATATGGCTACAGAGAGAGGGGAGAAAGAAGACGTCTGACAAACACACTGTTGGTTACAACCCATAATCCATTCAGCCATTATATTGTCTGTAGAAAGTGCTGGGGCTTTGTGCTTCAGCCCTACTCTCTCCACACCTGACCTCCTCATGTTGCAAGGAAAGGTCTGCAAAAAAGCTGGAACTATATTTGGCTAAATGTCATCACAGAATTGCATTAGATCAAGAATGCTGGTATGGCAGAGTACCCAGTTTGGTGAGCCTTTGTGTCTAAACACCTTATAGTTAGGGATGGAAAGAATATTCACTAATATTTCCTGGCAGACTGAACCCCATGTTAGGGTTGCTAGGTCAGGAGCATTCCAGGACTTAGGATTTCACAGTTACAACTGGAGTCTTAGAGACATCTTCTGTTAATGTCACAGGGAGTGGGTCCTTCTGGACTCATTAAGCATGCTACATTAAACATTATACACAGCTGCTCAGGGCATCTAATTTTATTATAAGTCAATTAATAATTTAAATAAGTACATCCCTAGACAGACCACACAGGAATAAAAAAGTATGTAATTTTCCTGGTGATCTCTGGCCTAGGGTTTTGTTTTTGTTTTAGCACAGATGTTTCCAGCATGGGAAACAGTGCATTTTGCCCTCAAAACATTATTTTCTCTTCAGTAAACATGTCTTCTACATGAGAAGAGTTTTAGGCTAGGTTTTTGTTGTTGTTGTTTGCATTGAAAAATCATTTGTGTTCTACACAGAATAATTCCTTGAGAGGCTTGGTAAATTCTCTCCCGTGGTGAAGGCTACTTGTCCCTGCATCAGATAATAAAGAATGATGTCAAAATTAACATCTTGATTAGGCATGCAAGTTATGTTAATAGCTCATTTGTGGAAGATGCAACAGTTAAAATGTGGAGAAGTTTCCAACATGCCTAGTATATCTGTGCTTCTATGATATGTTTTTGAACTAGACATCAAAACACTGCTCGAAAAAGGGATTCAGGCCATAATCAAGGCTGAGAACATATAGACACCATCATTTCAACATCAAGTCAATTTTTCTTCTACTCTTTCTTTTTCCCTAATCTCCTTCCCAAATGCATCTTATAAATGGTTTCATATGAAAATATCAGAAAATGTCAATATCTACATATGTACATTTTGACACACTTTTATTATAGCACTGATATGGATACTGAGATTTATCTTATGGCCAACACTGCTTTGCTTTTTATGACATCAATTGATCTCACACATACTTTTTGAACTTATAATGATTCTTTGGATGTTTAATGTAACCCTATGAATTGAGATGAAAACAGGACCTTGATTATCTTAAGTGATCAAGGAAAATGCAAGGAGGAAAAACCAAGAGAAAGGGAAAGGTTTACTATTTTATTTGTTTATTTTGCATTTCCTTTATGTTGTCTTTCTTTGAATAATTTCTACTGTGTAAAAAACAGAGCTTGGAAAGTTACTTTTAAGAAAAATGAATTGCATGCTGAGCAAGAATTGCTTCATGACTGAACAAGAATTGTTTAATAGTGGAATAGACTGGTTTAGAGGATAATGGATTTTCTTTGAAGCACTTTAAACAGAGGTTAGATAGCTTTCTTTTGGAAATACTTTAGTTGTGTATTCCTGAATGGCAAGCACTTGGACTAGGTGGCCCTTTAAGTCCCTTCTAACTCTATGATTCTTTGAGAAGCTTTAGGATGATGCTGTAAGACTGAAAACATCATGCTACCCTTGTTTAGTTCTGCATGGTTTCAGCATGTTTATTCTTCTTAAAAGTAATTTTTCTAAGCCCTGTTGCAAGTATAATTTAACTAAAAGTTGCCCTTTCCTTCACAGGGGATAAAGGATGGTGGATTTCTGTTCCAAAGATACAGCCTGTATGAAATGATGGAGAAGCAGCAGAAAGGAAAAGAGAATGTCAAAAACACAGGAAAGCATAGTGGGTGATCAACTCTCCTGTGTCTGGAGATATACAAGAATTAGCCAAAGAGGATATGCCAACAAAGCAGTAGCCATGCAACTGCTTCAAACTTTACATTCTTTAAAAGATGTGAAGCACTGAGGCCTTGTCTGCCTGGGCCAAAAGGCCAATCCTCCCTTTCTAGCATTGTCCTCTTCAGATGACATTTGGTCCAAACCCTGGTTCTGGTGTGAGCAGTCTGGATGACATCCACCACATCCTGCACCAGAACTGGGACAAACAAGGTTAACACGAGTTTCTCTGGATTTTCTGGGAAAGTCTGGAGCCCTCTGTTCCCACATTGCAACAGCTGTCTGCATGGGTGTATCGCTGGCCTGATAGTGCAATTGCTGCCACTACAGGTTACTTGTTCTGAGGTAAGACCAAGATGGCCAGCATAGGACTGTTGCTGGGTGGGGGGGTACATTCTCACTTTAGAAGTGAGTGGCCTGTAGTAGTGCCAAACATGCCAGGTGGCCCAGTGGGACACCTATGGCAGCACAGGGACAGCCTTGTCTGCACTGGCCCTGGAGTATCCTGGCCAGTGCAGACAAGGCCTTAGTGTCCAAACTGCATTTCAAATTCATAGGAAACATAGGTACACATCTAAATGAATCTTACATAGGTAAATATCCTTATAGATTGTGCACTGAAAAAAACAGTCATTGATTCTTTTCCCAACATTCCAATAATTGCAATTCCAAATATGTATTAACCTAATCAGAAATTGCAGTGAAGAACTTGAAGCAAAGGTCTATTGTCTCATGGGATATATTAGGGTTTTGAAGGAATTAGTTCAGAAAGATTTCTTAGAAGTGACACTTCCCCATTGACCACTCAAATTTCACAAATAATTCAGAGGATTCCAGAAAATATTTGAGATAAACACTTTCATTTTCAGTCCCTTTGGTATCACACATTTTGCCAATTTTTCAGATTCTTATATGAGTAGCACATCATTATCAGTGTATTCATCAATAACATCTATGGCCATGGATGACCTTGACAGTAATTGCTGGAAAATGACAGATAATACTTTTGCGCAGCCAGAAGCTAGAAGTCATATTAAATAAAGGGTGTTTTCAGTCAAAAACTATGGGGAATCTCACTCAGCCACATGTGTCATGCAGCAGACTAGGTCTAATCTGAAGATGTGCATTGATTCTGACACAGAACAGGCTTGACAAATTACATTGACTCCTAGAGATTTCTGTCTTGGGGCACTGCAGCCTAGGCAGGTGCAACCTGCAATAAGCAAAGATTTGTCAGTTAAGAGACAGTGAGATACCAGTAATCTCAGCTGCAACTGCAGATTTATCAAAATGTCATAATCTCTCAATCAAACTTCATACATTTGCACAATTCACACAACTTTCTCTTCTGGTGGATGAATAAATCATGAGCACAAATGATATGATGGCAGACACTTGGGGTAATGTCTAGGCAAATGTGGAAGAATATTGTAGAGGTGATAGAAGGTAGGGGAACTACCACTAAACAGTTAACTAGCTATATTAAACCCTAGATACATATGGTGAGTGGATGGCTATCATTTGATTGCCACACTGGTTGAAGTTATAATAGAACAGATTTGCTGAATAAATAGAGGAGTCGAAAACAGTCTGGAACAAGTGGTACCTGCCATATAGCAAAGTACAATAACATCCAAAATCCACAAACACTGCTACAAGGCCAACACAGCTACCCTGGGTATTTTTTCTGGATGTAAGATACCACATTTTAGCTGCATCAAGGGGATCCTAAAGACAGGACCAATAGACTGAGACTTGACCATTTGAGGTTGCTATCTCCAATAATGGTAAAAATAAAGTCTAAAAGCTTTGGATTACAATTGGCAAAAACATAGAGGGGTTCTTTAGAAATTCAGTGCTCTCCACATAACAAAGGGGCTCATAGCTTCACAAAGGATGGAGGCAACGTGGATCTCAAAAAGAGCATTTCTTTTTCTCTTGCTAATGGAAAAAATTTATTTTCTGGAGTACTGACATGGCCAGAAGGAGGAGAGGCCTGTCTGCACGAATGTCTCTCCATACCACCTGAACTGAGAACAGCTACATCTTGACAAAATGTAGGTTTGTGACTATTATCATCATAATTTTTTCTCTCTTGTATGGTTTTTAACACCTTTGCCTGATGAAGAAGCCAGTGGAATTTTGAAAGCTTGCAATATGTATTTTGTGCATTTTTATTGGCCTCGTAAAGGTATTTCTGTTATTTTGACTATACTTTTAGTGGGCATCAAAGAGTATGTCATTACCAATCTCTTCCTAATGTCATATTCCTTCCACATTTTGCTAATAAAGTTTTGTGATTAATTTCATCTGATCTGTTGGCCCTGTGCTGTACCTTTCTGAGCCCTTTGAAACATTCTGAGGATCACTGTAATCTAACAAAAAGTTATGGGTTCTTAAATCAACAGAAAAATGTAAGAAAAATCATTTTATTTATCATTGCAAGATAAACAATGGCATAGTATAGTTTTCCGGGGGGGGGGGGGGGGGAGAGACAAAACGTTCTAGGTAGGAAGTAATGAATGAGGTATGAATGATTTGTCTGTGTTAAATGTTATTTCTAAAATTTTGTTAATGTTCAATGTTAATTGTTCAGTGTTTAATACTTAAAGTTGATGTAAAGTGGAATGTGAGAAACGTATGTAATAATGTGGGATTTTTTTGTGCAATATATATACATAGTTATGGACTCTTTCAGGTCAGTTGTGTGTCAGCTTCCCCCCAGCCCATCAGTAGTCCCTATCTCTGGAATATCTAGACTTGCTTTTGTGGAAATCAGTTTTTGTTGGCACCTCCCCCCCCCCTTGTTACTGTGTTCTTACCATTTATTTTTGTAGACCTGACTTATGGTGTACAATTTTGGTTAGGGAAAGTGCTACCAAGTTCTTAAAGAGTTGCTCCTTTCCCTTTAAGTAAATATTTCTGGTATGCACATTCAGCCTGTTTAATTGATATCCTAGTTGATAAAAATGGAAGGTTAGAGATAAACAGCCCATTGACTGTTCTTTTAATAGGATTCTACGAAGGGGAGGAAAAGAAGGTAGAAAGAAGTATTGTGGCACATTTAAGACCAATATAGTTTAGCAAATTGTGCACAATATAGCATAAATTTTCATGAATTTTAACTCCCTTCTTCAGATGTATAGGAACAATCATCCTGACATCAATTTCTGTTCCTTCAAAGGAAAGGTTTTAATTATTAATTTCCTAGATATTGTTTCATAGTTTCTACTGAACTACTTTTTCATTGTCTTTCAGTATAAAGAAAACCAAGAAATAGAGCCATCTGCCTTTGCAGATTCCAATTAATTTGAAATAATTAAGAGAAATTACTCAAGGGTCAAATAACTGCTCTTCATCACTCATGCCTTACTTGCACTCATGAAAAAGCAAAAACAAAACAAAACACCAACCTATAAAAAGGAAACTTTTAAGTAACATTACTAGGAACATTGGGAGTAAATATTCTAGAAGGATCTTGGCAGTGGGACTGGACACTGCTGTATAACATAAACAATGTGAAATATTTATATGGAACCATCATTTTAATTCTGCTTCTAGTTGATTGCAAAAACAAAAGGGAGGAGCAAAGTCACATCTATACTGAAGGTCTCTTCAGTAGAAACAATCTTAGTTTTTCTTGTGCTACAAAGGCATCCTTTTGTGGATTGATTTGCAGTGCAAATTCTTGTATTTGATATTATTTTGCTTTTTTATTTTATTTTTTGTATTTTATGTATTCTTAATTGTTGTTAGCTGCCCCGATTGTGCTCAGAGAGGCGGGGTATAAATTATTATCATTATTATTATTATTATTATTATTATTATTATTAGAAATATTCATTCATTCATTCATTCATTCATTTATGCTGCCATTCTTCTTCCATGGGACTCATTGAAAAAGCAAGACACAACTAAAAACAACTTTACTTGTACAAAAGTTTAAAAATAATTAAGTAAACAATTCCACTAAAAGCAACAACAAATTTAAAGCAATGTAAAGCACAGTTAAAACATAATGAAAATGATAAAAGCACAGGGACATTAAAGACTCCTTCTACATCATGAATTATAAGCCAAAGACCTGCCTAATAAAAAGGTCTTTCCTGGTTGAAAGACAAGTGAGAGAGAGGACCAAATGAAATTCCCATAGGAGGGAACTCCTCAAGCTGAGCCATGAAAAAGGCTCTCCCCATGTTCTCACCAAGCAGTCCTGTGATGGTGGTAGAACTGAGAGAAAGCCTTCCCATGAAGATTGTAAGACTCAAAAGGCTCATTTAAGGAGAAAAGTTACTAGTCTGGATTGAAACTTCTGATTAAAGATCATAACCAGCACTTTGATTTTTATTTTGTTTTGTTAAGCCTTATGATGCATATACAATTTTAAAAATAAAAACCCTGCAAAGGTCCCAAAGAGTAGCACATTCAACAAAATTTCAAACCTAGTAAGATTTTAGAGAAAATGAAGGTCATATTTATCCTTACTTGTGCTGCAGTTCTCATATTCAATGTCATCTATTGCTGCACCTCCTCCAAGGTCTTTGGTTCGAATGCCTTCAAACAGGATTGCAAAATTTCTCAGCTTCCCCAAGTGGATTTTTGCTTTCTTCCACTGGCCACCATAGAGTCCAGAATCACTCCACACCTTCAGAACACCACTCCCAGTCTGAAGGTTTTAAAAAGAAAAGAATAAAGCTAGGGTGGATATCTAAATCTCAGAATGCCAAGGTTATACCTGATAAGTATATGAACTAACTTGGAAGGATAGACAATGTAGTTCATCCAATCTGGAGAAGGCAGTCTTACAGTAATGGAAGACTAACAATACTTTCAAGACCATAATGATGAGAGCCATACAGTCCTTCTCTCTATGACTGAGATCCTATCTGGCTATGGTGGGTCATAAAACTCTGCCAGCATAATTGCACTAGACGTCTGGGAAGGCCACAGCTCTAAGTCTTGTGAGCACACAAACTTTTTACTTCCTCTGAGGCTGAGAGAAAGTAACTTGCTCAAGGTCACCCAGTGGCTTTTCATGGCTGAGCAGGGGTTTGAACCTTGTTCTCCGGAGTTCTAGTCCAATGCTCAAACCACTACACCACACTGACTCAGACCATGATACATTCTAGAATTTTATAAATCTTGGCAAGAATTCATGGCATTTATAGCATTTATAGCTTGTGTGTGTGTGTGTATGGATAATTTTGAGTATAAAAGATTGGATGTTACATAGGCAACTCAGCTTCAGAAGCGTATTACCCTGATGTCTTTTTCAGATGCTAGTTTTTCAGTACCGAAATCATATCAGCAGCTAAATCAATGTATCTTTTTATTTCACTGAGAGTTTTGCAAAAGGCAACACTTGGGTTTTACAACACCAACAATTTAAAGTACCACAAAATATAGTAGCTGGAGGTATTCTCTCTGTCTGAAGATATGTTATTGATTTTGTTAACATTCCTATAGTGTTATTGATTTTGTTAACATTCCTAACATTCCTATAGTGAGAGAGATATAGATATAGATATAGATATACCATAGATATAGATATAGATATAGATATAGATATATTAGAGACCCTCCCCACCTCTCCAGGTAATTGGTATCATTGTTGAACTGCCAAGATGTTCCTTCCAATGTTCAATCAAAAGCTCCCCTCTTGTAACTTAAAACCATTAGGTGTGGCCCTCCTGTCAACAAGCTTTTACCCTCTTCGCTGTGATAGTCCTTTTTATACTTAAAGAATGTAACCATGCCAGTCCTCAGTTTTCTCTTCACTAGGCTGAACATGCCCAACTATTTGGCTAAATCACACAGATATGAAAACTCAACATGTTAAAAATAATGTTGTAGGAGTGTTGAAAACAGTCTTTTAAAACCAAACATCCAAACCTGGAACTTTCAGCAAAGCTTCTTTATTGTAAAAGAACAAAAGCAAAAAACAAATAATAATAATAATAACATTTCTACTTTAGCCAAAGCTGGCTAAGCAGGAATAAAATCTATCTGCTACATGATTCAAGATGTGTTAGTAGCATTACCAAAAGAATGGTTTTATTAGTTCATTATAGTTCAAGAGCCAAAAAGCAAGTGAGTAGCTTTCTGATTCTCAGCCCTCAGTCCCACAAGACTCCACCTTTCTGGGTGTAACCTTTACAAGCTGATTGGGTGATATTACGTGACGTGTACTAGTCCAACCCTTAATTACAATAACAAATCATGTGACTACATTTCCCATAACAAAAATGTGTTTACATAAACCATAATATAAACAAACTTTCTTTCCCATAGAATGGAGTCCTGTTAGCCTCCTGTTTTGGCTAAATCACACCTGGGACTGATAAACTGTGAATCTAGCTCTCAGAAAAACAACTTTCCACAGCATGGAAAAATACAGACACACATCTTTTACATTTCAACATTTTAACATTGACTCTATATCCCATTTAAACCTAACAATCCCCTCCTGAAATGTAAGATGTGTGTATGTTGTACACTAAACTAACCCTGTTATAAAACTAACTTAGCTCAATGGCTAGGCCTAAACTTAAGACATGCCAAGTAGACGTGACATCTGTTCGTGTCTATCAATGGTCAATGCCTTTGTCAAGATGTCTGCTTGATTATGAATTGACTCAATGTATTGCAGACTCACAATTCCCTTTTGTACCATTTCTCTGACATTCTGATACCTCACACCAATGTACTTTGTTCTGCACTTCATGTTCTCAGCTTCAGCCATAGCAATGCATGTCTGAGAATCCTCATTTATCATCACTGGATCAGCACATTTTTCATTCAGATCTTTCAACAACTGTCTAATCCATTCAATCTCATTAACTAACTCAGATAAGGCCCCGAATTCTGCTTCTCCTGTACTTTGTGCTACATATCTCTGTTTTCTACTTCTCCAAACAATTGCACTTTCTTCAAACTTAATCAACAATCCTGTCACTGACTTTCTATCCTGTAGCTCAGAAGCAAACGAACTGTCAACAAAACATTCAAGACCAGCTCGACTGTTTTGCAACTTCAATTTCCTGTCTATGCTACCCTTCAAATATCTCAACAAATGCTTCACTGCTGTCCAATCTTCCACTGTAGGACAATTTGCCTTTCTTCCAAGCATGCCCACGGCAAAACAAATGTCAGGCCTCGTGTTATTAGCAATAAACATCAAGCTTCCCACAAAGCTCCTATACATTTCTGAATTTTCAAACTCCTTAGTCCCTTCACTATTCACATAACCAACAGACATTGGACTTTTCACTGTTTTTGCATCCTGCAATCCACACTTTTCAATCAAACTTTGAATTTTTCTCTGTTGACTCAACAAACAACTCCCATCTTCACACCATTCAACATCTATTCCTAGATAAGACCTCAAAACTCCAAGATCTTTGACACTAAATTTCTGTGACAATTCCTTCCTAACTGCCTGAATTTCTTGCTTTGAATTTGCTGCTACACACAAGTCATCTACATAAATCACCAAGACCACATCTCCTTTTGTGTAAACACATGCATCAGCTACACTGCGTCTGTAACCTAGCTTTACCAACTCTTCATGAATGCAAAGATTCCAGCTTCTGGCACTCTGCTTCAAACCATACAATGCTTTCTTCAACTTGTACACCTTGTTATCACCATTCTGTTGAAAACCCAAAGGTTGTTCCATGAAAACAGTTTCATCAAGGCTTGCATTCAAGTATGCAGTTTCAAAATCAAAATGATGCACTAACTGGCCCCTCCTTGCAGCCAAAGCCAACACTAATCTCAAACTCTCAGGCTTTGCTGTTGGAGAAAAAGTTTTGTCATAATTCTCAAACCTCTGTTGTGCAAATCCTTTAGCTACCAATCTGGCCTTGTATCTCTGACTACCATCCGGCATCAGCTTTCTTTTGTAAACCCATTTACAACCTATCACCTTGTGATTTGTAGGCCTGTCAACAATTTCAAACACCTTTTTGTCTACCAAAGACTTGAATTCCTGTTCCATTGCAGACTCCCATTTCTGCTTCTCTTCATCACAACACTCCTGTACTTCCTTGTAACTTTCAGGCTCTTCTACCATAACAACACAAGCCTTAGCTTCCTGCACTTTAAAACGATCTGGAGGTTTCCTAACTCTAGTAGTCCTCCTCAAAACTATGGTCCTTGTTCTTCCTTCATCATCCTCAGTGTCTGTACTTGAAGCTTCTCTGTCTGTGTGTCTCTTTGTTTCTGTCATTCTAGGTGCAGGTGGACGTGTGTGTGACAACTTGTCTGATGTGCTAGCCTCACCATCTGAAGAATCTGTTTCTTGCTTCACTGCCCCTCCATTTCTGGCAGGTGGTGGTGTCTGTGTTTCTAACTGACCTAGTCTGAAAAACACCTCTTTGTTTGAATGAATGTTTTCCCACCCAGAATGTTTCTCAAAGTTTGCGCTCCTGGAAAAAAGAATCTGATTTCCACCCAGGTAAAACCTGTAACTGTTTCCTGTGTAACCCACAAACATCAAACGTCTCCATTTGGGCTGACCTTTCTTTCTGAAAGCTGCAGGTATGTACACATTTGCATACTGCCCAAACACTCTAAGATATTTCAAATTGGGTGGTCTCTTGAAAAGCATGTGGTAAGGAGTATTCTGCACAGCTGAATTCCAAGTGCGGTTTGTCAGGTAATTAGCTGTGAGAATAGCCTCCCCCCAAAGATGCTCTGGAGCATTGGCATCAAGCATCATACAATCTTTTATTTGCCTCAGAATGGCTATTTTTCGTTCGGCCAGACCATCTTCAGCCGCACAAGATGGGTTAGTAGTAAAATGTCTAATTCCCATTTTTCTTAGCCAATTAGTCAAATGAGTAGCCAAGAATTCTCCTCCTCTATCTGTGACCAAAGTTCCCACTTTGTAGTTAAACTGTCTCTCTATCATGTTCACCCATTCTTTGAACTTCTCCCCTGCTTCACCCTTTTCTTTCAAAAGAATCACATAAGAAAACCTTGTGAAGCGATCCACAATCACCATGAAGTATTTACACCCTCCCTGAGAGGGGGGGTCAATTGGCCCAGCAAGATCACAGTGCAGAAATTGAAATGGCCTCTGGGCTCTAAGTTTTGTTCTTTTTGCCACAGGATAAGCCTTCAGCTTAATCCTGCTGCAAACTGAACACTCCAAGTGGTTTGAGCATGGTGACATTTTAAACTCAGGACAAACCTGCTTTAATTTCAAAAGATTTGGAAAACCAGCATGACCCATCACTCTGTGAAAATAATGAATGCAATTTTCATGCAAAGGCTTATTTTGTGCGACTGCACAGCTTTCTCTGTCTATCATGTGGTACAGCTTGTCTTTCTTAATGGCTTTAGCACAAAATTCACCATCTTTAAAGATTAAACATTCATCCCCCTCAAAATTCACTTTGTACCCATCTGAGGTCAAATCTGACACACTAACTAAACAATTTTGCAATGTAGGTACATACAAGACATCATCAAAATTGGTACCAAAACTTGGAATGCAAACAGTTCCCATTTCTTCAATTTTTGGCCCTTGTCCATCTGCCAAAGCAACAGAAAAAACATTAGCTGGTTTTCTATTCTGGAACAGTTCAATTTTGTTTGCCATGTGGGTGGAAGCTCCACTGTCCAAAAGCCATACTGTGTGTGGCTGAATTTGGGGCACACCATCTCGGCTTTGAATTGTGGCAACAAATCCCTGGTTAGCACTGTGTTTCTTTTGTCCACCAGGGGGACGTGGCTGCTGCTGCTGCTGTGACTGCTGCTGTTGTTGGTGCTGCCCCCTTCTGGTATCTGCAATTAATTTTCTGCAGTCTTTTCTTAAATGTCCAAATTTTTTACAATAGAAGCACATTTTTCCCTTTGAAATTGCAGCTTTTTCAGTTTGCATCTCTTTCGGAGTTCCCTCTGGGACATTGTGAGGCTTTGTAGTTGCAGACCCCTGCTTTCGTTGCTCTGCCTCAAACCTCCTCCTTTCAGCTTCTTGTAAAATTCTCTCACAGACCAATTCCATAGTTAATTGAGCAGCAGGCAATGCTTGCAATCCTAACAGTATATTATCATATGATTCATTGAGGGAACCCAGGAGAATGTAAATTCTGAGGGTTTCATCTAGGGCAATGTCCCTTGCTTGAACCTGGGCAAACAAATCTCTCATTTTATGAACATGAGTCTCTGCAGAATCTTTGTCTCCCATTTTACATGAAAACAATCGCTTTGCCCAAATCATCTTTGCTAGATCAGAAGAGGACTGATGAATTCTAGCCAAAGTGTCCCATATTTCTTTTGCTGAAGTAAAATCTTTTACAAGATTTAATTGCCCCTCAGATAAGAGGAGTAGGAGGGTGGCTACAGCTCGAGAATTTCGGTCTTGGTCAGCTGCAGACGGAGCAGCCCCCAACCCAGCCTGCACAGATTGCCACAAACCCTCCCTTATCAAAAGAGATCTCGCATAAACATTCCAAGATGCATAATTTTCCGTGTTTAGCTTTGGAAACCGGGCTTGTTCCATCATTAATTAATTTTAAAATAGTCCAGCACAAGTCTTAAAATTGACGGCCCCTCCCGGGTGCCTTCCTCCAGGACTCTGCCTCTTTAAACTGCAGCTTTTCACAGCCTCCGGCTAATTTGCTGCTTTACAGCTTTGAGACAGCTTTGAAACAGTCCATTTAAACTAATTGCCTTGAGATAAGGGAGGTTTTCTACTTACAGTCCTCTGTGGAGCTTATGCCATAAATCAGACGTGAAAAATCCAGGCTCCTGCCTCCACGGCTCCCGGCTGTAGAGCTGCTGCCATAAATCAAGCCTGGAATTCCAGCCCGTCTGTTTGCTGCCTCCTCCTAGCCTTCCGCGGGTCCCCGCTGGCCAGGACAGGAAAAAAAGTTGCTTTTTAAACTCCAGGTTCTGCAGCAGAGGTGTCGTGGATCAGAACCATCCCTCTGGTACCACATGTTAAAAATAATGTTGTAGGAGTGTTGAAAACAGTCCTTTAAAACCAAACATCCAAACCTGGAACTTTCAGCAAAGCTTCTTTATTGTAAAAGAACAAAAGCAAAAAACAAATAATAATAATAATAACATTTCTACTTTAGCCAAAGCTGGCTAAGCAGGAATAAAATCTATCTGCTACATGATTCAAGATGTGTTAGTAGCATTACCAAAAGAATGGTTTTATTAGTTCATTATAGTTCAAGAGCCAAAAAGCAAGTGAGTAGCTTTCTGATTCTCAGCCCTCAGTCCCACAAGACTCCACCTTTCTGGGTGTAACCTTTACAAGCTGATTGGGTGATATTACGTGACGTGTACTAGTCCAACCCTTAATTACAATAACAAATCATGTGACTACATTTCCCATAACAAAAATGTGTTTACATAAACCATAATATAAACAAACTTTCTTTCCCATAGAATGGAGTCCTGTTAGCCTCCTGTTTTGGCTAAATCACACCTGGGACTGATAAACTGTGAATCTAGCTCTCAGAAAAACAACTTTTCACAGCATGGAAAAATACAGACACACATCTTTTACATTTCAACATTTTAACATTGACTCTATATCCCATTTAAACCTAACAGTATTATATTCAATATAGGAGCTTATTGCTTGGGGTTTTAAATCAAATCAAGCCTCCCGGGCTGCAGCAAGGAGGCGGGATGGAGGCAGGGATTATCACATGCTAAATTGCCACCAAATCACTGGCCACCATCAGCCTGGGTCCCAGCTGGGCTCAGGCAGCATTTTTTAGAAATCGGAATGCTTTAAAATTAAAAGCAACGGGCTGAAAGAGCCAGAACTTGGAAGTTCTGAAAGATTGAGAGACAAGAAAGATCTCTATATGTTACCTAAGGCATAATAAGGAAGCTGGATAGTGAATGTAACTGGGGAAGGAACTGAATAAATAGGGTAGCACTGGATTTGATGACAGCTATCACAAAACAAACAATACAGCACTACTCAGATCTTCTATTTCTCTCTCTTTATGCCAAAGAAAACAAACAACTATGACGTTCTTCATCATGGCTACTGCCATGAAAGCTATTCTTTCATGTTCTGTCACCCAAAGAATAGCTCTGCTAAAATATATTAAATAGGAAGATCTGAGATTTATCCCTAGGTGGAGAGGAATCTGGGATATGTGACTTGTAGAGAACCTGACAGGTTCTAAAGGACAAACTAGACATGACAGTTTCACATATGAGTGGTTACCACTCATTGAATATATAAACAAAGAACCATAACAATTGTAACATTTTATAGATCAAAAGCTCCTACATTTGCCAAGGAAATGTTGACATTTTGAGATACAAAACAGCAAAATATTTAACAAAGCATCATCAAATACGACAGTATTGACACCCATTGCTTGTTGAGAATCTCCCATTTGTTATTTTTCTGTTTCTTTGTGTTTTTTGCTTTTTTGTGTTTGCAAAATAATAATAATAATAATAATAATAATAATTGTAAACCCTTTCTCTGGAATCTGGTAGCATTTGATCTCTATTAGGCTAATAACAAAGATCTTGTAGGTGTGCCCATCAAGCTGGTTTCAGGTATAAAGCAGTTCAACTCAAAGCAGTGGTCCATGGACAGGTGCTGGTCTGTAAATTGTTGGTTACAGGTCCATGGCAAGTTTCCAGGAAAGAAAGAAACAATATCGTTGCCCCTCCGTTCTCATGGACTTCGTCCACGGTTTTACATATTCACAGAGGTGCGACCTCCGTTTAAATCAATGGGGCATGCACCTTTGGGGGCAAGCCCCATTCAAGCCTATGAATACTCGCTAATTTTGCAAAATGGAAAATTGTCAATAAAGCATGAGAAACTGATAAAACTCCAAGGCTAGTAGGTGGTGTTTGGGTTTCATTTTGCATACTAATAGAAAAATATGACAAGGGATGGGTGTGCAGAATCCAAACACTTAATTGTATCTAATCCTTTAGATGTCTCTGCACATACATGCAGTCTGCCCTTGAAGTCTCTTTGGTGTGAGAAAACATCCCAAAATATTATTAATATGAAGAGTCTGATTAATTTTACAAAACTAGATGAGGGCTTACCATTGATTGGGGAATTAAGCAGGACATTTAATTGAAGTGAAAATTAATAATGGAAATTATAATGGAAAATTTATCTATTTAAGTATTTACAGATAATGAAGTGAATTAGACATATCTGGCATTACAGCTTTAAGGGCATTAAACTTGCAGATTTATTTATAGTTATGCTTTGTCTGCCACCCAAAGAATAGCTCTTCTAAAATATATGAAATCAAACAATAAACAAGATTTGGCTCAGAAACTTTCACAACACTTACACATACCACTAAAAGAGTCCATAGCTATCATACTACATAGTCTTTGCTGTTACAAAATTTTTAAACACTTAATAAAACATCAAATGCTATGAACATTTTAGAGCATAAATGTACCACCATTCTAAACTGAAATTCTGTTTGAAAGATACCTTTAGAGTTGGTCTCAATAACAAAAACAAGTCTATTTTAACCAAATTTTTATAGTTGGAGAGCTCTGAGTGCCCGGCCACATGGATATTGGTATAAGTTTAAGGATCAGTACCTAGATGTTCATCAGAAAGTGCTGTTGGCCTTATTTGATGCTGTACACTTTTAGCAGTGCTTATCACCCCTTGGTGGAGAAATATGGATACCTCTGAATTACTAACAATCCTATTTTGGGTTAGGGTGGCTCTGCTGAGATGCAGTGACTACTGACGATGCTGCTTCCTTTGAATTTCCCATTCCCTCAAAACAAACATGGGGAGAATGAGCTCCAAATGCTCCATTCTATTGTTCTTAACTGCCCTTGCATCAATTTCAATCCATGGTGACCCTATGGGTGAGACAGCTCTAAGATTCCCTGTCCTCCACTGCTCTGTTTAGTTCCTGCAAACTCATACCTGTGACCTCCTTAACAGAGCCCATCCATCTAGCATGTAGCCTTCCTTTCTGCTTCCCTCTACTTTTCCTAGCATTATTGTTTTTTAAATGAATTGTGCCTTCTCATGATGTGTGAAAAGTATGACAGCCTCAGTTTTGTCATCTTGGCTTCCAGGGAGATTTCTGACTTGATCTGCTGTAGAACCCATTTGTTTCTCTTTTTGGCTGTCCATGGGATCCTCAACACTCTTCTCCAGCACCACATCTCAAATGAATTGATTTTCTTCCTGTCTTCTTTCTTAACTGTCCAGCTCTCACATCCATACATGGTAATAAGGAGTAAAATGGCTTATATGATTCTAACCTTTGTGTTCAGTTGTGTATCTTTGCATTGTAGGATCTTTTCTAGTTCTTTCACATCTGCCTTCCCCATTCTTAATCTTCTTCTGATTTCTTGGCTGCAGTGCCCTTTTCTATCAATGTATGGTCCCAGGTATGAGAATGATTTTACTACTTCAGTTTCTTCATGGTTTAGGTTGAATTTGTCTATATTCTCCATGGTCATTATTTTTCTTTTTTTTTTTATGTTCAACAGTAAGCCTGCCTTTGTGTTTTCTTCCTTGATCTTCCTTAGTAATTGTTGCAAGTCTGGAAGGTTTTCTGCTAGTACAGTATTATGGTGTCATCTGCGTTTGTTACATTGTTGATATTCCTTCCTCCTATTTTCATTCCTCCTTCTTCTGCAGGAAGCAACACTACCTGTTGTTGTTGTTAAGTGCCCTAGATCTCGACCCATGGCGACCCTATGGACACTACCTGTGCCTATACCTATACCTATAGAGCAGGGGTAGGCAACCTTTCCCCTTTAAGGGCCGAGGGACTTCAGCTCCCAGAAGCCTCAGCCATGTTGGCCAATAGTCCCAGGTTGGCCAATAGCTCCTGGGATTCTGGGAGCTGAAGTCCCTCGGCCCTTAAAGGGGAAAGGTTGCCTACCCCTGCTATAGAGTCTTTTTGTGAGTTTAGTGGAGTCTGCCAGGGACCACATTACCTCCCTGCCAATGGAACATCTTTTGGTTGGTGAAGAACCATACTAGTTCCATCTCACTCCCCCAACCCCAGGACAGTTATCTAAAGGACTAGATAGATTACATTAGAGAGATCCAGGTTCAAATCTCTATTCAGCCACTCACTGGGAAACCATGCTGTTGTTGTGTGCCTTCAAGTTATTTCTGACTTACAGTGACCCTAAGGTGAACTTATCAGAGTTTTTTGTTTGCAAGAATTGTTTGGGGGGGGGTTGCTTTTGTCTTCCTCTAAAACTGAGAGTGTGTGACTTGCCTAAAGTCATCCAGTGGGTTGCCATGTCTGAGTAGGGATTTGAACCCTGGTTCAACTCTGGAGCCAATCATTTGCTTTCACCTTAACCAACTTAGGGCATGTACAGACTGGCCAAAAGGGTTGGCCTGGGGGTGGAGTTGGGGTGGAGCAACTGCATGCCAGCCACCCTGACTCTGCCCCGATGCTGCTATCACGCCGCTCTCTCCATTGTACAGTGCACTGCGTCAGGGGGCTCCCTTGGAGCAGCGTGTAGACAACAGGTAGCCATGGTGCATGGTGTAGAAACACTGCATCAAATGAGCACAGATGAGCTGCGGCAGCAGCAGTAAAGCCAGATTAGGGTCGTGCCATGTGGTTGCTGCAGCCCCAGTCCGGTGCTCCCAGGGGCAGCACAGAGCTGCCCCTTAGGGGCCTTCTGTACGGCTCCTTAGAGGATAGCTGCAAGGACAAATGCAGGTGATGGAGGTACTCTGCGTTCCTCAGAGGAAAAGTGGGAACCAAATCTTATGAGTAATGATATTTCTAATTGTGAGACAGTGTTTCTAATAGTACTACACTACCATTGATCCAGGATACTATTATTTTAAACATTTGCACAACATTTGTAACCAACATTGATAATCTCTACTCCATGTTTATTAATGAAAATAGAGTTTTAACATTTGTTTTAACTGAGTGTAAGTCTGTTGGTAGGTGTAAAGGGAAAGAGGAAAATGCAAGAAAGTAGTGTTGGTGTACAGACCATTGAATCATGGAATTATAGAATCATAGAGTTTGAAGTGGCCTCATGGGCCATCAAGACTAATCCCCTGCTCACTTCAGGGTCTCCAACTAAAGCATCCCCAGCAGGTAGTTGTATAGCCTCTTTTTGAAGATGTCCAGAGGAAGAAAATGCACCACCTCCCTAGGCAATTGATTCTCTTGTTGCTCTTACAATCAAGAGGTCCCTTGTAATGTTTCTAATATCCCTTAACTTCAACTTCAACCCATTAAATCTGGTTCTAGTCTCTGGGACAGCATAGAATAAATCTGTCCCCTTGTCTCTGTGACAACCCTTAAGAGCAGATTTCCTGTTCCTATGGTGCTTTGAGCAATGTGTGAGGGAAGGCTTGAACTTGGAATTCTTTACCATTTGGGGCAGTCCCAAATGGACAAAAACCTCTAAGAGTCAGTGTTAGCTGTGAGATGCAAGAGCAAAATATATCTAGCAACTCTCCCCTTTGCTTTCTTGGGTCTTTTAAAGTCAAAGACATAAATAAAGGATTGCTAAGAATGAAGAAATTCCACCACATAAACTGACATGACCTCTTTAGTTCCTGGAAAAAAATGCAAACTGGATATGGAAATCACAATAAATAATTCATGGGAGTCCAGACTGCTAAGAAAAGGAAAACAGAGTTCCTATTCTGTGTAACTTAATTGTGGGGTTGGGGGTAAGGGAGTTTTCCACTGCCTCTTTTTTTCAGCAGTGTCTGCTATATTGCAGCTTTCCACAACCTAATACCCTCTAGGTGTGAGCAAAACAATTTTTGATTCTCATCATTTTGAGATGGTGCAAAGAGGATTGAGGGGCCACAAAACAGTCTTAGTAGTACATAAGCTGAACTCTCCCGACCCTGGCATATATCCTGAAGGACCACTAGAGGACCTGTATGTATGCGTATATTGGATGGTTCAATAGGAGAAAGTACCAAACAGATCTAAAGATTCTAAGGAGAATCCTGAAGGTTATTCTTGTGTGGTCTCAGTATCTTGCCCTTGTACAATGAAAGAGACAAAAAGTTTAGAAGTATGCCACCTGTGCAAACAGAACTTTCCGATCACAATAACAACAATATTGGAAGGTACAAATTAACAAAATACTTCTATCACCAAGCTTCATTCTGCTAAATCACAAAAAGTGAGCATGTTTCACATTATTTACTTTATTGCCAGCTTTATCAAGATCCCAGGAAGAGATTCTTGGGTCAGATCCTGGCTTCTTTGGGGGGTTTGGGACTTACATGAAAATATGCTGGTTACTTTCAGACTGTGATCCATATGTTATACATAGAACAGCTTTATTTGCTAAAGTGGCTAAAAGTATACATGCTACCTCTGTGAAAGATATTGCTATTGATTGTGTGGGGGATTCATATATGATGTTTTTATGGATATATTGTGGTTTTGGAGTTGTAATGGTTTTCAGTCAAATACAATAAACAATTGACTGACTGACTGAAATCATCTATTGCAGACTGCCAGAAATAGAGCAAATTGAGTCCACTTTAACTGCCCTGACTCAGTGCTAGGGAATAATGGGATCTGTAATTTATTGTGGCACCAGAGCTCTCTGACAGAGAAGGCTCAATGTCTCAGAAAAAAATACAGTTCCCATGATTCCCTAGCACTGAGCCAGGGCAGTTAAAGTGGAGTCAATTTGCACTATTTCTAACAGTCTGCAAAGGCCCTATATAGTTTCAGTTACAGACAAGAATGAATCACTACTATAGTACTTCCCCTGATGTGCAAAAACACAAAGTTTTCTGCTCAGTTCTCAGTCATTATTTGCACTTCGTAGGTATTTATCTGTGCAGAAATTCACATAGTTTTTCTGCACAGAAGATATGTTTCCTGCACAGACAGTGTTTTCTACTCAATATACACCATTCCTTGCTCAGAAAATACATTTTTTGTGCAAAAACATGTTTTTAGGCCTAGAAAAACATGGGTGTTTCTGCTTACAAAAGTGTGAAGAATCTCTTGAGAGCCCCACAGCTGTATTTATTCTTTTCAGCCAAGTTTACCAAGCATTAGGAATCACCTTTCTCAGCCATGAAACAACAAATGACAAATATTCATTCCACGTTACCACCTTCATTGTTATTGCACTTCTCAGAATCCTCCCAACAATCTTTAGTTGTCCCAGGTGTGTATTAAATTGTGAGACACTTTTATCCTTGCATAGAAAGTGATCTCTATTTTGATAAACATTTTCTCCATAGTTAGGCTCAACTAATGTGGGCCCATTGACTTACATGACTTAGGCCCTTTGCAGACTGCCAGAAATAGTGCAAATTGAGTCCACTTTAAGGGTTAGGGTTAGTGCTAGGGAGTCATGGGAATTGGGTTTTTTTCTGAGACATTGAGCCTTCTCTGTCAGAGAGCTCTGGTACCACAATAAAATACAGTTCCCATGATTCCCTAACCCTAACCCTTAAAGTGGACTCAATTTGTACTATCTCTGGCAGTCTGCAAAGGCCCTTTAACAAATAATTCATTCTAATGGGTCTACACTGATTGGAACTAACAGTTGGGTTCAGAGTGAAGTTCTAACTGGCTACATATTTTCCTCAGTCCTAAAGTATAATAATATATACATTTAAGACACAAGAATTTCTGAAATGCACAGATGGTTTTGTGCACATTTTTCTCTCTGTTGAATTGCATTGCAAGCCTTGGAAATGTATGGATTTCTAAGCCATTATGATCTTTGGCCCGTTGTCAATCTGAGGAGGTAAGAAATGAATATTTTCATACTGTAATGCAAAACCAGTAAATTTATTTTCCATCCCCAGCTACTATGACTGATTTTGAGCATCTATTAACATGTCACCCATGCTATCATTTCAGTGCTTGTACTTTCAGGGATGAAAACTAGTACACTTGAACTAGTAGTAATCAGCACAAGAATGAGCATTACTATGAGCATGACCTTTGCCACACTGCAGAAGTAAAGCAGTTTGACACCACTTTAACTGCCATGATTCAAAGCTGTGGAAATCAGGGATTTGTAGTTTTGTGAGATATTTAGTCATTCCTGGCAAGAGAGTGCTGGTGCCCCACCAAACTGCAAATCCCAGATTTCTGTAGCATTGAACCATGGAAGTTAATGTGGTGTCAAACTGCTTTATTTCTGCAGAGTGACAACAGCTATCTGGTTTGTGAGTTTCACAGTGGTAGAATTCAAAGACCTAGCCGTGTTAGTCTGGAAAATCTGTATGCAGAGGGATGTTGCAGCACCTTTGAGACTTAGGGCCTCTACAGACACAAAGCACCGTCTTGGAGGCAGGGAAGGGGAAGGGCAGCCACACGGCAGGCGCGTCAACCCCTTCCCAAGGATGTCATCATAGCACGCGCCACTACGCATGGCACGCGCTGTCAGGACATTCTCCCGGCGCAGCATTTTTACATGCTGTGCTGGAAGAGGTGCAAAAGAGCTGCTTGGTGGCTCTTCGGGCACCCTTTTCACCACCTGGGAAAGGAGCAGTGTTTTGGCACTCCTTTCCCAGGCGGCAAAAGGGAGGATCGGGGCTGACGCATCTGGCAGCCTCGGCCTCAATATTCCATTTTCCAGGGTGGCCAGGGTCTCCTGTCTGCATCCCCCCTTACTGAAAGATCACCATGAGCTTTCATAGACTTGACCCTACTTCCTCAGCTGCACTATGACAAATGGAGAAACCCAGCAACTGGAAATGTCCTAGTTATTATAGTGGAAAATAGTCAGCAATTACTTTTTCTACCCCACAATCCCAAAGTAACAGGCCTAAGTCTAGTTTTCAAGGCTTGAAGGATTCATCCATAAATTGCATTTGTTAATGGATATCATTTGTCATTGTAACCTATATTCCAAAGAGGAATATAAGACTCCCTCTTGTGGTACTGGGTGAAATATTCAATTCCAGATCAATATTGATTTTCACATGATTTTCACAAATTGCTAATTCCAATCTATTTTTCTGTATTCCTAGGTTGAATTCCTAGGCAGGATTTACCTAGGATTAAGTTCCACTGAGTACAGCATGACTTAAATCTGATAGGACTACTCTGCATATCATGTCTTATTGATGTTATTTGCAAGGTTTCATTAAGTCCTTAAAAATAATAGTTCTTAATAAATGATACAGTGGAGCTCGGCCTCTGATAGGGACAGAAAAATCTCCGTGTTTTTGTTTTGTTCTAGTTTTTGTCATTTAATTTTTTTGTTCAAGCATTGCCCAAATTCATGATATTATTGCACCTGGCTGCCAAACAAAGTTGGGGTGGTGGTGGAAAGAGATGGCAACTCTATTTATTACTAGCATGGTTGACTATTTGTTGTTATTTGCCATCAGGTTTATGGTGACCCTATGACTGAGAGACATGCAGCCTGAGACATCAACTGCTCCTCTCAGGTCTTGTAATCCTAAGGCTGTGGCTTCCTCAATGGACTAAATACAGCTGTAGCACTGTTTCCCTCTTTACTAAGCATCCCATTTGAATATGCAGAGATTCAAACCCTGACTTTTAAGAGTTGAGTACTTTAAAGCCTAGTACTGAATATAATGAATGAATATGAAATCTCAAGTTCTCATGTGTTCTCCATCCTTAGTATAAAGATATTTGTGGATTTTGATAAATTCTTATCACATTTTTATCAGAAATTCCCACAGGAAGCTTATGTACAAATTCCACTGTGGGAATGAACTCCTGGCATGATGTTTATCTATTTCAGGGTTACTTTACCTTTGAAATAATTCCTGCCCTTACTTGAACACATTTTCACATATCCTTCATATTATGTCATAAGCAGCAAATTCCATGCACATTCAGAATCATCATGCATGGCAATTCAGAGGCAAAATTACTACTTGGAAATGTGTGAAACACCCCTATGTTTTAGTTTTCAAACCTAGCTCTGCAGTAAAATTACAAAAAGGAAGCCCAACAAAAGCTGTTCCTGCTTTTCTATGATAGAATGAATTGAACATTTTAAGAAAGAGAACAACATTTTTTTTAATTTAAAAAAACATCAGATTTAGAAGCTTCAGAAGAAATCACTTCTCTTTGCATTTAATAACCAAGCTCTGTGCCTCTAGTGACAGGCAATAGCAAAAATCTTGGTTTATTACTTCATGTTTTTTTAATTCTTCATCTTTCCCTAGATAGAAAAGGCATTTGTTTTTAAATGGAGTTACTATTATATTTACTTTTAAATGAAGCTATTATTTATAACAAGTTTGTCATCATTCTGACTGCAACCCAAATAATCTGAATGAAAGCTGTATTTTAAGGAAAATTTAATCATGACTTAGAAATAAACCACATTTCTTAATGAATCTCATTTGCTTTCACCAGCTGAGTTCTGAGTTCATGTTACTGCTAGTAACATATAAGATTCTTACTAGAAGCAAAGATGACTAAACTGAATACATGTGCTTTGGACATAACTCATTGAAAAAGATGATAATGCTCAGTAAAGTGGAAGGCAGTAGGGAAAGAGGGAGACTTTACTACAGGTAAATTGACTCAATAAAGGAAGCCATGCATTTACAAGGCCTGAGCAGGGCATTTAATGACCAGGGACTTCTTAGAAGTCACTCATTCATAGAGTTGCCAAAGAATTGCAATGATGGCAAATGGCAACAAAATATAAAATGATAAAATAGCATATTACTATTTTCCTATTTCTAATTTATTTAGAAAAATCTTTATTTATGTGTGTACAGCTACCTCCCAAACTATTGTGTAGGAAGCTAAGGAAGGATGGAAGAAAAAGAGTAGAATGCAAGTAGCATGTTTGTTTGAAAAGTGTGGGGTGAAACTCATTGGAGAACTGGCAGGCTGAAGGAGTAAAAAAACTGGGGTGGGAGAACAAGGAATAACACCCAACCTGATAAAAAGTGGATGATAAAAATTGGGTGATATACTTAAGAGAAACAGCTGAATTGGGATATATTCATAAAAAATCTAGTTTATCAACAATGGATTGAACAAAGATAATGGTTCCCTGGCATACCACACATATTATAACACTGGGCACTCTTAGCCAGTTTAACATATCACTTTTCTAGTTCCCAGCCTGCACACACCTCATTCCAAAAACTCCCTCTACCATTCATATGGTTATCCATCCACCTTGGCCTTAGGCAACATCTTTCCTCCTACCTTTGTCCCTCAACTGCCATAGTTAAAACTGAACTTGTCATCTCACCACCATACCCACATGTTTTGCATTTCCTTGGGTATTCATATATTTATAAATATCCTCCTTGGGCATCAGTTCACTACGTGCATCTAAGGCAGTAGACCAAGGCTAAGAAAGCTCATGCTCCAATTTCTTTTGCACAGATAGCCTTAAAGGCGCTACAAGATCTTTTTGCATATGTCGTTTGATTCACTGAAGACCCCTTCCCTCCCATAACAAGAGGTGTTGCTAATTAGAGCACTGTCACAGATATCTATATTCTTGTGATATTTGAACATAATGAGCATGCTAAACTTTACTGCTTTCCTTACATAACACAAGCTTAGTAGATTGAGCATGGTGCCCATCTTCCCCCAAAACAGAATACCATGCCAAGGCTGAGAGGAGTTATTGCCAGTAATTCTGTTATAAAGTGCCACTTAAATGTCTATATTGAATTGTTATCAGTCTTAGTGAATGACAATTTGCTGAGCGACAGGCATTCTCGTTCATAAGTCATCCTCATTCATAACTCAAAGAAAGGTTAACTCTTGTGACCCTACTGTCACCTTTCATTTCTCTTCTTGTCAAGAGCATGCCAAAGAGTATCATTTGATTTCTCTTTAAAATTCTTCTTCATAATAAAAACCACCTGGGATATTTTAAACATTCCCATGTGGTTTCTTAGCATTTCCAGTTGTAAAGAAGAAAAGCAAGGTATCTCATAGCATTTTTTGAGATAAACAATAACCCTAATAAACAATAGTCCCTACATCCTTTGCTGTACCAAGGTCTCCGGTTTTTGGAAAAGATTCATCCTGTGCTCAATTTCTTGACCTCCCTCCCAGAAGACTAGTATAGACTACTTTTATCCTTCTAACTCCAGCTTAAAACTATGTTTAAACTAGAGCTCTTGTTCAACTACTCAGACTTTGGGCAAATGGAGGTGGGCAATGGTGACAGTCCAACCACTTAGACTGGTTTAATCAAATGTAGCAGGTTTGGAGGCCAATTTTCTGGAACCCTCTGCCACAAAAACCTGGAAGTATCAAGAAGCCCATTTCCATTTTTGAAAAATAGGTATCTGTTTTTTAAAAATATATAAATGGTACAAGGGGCTCTTGCAACCTATCATAATGGTGAATTTTCACTTTTGGGGGCTCCCATTAAAGGCAATTTACCCTTCTTTTTGTCCAGAAAAAAAGGAGTCTGTAGGATTCAGGGGCTGCAAAAATGATCCTTGGGGCTACCCTTACTCCAGCTCTGCCTTAGACTCACCTGTCAAAACAAAGCTTTCTGCATTTGCTTGCACTCCTCCCTTGTTACCTTTGACTTTCCTTCTCTGTTGCTTCCACCCCAATCTATGTTTCACTTTTGGGGGCAGGAGTTGTTCTTTTGCTTTTTTTATTTTTTTATTTTATTTATTTTTTATTTTACAAACATAAAGCAAATTAATCAACTTTCCATACATTTTTATATACTTTTACATCTTAGTCTTTTTTTTTTTTATAAACAAAATCCCCTAAATATCCCCTCCGTGCACCCCACCCCCGGAGCCATTCCCATCTTTATACTCCATCCAAAATCTTAACTCCTCCCATGGAGGCAGTTTCCCATCTTCCTTTCTTAATACATTTTCAATAAGTTTTTTTCCATATTTCATCAAAATCATTTCTTTTCAATAATCCTTTTTTCACTTTCAATCTACATGTTAATTTATCATTAATTGCTATCTTCCAAACTTCCTTATACCAATCCTCCAATTTCACATTTATTTTTGTTTTCCAATTTCTTGCTATAATTAATCTCGCAGCAGTAAACAAATTTGTTACAAGATTTTTTTCCTCCTTCCATTCTACTTCATTATATATTGATAACAATGCTATATTCGGTTTTCTATCTATCTTTATATTCATAACCGTTTCTATCTCTAATATTACTATTTCCCAGAATTTTTGTACATATTTATATTGCCACCACGTATGTAGATATGACCCTACTTCCTGACAACCTCTCCAACAATATTTTGAATTTTCTTTATTTATATTATGTAATCTCAGTGGTGTCAAATACCACTTTCAAATCAGTTTATAATAATTTTCCTTAATTCGCACTGATAAATTTTTCAAATGTCTTTGTTCCCAAATCTTATTCCATTCATTATCAGAAATTTTACATTTCAATTCATCTTCCCATATTTCTTTTAAAATTATTTGATCTAATTTTTCCCTTTTATTATCCATTAATATTTTATAAATTTTGCTAGTTATGCCTTTCATATTTTCATTTTCCTCCATTCCTTTTCCTTTCTGAACTATTTGTTCAAATTGTGTATATTTTCCTTTTTCTATATTTTTTTTCTTCCAATTCTTAAACCATTGTTCTATTTGCATAAAATGTAACCAAGACATGTTTATCCCCCTAAATTTTTCTTTTATATTTTCTTTTCCTATCTTTAATTCTATCCAATTTTCTATTTTATCTATTTTCCTTTCCTTTAATTCTTTATCTAACAAATCTTTTAAGTTTTTTTGGGAAAGATTTTTCCATTGTTATTGGTGTTATTATTGAATTTTCATTCATTAATCTTTTTTTATATTTATTCCAAATTTCTAATATATTTTCCATAAATGGATTTCCAATTTCTTTAATTTCTTTCCTACTAATTTCGTTAAAAAAGATTTTCTCTATTTTCATATCTATCTCTTTCCCCCCCATTTCTAACCAATCTAAATCTGGTACGTCCAGCATTCCTTCTATTACATATCTTAAGTGGTTAGCTTCATAATATTCTTTTATATTAGGGAGGCCTAACCCTCCTTTTTTCTGAGACTCATACCAAAATTGTTTATTTAATCTACTTCTTTTCCCTCCATTACAATATACATTTAGTAACTGTTGCCATTTACTTAATTCTATTTCTGATATTTTTAGTGGTATCATTCTAAATAGGAAATTTAATTTTGGTAAAATTTTCATTTTAACTAACGCTATTCTTCCAAACCATGATAATCGAATTTTCTTATATTCTACTATTTTTTTCAACTTCTCTCCGTAATATTAAGAAATTTTTCTCTTCCATTTCTTTTAAATCTTTTGTTATATTAATTCCTAAATATTTTATATTACTTTTTATTCTTATCCCTAACTCTTTTTGCTTCATAAGCTCTGATTCTTCCTTTTTGTATAATTAAATAGCATCATTTCTGTTTTATTCCAATTAATTTGAAGTCCTGTTATCTCACCAAATAAATTCAAATGTTCCTTAATTTCTCCTATTTTATCCTTTAAGTCTTTAATAGTTAATAGTGTATCATCAGCAAATAAGCTAATTTTATGTTTTTTTTCCAATCCTATTCCTTCCAAACTACTATCCACACTGATAAATCTTTTGCACTGACCAAACAAGACAATACAGCAATTGGCTGGATTATTAAGTGGATGCCAAATACATATAATACTACATTTAGCACTTAGCATTGAGCAATTGATTTAGAAACATACACATACACCCTTGACAATACAGTCTTGTTTGTGAATCAGAATATCAGGGTTTAGGTGTATTCCTTTCGGTCAGTGTCATATTCCTGACAATTGAACAAAACTACCCAAGCCACTGTTTTGGAAGCCTTCACTGATGACACTTCCACAAATTCACTTAATGACCTCAAACAAATCACTGTCATCCTTAATACAGGGATGATAATAATAACTATTTAACAAGGTTGTTGTTAAGATTACAAAAAGTAATGTAGGGAAAGTGGCTTGAACTTCTGAAAGTGCTAACTAAAGGCTACTGGAGCAAAAGCAAACACTGAATCACATCCTTAGAGCATTTATTTATAGCTGTCTTTGCAATGTCTTGTTTTTTCTCAAAAACTTTAATGGAGGTAATGGTTCTTTTTTTATTTCTGGGATTAGCCTACCAATATTCTCAATTCTCAAATGCTTCCAGGGTTCAGATCTAGCAATTACTTATCTCTTTGTATGGGTCACTGTATTTTTGAAAAGTTCAGGGTCTATGTGTGGTAATTTCCAGCCGGCCTATTTCTAGCATTTATGCAAATGTGCTGAATAAATTTATAGCACATTTTAGATTGTATTAAACTCTGTTTCCTCCAGCAGGAGCCTCATGAATTCTAACCTTCTGTTCAAAACTGCAGAACTCTAAATATGGTGGTGTTCAGGCTAGAGTTTCAGATAAGGTGGGTTAGGTTAAAAAAAATTACATGGCTCTTCTTCATTGGCAGAATAGAGAAAAAAGCCCAAGTCCTAAGGAATGAGTTCAGAACTGCTAAGACTGTACATCTAAGACTGTACATCAACGTCAGTTGACATCACTGGACAGCTTTAAAAAAGCTGTCAAGATGGATCTCTTTCGGCAGGCCTTCCCAGACTGATCACCCTGGCCTTGGGTTCCTTGACTCCTGCGTTCCTTGCATGGCCCCATCAGTTGTTGATGGATGAGGAACGCAGTAGAGGTTGATTAGGGGGTGGGTTGGTTTTTCTTTGGAGATATTATTATTGTAAGCCGCTTGGATTATCTGGCAATAAGCGGGATACAAATAAACGTTGTTATTATTATTATTATTATTATTATTATTATTATTATTTTATAATAACTGTGGGACTTCAAAGGTATTTTGCTTCATATTTCATACAACTGATGGCTTAATTACAGGTGCTCTCGAGGGATGCTAATTGCCTAAACACATCCCAGTCTGGCTTCTGGCCTGATTGTGAGACAGGAGAGAGAGCATAACTCTATTACTCTTATTTGATCTCTCAATAGCTTTGGATATCATGGACCATGGCATCCTCCTGGAGTAATGTTTTATGGTGGTTCAGTTCCTATTTACAGGTTGGGTTCCAGAGAACAGTACACTCATCCCTCCACTTTTGCAGCTTTGATTATTCACGGATTTTATTAATATGTTCTCTCTAGGAATATCTAGGGCAGGAGTAGGCAACCTTTCCCCTTTAAGGGCCGAGGGACTTCAGCTGCCAGAATCCCAGGAGCTATTGGCCAACATGGGACTATTGGCCAACATGGCTGAGGCTTCTGGGAGCTGAAGTCCCTCAGCCCTTAAAGGGGAAAGGTTGACTACCCCTGATCTAGGGCCTCCAGCGCAACTCTTTGGTCAACTTTAACTAAAAGTCACACTGAAGGACCTAGAGATTCCTAGAGAGGTGTTCTCTCAGGTAAAAACATAGTGTTTTTGTTATTTGCAGTTTTTCCACATTCACGGGGGTCCTGTCCCTAACCCCAGCGAATGTGGAGGGACAAGTTGTGGAGAGAAGGCAGAACTTCACCAGCCCTAGCAACAGCCAATAGAAAGCGAGATGACGGCAGCCAATCAAATTGAAGGCTGGAGATGAAAAATAGTAAGTTGGTGACTGTTGGAATCAGATAGGTTGAGTTTAGGGCTGAGAGGGACAGTTACAGTGAGGGGTCCAGAGAGTGACAGTTATTGTGAGGTTTATAGATAGAAACTGAGTGTTAAAGTCCAGAAGTGAGGGACCTAATACCTATGAAGAACTCCAAATGAGGTAGTAATAGTGAAGAGATATCCTAAGGGATATAAATAACCATAGTAGCAGGTTTATTAATTAGGTTCAAAGAAAGTAATCCAGAAAAAGGACCGTGTGAGGGTCCTGGGTAACAGTAACACTTATTCTCTCAGGAGAGTAGTGTAAAGGAAACTGTCATTGTAACAAGGTTGAAACGAAGAAAGTAAAACTCTCCAGTGAAACAAGTAACACAAATACATGAAGTAACAAATGTCTTATTCCCTATAACTAAGTATCTGTTGTTTGAACATCTTCTAAATAAAGTTCTGTTATTATTTTAGTAAAAGCTTGTCTGCAGCTTGAGTGAATATCCATGCTACTAACAGTTAAAGTATTTTACAGCATAGTTAAAGTACACCTCTGACATTCATACAAGAGTGAAACAGTTTCACATATAGATTGGAAGTCACGAGAAAAGTAAAGTTACTTAAGTGAGGTAAACAATAAGAAAGAGCATCACAAATTTGGTGGCAGCAGTGGAATAATAAAACTCATTGGGCTGCCACACAAGAGGAAGAAAAAGTGGTCTTCATCCAAATGTATGTGGGAATTGTATGTCAGGCCTTGGCAGTCTTGCTGTGGGTAGTATTTTAATACCAATTTATTCAATGAATGGAGATTGGGATTATCAATGGCTACTGATCATGATGGATGTATACTTCTTGAACCAGCATGGTATAATGATTTGTGTGTTAGACTGTGCATATGGAGTTCAGGGTTTGATTCCCCGCTTGGCTATGAAACCCACTGAATGACATTGGGCAAGTCACATGCTCTCAGCCTCAAGGGAAGGCAATGAACAAATCTTGCTCTGCAGAGGGGCAGGATATAAATATATTAATAATAATAATAATAATAATAATAATAATAAAAATAATAATAATAACAAGCTTCCTCCATTATTTTGGTCTGATTCAACACAGTTTTTAATTTTACAGTAATATTAATGGGAAGCCTCTAACTTGTTCTCTGTACCCAATTTGTGAGTTTCTGGATGAAATTAGAACAGGAGAGATAAAGATAATTAGTAGATAGGTATTGACAAAGCTCAACCTACTCAGTTTGAAATCTATCTATTAGACACTCAACACAGCACTTGCTTCAGCAAAAACAGAGATCAGGGCAGCTGTTTGTGGATGGGAGATCAGAAATCCTTGACAATTAGTGGAGTCCACACTAATTACCAGAATTTCTATCGTATCATCTCACATAAAAGTCATAATAAGCTTTGGAAAAGTCAAGAAAAGACATTCTACACCTTTCTGCATGGGCACAGATTTCAGTATGTAAACCTAGCTGCAGAGAAATTTGAGACCATTGAATCTGGAGGGAAATAGCCACAGAAGGAAGATCAGAGAAGACAGGTAGAGTCATTCTGTAGTCGTGATTTGAATGTTTTGATCCTTCACAAAGGGGGGTTGCAGACTGCCAGAAATAGTGCAAATTGAGTCCACTTTTAGGGTTAGGGTTAGTGCTAGGGAATCATGGGAACTGTTTTTTTTTTCTGAGACATTGAGCCTTCTCTATCAGAGAGCTCTGGTGCCACAATAAAATACAGTTCCCATGATTCCCTAGCACTAACCCTAACCCTAAAAGTGGACTCAATTTGCACTATTTCTGGCAGTCTGCAACCCCCCAAAGATGAGATGCTGACTGTGCTACATCCTCCCTTGGCCAGCTTTTGGCATGTAATTCTGATAAGCAAGACTTTGCTCAGCTGTCCAGACAGACTCCATCACAACTTTCTTTTCCCTCCCTTCTGTTGAGCAAGTAATGAAATGTGGGAACAATGAGAGGTCAATCTGGCAAACAAGCATTGTTTAAATATTCACTTTTCAGAACTGGTGTTCCAAGGTTTTGGTAAAGAAATGCACACAATCAAGCCAGAAGAACTGTATTAAAATAGGGCTTGATGCTTGTGTCTGATTCACATTCTCTTGTAGATACATATTCTGGTGCAGTTTTAGTTAAGAAATTCTACAAGAATAGGCTGTCAATCCAGGTGTGTGTGTGTGTGTGTGTGTGTGCAAAATAAATAAATAAATAAAATATGACGCAGTCACTTCATCACATATGCTGTCTGCCATGCACATATGCTGCTTTTTTCTCACTCTGCCATCATGTAATAAAAAGATAACACCAGATAGATAGATAGATAGATAGAAGTAGATATAATGTTCTCCAAACAGACTGAGCCTTGATGACTGAAGCATCACATAGTTGAAAGGGGGGGGGGGAACAAAATTAGAGATAACTTTTCAAAAGCTAATAAATGATGTTCGTTTTTCTTCACATCAGCAATTAACATTTTTTACACAAAGTGGGTCCTAACCCCTTGGAAAGTAACAGCATTTTGGCAAGCAACAGAGCAGGAAAGAGAAGAAACTGACCTTCAAATATGGTTTTATTATCTTATTAAGCAGTTATGCATGCCATTTAAATGATAAATAAAAATGAGCTTTTTCAACTAGCCAACTATGTGCAATAACCATCTATCCATCCTTTATTGTAGTTTAATGAAAAAAGTTTGTACAATAATTTGTACAATTTGTTTTATCCCTGTGGTGAGTTTTGTCATTTTCAGTTGTTGTTATTGTGTGCCTTCAAGTCATTTCCGACATATAGCGACCCTAAGGCAACCCCATCATGGGGTTTTCTTGGCAAGATTTCTTCAGATGGGGTTTGCCTTTGCCTTCCTCTGAGGCTGAGAGAGTGTGACTTACCCAAATTCACCCATTGGATTTCACCCATCGCAGAGTGGGGAATCGAGCCCTTATCTCCAGAATCATAGTCCAATGGTCAAACTACTATTTATATTATATTATATTATATTATATTATATTATATTAATTGCACATATATCCTGTCTTTCTCCCAAATGGGATCCACCCTGGCTCTTCATTTTCAATGAGGCTGTGCTAAATGTTTACCTATCCTCGTATTCAATACAGTGAGACTTATTTCTAAGTAAATATGAATAGGGTTACATAGGCTGGAAGCAGAGACAGAGCAGAGAGTAATAATTCTCTCAATTCTCCCTAATGCTCAACCTTCTTATTGGCATTGTTTCCCTTACCTACTGTTGCTTTTCCACCTCCCCTCATCCAAAGTGTTTCAATGGAATCACTGTGATTTAGCTGTTCTCACTATGTGGTCAACTCTGGCCACCCATCCACACCCTTTGAGAAAGCTCTGGAAGACAAATCATTTGCAATGTTGCTAAAAGGTTTTACTACCACCACCACCACCCCCATATTTGCTGCATCTGCACTACAGAAATAATGCAGTTTGACATCACTTTAACTGCTATGGCTCAGTGCTATGAAATTCTGGGGTTTCTAGTTTTATCTCTGTCAGAGAGCTCTGGTGCCTCACCAAAACTACAAATCACATTATTGTGCTTACAGGAAAAGACATTCCACCTCAACATTAGGAGGAACGTCCTGACAGTGAGAGCTATTCGAGAGTGGAGTCTCTTTCTTTGGAGGTCTTTAAACAGAGACTGGATGGCCATATGTTAGGGATGCTTTGATTTTGAGTTCCTGCATGGCAGGTGGGATGGACTGGATGGCCCTTGTGATCTCTTCCAACTCTAGGATTCTATGATTCTATGTACACATATGGAAATAAACATATCCCAAGATTCAAAAAGATCCAAAAACCAAAACACTTCTTGTCCCAGGAATTTTAGATAAGGGAGATTTAAGCTCAAACCCAAAGGTCTGTGACCATATAATGAGTTTTGGGCACTTTCTTTATGTATGAAGGAAACCATATCCTCAATGCAATGAGAATTTGGGAAAATTCCTTTTAGGCTACAGTTCCTTCTGCCACCAGGAAAGTGGCTACTCTAAATGGAGCTACTCTTGAGCTAAAAAAATTCACAGGGGTTTTTGTTCCAACAAATTGTACACAAGTTGTACACAAATTGTACAAGTTTTCCCTACCTTATCTTGCTGACTTGCAAAAGTCTGAGGGACTGGACTTGCTCCTGTTTCTATTACACACAGAAACTCCAGTGTTTTATTTATACTTTGACTTTTGAGCCATGGTTCCGAAGAATGGCTAAAAATAATTTAGAAGGTTTATATTATACCTTCCTATAAATAAAGATAGTCCTGATGAGGAATCTGTACTCAGGACAAGAGGCTACTGTCAGAACAGAACACGGAGAAACAGAATGGTTCCCAATTGGCAAAGGGGTCAGACAAGGCTGTATAATAGCAGTAAACCTCACAGACCTGGAACACCTGCTAAGGAAGATAAAATAAGAAAGTGTAAAGGTAGGCTTAATGCTGAATATAAAGAAAACAAAAATAATGACCACCGAGGACCTTCACAAGTTCAATCTAGGCAATGAAGAAATAGAAATAGTAAAAGAATTCCCATACCTGGGATCGAACATTGATAGAATTGAGGACTGCAGTCAGGAAATCAGAAGAAGACTAAGAATGGGAAGGGTGGTTGTGAAAGAACTAGAAAAGATCCTAAAATGCAAATTTATACATCTCAGCATAAAAGTTAGAATCATACAAGCCATCGTATTCCCTATTACCATGTATGGCTGTGAGAGATGGATAGTTAAGAAAGGTGATAGGAAGAAAATCAATTCCTTTGAGATGTGTTGCTGGAGAAGAGTCCTGAGGATCCCATGGACAGCCAAAAGGACAAACAAGTGGGTCCTAGAACAGATCAAGCCAGAAACCTCCTGGAAGCCAAGATAACCAAACTGAGGCTGTGGTACTTTGGACACATCTTGAGAAGACGGGACTCTTTGGAAAAAAGCAATTAATTCTGGGAAGGTGGAGGGAAGTAGGAAGAGAAGAAGGCCTCATGCTAGATGGATGGACTCTATTAAGGAGGTCACAGGTATTAAGGAGTTGCAGGAATTAAGTAGAGCAGTGGAGGACAAGGGGGTCTTGGAGATGTCTCATCCATAGGGTTGCCATAAGTTGAGATCAAGTCGAGGGCAGTGAACAACAACAATAAATAAAAATATCCCTAGGCAATTTACATAGGAATACAAAATATATTATTAATTAATTTTGCATTATGATTCACCTTTCAAATACATTGTCAAGGGGGATCTGTTTCATTTGGATGCAGCCTTTATATAGTTGTTTTCAGCTTATTTTTAGCGTATACCAACTGCAAAGCTTATAGCTTATATATAGTTGTTTTCAGCTTTATTAGCTCATAGCAACTGTATTAAAGCAGCATCCAGACAAAACAGATCAATAAAAGAAAGCTTGAGGAAATCTCAGCAAAAGCTAAAAAAGTTAAAAGTTTAAGAAAACCCAGGAAAATGAAATAATATTTTTACTTGGGGCTGAATGGGTGCTGGCTGAGCATCTCTGGTGAATCATTCCAAGTGGAACAAGAGGTGGCAACACTGAGAACATGTTAACCTTCAGATTTTTATAAGCCTCATAAAAACCAGAAAGCAAAAACACTACTTAAGACAGAAGACAAAAATCTAAAAATCCTGAAAAGTATGTGTTTTGTTTTTGTTTGTTTTTTTAAAAAGGGGGGGCTGCCTGATGCCTGATGCTGGGTTACCATAGTCTTCCTTTTCCTGCACGTCTCCTTTTCCAGTGCTAACATTTCTGTCCAGGTGGAATCTTAAAATGCCCAGGTTTCAATTCAACTGTAAGTAGATCAGTTATTGGTATTATTAAATATTGTAAAATAATCAGTTAAAACTGCTGTTATTTAAATACTGTACAAGAAAGCTTATGAATATTTCAACGGCAACTATCCTGGCTTATGTAGTTTGTTGTTGTTGAGTGCTTCCAAGTCATTTCTGATTAGTGGCGAGCCTAAGGCCACAAATCAGAGTTTTATTGGCAAGATTTGTTGAGAGGAGGTTTGTCATTGCCTTTCACTGAGGCTGAGAGAATGTGACCTACCCAAAGTCATCCAGTGAGTTCTATGGCTGAGTTGGGAATTGGACCCTGGTCTCCAGAGTGGTAATCCATCAAAATACTTTGCCACTCTGTGTCTCAGGCTTATATAGCAGGAGTATTTAAAGTGAGAGTCGTTGCAGCAGTTGGTGGTTTTATGTAGTCAGTTGGTAAATGTGTCATCTTTTTTGCTTTTCAAAATACAGTAATGCTACTTAATGGAGATCAGAGCAGATATCATGCAAGTCTGTCAGGGGAGGGAGGTCTATAAGCAGGGTACCACATCCCAAAGTGCCTCCCTGGCCCTGATTCACCACACTATAGTATGCCTGTGTCCAATATATAAAGACTCCACAATTCCACTTGGGCTGCATCTGCACTGCAGAAATAATCCAGCTTGACACCATTTTAACTACCATGGCTCAATGCTATGGATTCTTGGGATTTGTAATTTTGTGAGACATTTAGCCTTCTCTGTCAGAGGGCTTTTGTGCCACAACAAACTACAGTTCCCAGAATTTCATAGCAATGATCCATAGAAATTGAAGTGGTGTCAAACTGGATTATTTTTGTAGTATGGATGCAGCCTTACTGTGCTACAACAAATTACATGTGATTTTTTAAAAAAAGAAATATGGCTCATTTCCTCTTTTGCTTATCATCTACTTATACAGGCCTCACTTTAGCTTTGGTCCTGTCACACAATCTGTATTGCTATATTTAAACTAGAGCACCTTAACATAACATAATCATTTTCCCCTATTTGCTGATGGTTATGCTTATGGAATTAATTTTGCTCAGAATGGGGAATTTAACCTGTACTATTAAATATAAAAGCCCTTTTGTGCTCTCCAAATGCAAAGATTTGCTCAGGGAAGAATTACAGACTGCTAGGCTTTATCGCTGCTTCCTTATTCAATAAAAGGTGTCAAGATAAAAGAAGTTGAACTAAATGCAAATATGGCTGCACAGGAGATTTCATGACATTTGAATGCTTCAGATGTTAACATGTGAAAGTCAAAGATTTTGAGCAGATCGCAGGACCTGTGCCTTGCCATTGTTTGCATTTCTCAGAAACCACAAAAGATGGTCTGAAATTACTCTGCAACCGTCTTCAGTCTGATGTGTTTTGAATCATACCACTCAACCATTTTCTTTGGTTCAGAACTAGGGGTACTGGAAATGGCATGAACATCAAATTCTGGGATGCTATCCAGAGTATATTTGAACGCAGCATGAAAAAGACAACTTAGATCTTCAAGGAAAGTTGCATTCAAAATGAGGCAATAAACAACCATTTTTGATGTCTTTTAATGGTTTTTGTAACAGCATACAGCTTCAACCATTATTTTCTTCAGATTTAGATCCTTTTTTAAAAAAAAGAATGCTTAGTGGGATATTATTGCAGAAATTTAAGAAGTGATCATTTCAACAGAAAAGATGCAGAGAATTTGAGAACAGACATAGACTGAATAAATCAGGCCATAATCAGGCATCAAAAGGTGTGAGGGGGTGTGAGGTCTGGACAACAGTAGAATAGTCATGGCAGTGACAGCCCCACTGGGGTGAGCAAGAAAGTGGCTCCCTAGTGAGACCCTAGAACTGACCTTAGATACTATTTAATAAAGTTGTTCAGCATTCCCAAGTCAGTAAACCATGGAATCAAGAGGTATCTGGTGACAAAACAGTCTTTGTTTTGTTATGGTCTTTGCTGTCACATCAGTTTTAACATATGGTAAGAGCACTGGAGGACAGAGGGTCTTGGAGATGTCTTATCTATACGGTCACCATGAGTCAAGATCAACTCGAGGGCAGTTAACAACAACAAACTCTACAATCGGCTGATGTCCAAGAGCCCAAATCACCATTAGCTCTGCTTTGATCTTGCCAACACTGGGCTGTCACTTCCTTTATTGAACCCATTCTTCTGTAATATGATCTTTCTCTTATCCTACTGCCTCCACTTTACCAAGGATTATCAACTTTTCCAATGAGTCGTGTTATCTCATGATACATCAATGGCCTCAGTTTAGTCATTTTGCCTTTCAGTGAGAGTTCAGGGTTGATTTGCTCTTGGGCCCATTTATTTATCTTTTCAGTAACCCACAGAATATTCATGGAACTCCTCCACATTTCAAATGAGCTGATCTGTTTCCTGTCAGCTTTCTTCAGTGTCCAGCTTTTAAAACCATACATAGAAATCAGAAATAATATGGCAAATATTCTAACTATTATTCAATGATAGATCTTTACACCTGAGATTATTATTTAGTTCCATCATTGTAGACCTTCCAAGTCCTAGTTTTGTTCTGATTTCTTGACTACAGTTTCCAATGTAAACCTGGTAAAGAAAATCTTTAAAATATTGATTTCATTATCACTCACTTAAAGTTTTGTATGCAAATCCTCTGAGATCATTATTTTTGTTTTCTTATATCCAAGGGTAATCTTGCTTTTGAACTTTTTTCCCCATAAATCCCCTGATCAGTTGTTTGGAGTGACTGCTATTTTCTGCTAGTTATACAGTGTCATCTGCATATCTTAAATTGTTGATGTTTCTCCCCCCCCCCTGACTTTCAAACCTTTTGCATTTCTATTCCTGCTTTCCATATTATATGTTCTGCATATGAATTAAATAGGATTAATGAAGTTTTACTATCTGTCAGGATCGGCAGACCCATTTACCAAAAACCAGAACAACATCGTAATGTAGTAGAAAACTAAAGATTTATTCTGGATATTAAAACAGAATGTTCCCTGTCCCAGGTTCAGTGTCAGAACTAAATACATTCCCAGCCCCCAGCCCCCCTTTTTAACATTGATCATTTCCCTTTGATCCAGATCACAGGGCCCTTCTGTTTCCCTCCTTCTCTTCATGTATTATCTTTTTATCTTCCTTCAGGAAGAAGATCATCCCGGTTTCACAGCTTAGATCCAAGGCAAGGAGATTGGGGTCATAAATTACAATCCCTTTCTGCTGCTGGCCATTTGCTCCTCTCATTTGTTTCCCAGGCTTGGATTTGACATAACTGATATCCCTTTCACCATAGCCCACATATTATACAGCATTATATCACCATATCACCGTGCCTTCATATCTTCCTTCCTTAATATCATCATATCATCATTTCAACATGACAGAACCATGCATATGGATTCTGACACTATCTCCCTTATTGCCAGTACCTGGGTGGAGAAACACACTAGCTCAGGGACTCTGTACCACACTGAGCTGTCCATGGTGCTGATTCCTTGCCTAGACTTGCTGAGTTTCACTGGTCCTCTTCTGTAAGCCTCAACCTGAAGCACCATAGAAGGTCAGGAAAAACAGTTCTTGACAGGTCTAGAACCATCATGGGTAAACATCTTACTCTTTGCCCCATCTCACCAGGTTTCAGTTTTTCTTCCCAAGTGCTTTTCTTTACACCTTTAAACTTTTTCAAAAACATGTCTGTGGCAGTGGTGGAGAAAGCTTGTTTCTTTTTTTATGATGAATAGTTTCCCAGTTCCTGTGGTATTCTGAGACTGTGTTCAATTCCCACATGCTAGAATAATGCAGATGAGACCACAACAAGACAGGAGACCCCATATCAGGACTTACATAGTCATGAGGGAAATTCTGGAGAGTAAGGGCTGACAGATCTTCAAACAATTACCTTCCATTATCAGAACATCCAGTAATAATTCTGGGTCATAAATATGCAATTTTGTTTTAACAAAGAAAGGCAGCCCAGTCATTGTATAAGATAATTAAAATTTCTTGAAATTATCTGGTAATAGATATGCCAAATAATTATGAGCTTTGGAGACATCGCTAGTGAGTGGAGGTCTGTAGCAATTATCTTCTTCTAGGTCAGCTTTGAAGTTTAATGGCTTTTCAAAACACAACATTAGTTATGTGCCAGAGCATAGATCTATTGCTCAATGGAATGAAAAACATAGTCCATACTGTGAGGTAGAAAATTAAGAATCAATCTGTGGGTCATTTTACTACAAATTTCACAAACTCAGAATAGATGGAACTTAAAATAGATGTCATACACCAGTAGGTCACTGTTTTCATTTTTAGGTATCCTTCAAATCTGTGGTTTAACTAAAGTGACTGTGCAACAGGTATAAAAATCATTCATGTGGTGCCACATCTTGCTCCTTAATCACTTTAAACTTTAATAATAATATTGTAGTGGTGTAAAAATGAGGACTTGGGTGGTATTGAAGCAACCACATGACTGCTTCATTTTAACCCTAAAGGTAAAAGTGGCAAAATGTACTTCATTTGGTCCACCTCTCTCTTCTCAGTTTAAATGTGTATCTATATGGAGTGATATAGTCTTCCTAGTACATCTAAAAGCATAGATATGTCCGTCCATCCATTACTTTATTTATATCCCACCTATCTCCCAGGCTAGAACTCAAGGCAGCTTACAAAAAGACAGAGAATAAAGTAAAACACATATAGTTAAAAACATACAAATTTAAGATTAAAACAGTGTTAACAACAGAATTAAAATCTTACTTAAACTGATTAAAAATAGCACAGCAACATAAAAGCTATTTTTCTTAAAATCAGTTTCCAGTAGCTTGCTGGGAAAGAAAGATCTTAACCTGTCATTGAAAGAAAAATATAGAAGGAGCTACCCTAATTTTCCTAGTGAGGGAGGTCCAAAGTGTGGGAGCACTTTTCTGTTACCAAACATTCTCTGTGAAGGTGATGGGATATAGAGAAGTGCCTCCCTTGAAGATCTTAGAGCTCAGACAGGCTCATAGTCCTTCAAGTTGCCTGAGTCTGAGCTGCATAGGGCTTTATAGACCAAACCCAACACTTTGAATTCTGCCCAGAAACAAACTGGCAGCAAGTGGAGATGTTACAACAATGTTGTGTGCTCTTTTTAGAATATACAACTCTACTGATCTCAGTTCTTTTGTATAATATAGAAAGTTGCATTTTAATGTCATAGGACACAAATAAAGCATCCCACTACTATGGAGATTATGAGACGGGGGACGGGACATCCTTGTCTCGTCCTTGTCCCGCCCTTCCTGCGCAATTGCGGGAAGGACTTTCAGACATCCTTGTGCTGATCCAGACATTGTCCCATCCGGGGAGCACTAGTGACCACAATCACTCAAAAGACTTTCATATGACATTGTGCTGATCCTGTCATTGTCCCATCAGTGAGGTGGAATTGTCCCGCCCTTGCCCTTCATTTTGTATTAACAGAAGAACGTGTTAATGCAATTCCATTCCACTGATAGGTTAATAACAGAATCAGTATGACATGTGTGAATGTCTTTTGCATGATTGCTGTCACAGATGGAATAAGGACAGGAGAGCAATCCACTTCGCTCCTGTCCCCCGTCTGATAATCTCCTACATCTGCACAGCTGAAGCCAGAGCTTGGAAAAGTTATCTGCAGCTCCAAGAACTGCAGTGCCAACAAATTCTCAATCAGTATAGATTCTAGGAGCTCTCAACTAAACAAGTAACTTTTCCATGCTACTTTCTGCAAAGATGAACACACTATATGGCTCTTAGTAGCAAGGTTTTTATTCTCAGTACCTTGGCTGTATTAATGTAGATGTTATTTGTCTCATAAACAAGCACATTCTGGGATATTTGTTCTCCCCTTCATCCAAACACAGCTTCTCTGACAGTTCTGCAGCAGGAATACCATGACAAATTGCAATTTAGGAGTAATTTCAGCAACATAAAATGTTGCTGAGAAAAGTAATCTGTTTGACTGAGGAAGTGCCAATTTTCTTTTGTTGTGAAACAGCTCTCTTTGCAACCTCAAAGTAATTAGATGCACCTCAGACAGGCAAAAATAGCATCCAAGAACAGCATTTACACTGCAAATATATCAAATGGGTTCTGCATTAAACTGGTAAATGAAGCATTTTATGTAGACTATTGAAAAGAGAAGGCCATGCTGCCTTTTCTTGCTAATGGAATACAAAAGAGCAGGATGAACCCAACTTTGCATGAATTTTCAAGGAAGCTGTACTGGAAATGTGATTTCCAGAAATGTCTTCATAATCTCTCCCCAACATTATTGGTAATGGGTTATGGAGTTGGTTTCATGAGTAGAAAACATGGGTTCTAATCCTACTGATGTAAAGTATATGTTTTTTATGCAGAAGTTCTTTGGATTGTGCAGCTAATTCCCCCCCCCCCAGGTTTTTAGGGCTGGAAGAGATCTCCATCTGAGGCTCTGAAGAGCTATTATCAGATACAAGATTGGACAGACCTCATTCTTAGGTTCACCTTGAGCGTGAGGTGCCTCTGTACATTTCAACCATAGATTGCTGGTATATTCACATTTATCTAATGTCGGTTGAACCTTAGACTTGGATGTGAGCTGAAGTTTTTTCTTTGGAGGCTGTAAATAAGCATTCAGTTTTATTAAGATCTTGTTAAAGCCACCCACCATGCAGACACAGCTTCATCTGGTCCCCACCACTTTCTCACAAGTCATGCAAATGGAGTCCTAGGGGAAAACCCTAGGGTATGGAAAATCCTGTTTCAGCTGTCCTCATGCCAGAGAGAATTCTGCTTGGGGATAGTGAAATTTGGGATGGGTTAATCACTCAACTTTATAAAGGACGGTACTGGGAATGTTTTGCTGCTTTTCTGTTATCTCATATTGCTTGTGGTGGTAGCAAGAGGAAAGCTCACATCCTTCAGCTATCCAGCTGCCACTATCTTTTTCCTAGGTCTCCTTGGCACTATTTCTCCCTAGGCATTTCATTCAAAGACACTGCATTCAGACCCTGGAAAAGTCTAATGAAATCAAAAGGGTGGCTGGGTAACTAAAGGAAGAACTAAAGGTGGAATGAATGGAGAATGACCCGATGTTTTGATTTCTAAGATTAGTGCCCCTGTCTCCAGGGGAGAATTTCACCAGACCCTTGAAAGATGGCAAAATGATTTGTCAACAGAGCAGTGAAATTCAGGTACTATGTCATCATGACTTGAATGTGCCGTTCAATTTGTAGCATGATGATCCTTCCACATATGCATTTGTTCAGAGTTTGAGATGTTATTTGTAGTTCAAAATGCATAGAAAATGCCTCTTTTAGGATACAATGAAGTGGATATGTTGTGAATAATATGTGTACAATGTATAAAATATGCATTGAAGTATATTTTTAAAAGGAAAAAAATCTCACAAATGAATGTAGAAATTAGACAGAATCAAGTGAGGAGTGAACACATGGACAGTTCCATAGATGGGAAATAAGACTGATGCATCCATTCTTCCTCATATTATCCTTATTCTCCTTTGCAAAATCTGTCTCCTCTGACTCTGATAAGTGGCAAGGTAGGCGGCCCATGTCTTGTCATCAGACTTCCATAAACACTATACTTTACAAGAAAAAAGAGGAAGTTCTTTTTTCCTCATTGAATTTTTTTAAAAAAATATCTGCCAACATTTTCTCCTAGTGTTTCAAAGGCAAAAAAAAAGGAAGATAGGGGAAGAGAAGAAGAAAAGAAGGGGGGGGGACATCCATGGTTGGGAAACAGTATGCCATTCAGCCAAAACTCCTGGGGCTTCCATATTTGTCTGTACAATAGCAATTTGTCCTGAAGAATAACAGATGGATCTCCAAATGTAGCATCTGGCAGGTAGCAATGCAAGCACCTTTTCTAGCTTCTTGATTGCTTTGCTTACCTAAGGGATAAGAAATACTGTCATCCCCATCAAAAGGAATGCTGGCTGCCCAAGGGGAGTGAATACTGGCGACATTTCTTTTGCTTTCTAGGTACAAACTTAAGAATGATAGAATAGGGAAGAGCAGCAGCCAAGCACATGTTTTGCTGAGTGCTGTGTAAATTCACTTTGACATTCACAAATTGGGTCACAAATTGCAGAGCATCATTGCGCCACACCAGGAGTGGAAAAGGTGGCTTTTCCTCAAGAGTTCTAAATTGGTTCTCTTGGTTTTGTCCAAGTGCCTTCTTACACTGCTGCTTGGAAAGGTGGAGGAAGGCAGCACCTAAACCCCTTCCTTTCTGAAACACCAACTAGCCAAGCAGTCATGAACCACACGAAAATCTCCCCAGTAATATCATTTCTAATACCAAGGCCATATAGTAGAGTATTTGATGGAAACTCTGGAAGACCAGAGTTTGAATTCTCACTGGGGCTGCTGCCACACTACATAACTAATGCAGTTTAACACTGCTTTAACTGTAATGGCTCCATATTATGGAATCCTGGAATTTGCAGTTTTTGTGGCACCAGAGCTCTCTGACAGAGAGGGCTAAATATCTTAGAAAACTACAAATTCCAGAATTCCATAGCACTGAGCTGTGGCAAACTGCATTAATTCTGCAGTGTAGGTGCAGCCTGAGCTTTCAAAGTTTACTGTGTGATCTTGGGTTAAGTCATACTATTTTAGCAATCCCCCTCTGAAAAAAAGCTTGCCCAGAAAACCATTGGATAGGCAACAACAAATCTCAAGGTAGTAGATCTCAAGGCAGAAGAAGAGGCTATACAGATTCAATGCCAACCTGCCATTCCCTCCAAATGATGAAAATCATGAGCTAATTCACAGCCTAAGATGATGTAGCCCGATACTGTTCTGTAAACACATCCCCATTTTAAAATTTCAAGACAATTTCAGCAAGAGAGGGCAGTTCCATCTGAACTGAAAGTAATCAGTTTCTTGTGTGCTATGCACTGCTCCTGGCTTTAAATGCTTAGCCTGATGAAAGCCAACCCAGGCAGGCACAGAATTAGCACAAATGCTTATAATATAGATTGAATTTAATTTAGAACAAAGCAAAAATGCCAGGGTAAAGGCATTCACATTACCATTGCAAACTGACAAAAAATATATTTTAGCAGTAGTATGTGCATGCAGGAGCATCACTAGGGGTGTGTATGGGGGTTGGACTGCACCAGGTGATGCCCTAGGGGAGGGGGTGACACCTCAAATATCTTTTTCTTCTTTTGACAGAAATGGGCTGTGGCATTCACCTGCATTCCTTTAAAATGCTGAAGATATGTTGTGTGTGAGGTGAGGCTCACTAGGAGGAGAAAGAAGAGGCCTCAGGTTTTCAAAAAAATTATATATATATATGTGTGTGTGTGTGTGTGTGTATATGTATGTATATATATATATATATATATATATATATATATATATATATATATATATGATAGATAAATAAATAGATAGATAGATATAGATATAGATATATAGATATACAATTAAAAATTCATTTAATTTTTTCTTTAAAAATATCACAACTTACCAAATTTTCACCTTAATGACATTAAACTAAGTACATGTAAATACATTTAGGCTGCTCTTGTAGGTTAAAAGTATAAATTTAATTTTGCTAATTGTTTGTGTCATACTTATTACCATTACATTTAGTAATATATGGGAATTACAGTTTATGAGTAACGTTAGTACAAAAAACATTCCTAAGGATTTTATATGGTGTGGTATGGGAGGAGGTCAATGGGGGGGGGATGATACCATGAGTTACTGTACTGGGTGATGCCAACCCCAGTGATGCCGTTGTGTACATATAGACGGTCCCCTGCCGCTGTCACTTAAAAGATCACAAATAACAAGGCTGGAAAGCTCTCTGCATATTGGGTTGTACAGCAGTGGAAAGCATCTCTACCTGAGACCTTGCATGCAGTACTCGGTTTGGTGGGCCACTGGTCTGGTGCAGAATAAAGCAACTTAGGGCCTTTGCAGACTGCCAGAAATAGTGCACATTAAATTGAGGCACTGCCCTGGCTCAGTGCTAGGGAGTCATGGGAATTGTATTTTTTTTCTGGGACATTGAGCCTTCTCTGTCAGAGAACTCTGGTGCCACAATAAAGTACAGTTCTCATGATTCCCTAGCACTGAGCCAGGGCAGTGCCTCAATTTAATGTGCACTGTTTCTGGCAGTCTGCAAAGGCCCTTAATTTGCTTAATACACTGGAAGGGGTCTTGAAAGCAAAAAGAAGAAATCCTTTCTTTGGGTATCTAAGGAATGGCTTCTAAATCATAGATTTGTTTTGGCCACAGTGATCAGAACCAGCTCCATAAACCAAGAGTGGAATGGCAGAGGCAGAGCAACCCTCATCTGTCCACTTTCCCACTGCTCATCTCCTGAGCATTTCCTGCAATTAACTTTCAATGACCACTTCTGTCACTTGGCCATCACTTTATTCCCAACTGCTTGTTGCTTATGCTGCTTGTTTGTCTTGTGGCAAGCCGCTCATTGACCCTGTCTGCCAAAGAGTAATCTGAGTACCTTCTGGCTGTTCAGCAGATATCAACCACTGGGATTTCTCCTGGATTTAAGTGCTTAGATACTGTTTATTTCAGATCAGTATTAAAAAACAAGCTATTGTCCAGGAACTCCACAGCCAAAACTAGCACCTTCTCTGCTTCCATGTCCCCAACACTGTGAGATGAAAGGAGTAAGTTAATGCATACTAACTTTCTTGGTTCTTCTCAGCACTCCTAAAGAAGGAGAGGTGGGAAGGAGAGTACCAGTGAGTACCAAGTGAACTGAGCCAGCTGAGAAAGCAGCATGTAGCCTGCAGCAGCACCATTTCCTCCTTCCTCTACCTCTACCATGTAGAGAGGAAAAAGAATGAAGGAAGATCAGAGAAACAGTCAGGAAAGCAGTACTCCTCTTTATGTGACCCTACTACCATTGTTTTATGGAGTGGAATGGTGTAGTCTCCTGACATCATTCTCATTTTTTTATTGCCAAGAAATGGAGGTCATTTTGTCTCTGCCCCTTTCTTCCAATGATGTGTTGGTATCTAATTTTATGTGATAAGGGGGGGGGGGGGGGAGGAAATCTCCTTATCTCTTTTTTTCATAACATACACACTTTTAGAAACAACAATTCTTGCTGTTGTATTCCTCCAAATTGTTTCTAACTTCCACCCTAAGTTAAACCTATGACAGTGTTTTCTTGGCAAGATTTGTTCAGAGGGGATTTTCCATTGCCTTCCTCTGAAGCAGATAGGTTGTGACTTGTCCAAGGTCACTCAGTGGGTTTCCATGGGCAATTCAAACCCCAGTTTCCTAGAGTCCAAAAACACAACACCACACCGACTCTTTAAAGCTGGATAGTATATCTTACTGTTGTTGTGTGCCTTCAAGTTGTTTCCAAATTATGGCAACCCTAAGGTAAACCTATCACCAGGGTTTTTGTGCACGTTTTGTTCAGAGGGTGTTTGTCATTGCCTTCCTTTGTGGCCAAGAGAGTGTGACTTATCCAAGGTCACCCAGTGGGTTTCCATGGCCTAGCAGATATTCAAACCCTGATCTCCAGAGTCCTAATCCAACATTCAAACCATTATACCATACTAGTGATTCTCTCTCTCTCTAAATCAAAGCGAAATACATAAAGTTAATTTTTGTTAAAATAGAGCTAAAGGTAGGCCACAATATAATGTTCAGAAGCAGGTGAGAAATCATCCAAGAAAGTTTCATATACAGTTCCCAGCTAGTTAGCTGCCTGCAAGAGACCCAATCTAAGATGGAATGACCCCTAAAGCATAATAGATTATGGGAGGTGGGTGGAAGGATTCTACCACAGGCAGAATTGAAAGATTTGGGTTCTGCTGCAAGGTTGACTGGATAACTTTCTAGTATCTAACATGTACTATTTTTAGATAATAAACAATCCCACCTTTGTAAGGCAACCTTTGCCTGATTCAGACTGCAGGAACACGAGGCTGCACAGAGATAAATCTTTCAAATATGACAAAACACTATAGTATGCTGAATTGCAAGGCCTTCCCTGTTCATTGATCAATGAAATGAGTTTCCTAGCACAAGAATCCTATTTGAACACAGATGCTTCTTGGTTAAATGAAGTGCCCCTATCAGGGGAGAAAAAAGGCATCCTCTGACATATACCTAGCTCAAAACTAAGATGGAAAAGGTAAAGAGGCTGAAAGGTACAGCTCAGGTGAAGGTGTCGATGAGCAATTCAGGTGACGAGCCAATAAAATCTAAAAATAAGCCACAGCTTTTCACTTGACAGATAGTAGGGCAACTTTATATTGCCCTGGTTCACTAGAACAAGTGTTGGAGAAAATATAGACCTAAACAAATAGCTTAAAGCTGTGAGATGCTTCAGTCCTAGCATAATATATACTCTGGCTCTTCACATCTCTTCAGCTATGCAAATTCCTGGAAATCCATTTCTCAGGCAATTCTTGTCTCTCTTCAAACATATCCTAGTTGTTGAATTTCCTTAGAAAAATAGGCAAGACAGTCGTGAGAGATTATTTTAAAGCTTACTGTCAGAGATAAGTCTGTAGAGATTTAGTACTGTCAGTGAGATTTATGATCAAATTGTAGGAGAAACAGTTCTAAATGGAAAAAGTTCAACCATCACTAATTCACAGCTGAGGTGAGGAATTTTCTTCTGTGTTGACCTCACCAGTGGGACTAACAGTGATGTAGACTTGAGTCAATTGATTCAGACTCAAGTCACATACAAGTCATTTCAAAACTTGACTTGGATTTGAATCCACAATAAATGATGCAGTGACTCGATTCACAACTTGTATATTTTTAAGAGACTGAAGACTTGCTGGCCTAACTTCATTGAGAACCGTTATGGAATGGAAAACAATTTTCCTCCTTTGAACAATGCTTCCAGCTCACTGCTTTTTCTGCCCTCTGGTCATCTGACAGAACCAATACGTTGTGTTTACTGTACAGGAAGCCCTACCTTAAGCCCATTGCATAACACATTTGCTATTCCTCTCCAAGAAATGCACCACCACCCCCCATGGTATGGGGGCAACTCTTGCCTGCTGCTCCTAAGAAAAGTTTTAGAAGGTTCCTCTGATGTGCAGCAGAACAGGCTGCTGAGAAGACCTCAACCTCTGTTTCAAGCCAGAGTGTAGGGCACATTTCTCAGAGGGGAACATCAAATGCTTTAGGCAGTGGGCTTGAGGCAGGAATTGTGGTCTACACAGCAGCCTGTCCCTGCTGCACATTAGTGGAGCTTTTGAAAGGATCATTCTACCTCAAGCCTGTTGCCTAATGCATTTGCTGATCCCCTTCAAGATTTTTTAAAAATCTAACCACAATTGATTGGTGCTTCCAATTAAGGAAACTTCAATGTCTTAAATATAGATCACAATGGGGAAAAGTAGTTTTACCATTTATACAGGCTACCATTTATACAGGTATCTAGATTGCTGATAGCATAAATGCAGATTCCAAAAAGGTCCTTTCCCTTGCTCCCACCATAATGAGCCTGCAAAGGTGCTGGACAGAAAGAAGGGCCTCTCTAGATGATCTTAAAGCTCTAATTGGCTCATAAAGGGAGATACAGTCCTTTCAAATAACCTGGACCCAAGCTGTATAGGAGCTCTGGTGGTGCAGTGGTTAAATCCTGTACTGCAGCCACTCACTCACAAACCACAAGATTGTGAGTTCAATCCAGGCAGGGGCTCAGGGTCAACTCAGCCTGGCATCCTTCTGAGGTCGCTAAAATGAGTACCCAGCTGGGGTACTTTCCTCATCCCATCGTGTTTCTGGTTTGCACCTAGTCATGCTCTGTTAGATACTGGGAGAAGGACAGAACATAGTCCCTTCTGAAAAGCTGGATATTTTAACCCAATTTCTTCCACTCATCCCTTTCCAAAAGCAGCTGGTGACTCACATGTCAGTAGGCTAGGGGATCCATTCCCAGTTTGGGATAACTTTAGATAATCTGTCCCATTTGGCATAAGTTGGAAGCAACTTGAAGGCACACAACAACAAGAAATTTGGGGGAATGGATAGAGTATCTTGGATAGATCCTGTAGAGCTAGATTAAAACCTGGAGCAGATTCACCACCCACTGAGACAGGAACAACAACCTTTTCCCCAGCCCCTTATATTTCTCTTGCTACAAAAGGGCCAAGACAAATGAATCCTCTCTCCTTCCCTCATCCCCTCTCTGACATCTAGCAGAATACTCCACCTCCATGACAGGAGTAAAAAGCACTAGGAAAACTATCATGACTACTTGTACCTAGTACCTGGATCAATTTCAATCTGTAAGTACCGATGACGTGGACAAGCTCCTGGGAAGGGTGAGGAAGACGACTTGCCCCCTCGATCCATGTCCATCTTGGCTGGTTGTCCGGGCGGGGACACGTTGAAAGTGTTCCTTCGGGACATAATCAGCGTGTCCTTCAGGGAAGGTACTGTACCATTCTGTCTGAAGGAGGCGGCAGTTAGGCCTCTCCTGAAAAAACCTTCCCTGGACCCCCTGGATAGAAATAATTACAGACCAGTCTCCTTGCTCCCTTTCTTGAGCAAGGTGATCGAGAGGGCAGTTGCTTCCCAACTCCAGGCAGACTTGGATGAAACCGATTATCTTGATCCATTTCAAACCGGCTTCAGGACAGGATATGGAGTTGAGACTGCCATGGTTTCTCTGACCGATGACCTCCGCCTGGGCATCGACGGGGTAGTGTGACCCTGCTGGTGCTCTTGGACCTCTCAGCGGCTTTGGATACAATAGATCATGCCATCCTCTTGGATCGCCTGAGAGAGTTAGGAATTGGAGGTACTGCCCTGCAGTGGTTCCGTTCCTTTCTCTCGGGTAGATCCCAGAGGGTGAGGCTCAGGGACAGTTGCTCTTCTAAAATAGAGCTTAATTGTGGCGTCCCCCAGGGTGCCATCTTGTCCCCGATGTTATTTAACATCTACATGAAGCCGCTGGGGGAGATCATTCGGAGGCATGGAGCGCGGTGTCATCAGTACGCTGATGACACCCAGATATACTTCTCCATGACCAGATCAGTGACTCAGACTTCAGATGGCGTCTCTCCTCTCAATGACTGTCTCAGAGCGGTAATGGATTGGATGAGAAAAAACAGATTGAAGTTAAATCCAGACAAAACGGAGGTACTAACAGTTACAGGCCCAAAACCAGGTTTGGGAATACAGTCTCTAGTCCTGGACGGAGTCACACTCTCCTCTAAGGACTGTGTTCGCAGTTTGGGGATACTCCTAGACTCGTCGCTTCACATGACTAGTCAGGTGAATGCGACGGTCAGGAGTGCCTGTTGCCAGCTTCGGCTGATACGCCAACTGCGCCCTTATCTGGACATGAGGGATCTGGAAACTGTGGTGTGTGTTCTGGTAACCTCATGTCTGGACTACTGCAATGCACTCTACATGGGGCTACCCTTGTGCCTAACCCGGAAACTGCAACTGATGAAAATAAGGCAGCCAGGTTAATCACTGGAACATCGAGGAGGGAGCACATAACACCAGTGCTTAAATCCCTCCACTGGCTGCCGATTAGTTTCCGGGCACAGTACAAGGTGTTGGTTTTAACCTTTCAAGCCCTACATGGCTTGGGTCCATCTTAACTCAGGGACTGCCTCTCCCCGTATGATCCCCTCCGCACCCTTCGGTCCTCTGGGAGGAATCTGCTGCAGCCTATGAAGACCAGGCTGGCGCAGACCTCCCAGAGGACTTTTTCCAAAACTGCTCCCAGGCTATGGAATGGCCTGCCGGACGAGATCCGTCTTATTACCACCCTTGCTGCCTTTAAGAAAGCAGTAAAGACAGATCTCTTCCGGCAGGCCTTCCCAGAATGACCTCCCGGACCAATCGGAAGTGACTGCCACCCCTCTCCCTTGTATTGTTGCTGCTTCCTGTTTTTATTCTATTTTTATATTTTATTGTACTACTGTATTTTAATCTTTGCTTGTTTAATTCAGTTTTAAGGGGGGGTGGGCTGGGGAGAGAGTTGAGGGAATGTTTTTAACTGTTGCCTGTTTTAATATGTTGTACTCCACCCTGGTTGCCTAGCAGAGGGGCGGGCTAGAATAATAATAATAATAATAATAATAATAATAATAATAATAATAATAATTATTATTTGTACAGCCATAGCAGTGTGTGGCCACAGGAGTCTTTTGTTCTGTTTCTGCTAGAAAGGCAAGAAAGGTAAGGGTGTGGGAAGAGGTAGGAGGCAGTGTATGGGTGGATGGATGGGTGAGAAGGCAGGGACTTAAATGTCTCCCCAGCCTCAATAAGAATCTAAGCCAGGGAAGAACTTTCAGGGTTCTTGAAAGCATTATGACACTCTCAGATCTGATTTTCAACCTATTTCTGAATATTGTTCAGAAGTATCATTTGTGGCTGTTGCTCATGCTCCAATATTACTAATGGCTACGATCCAAATTGATGCTTAAGCTCACACAAAAGAAAGGCTCATTAGAATGTTTGATGGACTAGAACACAGAGTGGTTTGGGAAATATAACATGGATAGCGCAGTATGGGAATGTCCCCATATTGTAGAAGCTGCTTTAATATTTGCTAGCTGAATGGGACCTTACTGAAACTAATCAGGACATTACAGATGTCTGTGTGTTGTTAACACTTGGATCTAGACCAGTGAAACGGCTTATTTATACACTGCAGCACTTTTGTCTCCTCCTCACCTTATGCTAGTTGAAAAAGGCAACAGCTGTGATGGCTGATGACACTTGCTAAGAAGCGACAATGTCCAGATGATGGATTCAGTACAGTATTAATCCATTAAGGAGTTCTGGCACTGTAACTAATGATACATTCAGCTAGCTTTATGCTGGCTCCACCACTGGCTCTGCAGCAGCCTGTGGGGCTGTCTCTTTTTAGGGTAACTTCAGCTGGTTGTTAAGCCTCATCTCCCCAAAGCCATTACAATTTTGTTCATTTATGATTAGGTGCAATCAGGGTGGGTTGGTTGGTTTGTCACCAAAAGGCATTAAAGCAACAATCTTTCCCACTGTTGCCACCAACTGTCCCAGAAGCTGAAATGAAATAGTATACTTCCTATGAACCAGGGTTTGGGAGAAGTAAATGGTGATGATGATGATGATGGACTACAGCTGCCAGAACCCCCCCCCCCCCGAGAGTTTGCAAGCTGTTATGCAAAAGTAACTTCTCCGAGGTCTGCCTTGGATAATAGGCTATTATTAATACAAGCATAATAAAACTTATAAATGTTATAAATGTACTGACCACTGTTTCTTCCTTTTAAAAAAGAAAAAAGAAAAGAAAAGACATTGACAGCATTTAAAAACTAAGAGATGAGGAATAATCCTACCAATTAATACACAAAACTTTTTAAAAAATCAACATATATCTCTATATATTCAGTCAATCCCACAATCTTTAACGAATGGAAACATACTTATTAGCAATACAGTATTATACCAGCAACAACACTACATGCAGATGGTAGGAAATAGGGTTGGTTTTAGGAATGAAGTTAGTAGGGAACAATGGATACCTTTACTCCTCTGATATACTTCTATTTCTCTCCTCTCTACTGTTCCAGCACTCTCTTAGTCTAAGGGTGCATCTACAGTATAGAAATAATGCCATGTGATGCCACTTTAACTGCTATGGCTCCATTCTACAGCATCCTGGGTTTTGTAGTTTTGTAAGCACCAGCATTCTTTGGCAGGGAAGACCTTCTTTGGCAGTTTAGACCTTGTAAAACTATAATCCCAGGATTCCATAGGATGGAGCTACAGCACTTAAAGTGCTGTCAAACTGCATTATTTCTACAGTTTAGATGCATCCTAATAGAGACAAAAACAAACCCTCTAAAAAGCAAAGGAGGAGGAAATGGAAGCTGTTGAGAAACTGACTTTCCTTCCTTTGTGGCCAGCCAAGCAGTCTTTTAATGGGACAACCTGTTTCTTTGCCACCAACCTGCTCTTAATTACCTATGGCTACAGATGAGTTGTTGAATTGAAGCCTGCCATAATGTTTGTAAAGGTGTACATTTTATGCCTGTATACATAGGCATAAGATAGTAATAATATGCATACATGTATGTCTCTCATTTAAGGGCAGAAAAAACATATTGACTGAGTGAAGGCCACAAGAAGGAAAGAGATCCCTTACATCTCATGTGTCATCCAATATGTCTCTTTGTGCTCATGTCGCATTTATTATACCTTTACAAATATAGACAGAAAAAGTTTGCCTGATGTCTTTTAGAATTCCTGAGTAGGTGAGAATGTTGAATAAAAGACTATCATCTTTGAAACCAATCCACCAATGAACTCATATTTTATCTCTGGAATGAAGCTCATTTCACTGGTGTCAATCAATATGAGTTCTAGCATAGGGTAGGGTACTAACAGTTTGAGACTTCAGAGGAAAAAACAAAAACTTTGTGGATTATTTTTGAACACAGCTCACACAACATACAGTTGAAGCTAGTAATTAAATGTGTATATATTACATCTAGTTAATGAGCACCAGCTGTTTGATCAACAGGAATAGACAGGAAGCTGAGCAGATGATAAAGGTCATTATAAAAACAAAACAAAAAAAGTACACTGTTCTCAAAATGACAGTGTGATTGTTCAGAGCTGATAGAGTAGCTTGAATTTTACTGTTCTTTAGATGTAGGAAAAGCACAATATCTACACTGCTGGATGCAACGGGCCTTTGGGTGAGGGGAGGGCTTATAATCTGACTCAGTGTTTATTTGGCTCCAGTCTCCTTTGAGTATGGTTCTACTGGTTTTCCCCTTAATTCTGCACCTATTTGCTTCCCTGCCAATCATATTCACACACTCCTAGACATGTGTCTGAGAGTCCTAGACATGTCCTTACCTTGGGAATGGGGAGGGTTATGGAGGATGAATAACCACCAGTGAAGGCCTCACCTTAAGATAGGTTGGCCATTTACACATTAATCCCCCCCAAAGGGGGGCAAAACAGGACAGATTTACATAAAATTTGCATATATCACTCTATATCATTGTTTTTAACTGCCTTTGACTTGTCTCCAACTCATGGTGACCCTGAGACATCTCCAAGACCCCCTGTCCTCCACTGCTTTGCAAAAGTCCTGTAATTTCAGGCCTGTGACCTCCCTGATTAAGTCTATCCATCCTGCATGCAGTCTTTCTCTCTTTCTACTATTCTCTACTTTCCCTAGCATTTTTGTCTTTTCTAATCAGTTAGGCCTTCTCGTGATGTGGCCAAAGTACAACAGCCTCAGTTTGATCATCTTAGCTTCCAGGGAGATTTCTGGTTTTGACTACTCAAGGACCTATTTGTTTGTCATTAGGAACACATTTAGGAACCAGGTGCCACAACTTTAATGAAAATGCTGTATATCTCAAAACAGTGAGGATGATTATGACTAAGTGACCTGTGTGGCAGCTCACCCCGTTGTTCAAGAGATAAATCATGATGGAGAACTTAAGGTCCCTTATAGCTCTTTTTCAGTAAAACTAGAGGTAAACTGGACACTCCTTTAAAAGGAAGACCCTGATCCAAATGGTGTGAGAGTGATCCAACTGAGGAAAATGCACATCTGCTCCACCATTTTAAAAATCCCAAGGAACTGTCTGGGATAAATAATTTGGACCAGTGCTGAATTATACAATGTAGTCTAGGAGTGGGCAACCTCCTCATGGACTTCTGAAAGCTTCATATGTTCCCGTGCCCTTGGTTGTTGTTGCTTTAACCAATCTCCCTCAACCCATCTGGGACTCTTGATGGAGAATGATGCTGTGCCAGTATGCTGCAATACCAATGTTGCAGCATTGCAGTAAAACCCCAAGACAGATTTCAGCCCAAGAGAGAGACCTGACTCAAGGATCCAAAACACACTGTAGAAATAATCCAGTTTGACACCCCTTTAACTGCCCCTGGCTCAGTGTTAGGAAATCCTGGGAATTGTGGGTTACTGTGGAACCAGGTCTCTCTCACAGAGAAAGCTAAATGTCTCACAAAACTACAGTTCCCAGAATTCCCTAGCATTCAGACAGGGCAATTAAAGCAGCCTAAAACTGGATTATTTCTGCAGTGTGCTTTGGACCTAAGTATACATTCAAATACTGAACTTGTAGCTCTAAAGTGAGTATAAATCCACCCAACATGGGTTGAATCCACTGTCGATTGACTAGGAGCTCCTCTGTCATTTGTACTGAGTTTGAGTTTGTTCACCTTCATTCATTCCATTACTGCTGACAAACACTGATTTATCAAAATGGCAGTCTTGGACTGAGGTGGAAAAAGGAGTGAGAAGTAAACATCTATCCAGGTTCCTGACCTTTATCCCTGAAACAGCACCTTGGATAGCTCATTTCAAGTTTGGTCTAAAATCTGGAGCAGATTTACCACCCCATTGGTACCAGAGCCACTAGCCTCCACTGATGCTAACCTTTCATGAAATTCCTTAAGACTCCATAGGAACTGTGCCTAACTTGGAGGTATTCCTAGTGATCATCTCATCTCATTTTCCAGAAAGGCCCTACAAGCCATTAAGGTTTTGTTTTGTTTTTAGCAGGAGCAGTTGTCCTCGGGGACAAGGAGAGGTGGCAAACCTTCTTCCTGTGAAATTTCATGAACTTCCTTGTTAAGTTATCTTAAGATCCAAGCCATAATTTAATTGACTTGAATGTATAGATCATTTCTCTGTGAGTGTACATCTTCAGTCTCCATTGTGCAGCTGTCTTTATGAGACACTTGCCAATGTTTGGCAGGTAGCACAGAAGTATTTGCATTTTAACAAAACCTGTTTAAAGACAATTATAGTAAGAAAGCTAGCTATTCCACTTCTTTTAACTTAAAAAAACCCCAAAACCTCAAGTGACACCCTTCTGACTAACCTGCCAAGAATCCTGCCTGAATCATATTTTCATCCTTATGAGTTAGTAGGGATAACATGTCATTTTTGAAAGATGAGGGTGATGGAATATTGGAGAGGGTGAGAAAATGCATGAGTGAAATAGCACAGGTGCAGTTTTTATATTTTCATTCTACTTACATTGGCTGCCGAACATTTTCTTGTAACAAATGCCACCATTTCAAAAACACCACAGTTACATATTTTTCCAACCAACAGGGAACCAAAAACAAAGCTAACATTTTTGCTAACACAAAGAAAGTATCAAAAACCCTGACAATTGCTTGTCATTTGAAAGGAAAATGTTGGACAGAAAAGGTAAAACAAAAAAGAAGCAGAGATAGAGAGATTTCTTAATGAGTTGTTTTGGGACAACATGTAATTTCATTTTAACACACATGTTGAGGCATTGGATTCAAAAGCTTTGGAAATGCTGTTCCTTGGTGCTTGGTGTTGTTTATCCCCATTATGTTCTTCCTTATTTTGAGGCAGAAATATATATATATATATTTAAAAGAAACTATAGCAAATTTATTGCAAGCCACTGCAAGTTCAGCATCACATTGTAATCTTGAGCAACATAGATATAATATATAACATCATTTGTAGTACCTTGTACATTTCCCCAAGCATACCGAACCCATGAGAGCCAGTGTGGTGTAGTGGTTTGAGTGTTGGGCTACAACTCTGGAAATCAGGGTTCAATTCCCCACTCAGCCATGGAAACCCACTGGGTGACCTTGGGCAAGTCACACTCTCAGCCCCAGAAAGCCCTGTAATACGGTCACTGACTTGAAGGCATCCAGCAACAATACTGAATCCATACAGCAGTTGAGGTATTCCTATTTGCCTTCACATCAGCAGCATACAGAATATTGTCCAGATCACTTATTCTCCCAACACCGGGTTTCTCAATGTGTCACAAAACCATGCTGAAACACTGACAACTCCCACAATTTTTTCTCCTGTGTGATAGTGACACAATGATGCTTTTATTCTTCACCCAGTCCTGCAATCTGTGCAAGATGCCACTCTTCTCCATTTGTGAAGCAAAGTCTACACATACAGCAAGCACAGAATGACAGGATTATTACCCAAAAGACGCATGCAACCCATCCAATCCCTTTTTGTTTCAACAAGGCAGCACCAATTGTAGCCCAAACAGAATAATTTTGCCCAATTTGCACAAAAATATTCTTGCAGTTTTGCAAGAAACAAGTGAAGATAATAATAATAATAATAATAATAATAATAATAATAACATTTATATTCCACCTCTCTGTAAAATACAACTGAGGTGGCTTACAAGATAAAACAAACAATCCCATCCCCCTAAAGTACAATTAAATAGACATAATATAAAAATATACTTTAAAATTACGAAAACAAATAACTTAAAATAGCTACAATGAAAATCAGGGACAGGCTTAACTATTTTCGGTGGCCGGTTACCTACTCAGGAAAGGCCTGTCAGAAGAGATCCATCTTAACAGCTTTTTAAAGTGACGGATATCATCTGGCAGGCCGTTCCAATGGGAACATCACTACAGGAAGAAGTCCTATGTTAAGAACAGACTTTATGCTAGGGATGGAAATAATAATTCTTCAAACATGGCTGAAAACATGGTGGGGTGTTTTTTTTTAGTGTTGAGAATTCATAATGAGATGACTAATGATAACCTTCACAGTTTAAGACTTATCTGTGCCAGATTTGCACATGATTGTTTTGTATAGAAAATAGGATTTTCTGCACAGAGGATATTTCTATCCAGAAATGTTATTTTCTGTGCAGAAAAAAGCTGTTTGCTGCAAAAGAAGCACATGTAAATTTCACACAGAATAAGTCCCAAATTGCAAATAAGCTTCAAAAACTGTATAGTTTTCATCAACTTTTTTTCAGTGTAAAGAAAATTGCTAAAATTGCATCTTTCAAGAAGAAAATTAGTGGGTGATGTGTTGCTGTTGTGTGCCTTAAGGACATTTCCAACTTATGATGACCCTATCATGGGTTTTCTGGGGCTGAGAATGTGTGACTCACCCAATGTCACCCCGTGGGTTTCCATGGCCCAAAAGGCAATCGAACCCTGATCTTCAGAGTCATAGTTCAGAGTTCAAACCATTTCACCATGCTGGCTCTCAGTGAATAATTACATCCCTAAGATATATCCATCTCACTAAAGATTGTCTATTCTGATTTTCAGCAGCTAATCCAAGCTGCAAATGCCAGAACCTTCTGCATGCAAGACAGGTATTCTCTTACTGAGCTAAGGTCCCTCTCCAAATGGCCCTCTTATGTAGCAAAGAACCTGCAAATCATATGTGAACCATGTTATGTAGTCCCCCTCCCCACAGTTCTCAGTTTCCATGCAAAGCAAAAAGCCTACTTAGAAAGAAACAGATCTGTGTCAAGATCAGGAAACTCAGATGGTGGGAGGGAAATGGAGCAGATTGTATGACGAGCTTGTGTATACCAGATCTATGAAGCTATCATTAAAAAAAATCTGTTTGTTACAAGTAGCAGCTCCACTAAAACCTCTTTGCTGGACAAATTTGACAGAGATGGTATTATTAGAAGACAGAACAGAATGAAACAATTACCTTAATGAGAACCTGGATGAGTCCTGTTGCTTTTGAAGATGTATAATACCAAAAACTCAGACTGCAAGCAGTGCTAGACTCTGTCCACCTAGCACTCTTCAGATGGGCCTTTTCACCTCTTATGCCTGTTGATGTGGCTTCAAGATACAGGAACTGTCCTACAATAAAAAAATGATACAGGATTTGAAAAATTCTTTAATTAAAATGTTGTTAAAAAAACACAGAAGAGGAAGGGGAGGAAGGGAATTGCCACTGTGGTGCATAGTTCATCAGTCATCACAGTCTTTCCACCATCTGGTACTATTCAAATATTGTGGACTACAACTCCTATCTGTCAAATAGTCAATGCTCAAGATGATAGGAGTTGTCAGCCAAAACATCTGGAGGGTGCCAGGTTAGACAAGGGCACCTTTGTTGCAAAGCAAATTTTTGGAAAATAGACTGTCTTCCTCACACAGATTTATTGGCATCACAGAGAAGTGATTTAAAAAACCCACAAGGTTACTCACCTATCAGGCCTGGTACAACAAATCACAAAAAGAAAAGTCACAACACAAACAGGAAAGGGATTGGGGAATGGTGCAAAATGGCTGTTAGTTCTCAAGTTCTTGTAAGCATTCTTTTTGGCAGAGAGGGAGAGAATCAAGCTTCCTGCAGCAGTTTTCTACTGGATGGCTATGCAAGGCCAATCTCCTGCTTAAAATGATGTTCTTCCTGAGATGCAAGAGGAGCAGCTCCACAGTGACACTTGGTCCTTGGACAATGGCAGTGGAGTCTATATCCTAGGCTCTAACTTCAAATTACTTTTCCTCATTCTCCCACTGCTCCTGCATGCATCCACATGGAAGGTAACATTTGTTGCTGTTGTGTGCCTTCAAGTCATTTCCAACTTATGGCAACTCTAAGGCAAACCTATCATGGGGTTTTCTAGGCAGGTTTCTTCAGAGGGGGTTTGCCATTGCCAACCTCTGAGGTTGAGAGAGTGGGACTTGTTCAAAGTCACCCAATGCATTTCCATGGCTGAGCCAGCATTTAAAACTTGGTCTCCCAGTGTCCTAGTCCAACACTCAAACCATTACACCATGCTGGTGTACTGCACTCTTATGTACTACCTGTCCATATGTAGGACAGTACAGAAGTGACTAAGAAGAACTTGCCACCTTTCACATTTTTTTCAAGTATCGCTTGACCCCTGAACAGGCCACTCAACAAGGCCTCTTGATTGCTGTGAACCATTTAGGAAAGTCTTATACCAAGCAATTGGGACCATTCCTGCACTTCTGCCCTGACTGGTGGCCCTTTCACACTACACAATTATAGTGTTATGACTCCACTTTAACTGCCATGGCTGCATCTTATGGAAGCCATGTAGGTTGTAGGTTGGTGAGGCACCTCAGTTCTAAATCTCTCTCTCTAAACTACAAATCCCAGGGTTCAAAAGGATTGTGTTGTGGCAGTTAAAGTGGAATCATAGTGCTGTAACTGTATTGTGTGAAAGCTTGATTATGAGTTGCAGGAGTAGCACACACTGTAGCACTGTGCAGCAGTACTTCTTGTTCTTTTTGTCAGTCTGTTTTGCCTGAAACATGTGCTACTGATCCCTGAACTGCTGCTGCTACAATACCTTGCTCCTGGAATTCTGCCTGCCTTTGGGTTGTTGTACTGTATTTGACTGAAGTTTGACATGTACTGGCTAACTTCAGTTCAGGAACACAAGCTTCAGCAGATGCAGAAAGCTTGTTGAGAAAACTAAAGTTGTTCACATCGTAACTATGTTGTCAGCACCAAAGCAATTTTGGTTACAAAGCATATTAAAAGCAATTGGCATTTCAAACATTTTTGGGCACTCACACCACATTAGTTTTCTCACCAAAATATTTCTGTTCTCAAGACTGCCCCTCTCATCCTCTCTATTCCAAGCAAAACTAATGTTAATGCTTACAGTTCAGTTCCCCCCCCCCCCTTACATCTACTTATTATACAACTCCAAGAACGATTAGCAATCTTTCCACCTTGTATCACCAATGATGTAGTATATACCATCATCCAGTATATAAAGCATATACAGAATTTACATTAGCAAACATGACAGGAGCTAAAATCCTGACAGATTTTGACTTCACTCATGATCCTACTTATTCAACAATGCCTGTATTCATACTTCCTTACTGTGGTTAACCTAGCCTCATTTCAAGATCCTGTGATTCTGGATTGCCCTGACATTTGATTGAGATTTTAACTTTCTGAGGCTTAGCCAGGCCCTGAGTCTAGCTTTTCTGTCATCTCCTGCTTTGAGATTAATGCAGAGCCAGAGTAGGTTATGGGACGGACCAGAAAACTTGGTGGAAAGCTGAGAAACTTAATAAGACCAACAATTTTGAATCTCCCAACTTTTCCCTTGAAAGGAGAATGCTCATTTGGAGAGAATTCATTCCAAGTATCTCCAGATCTCTCCTTGCAATCTTATTTCATTCTTGCTACTAAACTTCATGTTCCTTTAACATAGACTGGATGCAAAGAAAAATTATATATGAACAGATCAGTGGCATCTAATGTTTCTAGTGTCAGTGAGACATTGATTCCATTCCAGAGTCTAGATACCTTTAAAGTGACCTTACATGGTGTATAACCTATTGAGTTCAACATCTTGGAATTCAGCACATTCGATAAAAATCTAGAATATAATGCCTCACTGACATGGAAGGCACCAGCCACTGGAACTGATCATATAGAGAGAATGCTTTTCCCTTCTTCTAAGTAATCACAAGAAGACATCAGGCCTGAAGGCATGGCTTTCTAGCAAGCCTGGGTACTGGTGTTTTTCTCTTTGTGCATATTAAGTAAATTTTTCAGACAACAGAAAAACCTCTGAGGAGAAATGGAATCAGTGAATGAGCCTCAGAATGTGTCAAATCATTTGATGCAATAGCTAAGAAGTGGAAATATTTTCCAAGCCCTGATTCCATCATAACATGATATACATTTGAGAATCTTTATCACAAGTCACAGCAGAGTTAAAACTGAGAAAATATTCACTTCTTCTGAGATTCAGTTACCTCATTTCCCTAAAGCAAATGCATAATATTACTGTCGGAGAAGAAAGTTGAATTTATCTCTACCAAGATGCAAATTGAAAACTACATAATATTGTTTTCCTGTGTTTGTTTTGTTTGCATAATCTTGGTTAACAAGTAGATATTTCACCCTTTTGAAATGTTCCTTTCAAAATTAAAATGGAAAAGCCAACAGTCTTCTCAACTGTCTGCTTCTTCCAAATCAACTAATGCACTTATCCTAGCCCTCCAAGAGGACTGTCCAGGCAGCAATAACTAGGCGGAACATACTATGATATGGTTTGGAAAAGGAGAAGTTGGATTGTTTGGACGAAGATGGACAATATGGCCCATTGCCTGTTGTTGTTGTTGTGCCTTCACATCATTTCTGACTTATAGCAAACCCTAAGGCTTGCTAAAACTTGGTGGAAAGCTGAGAAACTTAATAAGACCAACAATTTTGAATCTCCCAACTTTTCCCTTGGGAAAAGGGAACCCTAAAACTCATGGGGTTTTCTTGGCAAGATTTATTCAGTGAAAGTTTGCCATTGCCTCCCCCTGAGGCTGAGAGAGAGAGAGTGACCTACCTTGCCCTGTATTGGCCCTAACCTCTACTGGGGGCTCTTAATCATTTGTAATAGTGACTAATGTCCTAGATGGGAAGAATAGACTATGCCAGTGATGGTGAGCCTTTTAGAGACTGAGTGCCCAAACTTAAAGGTGTTCTGGCACTGGGTGTTACCCGGTGCCAGGGAGCCGGACTTCTGAGGGGGGACTTCCACCTTCTGTGAGGTGGGACCTCCTCTTCCCCCCACCCACTCTCCCAGGCCTTCAGCTGCCTCTCTGGAGACAGCTGAAGGCCCAGGAGAGTGTGCCTGTTCTTGCTCTTCCCTGCCCTTCTGTGCCTTTAACTGTCTCCGGAGAGGCAGTTGAAGCGACAGGAGGGCAGGGAAAGAGGAAGAGCAGGCTTATGCCTTCTCCTCCTCTTCCCCTGCCCTCCCATCTCTCTATGTGCAGGTGGGTTTCGGGATTTTTAGGTTTAGGTAAATTTATCTTTATGTAAATTTTAATGTTGTAAGCCACCCCGATTGCTCTGCAGAGGGGCAGGATATAAATAAATTATTATTATTATTATTATTATTATTATTATTATTATAATATGTGCCCTCCAAAATGGCTTCGCATGCCATAGGTTTGCCAACATGGGACTATGCCAACCATTTTCTCAGCCCAAACCAAGTCATCATTTCACTTTGCCTTTTTCTCAGGAGAGAACTACTGTTATTATGAGTAAATATTGTGGCAGTTATTGCAATAGCTTTCTGCAACTATCACAATATCCACTCCAACTGTCCTAATTCCAATCCTGATAGTCCCAATTGATTCTCTGTTATCCCCTTTGCATCCAGCTGCTTTTAAAATGCACCATTTTGTCTCTCTTCCTCCCACTTTCCCCTTTTGTCTTCCATTTACTTCAATCAGAACAAACTCAGTTCAAAGTATAAAAGTAGTTAACATGTTTTATGGTTATATTGTTCAAGTTTGTTGTAACTGGTTTTAATTGTCTGTTTTTTATTGAGAAGTTATTTTCAATCTTTTAAAACTTTTGTAATTATCCATTGTTTTAAACTGATTTTATTGTAAGCTGCCCTGAGATTTTTGGGAAAAGATCAGGATATAAAATTTTTAATAAATACAGCAGACAAATAAATAAATAAATTCAGCAAGGGGGAAAGGACAGAAGGTGGTAAAATCCTGCCCTCCCCAGTAGGCTCATGCAAAAGCAAACTGCTGTAGCCTCTCCTAGCTTGTGTAGTCTGCCTTATTAAATAACTTTTGCTTTCTTGATCACACTTTGATGTTACTTGTCTACTTATCTCCCAATTTTCATCTGTAAAATATTGGAGGGTATGCACACATACGCTGTATCCTAGGAATTCTGGCAGCAATGCTGGCAACCACTGGGTCTTTCTCAATTCTTGACTGTAGTCTCCATGTTGATTAATGACTGAACCAAGGTATAGGTAATCTCAATGTCTTCTTTGTCTGCTTTAAAGTAGTGTAAATCATCTATGGTCATTATTTTTGTTTTCTTAATGTTCAACCATAAACCTGTCTTTGCACTTTCTTCCTTAACTTTCTTCAGGAATCATTCCAAGTCATTGCTCTCTCTCTCTCTCTCTCTCTCTCTCTCTTTTTTTTTTTTTTTTTGCTAGTAGTATGGTGTTATTGATGTGTCATCTACGTATCTTACATTGTTGATGTTCCTTCCTTCAGTTTTCACACCTCCTTCTTCAAAGTCCAATCCTACTCTGTGTATGATAATTTGAGCATATTAGTTGAACAGATAGGGTGATAAAAATGCAGTCTTTCCTGACCCCACTTGTCAATTGGAAACCATTCTGTTTCTCTATATTTTGTCCCGACAGCGATTATGCATTAGGATAATCAAATGTTGTGGTACACCCATTTCTTTGAGAGTTCCATAGACTTTCATGATCTACACAATGAAAGGCTTCGCAATAAACTATAAAGCAAAGGCTGATTTTCTTCTGAAATTCTTTTGTGTTCTCCATTACCCAATGCATGTTTGTAATATGGTCCCCTATGTGTTGTTTCTTATCTCTCAGTTGACCCGGTGCCATCTAGTGTTCAGTCTTACATCTGCAAGCTAAAAATTCCACTTTTCAACTGATTTCACCAGTGAAATATTGGGGTCTTTCTATATGGTGAAAATTTTTGTTGTAGGATTTTGAGCATCACTGCGCTTGCATGGGAGATTAATGCAATGGTGGTTACTACAACTTCTGGTGTTACCTTTCGTGAAGATTGGAATTTATATTGAGTATTTCCAATCTGTGAGACATACTTTTGTTTTCCATATTTGCTGACAGATTTTAGTTTGAATTTGAGTGAATTCTATCTCTGTTGCTTGAAACAGCTTTTTTGGTATGGCATCTGTTCCTAGTGATTTATTTGTTCCAAATGCTTTAAATGTACGAAAATCATGGGTTCATCTTCAAATGATTCTTGCTTGAATGAATCTGTCATCTTTTCATATCTTTTATATAGTTCATCAGTGTATAGTTTCCATTGGCTTTTTATTTCTACTTGGTGATAAAATGTGTTTTCCTGCTGGTGATAGGGCATCCACATTCTTGGTTTGAATTTCTCTTTGATTTCTTGAATCTTGTTGAAGAGCTCTCTGGTCCTGTGCTTCTTGTTGTTGTCTTTTCTGCATTAATTGTTATAGTAGTTGCCTTTGTGCCTGCATACAAGTTGCTGAACAGTTCTGTTCAGAGTTCTGACCCTATTTCTGTCCCCTTTTATTTTTGTTACTCATCTGTCTTTAATTGCTTGAAGAGGTTCATCTGTCATGAGGCTTTTCTTTCTTTTAGGCTGTACTGTCTTTTTGCATTCTCCTCTCTTTAAATTCTATGGGGTTGTAGTTTTGCACAATGCTGGATTTAGTGTTCTACCGCTGGCTTCACAAAATTCAATCAGTTGCTCTCCTGGTTATTTCTTGATCCTAGGTCAACTTCTATAATGTTTGGTTCTGTTCTGTTTCCTCTTTTGCAGTCCAATTGCCTATGATTACCAACATGGTTCTGTGTGTAATGACTTTCCTCCCAGATTCCAGTGTAGAATCTTTCAGTTTCTTCTTCTTCTGCCTCTGTGGTTGGAGCATAAACTGGGACTATGGTTATACCAATGGGTTTTCCCTGCTATCTGATTGATATTATTGGTCAAACTTTGCATTATATCACTTGACTGCTTTTTCAACATCTCTCCTCCTCACTATTTTTGCTATATTTTTCCTCCACCCCATTTCTTCTTAGCTTTTCATCTTCCATGATAGGCTTGCTTTCGGAGTATCCTAAGTAAAAGACGACTTGAAGGCAAACATGGGGGGCGGGGAATCCCAACCTATGGAATTTTCCACCCACTGGGTGACCTTGGGCAAGCCTCAGGAGAAGGCAATGGCAAACCCTTTCTGAAGAAATTTGACAAGAAGGAAACCCCAGGATAGGTTTGCAGAAATTACTTGAAGGAATGCAACAACCAGAACTACAGTATTGTGTGTGTGTGTGTGTGTGTGTTTCCACTTCTTTTCTATCCCTGAGGTGATAAAGAGAGGCCACTTGCTGGGTGCACCTTTCTCCTGAGGGAATTGTGTTGTCTTGCAACAGTGGGCAAGTGGGCAGGGGCTGCGTCTGGTGGGAAAAGGGTTCAGGCAGGCAGGTGATAGGCCTGCTGGATCTGTGCTGGGGCTCCCTGGGGGCTGTCAACCTCTAATAGGTGCTGGGAATGAGGCATGGGGCCCTGTCCAAGGAGATCCGGTGTGGGTACCACAAGGCCTCCCTCCAGCTCCACTCAGACCATGCTGAACTTGGCTGCCAGGACGATGGCACCACCCATTTCCAGGTAAAGGGGAGCTACTTCTGGGGCAGGCAGAAGTCCGGCAGGGGAAGACCTTCAGGGAAGGAGCTGGGTTGCAACACCACCCGCCACAGGAGTGGACTGATGGGGGTTGTTGTGTACCTTCATGACCTAACCAGGGTGATCAGGTGTCCTCACTGCAAAGGAGGACAAGGTGCCACAAAGTGTAGGATATTCCAGGAAACAAAATGGAAGACATGACCAAAGAAAAGTTAAAAACACTCTCATATAAATGTAAATTCATGCTTCTTAGTCAGTCTCATCATTTCCTCCTCCTCCTCCTTCTTGCAATTGCTCCTGCTGATCAAGAAGAGCAGCTTCTGCTGGTGGCAGCATGGCCCCTCATATCCCCATGGGCAGCCCCAATCTGGCAGAAGCTGCTCTTCTTGGGTAGCAGGAGCAGGAGAAGGAGGACAATGATGAGAAAGACTGCTAGGAGAGAAAGGAAGAGAAGGAAGAAGGTGGCAGTGGCGGCAGCTGCAACAGCTGCAAACTGGGGGCTTGCCGTCTACGGATGCTGGAATCTGCAGGTGGTAAGTCTACGGATAAGGAGAACCCACTGCATATGTTGCTTCAGACTTTCTTTTCACCTCTGAACATGTAAACAGACAAACATCCTTTTGACTTGAATGCGGATGCATCATTAGCCACAACGCTACTCATACTTATCCTCTGTTCTTCTTCATTAGCACATTGAGTGCTTTTTGACATAAGAGTCTCATCTTCTGGCACTAGCACTTGTTTCACTTTGGACATTCCCATCATAGGGTTTTCAAGGTAAAAGGTTTCAGGACTAGTTTACTATTGCATTTTTCTGCTCAGTAGTAACTGTTAGGATATTAATGGGATATAGAGTCAATGATTTTAAAATGTTGAAATGTAATGATGTGTGTCTGTATTTTTATATGTTGTGTAAAAGATGTTTTTTTTTATAAGGCCAGAGCCACATGTTATCAGTATCAGGTGTGAATCTAGTCCAAACATGTGAAGCCAGCAAGGTTAAGCTTCATGAGAATGAGCTAATGTTTATGTTAAGAAAAATCAACATTTATTGTTTTGGGAATTGTAGTCACATGTTCTATTATGGTAATTTAAGGGTTGGACTAGAGACACATCATATATGTTTGACCAATCAGTCTGAAGAGACTACGCCCACGAAGGTGGAGCAAGGTGGGCTGAAACATGTGGATCTCGCAGCCATTTTTGTAATCTGTTCCTTCTTTGTCTGTTTTCTGAGATGTAAAGATCTCAGATAGTTGTATTTAACTTTACAACTATGTAGTTGGTTAACCTGTTCCAGTTAGCCTTTTAAGGCTAAGCCATTTTTATTATTATTGTTTTTTGGTCTTTTTTGTTGTCTTAAATAAAGAAGCTTTGCAGGAAGTTCCAGATGCCTGTAATGGATTTTCTTTGGTGAATGTGACTAAGTTCCAGATGGAGGTTGAGTCATTCACCAGGCAGCCACCACCCATCCATACAATTTCATTTCATCAAGTGGTAGCAGAGGAGGATGGTTTCCTTGGCGACAGATCTTCTCGGAGGGCATCAACAGCCAGAGAATGAACTGCCATTGACCTCTGAAAAGCCTGGAGAAGTATTTTCCCTTCCAGCTGGGATCAGCGGATGGAAGTAGGAAGAATCTCCTGCAAGCTGGTGGAGTAAGTAAATAAAACCCCCTGATTCAAAGGCAAAGTTGCTAAAGGGCAGTCTGCCTTGTTCTTGAAAAGCAGCCTTTTAGCTTGATTGGGCTGTGAAAGCTGCATTTCTAAAGAGACTGTGTCCTGGAGGGAAAGCCTAAGAAGGGAGGGGGAGAAGACAAAGTTCCGGACAAGGAACTGGACTGTTTAACAGGCATATTAATTAAGAAATGGAGCACCAGAAATTTGACAAATTAAATGCCGAGAATTATGGGACTTGGAGTGTTTATGCAAAAGCATTATTGGTGAGAGAAAACCTTTGGAGCGTGGTGGAGAATGGGATTCCTCAGGCCCCTACTCAGGAGGAGGAACGGCAAAATAACAGGACAATCGCCACCTTACATTTATTACTGTCTGAGGGCCAGCTAAATTATGTGAAAAATATTGCCTCAGCAAAGCAAATATGGGAAACTCTTTTGAGAATTCACCAGTCCACTTCAGATCTTTCGAAGATGATTTGGGCGAAGCGTCTTTTTGCTTGCAAAATGGCTGAAAAGCAGTCTGCGATTTCTCATTTAGACAGAATGAGAGACTTGTTTGGCCAGGTAGAAGCCAGAGGTGTCGTGTTAGATGAAAACCTCAAAGTTTATATATTATTAGGATCTTTGAATGAGAGCTTTGATAACATAATGTTGGGACTGCAAACGCCTGGAGTTCAAATCACCATGGAAATGATTTGTAATAGAGTTTTGGAGGAAGAGGAACGGAGGAGATTTGAGGCTGAGCAAAAGAAAGCACAGAGTGCCGTTACCGCTAAGCCAGCCCAAAGTTCTAATGGCAATTTTAAAGACTCTCAAGTTGATAAAGCCGCTTTGGCTAAAATTTGTTATTATTGCAAGAAAAAAGGACATATTAAAAAAGACTGTAGAAAGTTTGCTGCTGACTGCAAGAAAAGGCGGCCGACAGCGCCATCTGGTGACAAAAGGCAGGATAGCGCTCACCAGGGATTTGCAGCGACTACAGTGCAAAGAAGCTGTGACTCTGTGACTCTTGTTCAATCTGAAACCACGTGGTTAGTGGATTCCGGAGCAACAAGCAATATGTACAATAAAGAGAAACTGTTCCAGAGTAAGAAACCAGCATGTGTTTCTACTGTAGCCCTAGCAGATGGGGCAGCCAAGAAAATCAAGGAAATGGGGACTGTTTGCATTCCTGGGTTTGGTAAAAATTTTGAAAATGTATTGTATGTACCTAATTTACAAAACTGTTTAGTTAGTGTGTCTGCTTTGACAACAGATGGGTACAAAGTCAATTTTGAAGGAGATGAATGTTTAATTTCTAAAGATGGGCAAATGTGTGCAAAAGCAATTAAGAGGGACAAACTGTATTACCTGGTAGAAAAAGAGGGGTGTGCGCTTGCACAAAACAAACCTTTGCATGCAGATTGCATTCATTATTACCACAGGGTGATGGGACATGTGGGTTTTAACAATCTTATGAGATTGCAGAAAGTTTGTCCTGAACTTAAAATGTCTCCATGCACAAACCATCTGGAATGTTCAGTTTGCAGCAAGATTAAGCTGACAGCTTATCCTGTGGCAAAACGAACTAAGTTGAAGGTCTCAAGACCATTTGAACAAATCCATGCAGATCTAGCAGGACCTTCTAATATTGTGACTGAAGGTGGTTGTAAATATTTCATGGTGATTGTTGATCGTTTCACAAGATTTTCATATGTCATTTTGTTAAAAGAAAAAAGTGAAGCAGGGGATAGATTCAAAGAATGGGTGAACATGATTGAAAGACAGTTTGATTTCAAAGTGGGAACTCTGGTCACCGACAGGGGGGGGAGTTCCTGGCTTCTCACTTGACCCATTGGTTAAGAAAAAAGGGAATCAGGCATCATAAAACTAACCCAAGTTGCGCTTCTGAAGACGGTTTAGCCGAGATTAAAATACGCTGGCTTAAGCAGATGAAAGATTGTTTGATGCTTGATGCAAAGGCTCCTGAAAGGCTTTGGGGTGAAACAATTCTCACAGCCAATTTCCTGTCAAACCGCACTTAGAATTCAGCTGTGAGGACTACTCCTTACCACATACTTTTCAAAAGGCCACCAAATTTAAAATACCTCAGAGTGTTTGGACAATATACAAATGTGTACATTCCTGCAGCTTTCAGGAGGAAAGGTCAGCCCAAATAGAGACGCCTGATGTTTGTGGGTTACACAGGTAACAGTTACAGATTTCACCTTGGGGGTGATCAGGTTCTTTTTTCAAGGAGCGCAAACTTTGAGAAACATTCAGGCTGGGAGCACATTCACTCAAACAAAGAGGTGTTTTACAGACTGGGACAGTCAGAAACACAAACACAAACACAACCACCTGTTAAAAATGGAGGGGCAATGAAACAGGAATCAGATTCAGGAGATGAAGGGCCAAGCACTTCAGAGAAGAAGACAAGCCCTCGCCCCACTACACCTAGAATGTCAGAAAAAAAGAGACACTCAGAGAGGGAGGCACATTCAAGCACAGACACAGAGGATGAAGAGGAAAGGACAAAGACAATTGTACTTAAGAGAACTACAAGAGTTAGGAAGCCTCCAGATCGCTTTAAAGTGCAGGAAGCTAGGGCTTGTGTTGTCGTAGTGGAAGAGCCAGAGACTTATCAGGAAATACTAGAGTGTTGTGACGAGGAGAGAGAAAAATGGAAATCAGCAATGAAACAGGAGTACAAGGCGTTAGTAAACAAAAAAGTGTTTAAAATTGTAGACAGGCCAGGAGATCACAAAGTGATTGGTTGCAAATGGGTTTACAAGAGGAAGCTGATGCCGGATGGTAGTCAAAAATACAAGGCTAGGTTGGTAGCTAAGGGATTTGCACAACAAAGGTTTGAAAACTTTGACAAGACATTTTCTCCAACAGCAAAGCCTGAGAGCTTGAGATTAGTTTTGGCTTTAGCTGCAAGGAGGGGCCAGTTGGTGCATCATTTTGATTTTGAGACTGCATACTTGAATGCAGATCTTGAAGAAACTGTTTTCATGGAACAACCTTTAGGTTTTCAGAAGGATGGTGACAGAAAGGTGTACAAATTGAAGAAGGCATTGTATGGTTTGAAGCAAAGTGCTAGAAGCTGGAATCTTTACATTCATGAAGAGTTGGTGAAGCTAGGTTACAAACGCAGTATAGCTGATGCGTGTGTTTACACAAAGGGAGATGTGATCCTGGTGATTTATGTGTATGATGTGTGTATAGTAGCTAGTTCAAAGCAAGGAATTCAGACAGTGAGAAAAGAGTTGTCACAGAAATTCAATGTGAAAGATCTTGGAGTTTTGAGGTCTTATCTAGGCATAGATGTTGAGTGGTGTGAAGATGGGAGTTGTTGTCTGAGTCAGAAAAGGAAAATCCAGAGTTTGATTGAAAAATGTGGAATGCAAGATGCAAAAACAGTGAAAAGCCCAATGTCAGTGGGTTATGTGAATTGTGAAGGCACTAGAGAGTTTAAAGATGTGGAGATGTATAGGAGCTATATAGGGAGTCTTTTGTTCATTACAGCAAATTCTAGGCCTGACATCTGTTTTTCAGTGGCCATGTTGGGAAGGAAGGCAAGTTGTCCTACAGTGGAGGATTAGACAGCAGTGAAACATTTGTTGAGGTACCTAAAAGGTAGCTTAGATAGAAAATTGAAGTTACAAAACAGTCAAGCTGGTCTTGAGTGTTTTGTTGACAGTTCGTTTGCTTCTGAGCTACACGACAGGAAGTCAGTGACAGGATTGTTGATCAAGTTTGGAGGGAGTTCAATTGTGTGGAAAAGCAGAAAACAGAGATACGTAGCGTTAAGTACGGGAAAAGCAGAATTTGGAGCCTTATCAGAGATAGTCAACGAGATAGAGTAGATTAGACAGTTGTTGACAGATCTGAATGAAGATTGTTGTGAACCAGTGGTGATTCATGAGGATTCTCAGACTTGCATTGCCATGGCTGAAGCTGAGAACCTAAAGTGCAAAACAAAATACATTGGTGTGAGATATCAGAATGTCAGAGAGATGGTACAAAATAGAATTGTGAGTCTACAGTATATAGAGACTAGTCAAAATCAAGCAGACATCTTGACAAAGACATTGACCATTGATAGACACGAACAGTTGTCACGTCTACTTGGCATGTCTTAAGTTTAGGCCTGGTCATTGAACCAAGATAGTTTTTTGTTTCAGCCTAGTTTAGTGTACACCATACACACATCATACATTTCAGGAAGGGATTGTTAGGATATTAATGGGATATAGAGTCAATGATTTTAAAATGTTGAAATGCAATGATGTGTGTCTGTATTTTTACATGCTGTGTAAAAGATGTTCTTTTCTACAAGGCCAGAGCCACATGTTATCAGTACCAGGTGTGAATCTAGTCCAAACATGTGAAGCCAGCAAGGTTAAGCTTCATGAGAATGAGCTAATGTTTATGTTAAGAAAAATCAACATTCATTGTTTTGGGAATTGTAGTCACATGTTCTATTATGGTAATTTAAGGGTTGGACTAGAGACACATCATACATGTTTGACCAATCAGTCTGAAGAGACTACGCCCACGAAGGTGGAGCAAGGTGGGCTGAAACATGTGGATCTCGCAGCCATTTTTGTAATCTGTTCCTTCTTTGTCTGTTTTCTGAGATGTAAAGATCTCAGATAGTTGCATTTAACTTTACAACTATGTAGTTGGTTAACCTGTTCCAGTTAGCCTTCTAAGGCTAAGCCATTTTTACTATTATTGCTTTTTGGTCTTTTTTGCTGTCTTCAATAAAGAAGCTTTGCAGGAAGTTCCAGATGCCTGTAATGGATTTTCTTTGGTGAATGTGACTAAGTTCCAGATGGAGGTTGAGTCATTCACCAGGCAGCCACCACCCATCCATACAATTTCATTTCATCAGTAACAAATGTTAGCTATAGTGCCACTGCCGTTGTCTCAGAGATCCTCTACAAGTGTCACACCCCCACTACTGCTGCTGCCCAGTAGCTGTTTGGCACAGTTCATCTGGCTCCTCAGCAAAAGCCTGTCTGTGCATGGGAGACCCCACCAGCAGCACTGATATGATCAAATAACTGTGAGGGCTAGAAACTTACCATACAAAGTGAAATGGTTAGAATTCTCATAAAAACCTGTAAGTCATGGTTTGCTTGAAGCATACCTTCCAACATTTCACAGATGAAACTGGGACAGAATGGTTGCTTATTCATCACCATCGCCACTTCCAAAGTTGGACCAAGAATTGCCATTGCAGCAACTTTCTCCTGTATACAATCAGCATCTTCCTGAATGGGTCCTCACCTTACAGTGGCTAAAATGGGACATTTTACTACCCACTGAGAAACTGGGAATGCAAAGTATCAAGTATGGGTGTTCTAGTCAAGACATGGCACTTGCAAGGTATATACTTGTGACTTGTGATCATTACAAAACCTTCATTTTTTACTTTTCAAGGCTAAGGAAATGGCAGGGAATCTTTATTTCAGAGGTTTTTAAATTACAACCCCTATAGATCTTAGCACTGGCCATCTTAGCTTAGTTTGAGAGAGCTAAAGATCAAAAAATCTAAGGCCAAATACTTTTCACTCTTGGTCTAAGTGCTCAGATCTTTGCTCCCCTAACAACTTATCTGTACAATTTTGTTCCTAACTGCTCACAGACCTAACCTTGAAAAAGCCTGGGTGTACAGTTTTGACCCTGCTAAGTAATTCATGTGCAGCTTGCCTCCACACACTGAATCCACTTACTGGTGATTATGTAACATGTTAGTTGGCACCCATGCCTGACTATCTCAATGGTGCTGTGAATGTATTGTGTCTTCTCAGCAGTGGCAGCGAACCAGATGTGCAGCTGCCTTGGGAAAAATGGCACTACATAAAACCAACAATAAAGAAAATACTTTGCAACTCCATGATTTCTGATAATACAACTGAACTACAAAACCATTTTCAACATGAGAGGTTTAAACAACTGTAGGCACTCTAGAGATTTTGCTTGGGTCATCAGGATAAGATTTGCAAATGTGGCTGTTTAAGTTCCCAGTGGCAACATACCTTTTCCATTTCCTAGTGTCTGGTTCTTGAAAGGTCTGAGACTTTGAGATGAGGTGGTTCTCATAACCCAATTGAAGTTATCAGCAAGGGAGTTCTTCCAACCACACATTCCATTTTCAAAAGTACAAGAGGTGCCACATTCTCTCTCATCAGTATTATCCCCACAGTCATCCTCAAAATTACAGCTTTGTTCTGGTCTGTAACATTTCCCATTGATACACTCCAAATAGCCGGGTAAGCAAGAGCCTGAGGAGGAAGAAATATAGTAAAAGAAGTGAGAAAGAGTTCAGTGACAAAAACTAGAAGTAACTGGAAGCTTTACCACTCAGTCCTTTTGATTTTCAGTAAAAGGAGGTGGGTTAAATGTATTTATATTAAAAGGAAGTCTCAGCTTCTGAAGTACCAACCCATTGTCGTTTTACATTGTGCTTCTGTGACGAGACTGCAGTAACTTCTGGACTTCTTTGGAAAACTTTCTAAAGCAAAGCTGAACTCATATATTTTAGTGTTCTAGCAGAAATGTAACTGCTAGGATCTGATAGTACAAGTACATTACAGGAAACTCTGGGGTTTCTCTACCGGGTGGACCATTTCAGAGGGTTTTAAGCAAAATTCACTGTGATGGGGAGGCCTCTTGTCACCAAGAGAAAGGCTATAAAGTCTAATTTTAATTTCTCATAATATCCCAGAGCAACATGGTGAACTCAAGATCACTGTGGGAAATTCTGAAACTGACCTAGACATCTACTTGCAGGGACTCAGGACAAGTACTATTGCCAGGACAAGTACAATATTGATGGGCATGTTTTTCTAAAAGAACTGCACCACTTTTGATCCAGCCTTCTGCTAGAGTTTGCAACCTTTGCATGCCTATAATCATTAATTTGCACTGTGTTGAGTTCTTGTTTTATCACATCCACTTTCTTTTTGCATAATTCTACTCTTCATCCATTTCCCTTTTCTTTTTTTCTTTCTCTCATCTGTTAGACCATCTGTTTGATCATGAGCAAGTAATTTGCAAGTACAATTACTTTTATATGTTTTACAAAGATAACTAAGCAGTTTCCTTTCTCTGACAGATCTTGTGTGCATGGGACAGCTTCTGTTCAGCTTCTGCCTTGAACATTTCAGCTTGTTGTTCAGCTTCTGCCTTGAACACTTAATTACTCATTCCTGTGACCTCCAGTACTCTCTCAAACATTTCCTAACATTACCCTGATAATACATAAATGTAGAAAGATTTAAACACGTTCTGCAGTGCACCCTAAGCTCACACTAAGTGATGCTGTGAGACCCTGCTAACCTGACCAATTGCTTCTGTTCATATAGAATGTATTTTATAATGTTTCCTACAGTCATTTACAAGACTTGACTTAATCAGGTATCCTTTGGTGGTCAATTCAATGTGGAGAAGATTTCAAGAAACCACAAATTTTGAAAACAACAAATCTATAACAGAAGAACACACAAAGAGCCATGCCAGATCAGAGTAAAGGTCTATGTAATCCCACAGTGGCCTACTAAAAGCTTAAGCAGGACATGAGTACAAAGACATCTTCTCCCTTGCATTTTAGCTGTCACAAGGGAGTCCTAAAGAGAGAGCCAACACACTGGGACCTCACTATCTGAGGCCTCTGCCTCCAACAAAGGTAAAGCAATTTTTTCTAATATTGGGACTGACTGGCATGCTTTGCCTCTACACCACCTAAAGTTTTCCTGATGCAAAACATGAAGACTTCTTGAGAAATTCAGTGTCCTCTATCTACATAGGAGCCTGTGGCTTCACAAAGGAAGGAGACATGCTGGATTCCAAGGAAATATCTTCTTCGAATTGCAAATGGACATTAAATTTCCTTGACTTTGAAAATCTTCCAGTGACCGCACGGCCAAAGGGGGAGGTGCTAGCCTGCAGACAGCCCTCCCTTACCATCTGAACTAAGGGGGGTTGCAGACTGCCAGAAATAGTGTGAATTCAGTCCACTTTTAGGGTTAGGGTTAGGGTTAGAGTTAGGGAACCATGGGAACTGTATTTTATTGTGGCATCAGAGTTGTCTGACAGAGAAGGCTCAATGTCTCAGAAAAATAACAGTTCCCATGATTCCCTAGCACTAACCCTAACCCTAAAAGTGGACTGAATTCACACTATTTCTGGCAGTCTGCAACCCCCCTAAGACCAGAAACAGTGAATGCAGGCCTATGACTAACATATTCATTTCCCCCTCCATTTTGCCTGATGGAGAAGCCAGTGTGGCTTTGAAATATTGTAACATGTAATTGTGCATTTTAGTTGGTCCAATAAAGGTATCATTGTTTGGATATTATTGGATTTGCTATATGGCCAACATGGCTACCCCTAGATGTTTCTTGTGTTCCTAAGTCACTGATACCAAAAGACATAGTGCTCCCTGTACTGGAGGTAATCTACAGTTATCATGACTAGAAGTGATTGATAGACTTAGGGCCATTGCATACCGGCCCAAAGGGCCAGCCTGGGGGTAGAGTTGGGGCAGACGCCAATGCCATCCTGATGCCATGCGGCCCTACGCACACCGTGTGGTGTCAGGACGCCCTTCCGGCACAGCTTTTAAACACTCTGCGCTGAAAGGGTGCTGAATAGCCATGGTGCTGGCTCTTGGGGCGGCCTTTTGCTGCCCTAAAAGGAGAGGCATTTTGCTGCTCTTTTCGGGGTGGCAAAAGGGAGTACTGGGGTTGCAGCATGGGATTGCCGCAGCTCCAATCCATTGCTTCCCGAGGCGGCCCTGTGCCACCCCAAATGGCTGATCTGCATCGGCCCTTAATCTCACAACATATGAAAAAAAAAATCAAGCTAGAATTTTTTCTGTTAAAGATTACAGACAACAAGCTAGAGAAACATTTATATTTTAAGGCCTTGCAGTTAGCTTTGCACAATTACAGTAAGTTCCATTTGATGATTCACTCCTTTTTTGTGGGTTGTTCCATTCTAGGAATTAGTGGAAGTTTTTATTAAGCTTGAGCAATGCAATAGATACACCTCAAAGCTGCACATTTCCAAGTTATTTCTGAAATTATTTGGCTGGGAGATGGTCCCTTTGGAGTCTCTTTGGTTTGGAATAAACTACAATGATGAAACAAAGCAAAAGAAAAAAACACTATACCAGATGAAAATCTGTGAAAATGGAGAACAGGGGAAATACAGGAATAACTTTACACTTTAATAGACACACTGAGCATAATGAAACCACATAAACTATTTATGCATGTGCTTGCAGAACTGAAAGACAATGACTGTAGTCCCAAACAGAAACAAATTAAGTAGAAAGCCTCATTGAAGTCACTTCGCAGACTGCCAGAAATAGTGCAAATTGAGTCCACTTTAACTGCCCTGACTCAGTGCTAGGGAATCATGGGAACTGTAGTTTATTGTGGCACCAGAGCTCTCTGAAGAGGAGGCTCAATGTCTCAGGAAAAAAAATACAATTCCCATGACTCCCTAGCACTGAGCCAGGGCAGTTAAAGTGGACTTAAGTTGCATTATTTCTGGCAGTCTGTAAAGGGCCTAACTAAAAGTTAGAAGGTAGTAGCATGAGTTTTCATAGACTTCAGCTTACCTCTCAGATGCATTTGGTACATCTAAGGGAGTAGACCGAAGTCAACAAAAACTCATGCTAGCAACTTTCATCTTCTAGTTAGTTTCAAATGTGCGGCAAGATCCCTTTGCATACAGTTGAATATGTCCATGATCTGAACACCCATGGCCCTAAACAACATTTGGTTAAAACTAATAAACACAGGTGCTAGTCAAACAGTCCCATTTCCAAAATGCCTACTGTTGTGAGTTGCTAAATTTTAATAGCAACTTTCCATGAGATTTCATTACAAACATATCAGGAAGACACAAAAAAGGACGAGTCAGAGCTGACCCTCCATAAACACAAGGGTTTTCTCTTTCATGGCTGGAGAAAAAGGGTTCCAGAAGAACCTCTCCGCAGGCTGTTTTTTTAAAATTAAAATCCATCCTTCCCATGAAACCTGCTAGTACTACCTCAATACTCCTTTCTCAAGAGTTCCACAACACTTCCAGCCAGATGTTCACAGCCATAGGAGTGGTATAGAGGCAAAGTGATAATGGCAACAATTACTTTCCTGCAGGATTGTGCAGTTCAACTCTGGATTCCGTCCACTGTCTATCGCTAGACAACTGGTAATTTATTTACCAACCAAAATAAGAATTTGTGATTAAGTGGTAAGACAGTTCAACACTAGGAATCATGGGCATCTATAGCTGGAGAAGTCAGCCAATGTTTAGAAAGAAAAAAAGTGGTATGGGGAAGGCATTACTGTGCGCAGAACCGCCACACCCCCGCGCGCGCTGGCTTACTCCACCAGCACATTGCAGCGGGCGAAGGAGCCCTTTAGGGCGTGGACTTACCACCTGCCAGGGAGACCAGCTGTAGCCCTGAGAGCCGCCACACCCCCGCGCGCGCTGGCTGGAGCACCAGCAGCTTTAAAAGGCTGCCAGATACCACCCTCCACCAGCACATTGCAGCGGGCGAAGGAGCCCTTTAAGGGCATGGACTTACCACCTGCCAGGGAGACCAGCTGTAGCCCTGAAAGCCGCCACACCCCCGCGTGCGCTGGCTGGAGCACCAGCAGCTTTAAAAGGCTGCCAGATACCACCCTCCACCAGCACATTGCAGCGGGCGAAGGAGCCCTTTAAGGGCGTGGACTTACCACCTGCCAGGGAGACCAGCTGTAGCCCTGAGAGCCGCCACACCCCCGCGCGCGCTGGCTGGAGCACCAGCGGCTTTAAAAGGCTGCCAGATACCACCCTCCACCAGCACATTGCAGCGGGCGAAGGAGCCCCTTAAGGGCGTGGACTTACCATCTGCCAGGGAGACCAGATGTAGCCCTGAGAGCCGCCACACCCCCGCGCGCGCTGGCTGGAGCACCAGCGCGGCAGAGGAGAGGATTGTGCCCCAACCCCCCCCCCCAACACCAGCTTACCGGCGGCGCAGAGTACCGGAGGTAGGCAGGACCAACTGGGCCTTGAAATTGGCCCCTATTGAGCCTTTCTCAGCATAAGAGCCTTTCTTGCTGGCCGGCGTGGGGGAGAGACTTGCCATCGGCCCTTTAGGGCCAACACCCTTCTACCCGGCTCCGGAGGTGCGGCGCCTATTACGGGACCGCCTGGGCCCTATTATGTATTTTAAAATTGTATATTTTATTACTGTTACTACTGGGCCCTATTATGCATTTTAAAATTGTATATTTTTATTATTGTTATTGATTTTATTGTTATTGATTCTGTTTGATTTTTTTGCTTATAATTCTGTAATGTATATTGTCTAATTTGTTTAATTTGTTTATATATTGTAGTTGATATTGTTTAATTTGCTGTATTATATTGTTTCATTTGTTGTAATTTTCTGTTGTGCACCGCCTCGATTGGTTCGCCAGAGGGGCGGTATAGAAATAAATCGTATTATTATTATTAGATGTAAAAGTGAATACTTGTACTTTTAAAGCAAGCTAGCACTTTGGAAATTGCCCTTTGCCTATAACTGTTAAAAATGCACTTGTGCACCTTGTACCACTACCACCTGGTCTTTGCTCTTTGGAAATAAGAAAAATATGCAACCCATCTTCCACTGAAATTTCTTCATCAGGGTAAAAATGACCTGGGTGTACATAGTATGAGCAATTACCCTTATTTCAGTCTTTGTTTGGAAAAATGACAGAAATCTCCAGACTTAGAATCAGAATCATAGAACTGGAAGAGACCACAAGGGCCATCCAGTTCAACCCCATGCTATGCAAAAATGCACTATCGAATCACTCCAGATACCTCCTTTTAATTTATTATCAGCAGACTCCACCCTGGAATCTGGAAGTGACTAGTCACAAACAACAAGTTATTTATATTTCCTTTCCCTCAATAATTCGGGCATAATGAAGGTACATTATTACTGAAATATAACTGGGGTAACTTCACTCTTTTTGTACTGTAATGGTTAACTTTCAAAAATAAAGTTCTAGGAGATGTAGCCTTATGCTTAGATGCAACATATGCTGTCTATTTTTTTTAAAAAAAATAATGAAGTAAAGAATTGTTTTAAAAGGTAACCAAGTACTTTTGAAGTGCATGAACAATAATTAATTACAGCTATGTAATTTTCCAAGCTCAGCTCCCTTTCTAGCCATATTTCCATTAAATTATTTTTATTTCTGTGTGCAGCTACTTTGCTGCTCTCTTTTAGCTGTTCTTCAAACTATATCATAGCCTTAACACATAAAAAGAAAAAACTAAAAAAGAGGTATGGGGATGATTCTTATTTTTGCCTTGGATGGAAAAGATTGAAAAGAACATACTACAGAATTACATGCTTTAAACTATTATTTGCTGACAAATAAAAAAAGGAAGGAGGTCACAAAAAGTGGTCTGGCTATTTAATTGACAGGAGAGGCTTCTTTGTAAAGGTTCAATAACTCTTTTCACAGCAATGATCTGCAGAGATTGTCAGAAAGTGGACTTTTTGTTCTTGCCTGACAAAAGTGTAAAGTAATAGGCCCAAAGGAGTTGTCAGTGTCTCTATGTTCGAATCCAACTGAGGGGGATTTACAACAAATGATGATAATGACTACACAGAAACTCTTAGAATCAATGCAGTCAAAAATCGTACCTTTTGAAAGAAAGTCCAGAATACAAAATGATTGAAGAGAGATAGCCTAGGCACTTGGTAACCCACGCACTGGCTGTGTCCAGAGATGAATGCACTGAGAGATGCCTTTGAAGAATACTTAAGAATTTGGAAATCTCTGAAGCATGTCAGTAAGCCACAAAATATCTTTTTGATATTTGGACAAAGCACTGCCATTTTAAGATGGCTTCACTGGCCTCTGGTTTGGTTCCCAGTTGTTGTTGCTGTTGTTATTTTGTGCCTTCAAGTTACATCCAACTTATGGCAACCCTAAGGCGAACCTATCATACGGTTTTCATGGCAAGATTTGTTCAGAGGTGGCATGCCATTGCCATCCTCTGAGTTTGAGAAAATATGACATGCCCAAGGTCACTCAATGGATTTCATGGCCAAACTGGGAATCAAATCCTGCTCTCCAGAGACATTCACCACTCCAACCACTATGCCATGTTGGCTCCCAGTGCTACCTTTAAAGCTGTGTGAGTTGGGACCAGGATCCTCCAAAGACTTCCTCATCCATTTTGATCCTATCCTGTAATCTGATACGTTCCACTGTTGGCTTTCTCCTGAAGATTTTTTCACACTACATAATTATAGTGCTATGATTCCATGGGACTCCATCCTGTGGGATTCTGGGATTAGTAGTTTGGTGAGGCACTAGAGGAGATTTCTAGCTGAGAATTTTAAATTTCATAAATTGCAAATCCAAGTATTCCTTCAGATGGAATCATACAACTTAAAATGGAATCGTAGTGCTATAATTTCAATTTCTCTACAGGCACTAGTTAGGTAAGCAATGACAGAGGACAGGGTCCTTTCTGCAACAATAATTCAAGTTTGGAACTCTATCCCAAAGGTGACAATCACTGAGTTATTGTATCAGATGCCAGTGGACACACGGCAGATATTTTGTTTTCCCAAACAAATCTACATTTACATTGTCATTTCGCAGACGCTTTTTAAAAAATAATACCCAGTTTTGTTTTTACTGCTTCTGCTCTTGTTTTTTCCCCCCAGTTCCTGTTGTTTCCTGCTTGTAATTTGTTATTGCTTTTGTAATAGTATTGCCAGCTGCTACATTGCCCAGTAGCAATTTGGATAAAAATACTAAAATTAACATTGATGCCTCTTCTTACTGCTCAGATGTTGAGACTATGAAAAATTATGCTTCAGTTGGATGAAATATTTGCATTTGGACTACTAACAAAGGAGGAATAAACATTCTTACTGCACTAGAAATCTGTAATTGATGGCATTTTAAATTGCTAAAAGGTGAGACTGAAGGCTGGCGTGCAGCTGTACTCCACAATTATAGAGCTGTATTCCCCTTTAACTGCCAGGGTAGCATAAAATGGAGTCCTGGGAATTATAGTTTAGTCAGGTACTAGCGCTTTCTCACTGAGAATTTTAAATACCCTTCCCTAAACTGCAAATCACAGGATTTCATTGTATGTTGCCATGCCAGTTAAAGTGGAATATGGTGCTACATTTGTGGAGTGTGAATGGGCCCAAAAACAAAGCTTCCCTCTAGGAATCCAATAATAGCATGCATCTCTTTTTGATGCAGGGACACTGTCCTTGCTGCTCAATGTCTAGCCGCTTTGCTTTGGCATTAGAGTGAACTCCCAATGTACCAGCAAGCCAGCAGCATGACTTATTATCTGCTGTTGTACTTTGTGTTTCATGTTTAAATCTGGTTTTGAATTACAGTAAGAAAGTGAGATATACCTTTAAAATACAAACACATGAGATAATAACTGTGATGCTGCAGTAATGCTGAGACAACAATGAAGTTCATGTGTCACCACATCAACTTCTGTTATTAGGACTGTTGGGGAGCACAGTGGGTTAGAGAGATCCCTGTAAGGTTAATAGTTTAGCTATGCACTTTGCTTCTTTCATGCTTTATGTTCCATTTATGTATCCATAGACTTATTAGCAATGTAGCTAGAGGTTAGATTGGTCAGTTAATATAGCTGACTGCTTCTTTATGCAGGAATATTCATTTACCAGGTAAGAGACAAACATAATTGTATATTGTATTTTATTGTAGGTTATTGCAGGTTATTGTATTACGAATGAACTTGGACTTGGGGAATTTTAAATAGCTCAATTAATTAACTCTGGGATCACCCCTATTTATACGCAGGGTGATTGAACAGAGAATTAGCAGAGACATAATTCTACCAATAAATTGTATTTTTATTTCGGGGGAAATCAGTCAGTCATGCAAATGTGCGCACACACATACAATGTTATTTAATACAAGTACCCACATGCATACTTACAAGGATTAGGAATTACTAAAAAAAGCTTCATTCATATATAGTTACCATAGTGTGGTGCTCCTTTCATGATGATTTCTCTCAGCTGCTCAGCAGAATGGCGTTTAAGGGGGCAGCATGAGGGAGACTAGCAAAGAATTTCAGAGAGTCATAAAAGTCCCTCTTGCCTTCCATGCTAGCTCAGAGAACAAAGGATTTTGGAGTCCTTAAATAGCCAAAAACTGGCTTCAGGCAAAAGGTTGTTTACTTCACTTTCTTAATTTACATAGCAAAGATCACTTTGATACTGGCAGTTCTCAAAGATGGGAAGATGTGCCAAGTTAGTGGTGCCTTAAATCACTTGGTCTTTTCTGGCTAGCAGAGGTGTGAATCTGCCCTGCTATCAACTCCCAACTACAATCTTTTTGATCTTTGTTTCAAAGCACTGCAGATGTGGGGTCTCCGCTAAGCGTCCATGGTTATAGTGCCTACATGACCTGCTCGCTCCTGGGTGCATGGCTGCCAATCCAGTCCATTAAGGGCCATCCAAGAGGAAACACAGACACCCAGAAAATCATGGCAAAATCATAGCCATTTTGGCACAAATTCTTGTGACAATGGGAAAGCCAGGTTCAGCACTCCATCCCACTTCCTAGCCACCAGACCATTTGGTCCTTTTGTGATGTCTTTGACATTTCTCAGGGAAGGCCAATTCATCCGTGATTAAATATTTTTCTCTTTAGAGCAAACCCCCCCCCCAAAAAAAACCCTAAGATGTTTACACTAACTGGGTTTCTTTGAGTCATTTGGTGGTATAGTCTGTGGCTTCAGATGAGATAAATCTACTTTCTGTGAGTGCAAGGATATCACAGTGAAGCAGAAAATATTGACAGACCTATCTGAATGTGTTGTTCTTTAGAACTGTTGAGCTAACCGTTACATATAACTATATAGCAATTATGCTATTTGGGCTTGCTAAAAATGACTTTCCCATGAGGGCCCATTTCTGCAGGTGCCTCATAACATTTTTCTTAAAGAGTCCTGAAAAGACCAAATGAGGTAGTGCCTAGGGGATGGGGTGGGACACTGAGATGAACTGAGAAAACAAGTTTTCCAAAATGTATAGGAAACCCCCACTTTTCTGACAATGTATTGGAAACACCCACTTTACTAGGGACTCCCTTATCTGACAGGTTAGGGACCACAGCATGGCTAAAAAATTGAAATAGTTGAAAATTGGAACCCGATTTATTTTAGCTTGCAAATGCATTTTGGCTGCTGACAAACAAATAAAATGCTATATGCTTTTGAATGCATTTGTTGTTGCTGTTGTTGTTAGCTACCTTCAAGTTGGCCCTGACTCTTTGAGGAACTATTATGCAGAGGAAAATTGGTGGGTTGGGTCACAGAAAACACTATTTTCTGCACAGAAATTGGAGGGTGAGATTGCAACAAAAAATCCCTACATGTTTTTCTCCATAAAATAATTCTTCCATACACTTTGGGATGTTTGAACACAGATAGAATGCTACAGAGGAAAATTCATTTTCTCCTGCAACAGGAGAAAACTACTATAATTATTCATCCTTGCTTGTGAGAATAAAACAATCAGGGATTTAGATCCCTTACCACCACAAAGCTCCTTAGTCTCAGACAGTGTAGGAACTTTCTCCAGCACAGTATAGTGAGAACAACATTTTTTGTGAATAAACAAAACTAGAAATGTGTGTGTGTATGTATTGTCTCTTTTTGATACTATGTTCTTTCTCTTTTGCAGGAGGAAAACAAAATTCAGTGTCATGCTTTACTTCTCATTCAGTAGAGAAAAGACAAGTAATAAGCCGTCCATGACAAAAGATAATTACTTTTGTAGCAATAAGAGCCACAACAGTCACATATAACCAATCCCAGTGAGAACTGGCTATTGTTAACAGCTAAAAATAGTTTTATTGTCAAAAGGTAGCAAAAGTCATCAATAGTCCATTCCAGGCTGACACACATATCAAAAATGTTCTGAACACACACTCACAAATCTAATCCTTCCCTTCCTCTTCATGAAATTGTATCCAACTTCAGATTGAAAGTAGTCTCTATATGAATAAATGTGGACTAAAAGAATGGCTATTTATGAAAGTTAAAGAATAAAGTGCAAAAGCAGAGTTCCAGTAGAATATTCAGAAAACAAATGTAATAACTACTGATTATTTACCCCAAGGATGACATCCCCCATCACAACTCAGGTTCTGCTCTCTCCTCCAAAAATGAACTTGAAAGACTGCGGCAGCAGTTATATAACTACTGGCTGCTAGCTCCTCCCCAAGCAAGTCAGTGACTCAGCAGAAGCCCCGCCTCCTTAGATCATGTGATCGGGGAAACCACATGGCCAAAAACAAACACCACCATGCCAATTGTTATCCAACTTTATGCAGCTAAGACTTAAAGCTACAAAGCTACAATTATTCTAATATTTTAAAGGACATTTCAATATAATAGCATTTATCTTTTATGTATGTTACTGCTTAATTTCTTCAAATGAAAAAAATCATAGAATCCTAGAGTTGGAAGAGACCACAAGGGCCATCCAGTCCAACTCCCTGCCATGAAGGAACACACAATCAAAGGGTGTTTTCGCACGGGGCTTAAGGCAGACGCTATCCTACCTCCGTCCGGCCCCAGTCCGGCTCCTTTGCAAAGTTTTCACACGACATCGCAGCAAGCCCCGCCCCATCCAGTGCCATCCCCGGCGCTAGCCTGCGTCAGTCTGGGTCCTTGCTCCGAGTGTTCACACTTACGTCGCAGAAAGCCCTGCCCCGCCCCATCCAGCGCCATCCCCAGCGCTGGGCGGCATCAGCCCCGGTCTTTGCAATTCCTTTTTCAAAAAGGAATTAAGTTGCCGCTGCCGGAGCCATTCCGGAATAATGCTACTTTCACAGGTCTGAAGCTGCAGGATTCATTCTGGAATGGCTCCAGGCGGCTTTGAGACCCCAAGTGTGAAAACGTCCAAAGCATCTCCAACAGATGGCCATCCAGCCTCTCTTTAAAACCTCCAAAGAAGGAGACTCCACCACTATGCAAGGGAGTGTGTTCCACTGTCAAACAGCTCTTACTGTCAGGAAATTCTTCCTAATGTCGAGGTGGAGTCTCTTTTCCTGTAGCTTGCATCCATTGTTCTGGCTTTTATTCTCTGAAGCAGCAGAAAACAAGCTTGCTCCATCCTCCATATAATATCCCTTCAAATACTTATACAGGACTATCAATGCCTTTCTTAACATATGCTGTCTATGCATTTGTCCACCGAAAGCAAAGGTGAGTAACATCAGTATATCCTGGCACTAATTTTCTACTCCTCAAACTTTCCAGGGGTCACATGAACTACCAAAAATGTAAACAAAACAAAACAAACCTGAAAGTAGCCAAAAGTCTACTTCTGGTATTGAAAAGGAAGATGTCTTGTTGTTGTTACACATGCATGGGGGAACTGCAACTCAGGGCCTAAGCAGACGGGCAGCACGGGGCCGCTCCGGGAAGCCGCAGATCAGACCCGAGGTATCCGCACACCTCAGCCCCGCGGCGCAGCGTCCCAGGCCCAGGAAGGAGTGCTAAAATAGCGCTCCTTCCACAAGACACTGAAGGTGCGCCGCAAAAGGCGTCCGGCACACCTTCGGCGCCTCTTCCGCTGCAGCGTGTGCGGACGCTGCAGCAGAAGTGTGTCATCGGAGCGCCGGCCATGCGGAGGACCGGACGCTCCGCCGACGTTTTCCGGAAGGGGTTGGGGTGCCCACCATGAGGCTTCCCCTCCCCTTCCTGGCCTTGAAGACAGTGCAAAGCGCCATCTGCTTAGGCCCTCATTCAATCTTTCTGAAGAAGTAATACACCTCTTTCTTTTTTCTTTTTTGCCTGAAAATGGGGAGTCCAAAGGAGTAGGGTGGGTTGAGAGCTACCAAAAGAGCCTTAAGGGCAACAAAGGTTCCCAAATCACAGGGCCTAGTATCTCTCCTCCTGTTCTCATGATAGAAGGGAAGAATCTCAGAGAGAGAACAACAACTTGTAGATTGCCTGCTTCCAAAACATACTGCAGAAATAATCCAGTTCGAAACTGCTTTAAGTACCCTGACTCAATGGTAGGGAATCCTGGGAATTGTAGTTTGTTCTGGCACCAGAGCTCTCTGACAGAGAAGGCTAAATGTCTCACAAAACTACAGTTCCCAGAATTCCATAGTATTGAGCCAGGGCAGTTAAAGTGGTCTCAAATTGGATTATTTCTGCAGTGTGTTTTGGACCTATGTCTCTAATCTAACTATTTCTTTGTTTGGGGTTCTTTGCTGCTGCAGGCTGTTTAAGATCAGCTACTGTAGGCTATTTGCCCAAAACCCAGCTGGGAAAAGGATCTTATTTTCTGTTCCATGCAGGGCTTGGAAAATTTAATTTGTAGGCAACAAAATACCTTAACTTCTGTTAGACTTGGTGTTCGTTATTTGAGTCACATATGCAGAGTAACTATGGTTGACAGGTAATGTATCAGGCTAAATGATATCACTCTGACAATCCTTCTGTGTCAACAGCAGGCATCCCTAGGTCTCAAATTTGGGATTTGAAATCTCAGGCCACGCTGTACTTTTGGCCAGGCTGCATTTTATCTCCTCTGAGTTAGACCTCATACAGATACTTAGGGAATAAAAATAAAATCTTTTTTCATTATCTGGAATGAAGACTAATGACGTCCTATCACTAGATCCAGTCAGTGAGAAAACAGAGTCAGCCCATTTAAAATCATGTACCATTGGGACAAGGGGTTATGGAGGAAGAGAGTCACTGAAAAAGAAGAAGATGAGTAAAACCAGAGTTCACATGGCTATTAACATGAGTGTCAGAAGTTCATATACGACACTGGCTAATGAAGTTCACTGCAGGATTGCAGCTTATTGCTGCCTTGTATTTGCATTGCAACCTTTCCAGTTCTACAGTCAGGAGTCGTTTTCTTTTGATAATACATAGCCTGCCTTGATATCATAAGAAATAACTATAGTGAGGTAATGAGATTAAATAATATTATATACTCATAGTGTATAGTGACGTTTGTTAAGGCAAAACTCTTCCATAGAAAAGTGGTGGAATTTTTCAAGGGAAGGTGAAAGTATAAAAAGAAAACATTTCCATCTACATGGAAGACTATTGTTTTTCACAAGGTAGAGTTTCATTTAATACACATTCTTACAATATCTGAGAGTGCATGTTATTTGTTTGGGTGGGTGGGTGTTACCAGATAAGCTTTTGAAGAGTTTATAACTTCCATATTAAATTCTATTCATCTTACATGCTTTTCTAGACGTGAACTGTGTCACAAATCATATCATAGAACTGTATCATGAACAGACACAGCATGCTGAAGTGCATATAGGCCTGGTGTGATTGTAGAAAATTAAAAGTTCTTCATCCCCATATTATTTATTACCTAGAAAATGAACCAGCAAATTTGGGGGTTGTAGTTGTCAATCTACTAGCTTCAACACAGTGATCCTAATTCCACTGTTGCACCGGCACAAAAGAGTCCGCACACCTTTTCTTGGATAATAAATTGGCCACAACTTTATTTATCTGTACAGGGTATCAAAACAGCTTTCAATAACAGTTTCTCAATTGACCATAATTTTGTTCTTGACACATGTGTCCTTGTACCTAACTGCAGTATCAATCAAGATTAAGCCATGCCCATCACAACATGTGTCAAGAACGTCCTGTTCAAATTAGTTACACAATTTCAACAAATCATCCCCCCATACCGGAAATGATGTCATAATTAAACATATGACATAAGCAAGTTATGATGCAATCAACGTGGTTGATGACATCATAGAGAGTTTAGTTAACTTGATGAGGTATACCCATCATCCACATTAATTAATCCGATTTGGTAAGTTCTAATAGCTGAATTATCCCCGGGGGGGGGGGGGGTCCCTGCCCGCCAAAACTAAATAAGATATCAACATTATAATTGACCAACCAAGATCCTGACCCCAAGTTGTGACAAGATAAGCGATAACTTTTAAACCACTCATGTGTAACTCACAACCAACAATGACAGCACCAGATACCGCTATTATGCAAACCCACACTATATTATTCTCAGGGAGGGCGAAAAACCCAGGCTACAATAACTCTGGGAAAATTCCCTCCCGGCCCCTGAAGGCAACCAGCCGAAGCCTGAGAGTAAATAAGTAAACAGCTGTTAATTAAGGGTGGGTGGGTTGGGTCGCTTGACTGCCCCAGCAAAAATGGTTGCAGCCAAGGGCTATATAGCCCACAAATCTCTCAGGCAATCTCATGAGATCCAAAGATCTCGCGAGATTACACAGTGTGCTGGGGGAATCTCATGAGATCCCCCAGATTGGCTGGGCAGGACAGGAAGGGCGGGTCTTCCTGCCCGCCCAGCCAATTGTGGCGTCGGCCTCTTAAAATGGCCGGTGCAATAGAGAGCCCCTCCCAACGCGTCGGGGGGGGGGTTCTTTCTCCTTAATTCACCTGCCTTCTGTTTGTGTCATTCACCCATGCTCCACAAGTCACTTGCTACAATATCTGTGCCCATTTATTACAACAAAGGAGAATGTGTGTCTTTCTGTGTTACTGTCTTTGCTACAGGTCCATGATTGTAAAACCAAAACACTTGAAACTCAGCATGGATATTAACTCAGCATGGTAGTGGAGTATATCTGGATTTTAATGGATTAACTAAATTAGTTAATTAAAGGCTGTATAGCCTGAAGAGATCCAGCATGGTGTCATGATTTGAGCATTGGATTACAACTCTGAAGACTAGGGTTCAATTCCTCACTCAGCTATGGAAGCCCACTGGGTGACCTTGGGTGTCACACACTCTCAGTCCCCAAAATCCCCATGATAGAGTTGCCTTAGGTTTGCCATAAATTGGAAATGAGTTGAAGGCACACAACAATAACAGCAACAAAAACCAACAACATTGTAGCCTGAAGTATCAGAATCACTCACAGGATTGCAAACTTCACTAAGGGCCAATGCTGACGACCCCTAAGGGGCAGCTCTGTGCCGCCCTGGGAGCGCTGGATCAGGGCCGCAGCAACATGTTGTGGCCCCGATCCTCCTTTTTGCCACTCCAAAAAGAGCTGGTAAATGTTGCAGTCGGGTGCGCGGCATGACAGCGGCATTGGGACAGAGTTGGGGTGGCCAGCGTGCGGTCTCCCTGCTCCAACTCCACCCCCAGGCCAGCCCTTTTGGCCGGTCTGCATCAGCCCTAACCTTCCTTAAACAGAAAGCAACATTCAGGTCTAGGATTGTTATTTCTCCATAGGGCCTATAGGTAACTTCAATTCCCTCTTCAGAATCCCCAAATTCTTTGAATGGGAGGGTGAGAGGGAGAACTACAAAAAAAACTGTACTGGTAAGGGAAGTAAGCAAAGGAAAATGAGGAGTGGACCAACAAGAAAGAAAAAAGGATGGGGGGAAGAAGAGAAGAGAAAGAATAGATGGAATGAGAAAAATAATGAGGTTGGGAAATGAGGGACTTCTAACTATTGTGAATCAATGTACTTCTTCCAGTTTCATAATAATGTGAAGAAACAAGTTATGAAATTTTTGAACACTTTTTTAATGATTTTTTTTATTGCTGGTTTGATTTAATGTGTTGTATCTTCACTTTATACTTTCTGTTCTATATAACTCTGAACATCCTTTAAATCAATTTTGACAAAGGACAAGTATAAATATTTTAAATAAAATAAATAAAAGCAATGATTTTCTGAACAGAAATACGTAAGTGAAATTGTGGCAGCAGAGTTTAGACTCAACTCTAGGAAAAGAGTCTCCATGCATTTAAAATATGACATTTATCACAACTGCTAAAGAAAATGACAATGCACTGTCAGAGACTCCAGTCATTTATTAATTCCATTTCATGAAACACAATTCCATATTTTTTAAAAAGTTAGGCAGTTCGCTTTCAGAATAAGTTGACTGTATCTTTTTATGGGGATTTCACTGGTGAGGGCAAGTAATTTGTAAAAACCTTGGAAGATAAATTCTAGCCATGTTTCTCGCACCTTGTTGTTATGTATAATCATAGACTAAATTTCTGCAATGCCATGGCGCTCTTCACCTGTTCTGTCACCTGATCTATTCCTTATGTGTCCTCTTGCCTTCAGCAGATTCACTTTCTACTATGTGGTAAAGACACCCTAATTTTCTAGCCTTGCACAGACTGTTTGGCTCTGCTTTTACTACATAGCATTTCCTGACCCATAGACAAAGAGTATACACCAGTTTAACTGTGTACCTGCAGTGAAATCAGCTCTTCCCTATGTTTCTCTTTCCTTCTTCTTTCCCAACTGTCTTTGGACTGCCTATAGACTTGACTTTTTTGTTTTTCTACCCTCCTTGTATTTTTAAAATAATTTGTATTAGTTTTAACACACTTAATTAAAAACAACAATAAATAACAACAACAACAAACCTCAGCTATTCATACATCTCATATATGTACCAACATAAAGAAACACAAAACATGGACAAAATTACAAAACAAAACTTCCTCAACCACATTTCTTTAGCCTAATTTGCTTGTGATTACCTTTTACCCTAATCCCAAATTTCTCTATTTAAGAAGATTACTTTGCTTGCCTGTCATGAAGTAAATCTGCCCTCTTGACACATTCACAGTTTTTTCTTAGGTCTGTCTACTTGTTTTTATCTACCTAATTCTGGCTTGTAGACCAAGAGAGTAAGAAAATAAAAATAAAATAAGATTGTACTTTTCTATACTCTTAAATAATTAGTCATTTTTCCCCAATCCTTTTGAGTTCTCCTTCGGAACGTCTCTTAATAGCAATGTAAGTTTATCATTTGCCATATAATCCAGTATTTTTTGTTCCCAATCACTTATATCTGGTATTAATCTATCTTTCCATTTTTTAGCATAAGTTACCCTTGCAGCTGATACATGTAGAACAATACTTTCTCATATATTTTTTTGTATTTTTCTTCAATCATCCCTAATATAAAAAAAATTGGCTCTAATTTCATTTTTATCGTGAAAATCATTATAATATATAAGAACTTATTGTTGATCTTATTGTTAATTTGTTTCCATCAGTCTTGGGCTTTACTACATGTCCACCACATGTGGAACATCGTGCCTCTTTCTCTCTTGCACTTCCAGCATCTGTCCAATAAGTTCTTATATATTATAATGATTTTCATGGGAGTCAGATACCATCTAAACTGAATTTTATAGTAGTTTTCTTTTACCTCAGATGACAGTGTATATCTTATCCTTTTTTTCCAATTTTGTTCCCATTCTCCTAAATTTATATTTTCGCCTATTTCTTGATCATACAGTCTTTCACTAGCTCATCTTCATTCTCCATTTCCAGAATCTTTTTATAAAGTTTTGAAATTATTTGATTGTTTTCATTTAACAGAATTTTTCCTAACTCTGATGGCTCTATTTGAAACTCCTCTGTTTTTCAATCCACTTTAAACCTTTCTTTTAGCTGGTAGTATGGAAACCAGAGGATGTCATGTCCTTCTATTATGAGTTCTTCCCTCGTTTTTAACCTAGGCTTACTATCAGGATCTATCTTTAAAATATCCCTGTACTTTAACCAAGCACCAGCCGTTGTAGCTTCCGTGCGATGAAATGCTTCTATTGGGGATAACCAAAGTGGTAGCCCCCTAGATATATTTCTCTTATATTTAATCCAAATTCTATAGAGGGCTTTTCTGATCGTATGATCTTCAAAATCTCAGTTGGCTTTCACCTCATCATAAATTAGGTATGCATGCCAACCAAAGCTATTACCACTGGCTTCTAAGTTGAGGAGGCATCTGTTTGATAAGAAGATCCATTCCCTCACCCAGTCTACACAAGAAGCTTCATAGTATATTTGGCATTCCAAGACCACCTCTTGTTTTTTCCACCTGCAGCGATCTAAATTTGATCCTGGGTTTCTTCCCTGCCCAGATAAACTTTGTTATTTCTCTTTGCCAGGATCTAAATCGCTTATCGTTTGTGAGGACTGGGATATTTTGAAATAACATCATCTTTGGTAGCACTGCCATTTTATTAGTGGCTATCCTACCTAATAAAGATAATTTTAGATTTTCCCACTTTCTTTCCAGATCCTATTATAATTATTTTTGAAAATATCCGTATTCTTCATTGTAAAAATGATATCAAGATATTTCACTTTATTCTCTACTTTAAACTGTGACACCTTGGTCAATTCATTGACATCTTTTCTTCTCATATTCATAGTAAGCATTTTAGTTTTAGATGTATTCACTTTGAGACCTGATACTTGGGCAAATTCTTGGAGACATGAAAGACATGAAGACATGAGAGACATGAAAAAAGGACTGGAAGAAATGAAATGTAAAATAAATGCAAAAGAAAGACAAAATAGAAAGAGATAATTTTCAAGAAGCAAAAAATCTCATACGCCATGAGGGAAAATATATCAAACGTAGAGGCCTTTCAGAAAAGATTTACAAACAACTATTTGAAAAAATTATACCAAGCCTATCAAAATTTATAAACATAACAGAAGAATCACCAGATTCACCTATTGACAAAATTTTAAGATTGAACTATAAAATAGCAAAAGAGAAAAGTGCCAAGGGATGTAGTAATTGAGTTTACAGGAACAAGAATAAAGGATAAGATCATACAACAAAATGTCAGAGAAAAACTTATGATAGAAGGAAATCCAATACAGATCTTCAAAGACCTGCCTTCAGAAATTTTCAGAAAAAAAGAAAAATATAAATTTCTTACACAACTTCTATATAAATGGAATATCCAATACAAATGGGAAAAAAACAGAAGGCCTCTCTTTTTTGTATAAACAAAAAAAAAAATTAGGATCAACACAGTGGATAAGGCAAAGGAATTTTATAGAACACTAAACACAAGAAAGAAAGAAGAGGATGGAAAAGATAAAGAAACAGAAAGATCTCCAAAAGCTAAAATATATGAGGAATTGGAAGAAGACACAAGGAAATATGGAAATACAAATGGAAAGAGGAACAGATAAAGAAGAAAGAGAATCTTATGGAGAAGATAAGAAGTTAAAATTTTAAAAAAGTACATTCAAAATTCAAAACTGGGTGAGATATTTTATTCAACAATAGATAATAGGAAATGTGGAGTGGTGACCTATATAAATTAGAAACATACAACAAAAGAAATTTGCAAAGATTCAGAGGGGAAGTACATAGCTGTGGAAATTGCTTACTAGATAATAAAGTGAGATTAATTAACATTTATGCTCAAAATGAAAAAAGTGAGTTTCTTTAGAAACCTAATGAGAGTTCTGGAGAAATATGAGATCAACAACAATATAATTTTAGCAAGGTATTTTAATGGAGTAGTCCTACCAGAAAGGAACAGATCATCTAAAAGAAAATCCCAAAAAATCACAGGACAAATTACCAAATTCATTTTTTGAATTAATAGAAGATCTATCATTAATGGGTGTATGGCCCCATATGTATGACAATACACAAGGATTTACTTTCTATTCCCAACCACATCAGACATCATTGAGAATAGATATATTTTTCATATCAAAATACTTAATAAAAGATATACAAAGAATGGAAATCCATCCTAAACAGCCATCAGAACACAATATAATCGAATTATGTTGAAGAACCAGAGCTCTCTGACAGGGAAGGCTCAATATCCCAGAAAAAAAATACAGTTCCCATGATTCCCTAGCACTGAGCCAGGACAGTTAAAGTGACCTCAATCTGCATTATTTCTGGCAGTCCGTAAAGACCCACAGATAAATGGGAAAGAGAATGGAAAGCAGTGACAGAGATAGTAGAAAAAGATTAAACAGATAAATTACATAAAAAGCTGCAACCAAGTAAACAGCTAGGCATAAGCAAAACTCTAAATAATCGGAATTAGGATCATGGTCTTATTTTCAAAATAGTATAATGAATACTTTTATAGAATTGTATATTGTTTTGAATAATACTGTGAATAATACAAGTTTTTCTTTTAGATTAAAAATAAGACTAAGCAACAAGAGGAAACGATGAACAAGAGAAGATGATCTGATCCAGAATAATAAACTAAGGAAGTGAATAAGAAGCAAAGCAAAAAGATGAAGGAAAATTAGAAGAAATATAAGAAGAAAAATTACAATTTAATAAAATGCGCATAGTTAGATAATTTGTGATAATAATTTCTTTTGTAAAGATGTATGCAATAATAATGATATAAAAATAAAATTAAAAAAAAGAAATGGGGACTGCAATCAGGAAATCAGAAGAAGATTAAGAATGGGAAGGTGGCTATGAAAGAACTATAAAAGATACTAAGGGGCTATGCAGACGGTCGGCTCTGGGCCATGCCTGCTAGCAGTGGATCAGGGCTGTGGCAGCCGCACGCCATGGCCCCAATCCTTCCTTTTGCTGCCCCTAAACGCTCCTTTTAGGGGCAGCAAAAGGCTGCCCTAAGAGCTGGCACTGCAGCTCTTCCACACCCTTTTGCACAGCATGTCTATATACTGTGCTGAGAGGGCGTCCTGACACTGCGTGCCATGCAAGTGGGTGCATGGTGTCAGGACAGCGTCGGGGTGGGTTTGGGGTGGCTGGTGTGCAGCTGCCCCGCCCCAACTCCACCCCCAGGCTGGTGCTTTAGGTCGGTCTGTAATGCACCTAAAATGCAAAGATATACAACTCAGCACAAAAGTTAGAATCACACAAGCCATCGTATTCCCTATTACCATGTATGGATGTGAGAGCTGGACAGTTAAGAAAGACGATAGGAAGAAAATCAATTCATTTGAGATGTGGTGCTGGAGAAGAGTGCCGAGGATCCCATAGACAGCCAAAAGAACATACATATGGGTCCTAGAACGTATCAAGCCGGAAACCTCCTGAAAGCCAAGGTGAACTAACTGAGGTTGTCATACTTTGGATATATCATGAGAAGGGAGGACTCATTAGAAAAGACAATAATGCTGGGAAAGGTGGAGGGAAGTAGGAAGACAGGAAGCCACGTGCCAGATGGATGGACTCTATTAAGCAGGTCACGGGTATGGGCTTGTAGGAATTAAGCAGAGCAGTGGAGGACAGAGGGTCTTGGAGATATCTCATCCATATTGCTATGGGTCAAGATTGATTCAAGGGCAATGAACAACAAAACAGTTTTACTGCATTCTTCTTTAATAATGTCCCTGATTTCATTTCATCTGTTCCAAGCTCAGTTAGGCTTAGGTGGTGCAAATTTGTTATCTACATGTAATTCTACAATATAACCTTTAGGTTATCCTTTGGCATTTTGATTAATTTAATGTTTTCTTTAGGTTTACTCTAATTTTTGATATTAGCAGTTCATGATCTGTGTCCCAAGAATACAGACAGAATAGAGCTTCTCTACTTTCTACTTCCAATTATATAATCTACTTAATTTTTATATTGGCCATCTGGTGATGTCCAATGTATACAGTCATCTGTTCAGTTGTTTGAAGAATGTGTTTGCAATGAAAAAACTATTGATCCTGCCTTATACCTTGATCATAGGCCAAATATGCCAACTATGTTTGGTTCATTCTATTTTCTACTTTTGAATTCCAGTCACCTAAAGTCATATTTGACTCTGTACAGTTTCTTACACTGTACCATGCTGCTCAGCATAATAAAGGTCAAATATGAATCTTCAGTGTAACTAATCCCATTGCCTCTGGTTTTCCTCAATTCTGGGAGAAAGTTGCATTAAAAGTGTTGACCTTGAAACTTTGGAGATCAGAATGTGAGGTACATATTACAGCCAGTAAATAAAAGGTGGAAGGGAAATATTCACTAGATTCCTGTTAATCTGAAAGTGTTTAAAGTTTGTGAAGTGCTTACAGACTTAGGGGGGATGCAGACCAGGGCGTTTGGAGCGCCCTGGTCCGGAGCGCCGCGGGGCTATGGCAGCCTCACCGCGGCGCCTCCCTGGCGACCCTGAAAGGAGCGCCAAAAAGGCACTCCTTTCATAAGTCGCAAAAAGAGCGCCCTAAAAGCGGCGGGCGCCCTTTTTGCGACTTACCCTCCACAGCACGTCCGGACACTGTGGAGGGAGGTCGCCCTGAACGCGTCCGGCGTGCGGTGGCCCGGAAGCGCTCAGGGCGACCTCAGGAAGAGGAAGGGCCGCCGCGCGTGCGGTGGCTCCTCCTCTTCCGGGCCTCCAAGACGACTGTTTTAGTCGTCTGCTTAGGCCCATTGATTCTGATTTGTGCTTACACACAAAAAGAATGGGTCCCACATGGTTATTTGTTGGGCTTGAATGGCTTTGGTGTGGTAATAAGCAGATCTGAAAGCTTTTGTGGTCCAAACACATCATTTCTAAAGTATCCTAAGAGACTGACAACTACCTACAGCTGCAAGATGAGAACAGCCAACATTATTATTATTTTTTTTAAAAAAAAATCAACACATAGAATGTTGGTTTGGAAGCTTAACAGAAAAAAGGATGAATTGAAGGGCAAAGAACATTTATAGAAAAATTAATGCATTCTAATAATTTCCAGTGCTGCCTGAAAGCATGTGAGAATCATGCTTCTAGAGGGCTTCAGATATTGTTGAATTGCAGCTCCCAGCTTTCATCACCATGGATATTCTGGCTCAGGCTGCTAGGAGTCTCAATCCAATAGAATCTGTGGGGCTGCATAATCCCCACCTTTGTGCTAAATAAATGCTGAAAGGGAAATAACACAACACATATCCATACCTCCAGACCTCAGCAATTTTCCAAAACATAAAATACCTTGTAAAGGAGTCAAAAATACATCTGACAGTTTTGTTTTTGATGTCCAATGTGAAGTTAAAGGCTTTCATGGCCAGCATCCATAGGTTTTTTGGTGGGTTTTTCAAGCTATGTGGCCACGTTCTGGAAGAGTTTATTCCTGATGTTTTGCCAGCAGATGTGGCAGGCATCTTCAGAGAATGCTGGCATGGAAGTTAGTGGGGCATATATACTGTTGGTTGAGAGGAAATGATTTACATCTTAATCTGTGTATTGTTCTGTTGTTGAATGGTAAGGCCTCGGGGTGTCTATTTAATTAGTGATCCATTGTCTGTCAGGAAACCCTCCTCATCCTGGGTGGTTTTCATTTGCATTTGTTGGGTCTTGATTTTGGTGTTTTTCAGGACTGGTAGCCAAACTTTGTTTACTTTAAGGGTTTCTTCTTTCCTGTTGAAGTAGTCTAGGTGTCTGTGGATTTCAATGGCTTCCCTGTGCATTCTGACCTGATCGTTTTTGGCATGGTCCAGAATTTTAGTGTTTTCAAACAGCATTTTATGCTCAGGATGGTTTATAACATGTTCTGCTACTGCTGATTTTTCTGGCTGACCTAGTCTGCAGTGTCTCTCATGTTCCTTGATTTGTGTTTGAACACTGTGTTTGGTGGGCCCTATGTAGACTTGTCCACAACTGCACGGTATGCAGTAAAATCCTGTGGCTGTGAAAGGGTCTCTCCTTTCCTTCACTGAGCGAAGTATTTGCTGGATTTTCTTGGTCAGTTTATAAACCATTTGGAGGTTGTGCTTCCTCACCAGTTTCCCTATTCTGTCTGTGACCCCTTTGATGTATGGTAAAAATACCTTCCCTTTGGGTGGTTGTTTATCTTCACTCCTATGGGTTTTTCTGGGTCTGGCAGCCCTTCTGATGTCTGAGCTGGAGTAACCATTAGCCTGTAGAGCCCAGTCTAGGTGCTTCAATTTATCTTCCAGGAAGTGGAGTTCACAGACCCTTTTTGCCCAGACCACCCATGTTTTTATCGTGCTTCTTTTTTGTCCTGGGTGATGCTTGGGGTAACAATACACCATACATCAAAGGGGGGAGAATAGGGAAACTGGTGAGGAAGTACATTCTGCCATTCAACAACAGAACATTACACAGCTTAACATGTAAATCACCTCCTCTCAGTCAACAGTATATACACCTCACTCACTTCCATGCCAGCATTCTCTGAAGATGTCAGCCACAGCTGCTGGCATAAGGTCAGGAATAAACTCTTCCAGAACATAGCCACATAGCCCGAAAAACCCACAAAAAGTATAGTTTTGTTTTTTCTTAACACTTAAGGCACACTTACTGAAATGTAGGTTTCATTTAGGATTTAAGGTCACTGTTTTATTTGTCAAGGATTTAATTTTTTTTAACTAGAGTGAAGAAATAAATAAGCTATCACTAATTATTGGGAGAGAGAGATGTGCAGGAAAAGTATAAAAATTATATACTACAAAGTTATGATGCCTTGAATCATGAGAACAGTGTATGTATAGAAGGTTGCAAAAAGTGGACATTTTGTCTCCTCTTCTCTTAGTAATTCCTAAATATCTTTGAAATGCCTCCATAAAGCATCTGGGGAACCTCCTGAAAAGTGTGTGATGGAACTCAGGAGACTACAGTGAGAGCCAGAACTTCCCAGGCTGACAGTTGCACATTACACAAGAGGAGCTGTGTTCATACAAAATGTGTCTGCCCAATCTGGAGTAACTGTCCACTGTCTCAGCAGCTCCACTCTTATCCACAGTCCTTCCCACAATGTTTAGGAGGGTCCCTTGACCCTCTAGAACAGGGGTAGGCAACCTTTCCCCTTTAAGGGCCGAGGGACTTCAGCTCCCAGAAGCCTCAGGCATGTTGGCCAATAGTCCCATGTTGGCCAATAGCTCCTGGGATTCTGGGAGCTGAAGTCCCTCGGCCCTTAAAGGGGAAAGGTTGCCTACCCCTGCTCTAGAATATAGATGGAGAAAGTGAGGCCTCCGAGCTGCACATGGCCTCCAAGGCACCCCAAAACCACTTTTTTTTTTGCCTTTTCCTGCCCCCAGTAAGGCATGGCTATAATTCTTCCATGCTCTTCTGCTCTTTTAGGCCCTGGAGAAACTTTTTTTCTCAACAGAGACCAAGTAGTTGACTTCTGAGTCACTTCCAGTTGGGGTAAAAAGTGAGGCCTAAAATAGTGCAGAGAAGGCTGTTATACCATCCAGCCCCCTAGGCTGCATTAGAAGGGGCATTTGGGAGAAACACTGTAAATAGATATGGGATGGCAAGAAACCTCTAAGGTCCCTTTGGGCCAGTCCGGCCTCCTAACCCCCAACAGTTTCCACTTTAGAAAAGTCTCAGTTTGAAAGTCTCTCATGATCCAAATCCAAAGTCTCTTGCTATTTTTATCTGCACAATAGACTGTAAATATAGCAGCTGTATTAAAAATTGACATTTGGACTTAAAGTTGTAAACAAGCATTTTAGAGCATCTCTCCTAGAGCATTATATACCAGTACATTGACATGGATATACATAAACTAAGATTTTTGTTTTGTTTCCTGGAGCATAAACTCATCTACCATTATGAAGTACAGTAAAAAAAAGTCAATAAAACAAAGCCTGTGCTGTCAGGTGTGGATTCACTTCTACACAGAATCAGAATATACTCAATATTTTAAAGAGCCAAACATTTTTAAAGATGTACAGCAGACCTTCCGCATAGTTTCCCTAAATGGAAAACAGAACACTTTTGTTTACAGTAGTTCAGTTTTTTAAAAAAAGATGTTACTAACACTTTATAATGTTCTTCGGATGGAAAGAATTTGATATTTTAAAAATTCAGATCTGGCAAACCTGACAAAATTTGTGTATTTAATCCAGGGGTTGGCAACCTACGGCCCGTGGGCCGCCCCTGGCCCGCCACCCCCACCGCTCCCCACCACTGCCATCCCCGCCCCCCCCGCCCCCCCCGCCACCACCACACCACTGCCGCAGGCGTCGCGGCCACCATTTTGTTTGCCAAACAAATGAACGTGCACGCTGTCATTTCCCCCCCCCCGGCCCGGCGGAAGACCTGGGGACCAGCGACCAGCCCCAGGTAAGTAAACCTTGCCAACCCATGATCTAAGCAAAGGATATGTAGTACTTAGCTGTTAGAATCTGGGTTTGAATCCCTGTGATTTCAGCCATTTTTTAAATATTTAATTAGGACTGCATTCTTTTTTTTTTTTAATGACTGGGTCCACATTTTTAACAGTTATATGGCAGGGACAACATGGTCCTCCCTATGAATAGACTAGCCGTGCTTATTGAATTTGATTCCTACAGACTGGTGGGAAATGTGCATGTTTTGTTTGTTATTCTTTTGCGTAAGAACTTGCTAAAATGTGCAAGAAGATAGACTTTAGATTTTAAAAACTCACATGCAGAAGAATGCAAAGCTGAATCAAATTTTCTTTGCTACTTTACTGGGACAACATACCACATTTAATATGTCTTAGAAGTACATGTAGTTTCCTGAGGATTTAGAAAACTCCATGGATGCAACAGAGGAATATCTGAACAAACTTCAAATATACATATACATGGGGTGGGGTGGGGTGGAGGGAAGAAGAGGGATGAATACATTTATGCATTACTTCAGTAAACATATCTCATAAAAGCGTCATCATGATCAGTCACATGTAACAATGCACAGGATGTTGCAAAACTAAAACAAAGAAAAAGGAGATATCTCCGAACCCACTCAAGAAATTACCTGTTGTGGGTAATTCTGTAGGTTCATCTGGTATGGACTTGGATGACAGTTGGCACTCCCTTGTAAACACAATGTCATCAAGGGCTATAGATCTCCTGTAATCTTTCCCAACACGCCCTTCAAAGATGATCCAGAAGTCCTCATCTGCTTCTAATGGTAATACTTGTCGTTTCCAGAAATTTCCCTGATCCTCAGACAAGCTGAAAAGTGGTTTTCTGGTCTGATTTGATACCATCATCTGATAGACAGTTAGTGATCCAATATTTGTTCCATACATGTGGTAATAAAATATTATCTGGAAAATAGTAGTAGTAAATATGACTGAATTGTTCGTAGTGAGGCAAATATGGATAACTTTTAGAACAAAATAGTTGCATGGGAACAGAATCTCAGTAAGAAACATCAGACAGACCTTTAGTCAGCATGCTGATCCATGTTATCTATTTATTCCAATATTTAAGAGTTAATCTATTTTTCTGTGTTGGTCTAACATGATTGTTTCTTAAAATTAAAAACTATGTATCATTTGAGAACACCTCAAGGAAGCTAAAAAGATTTCAAAAACCTACAAAACAAATGAAAAGACAGCTCTTTCAAAATTAACAGAAGGTAATTCAATATAAGCAAAGCACAGCAGCCATAACTAACTAATCAGTAAAAACTACCAGAACGATTGTCCAAAACTCTACTTCAGTAGCACAGTGTGGAATACTAGGTACAAATACCTGAGGAGATTGTCACACTGGCCGCCTGTTCTTGATCTGGGGCTGGGCTGGAACCCGGCTGGGACTGTGTCTTATCACACAGCTTCATGCCCAGATCATTACCATCCCACCCATTCAGCTAAGGAAGGAACGTCTCCCTTCCTTAGCTGAAAACACTTCTTTTCCATAATGGGAGACGTTCCGATTTGAGTGTGTGATAAGACACAGTTCCAGCCCGTTCCCAGATCGGGAAAAAGGCAATGTGATAATCTCCTAAAAATTATGATTACTTCCCTTTTCATTAAGGAATTACAGCTACATGACATTGCAATTATAACCTGATGGGGAATAAAATCCACTCCTTTTGCAACAGTTATTTTTATAGTTGCACTGCTATTGGCTCACTAAATGTTAAATCACTAAAGAAATATTGCATGGTTCAACAGCTAATGCACACTGTGCCTCTTGCTACTGCTTCTTGTTTTGGTGCCTCACAATACTACAAATCCCAGGATTCTGAAGGATGGATCTATGGGAGTTAAAATGATGTCAAACTGCATTATTTCTACAGTGTAGATACACTCTCAGGGCCTAAGCAGACTGCCAGAAATAGTGCACATTAAATTGAGGCACTGCCCTGGCTCAGTGCTAGGGAATCATGGGAACTGTATTTTATTGTGGCACCAGAGCTCTCTGACAGAGAAGGCTCAATGTCCCAGAAAAAAATACAGTTCCCATGATTCCCTAGCACTGAGCCAGGGCTGTGCCTCAATTTAATGTGCACTATTTCTGGCAGTCTGCTTAGGCCTTCAGTCTCCTTGGTGAGAGGTTTCCATGATCTCAATGGGCTTCTGAAAAGGCCCTACCCATTGTAGCCCAGGATAGTAGATGCTTGGGTAACATGTCATAGAAAGCATTTGTAACTCACAAATGTTTAACAAAAGGACCAACACAGAAGTTGTTTCCTCTTCAAAATTAAGCTTCCTGTGTTTTAGAAGCTTGGAATGAATGTGAAGGTATGCTCAAGTCTGGTATGGAAAACAAATGTCTGGTTGAGAAGTAATGAGCATCATGTCCTACAGTTCTAAAGTTGTGTCTACTTCCCAGTCCACCACTATTCTGGTTTGGGAACCTATGGGATTCTAGTTAAAAAACAAAACAAAACTGTTGGCCTTAAATATAATTGTATCCTATCAACACCTGCCTTAGAAGGTGTAGCAAGCAGAACAAAATGTTTTGTCTTTGAAAAATAAAATGTTTGTCTTCCTCTAACAAATATTAACAGAGAGAATTAGATAATATTTTTCACTGCACCAATGCTCATGTGAATTCAAAGAATTTGTGTGTTCCTGTTTATTTTTAACTACTTATCACCTGAAATTCAACAAGTGGGGAAATTATTCAGTACATTTTTGGTAAGGTATTTTCTGCTCCAAAGTGGCCAAGATCCAGACCTTAATGCCATTGAAGTGTTTCATTTCATACAAACAGTAGAATTTTTCAACAGAAACCATTCTATTTTAAGAGTCACAACGAAGAAAAACAAACACTGCACTACAATAGCATTCAGCATAATAAAAGAACAAGTTATATTTTCTCTAAGGGATGCTTCAGTGATGTTGAATTTTTGCAGATAAGAATTAATGTCTATCTTTCTTGCTAGAAATTCCAGCACATACCTTGCAATTTTTGCTTTTTCTGCTTATGATCACACTAGAAATTCTGGCTTCTTGCCCTGGCAACTGAGGGAAGGAGTTTTTAATAAAGATGTAATGACCAGATGGCTCTTGCAAGGTATGATCAGCAACTGGTCCAGTGATTATTCTTGGGACGCCGCCAATTCTGTGATTCCAGTCAAAGTCATCATTCTGAACTTGCTCCCAGTCACAAAGATCAAATTCAAAATCACAGCGTCCAATGGAAACACCTGACCAAGGGGGGGGGGAAATGAATGCACTAGATTAATGATGTACTTAGGTGTACTTAGAATAAAGAAAAATGCCTATATTATTTTGATAATAACAAACATATTCCTATATTCTCAAAATGAAGGTAGGTTCATTTAGCTAATGAGGGACATCTTAATAGGTGGCCGTTGCATCTCATACAAAGGCCATGAGCAGTAGTTTAGTATGCTTTCAAATTAGTAAATGACCTCTTCTTCAATTGAAGCTCACTCTCCATAATAAATATATAACTACAATTCAGCTAATGAACATTTATAAATGGCAATATGGGTGAACTAAAATATGTTCTTTGCTACACTAGAACTTGATATCATAATATCTAATGAAAATCAGGAAGCTCACCATATTTGATTTTATTTGTTAAAGCTTATATTTTATGTTTCCAATAGAGTTGTTTGAAAGTTGTTGCAAGGCAGCCAAAAAACAAAAAAACAAAAAAAAAACCTTTTATATCAGTCTTATTGGCATCTGAAAATATAGTGTTTACAAAAATGGTATGATCAAAGAGATTAGCTTTTAAAATAAATACCAAGATGTTGTTGTTGTTGTGTGCCTTCAAGTAATTTCTGACTTATGGTGACCCTAATGTAAATCTATGATTTGGGTTGGGGGGTGGTACCAAGATTTGTTCAGAGGAGGTTTGCCTTCCTCTGAGACAAAGAGCATGTAACTACACTTGGACAGTAAAAATGAAATGCACAGATATAGGATGGGTGACACCTGGTTTGACAGCACTATATGTGAAAGGGATCTAAGAGCCTTAGTGTACCACAGGCTGAACCTGAGTAAGCAATGTGATGTAGCAGCTAAGAAAGCCAATGCAATTCTAGGCTGCATCAATAGTAGTATATTGTCTAGAATGAGAGAAGTTATAGTACCACTCTATTCTGCTTTGGTCAGACCTCACCTGGAATATTGTGCCCAATTCTGGTCATCATAATTCAAGAAGGATGTTGACAAGCTGGATTGTGTCAGAGGAAGGTGACTAAAATCATGAAAGGTTGGGAAAACATGCCTTATCAGGAGTGGCTTAGGGCCTTATCACACGGGGTCTAAAGCAGTCCCATCCCTGCGCCATCGCGGGTTTTTTCCCGTGTTTCCACACGACGTCACAGAGAAACCCCACCCATCCCTGCGCCATCCCTGCACCATCGCGGATCCTTGTCCCGTGTTTCCACACGCCGTCGCAGAGAAACCCCGCCCATCCCTGCGCCATCGCGGATCCTTGTCCCGTGTTTCCACACGACATCGTAGAGAAACCCCATCTATCCCTGCGCCATCCCTGCGCCATTCCGGCATCACCCGACATCATCCCCGTTCTTTTGAATGCCGGGTTCTTTTGGGAATTACTTTGCTGATGGCGGAATGATGCAGTTTTCTATACCGCAAGGGAAAAGGAACCGTGGTGGTGCAGGGATGGCGCAGGGATGGGACTGCTTTAGACCCCCATGTGATAACGTCCTTAGGGAACTGGGTATGTTTAGCCTAGAAAAGAGAAGGCTAAGGGATGACATGACAGCCATGCTTAAATATTTAAAAGCATGTCCTGTTGAGAATGGAGCAAGCTTGTTTTCTGCTACTCCAGAGACTAGGGAGATTATCTCACATGCCTTATCCTGTTTCCCCCCAATGGGATAGATGCACCTTTAACTGTCAAAGATGAGTCTTATCATATTCTCCTGGGGCTGGGCATATGCAGCCCCGGCTTATCCTGCAGCTTTTCAAGGATGAGTGGATTTACCCAAGGCCACCCAATAGGTTCCCATGGCTGAATGAGGACTCAAACCCTGTTCTCCAGAGTCGTAGTCAAATGCTCAACCAAATACACCACAATAGCTTGTTTCATATTAGAATTACCTGTGAAATAAGAACTTAATACTTGATCAGTATCAAAAGAGATTATTAAACAGACCAAAAGACTGTTTAATGCAAAAGATAGTGTCTGGTTGTTTGTTTGTTTTTTAAGATGTATTGAAGCAACTTAAAATGGATTCTTTTTCCAACAGGAGGGAGGCTAATGTTTAAGTCAAGGATGCATTGGAGACAAGGACGCATTGGGTCACACATGCATGTTGTACCACTTAGTGGTTGCAGGCTCAAGCCACCATTTGTATATGTGAATAAGCTATCCATAACTTCTATATGTGTTTCAATAAAAAAAGTTATCAAATTAAAATAGTGAATGGAATCCAAGTTTAAAAAGTAGAAGTTTAAGCTTGTATAATATGATTTGCTTCTTCTCTCCTCCTTCCTGTAACCCTTCTCCTGTTGTTATTGCTGCCGTAACTGCTGTTATTGTGCCTTTTGTTTTATTGTGATGTATTTTAAGTATATTTTAATAGTTTAATTGTTTAATATTAAGGGGTGGGTGGGTTTATGGGTTTTATATTATATTTATATTGTATTTTTTTCAAGTTGTAAGCCGCCCCAGTTGCCCTCGCAGAGGGGTGGGATAGAAATAACAACAACAACAATAATAATAATAATAATAATAAATATTATTATTATCTCCCCATCACCAAAACTTGGAGAAAATTTTGAGGGCCTCCAGGAGGAATACAGGAAAGTGTTCCACATGGAATTATTTCTGTCAGCAGAATTACTTGACTAGATTCAGCCCATTCAGATCTTCTGGATGAACACTGAATAATCCACCTTTTCGATTACAGGTAGCTGATGTATAGATTATTTCTTATCTTGCCACTGAAAGATCATCTACTCCCCAAAATGTTTCCTGGAATACAGCTTATCTTCTCTGTGTCCTTCCTCCGTATTTTATTTTATTTTATTTTATTTTATTTTATTTTATTTGTTGATTGGTTGCACCTACTTGAACAATCAGTATTCTTTTTTTAAAAAAATTAACGTTAACAGTTTACTTTAACATTAACATTAGCAAAATATAATGGAACAAGGAATGGCTCTGACATACTATTATCTTTAAACTGAACTGATAGTACTCCATGTTTTTTAAAAAAGAAATTTAACATAGAATTAGAACAAAATATAATGATAAAAGAGATGCTGCTTCTGACAGACTACCATATCTAAGTTGGCAAGAAGTGATTAGATAGCCCATGGTATCCCATGCATTATTCCCATGATGAACCAGACACTGAGATGTAGTGTTTGGATTAGGTCCAGGGAAACCTACAATCAACTCCACAAAGTTCATCATCTGATGTTTGGCCCATCAACACCTCTCAGCCACTCAGATCTTTCTCAACCTCCAGATGCCCTCTAGATGTGTTGAACTACAACCCGCAGTTCTAACTGCATTCCAACACATGTGAAAGATACCAGGTTAGGATACTCTCCAGACATTCTAGATCATTCTACAAAGTTCTAATTTACACTCCAAAACATATGGGAAGATTGGGATAGAAATGTAACACATCACCAGTGCATTTAAAAAACAAAGAAACACAAATTCACTTATTTAGTCAAAACCATGCTAAATTCCTTTTCTTTCACTGGCACTGCCTTTCCTCTATTTTGGCTCCAAATCCAGTCTGAGAACAAATAATGTTTCCAAAATAAATGCTAAGTCAAACATTCACATCAGAATAAACTTCTTCTTGTTTATTTCTCCCAAGCCCCGGACTGCTCTTTGTATTTCTCAGTTTAAAGGATTCTTTGTATATTTCAGAGGCTGAGCCACTCTTTACCCACTGTGGATCTCAGCTGCACTAGTCTGCCTTAAAAGACACAGCCTGAGCTTCAAACTAACACCAAGGAGAAGGAAAAGGGAAACAAAACTCAGTTCATTCTTTAGACATTCAGCACAGCTTGCAGGCTTTCTGCATCATCAACATATTATTTCATTAAGGCTGAGGAAAGATTTGTTGTTGAGAGACGGTAGAGACCACATTTTCATTTTTATATAAAAATTCATTCAATAAATACTTTTTCTTTGGCATGAATGTCTCTGGAAGATGGGTTCACAGTATATGCAGAGCCATCCCAAAACACTATTTTGTTCTCAAAACAGTGATCACAAATGATCACAGACAAGCTGTACCATTTGACACACTCTTGGGGGAAAAGTGAACCTAGTCACCCAATTATCTTGTGTCAAAAATAGGCCTGACTTCAACAATGGTTTATATTCTACCCTTAATTACATTTTTATCTGCTGAAGAATTATTTCACTAGGCGATTTTTTTCTTTTCTCTTTTGCACAGACATCCAGACATTCTTATTAGAGAATGTAAAGAGAGATTTGGCTCTTGCACAGGTTAGATTAGGAATATCTCCATAATACTCTCTTGAGTGGCATAGATCTCTAAAATAAGACAAGAAGTTATGTCAAAGATATAGGGTTGATCCAGACTAGCATGCAATTGAGTTCCACTGACACTAGAGGAAATGAATGGTTGGCAGTTTTCTTGGATTCCTTGTTTTCTATGTGATGATGAGCTGTTTGAGAGCACTAGAGGCTTGATGGGAGTCACCCCACTTCCCTTTTCCCATTGAAGGCCTCTGCAAGACCCTGGTTCTCTTTACAAATAAACAGAGCTCTTTCACTTTTAGAGGTGCAAGGGTGTATGTAAAATAACTGTATTTATTTTAATTATCTAGTATGTTAGATATACACATGGACACCACCAGATGGTCAACACAAAAATCAAATAGATTATATAATTGGAAGTAAAAGATGGCTGAACTCTATACTGGTGGCCAAGACTAGACCAGGCGCAGACTGTGGCACAGATCACGAATTACTCATATCAAAAATAAGAGTAAGACTCAAGAAGGAAACAAAACCAGTGATTATACCAAAATATGATCTAAATAATATCTCAACAGAATTTACTAACAATATAAGAAACAGATTTGCACTACTAAACATAATAGACCAAGAACCGGAGGAACTATGGTCTGAAGCCAGGGACATAATAAAAGAAAAATGCAGACAGACACTTTCAATAAACAAAAAGAAAGAGGAAAAAATCATGGATGACAGACATAACACTACAAGCAATAAAGAAAAGAAGAGAAGAAAAACAAAAGGGAGATAGGAACAAACTAAGAATTATGAATGCAACAGTACAATGCCTTATGCAGAAAGATAACGAAAATGACTACAACAACCAATGCACAGAAATAGAAAACAACAAAAAGGGAAGAACAAGAGATCTATTTCACAAGATCCAGGAAATCAAGGGAAAATTCAAACCAAGGACTGTGATTCTCTATGACAATAAAAATAACATAATTCAAGACCAGAAAGGAATAAAAAGACATTCGATGCAATACATAGAAGAATTAAACAAAAGAGTTGACAGAATGAAAGACACATAGAATGCAGAGCCATACGAAGATGAATCCCAAATTCTAAAAAGCGAGGTGGAAACTGCAATAAGAGAAATAGCAAAAAACAGATCAACAGGAACAGATGATATTCCAATTGAGCTGCTGCAATCCACATTGACAGAGTCAACTCTAGTGCTAACCAACATATGCCAACAGATACAGAAAATAAAATGATGGACAACAGATTGGAAGCAATCAATGTACACCCCCATCCACAAAAAGGGAAACACAAGAGACTGCAGCAACTATAGGACCATAGCACTGATCTCCCACGCAAGCAAAGGCATTTGGATTAATCTTTGCATATTCTGGACACCCACCAAGACTTTTCATTTAGTCACCAAGCTGGCACTCCTCCTGCAACCTGCAAAGAGACAAAGAAGGTCGGACTGGAAACTCTGCTGCCAGTTACCTGGCCGGTCAGTCAGTCGGCCAGTCAGTCCCAGCACTGGGGCCAAGCTGTCCTCATCACCCGCGAAGAGGTGCCAGGCCCTGGGAGGTCCTCACTTCCCAAAGCCCCCCAGAGTCCCTGTTTGGAAGAGCTGCTCACCTCCAGGAGAGACTGGGAGTTTCTCCTGCAAACTCCTCTCATGTATTCTAGACTTTAGGAAAGCTGATTTTACTAAACTTAGAGAAATACTGGGGGGGATCCCATGGACAGGAATACTAAAAGAGAAGGGAGTTCAAGACGGATGGGAGTTTCTCAAAAGGGAGATACTGAAGGCACAATTTCAAACCGTTCCAACAAGGAGGAAAAATGGGAGGTGTCTCAAGAAGCCAGGATGGAAGACTAAGGAACTTGCAACTGAACTAAGTTTTAAATTGAACATGTATAAGAAATGGAAAAATGGGGAAATCATGAAAGAGGAATTCAAACAAATAGCTAGCACGTGTAGGGGTAAAGTCAGAAAAGCTAAAGTGCAGAATGAACTCAGGCTTGCTAGAGAGGTTAAGAACAATAAAAAGGGCTTTTTTGGGTATGTCAGCAGCAAAAGAAAGAAGAAGGAAATGGTAGGGCCATTGTGTGGAGAAGATGGCAAAAAGTTAACAGGGGACAGAGAAAAGGCAGAATTACTCAACACCTTCTTTGCTTCAGTCTTCTCAGAAAAGGCAAAGGGTGCTCAACCTGAGGATAATGGAGCAGAGGACAGAATAGGAGAATTTCAGCACAGAATAAGTAAAGAGATAGTACAGGAATACCTGGTTAATCTAAATGAATATAAATCTCCAGGACCAGATGAATTACATCCAAGGGTGTTAAAAGAACTGGCAAACATAATATTGGAACCATTGGCAATAATCTTTGAGAACTCCTGGAAAACAGGAGAAGTCCCAGCGGACTGGGGGATGGCAAATGTTGCCCCCATCTACAAAAAGGGGGGAAAGAAGATCCCAACAATTATTGTTCAGTTAGTCTGACATCAATACCAGGAAAGATTCTGGAGCAGATCATTAAACAGAGAGTCTGTGAACATCTGGAAGGTAATTTTATAATCACAAAAAGTCAACATGGGTTTCAGAGAAACAGGTCATGCCAGACAAATCTGATCTCTTTTTTTGATAAAATTACCAGCTTGGTAGATGAAGGGAATGCTGTGGATATAGTATATCTTGATTTCAGTTCAGGAAGGCCTTTGACAAGGTTCCCTATGACATTCTTGCAAACAAGCTGGTAAAATGTGGGCTAGACAAAGTAACTGTTACATGGATTTGTAATTGGTTGACTGGCAGAACCCAAAGGGTGCTCAACAATGGCTCCTTTTCAACCTGGAAAGAAGTGACCAGTGGGGTGCCACAGGGCTCTGTCCTGGGCCCAGTGCTATTCAATATCTTTATTAATGACTTGGATGACAGTATTGGGGGCATAGTTATCAAATTTGCAGATGACACCAAATTAGGAGGAGTAGCTAATACCCCAGAAGACAGGATCAAAATTCAAAATGACTTGAACAGACTAGAAAGCTGGGCCAAAGCTAACAAAATGAAATTCAACACGGAGAAATGTAAGGTACTGCACTTAGGGCGGAAAAATGAAAAGCACAGATATAAGATGGGGGGCATCTGGCTGAATGAGGCTATGTGTGAAAGGGATCTAGGAATCCAGGTGGACCATAAGTTGAACATGAGTCAACAGTGTGATGCAACAGCTTAAAATGCCAATGCAATTTTAGGCTGCATCAGTAGAAGTATAGTGTCTAGATCAAGAGAAGTAATAGTGCCACTCTATTCTGCTTTGGTCAGGCCTCACCTGGAATACTGTGTCCAGTTCTGGGCACCACAATTCAAAAAGGATGTGGAGAAACTGGAACGTGTCCAAAGGAGGGCAACTAAAATGGTGAAGGGTCTGGAAACCAAGCCCTATGAGGAACGACTTAAGGAGCTGGGGATGTTTAGCCTGGAGAAGAGAGGGTTGAGAGGTGATATGATAGCCGTGTTTAAATATTTGAAGGGATGCCATATTGAGGAGGGAACAAGCTTGTTTTCTGCTGCTCCAGAAATAGGACCCGAAACAATGGATGTAAGGTCTAGGAAAAGAGATTCCAATTCAACATTAGGGGGAACTTCCTGACAGTAAGGGCGATTCGACAGTGGAACACACTCCCTCGGAGAGTAGTGGAGTCTCCTTCCTTGGAGGTCTTTAAGCAGAGGCTGGATGGCCATCTGTCGGGGATGTTTTGATTGGGAGTTCCTGCATGGCAGAGGGTTGGACTGGATGGCCCTTGTGGTCTCTTCCAACTCTATGATTCTATGATTCTATGGTTTCTTTGTAGCTGAAGCTCTTTCTCACAAACACACTTTCTCTCACACATGCATGCCCACAAAACCTGTTTAGTAGGAGGAACACCTACTAAGGAAGATCAAAGAAGAAAGTGCAAAGGCAGGCTTAATGTTGAACATAAAGAAAACAAAAATAATGACCACCGAGGACCTTCACAATTTCAACCTAGAAAATGAAGAAATAGAAATAGTAAAAGAATTCCCATACTTGGGATCAAACATTGATAGAAATGCGGACTGCAGTCAGGAAATCAGAAGACGATTAAAAATGGGGAGGGTGGCTATGAAAGAACTAGAAAAGATTCTAAAATGCAAAGATATACAACTCAGCACAAAAGTTAGAATAATAAAAGCCATCGTATTCCCTATTACCATGTATGGATGTGAGAGCTGGACAGTTAAGAAAGATTATAGGAAGAAAATCATGTATTTGGGATATGGTACTGGAGAACAGTGCTGAGGATCCCATGGACAGCCAAAAGGACAAACAAATGGGTCCAAGAGCAGATCAAACCGGAAACCTCCCTGGAAGCCAAGATAACCAAACTGAGGCTGTCATACTTCAAACACTTCAGACAATAATGCTGGGAAAGGTGAGGGGAAGTAGGAAAACAGGAAGGCCACATGCCAGATGGATGGACTCTATTAAGGAGGTCATGGGTGTTGAGGGGTTTCAGGAATTAAGCAGAACAGTGGAAGTCAAAGGGTCTTGGAGATGTCTCATCCATAGGGTCGCCATGAGTTGAGATCGACTCGAGGGCAATTAACAACAATGACAATGTTAGCTTTTCTATAATAATCTAATCTCAAGACAGTACCTTGGTCAGTATCACTGCTTGGAAAATGACTTTTTTAAAGGGGAATACAATTCCCTGAATCTCTTGGCTAACTTGGCCAATATACTATTGGCTGGAGGATTTTGAGAGATTTAGTTCAAAAAAGAAACTTTCCACAATTTCTGCTTGATCTCCCTCTTGCTAGAATGCTGTTACAAGGAGGCAGGAGATGCAGCCTAACTGCTGTTGACTTGGTCACCTGCCCAGGGCATAGGGAACAGTGTGCATGCCTCCTTTCACTACTGCAGTCTCAGGGTAAAATGGGTGAAATAGACGGCCCCTTTGTGGCGGCTTCCCGGCAGCTTGGGGGTGTGTTGTTTAGATGATGAATGCCCCCAAGCCTTCAGGAGGCTGTCATGAAGCTGGCCAAGTGACCACACAGCAGCATCTTTTTGGCGCTCTGGAGGTGCAACGTTTAGATGTCGCATGCCACAGGAGCGGTGAAAAGCCACTGCTGCAGCGGAAAAGCTCAAAAAGGAGTGGCTATCTGCTTCTTCTTTTTGAGCTGGCAAAACGTCTGGTTGGGGGTGCAGCGTGTGGTTGCCGCAGCCCCAACCCAGCAATCAAAGGAGGGGGCATGACGCTGCTCCTGTGGGGCTGTGTGTTTTGCCCCACAGTTTCATTCTACAAGTTTAATACTTTTTAAGGGGTGGGTATCGGGTTCTTTTGGTTTTATATTGTAATGTATTTTTAATTGTTGTTAGCCGCCCCGATTGTTCACAGAGGGGTGGGGTATAAATAAAAATTTTATTTATTTATTTATTTATTTATTTATTTATTATTACAAGCTCACCTATTATATTAGAAAAAGGAGTCTAATTTATGAGTTTCTTTCCCTGATTCTCTTAATTGGCCATCTTCTTGAATAATTCCTTATTGTTGCCAGCATTTTTAAATGTATTGCAAGATGAAATTCTATATTAAATTATTGTTATCTTGGATAAGGAAAGCATCCTGTTATGTGTTTATGGGGTCTAGTCATAAATCTTTACAAATGTTTTGGCAACATTTTGCTTCACTATCCTGCAAATATACCACACTGAAATTTGCTTCATTATCCCACCAGCAGACCACATTGCAATTTGCTGGATAAGTAACAGTTTCTATCTTGACCTATTGCCACCTGTGACCTCTTTTGTTTTATTTTCCTGTCTTATGCCTAAACACAGAAAAAGGAAGAAGGCCCTTGTGAGATTAGTCATTTTCTAGAAATTTTATCTTTTTAAAAGTTGTTTTAAAAATGCATGAATTATAGTCCCCAGCTCATTTAAATCTTAACCACTAGAGTAAACCGCAATCATAGGATTGTACAATTTAATTTTCCTTTTAACTAGCTGGAAGTTAGTTGGAGGTGCAATAAATAGTTTATTAGTATGCTTATGGTCTGAATAAATTCCTATGAATATATAAGACCAATTTCAGTTTTTGGATTTTAATATATGGTTAACCAGTCCATGAATTAAATATATCATTACAATATAATATTACACTTTTAAAAAGTTACTGATGGAAATGTAAGAATATTTCTGACTTTGCACTCTGTAAGTGGTTGTATTGTCTAAGGCAGTTAAAGAGGAAAGAATCCCAAAATGAAAAAACAAAAAACAAAAAACAATTTGGATCAGTGGAGAAAGAGTTGTTGTTCTAGGGTGGGGTAAAGGAGGGCAATGTTTCCTCACAAATAAACATTATACTCCTGCCATGAAATTTCCCCCAATTCCTCAATTTCTGGCATTTCAGTAACTTAACATTTTAGTTAAGCATTCAGAAGTATAGTTAAGGCACCCAAATAAAAGGGTCAGGCAAAGTTTACAAGGGAATGGAAACAGCAAACAGAAATTTCTGGGCGTGAATGATGTTCATTGTCTTATTCCTGGCAATGATAGAATTTTTGAGACTGAAGGAAAATATGATGGAGGGCAGAATTCTAATTTGAAGGGGCAACATCCTCATTTTGCACCTGGCGCATGGTAACTGTCATGACTCCCAAGGAACCCTGGGATATGTATTTTGCTGAGGTAATTAGAATTCTGTGTGAAGTCGAAGGCTTTCATGGCCACCATCCATAGTTTTTTGTGGGTTTTTCAGGCTATGTGTCCGTGTTCTGGAAGAATTTATTCCTAATGTTTTTCTGAAGATGCCAGCTAAGTGATGGAAGAATTTATTCCTGATGTTTCTCTGAAGATGTAGGCAAAATGTCAGGAATAAATTCTTCCAGAACATGGCCACATAGTCTGAAAAACCCACAAAAAATTAATTAGAAGCAAAAAACTTTAGAGGCTGTAATGCACTTCCATGAAATACAGTTCACAAGCTACCTTAAGAAAAGGGACTGAAGATTTAACCAGTTTAATTTTGTAATATAGACAGTCACCCAGTCAACAGTAGGGATGCCTGAAGAACATAATAGCTGTGAATTCAAAACTGATCTGATCCATGCCTCCTGGACTAATGTGAACATTGGAACATAGCCATCCCCTGAATTTTAAACTTCTCTAAATGTGGTGATGCAATTCACAATTATCTCACACTGTGAACCTACCCAGTAGCCACAGGACTGCAATATCAATCATGTTTTCACTTACAATCTAATGAACTGACAGTAGTGCTACTATATTAATAACTCACTAGAGACATGATAACTGATGTTCATTAAAGTATGGAACCATCATACTTACTGCAGATGCTTTCATTCTCATCTGAATTATCTGCACAATCATTCACAAAATCACAAAGATTATCTTTTGGGAGGCAGTATTTGTTTGCACAGGTAAATTCTTCAGAAGTACAATGTTTGTCTGGGATCAACAAAGGGGAGCAGTCTTCAAACAAAATATCATCTACTACCACATCTCCCACATAACTGATGCCCCGTTTTGCTCTGAAAACAACCTGGACAATAGAAAATATAGCATTATGAGTAGCAGTGTTCTGATACAAGTAATATAAATAATGTAGAAAAACATGAAGAAGAAATCTGGTAGAGAGCTTTCCCTCTTCACCCTAGTATCAATTAGGTCCATATTTTGTGCCTGACAAATACAGTGACTTCCTCCATGAGCAAAAAGGATATTCTCAGCAGACATATTTTCTGGTGAAAAATCTAAAGAGGCAATTTTTTTTTAATCTAATCTCCCTTCTCTACAACCTCTAAGCCTTATGAAAGTATGCTCCACAGAAATGGGGAACCTCAAGAACAGTGTGAGAAATGGTGCTGGGACCTGTTATTACAGGCCGGATATATTCTATTGTCAACTTTTCTGCATGGTGATATACCTTTAAAAGTACAAAATTTAACCAAGTATCTCCTATAGACTGTATGACATAGCATAAGACTTGATTGATACAGTTAGCTCAGTAAGTGTGTGTGTGAGAGAGCAGGAAACTAGCTTCAGCTTTAATGTCAGTCTGGGGAACATGTCAGATGCTCTCTAGATTGTAAATAAGATAAGGAAAATGAATGCATATAATAGATAACCTAGTAGTACTAAAGAGCCTGCTCATTTCCCATATAAATATCCTGAAATCCCAGTATTTTAAAATGCTTCCTGTATATACTGTATATACTGTATATACTGTATAAATCTAGAAATTTTAGTCAAATAGTTGACACAAAAACCCAGAGTTGACTTATCCATGGGTCAATCTAACTACTGCCCATTAACTCTTATTAAAAAGGGAACCATTCCCTGAAAAAAGGCAAGATTGTAAACTGTACTGAAGCACTGACACCTCCCCTCCCCACCCCACACCCACTCTCTCATCGATCCATCCTTTAGTGTGAGTACAAGCAGTTATATGCCTGCTGGAATCTTGTAAGTTCTTTGGCATTGTTTTCCTTTGCTTCATTATTTAAAACCTTTGTTACATGCCCCTATCCACAGGTTATATCAAAATCCATAATTTTGGGCCCCCAACCTGCCCTTGGTATACATGAGATCAACATTTATTTGAGGATAGACACTAAGTGGAATGTTGATATTAACTCTATCTGGCTTAACCACCATCACAAGTTAGGTAGTCAGGTGTCCAGAAAGTGATCAAAGTGACCGAGACAGAATCCAGAATTAATTGGCAAGCAGCAAGGACTCTCAATCTCTCTGTTTAATTGATAGGAAACTATGCCTGTTTCACAGTAGTTAGAGTGACCTATGGTAAAGAGATGACAGGTAAGTTAGGAACAATTTTCTCCTGGGACATTTTCTACCAAGAGAGATATTCCGAGCAGAAGCATCTACAGGAATGGACAACTGTTCCCTGCCTTGTAGGATTACTATTTCTCCTTCTGTATCCAGAAATGATGTCACATCACTCCTGCTTTTGTTTTGAACTTATTTTGAGCCCTAAGTTCAGAAACCAATCCTTATGAATAATGACAGTATTTTAGCTTGGAGAAGAGAAAACTGAGAAGTGACATGATCTCTGTGCTGTGCTCCTTTAAGTGGCTTCTGATTTATGGAACTCTAAGGTGATCCTATCATGGGGTTTTCTTGGCAAGATTTATTCAGAGGAGATTTGCCATTGCCTCCCCCTTTAGACTGAGAGCATGTGACTTGCCCAAGATCATCCAGTGGGTTTCATGGCTGAGCTGGTAATTGAACCCTGGTCTCCAGAGTCACAGTCCAGCATCCAAACCACTACCCCACGCTGGCTCATAGCCATCTTTTAATATCTAAATGGATGTCAACATCTAAAAGGATGGAGCAAGCTTGTTTTCTGCTGCTCCAGAGACTAGAACACAAAGCAGTAGATTCAAATTACAAAAAAAGAGATCCCGCCTAAACATGGGAAGATCTTTTTTACTGGAAGAGTGTGAGTGAATGGCTGAGTATGTGGAAGATAAATGGGTTCCTGGAGTGACAAGGCCCTGAAAGAACCAAATAAAATGGATGCCATGCAAAGCACGATTGAAGGAGGAACTTGGATGGTGGAAGCGAGGAATGGGAAAAACTTGGCCTCGGAAGTGGAGATGCTGACCAAGCATAACCAGGACAATACAATCTGTCGAATATGAATGAAATATGTTGATATGGCCGAGCGAGATCCGGCACACACAGAATGTACTGAAACTTGTGCAAAGAACTAAACTGTTCTGAACCCATGCTGATCAGCAAAACATGTTTGTTTCAAGAAAAAAGAGAAAAAGGTATAAAAAACAGTACTTCTCCCACTTCACCTTATGGTTCCTGATCCACGGCAACGGGGGCCATCCACCCTTCTTGGAGGCTTGATCAACTTCCAGTGAAGGATCATGAGTATGAATGTGTGTGAATGTGTGAGTGAATGAAAAGAGCTCTTGATACTTAAGGTGTTTGTTATATTGAGTATCTGATATTAGAAATGATTGTTTCAGGTGTCTCTGTCTCTGGGTCTCAATAAATGTTACATGCAAAGTGTCTAAACCCAGATCTGATTTCCTATGTGTCTTTGTTGAAAGTCCTATAGTCCAGGGTGGCTACATTTCTCTCTGGATCAAAGAACAACAGAGAACCTCGGTTCATGACAAGAGTGGTGGAATAGACTGCCTGAGGATGGGGGTGGGTGGGCTCTTCTTCTTTGCAAGTGTTTAAACAGAAGTTGGATAGGCATTTTTCAGGAGTGCTGTAATTGTGTGTTCCTGTATGGCAGGGGGCATAGATGGTCTTTATGCCCCCTTCCAAGTCTATGATTTCATTATTCTATAAATGTTTTCACCATTTTGGGGAGTCAAAGGAGGGTAAGGGGGTTGTGGTGGCAAAACTGACACGTTTCATGCAGTTTTATGTTCTGTGGTGCCATTTTGGAATGAGAAATTGTCCACAATTTTTTTTTTAGGTTGGGGACTGGGGGCTATAGCAGTCTCCTTTAGCGCTGTAGAGGTCTCCTTTGGGGGTGTAAAACAGGATCCTCTGTATCTGCATATGGCCCTTATGCTACACATCCCCACTCTTGACAGTAGATGCTACCACTGGTGTGTGTGGGCGGGAATCTAGATTCAATACAATATATTCCAGTGTTTGTGTTTTCTGAGCCAAGAATATTTTCACACACAAAACACAGACACACAAACCACAACAGAACAGAAATGAAAAAGTTGGAGGAACTTATTTGATTAGACACTGGAAATAAAGTAGTTTTGAAAACAAGTTGCCAATATGTCCCTTTTCTAACAAAATGATACTGCTGCCAGCTATGGTAAAGCAGTAATACTATAAAGCAACAATGAAGCTGCCAGTTCCAGTAAGAGAATTCACAAACAGCATCATTTCCTCTCTCCATTGTCTTATTTTTATGTCCCATTAACAAATAATCTCCAGTCTGCAGCATGGGCATCATTTTTAGTTCATTGCTTTAGGGTGCAGTGTTGTCTTATGGACTGGCATGATGTGATTTTGAAACAGTAATTTGAAATATCCTGAATATATTTAAGTAATTAGTGGACAGAAACTAAATTATACACACCTGAAAATAGGAGCGAACACCCAAAAATACTTCAGCTCTGTTCCACTGGTCCCTCTGGGGGCCACCTTGAGCCCAAAGTTCAGAAGTTACATTTCCCACTTTGCTGAGCACCTAGAAACCAAACGTTTCCAGTGAAACACAATTCTTTTAATTAGCAACTTGGATTTTTCAAATCACAATATAAAACAAATTTGTAATCTACCATCTTCAAATTGTCTCCGTGTTTCGTTTTTCATATGAAAAGTAATCCTTATAACAATTCCATGCAAGCAACCTTGCAAATCTATGAACATTTGATAAGCTTATAGTGTGGCCCTTTCTTCATGATCTAAGACAATAATGTCTTAACTCAGGTTAGTCCTTGATGTCTTTAAACCTTCAAAGTGTTACATCTCACTCATATGTCATACTACCAGCAGGTAGGATCACATGCTTCTGTAGCATGTATCTGCACCTAAGAACCACATAAGCAGGGTCAATCATACCAGTTTTTCTTGCACATCATGGGAATCCTAGTCAGAACTGGCCTTTTGCATGTGTCTTCAGAATGCAAAGGTATACAACAATGACAATGAATTCTGCTGTGGGGAAGTGGCATCCAAATGCTAGTGAATGAGTGAACTCTGAGAATCTCCAACAGCATAGCTGACTAGAGGATTCTCAAAAATGCAATCTAAAACTGTAACTTTTTCAATCTCCTTGCTGAACTGTAGATAGTTGGTAAGGGGCTATAGCCAAAATGCTATAACAGCAATAGCAATAGGGGAATCCTAAAGAGGGAGCCAAGGGATAAGAATGTAACACAGGTAAAACTTTTTAAAAATGGGACAGCATTTGGTGTGTTTTACCTAAACAGCATCTAAAATTTTACCGAATGCAACAACACAGAGACTTCTTGAGAAATGTAATGTTCTTGCCAAAGAAGGTGAGTAGCCCCACACTGGACAGAGATAACCTGAATCTCATTGGAGGTCTCTTTTTGTGTTGCTAATGGTTTAAATTTTTAAATTTCATTTCTTGGAGTTTACAACTGTTTGTTCCCCAGAGGCCACATGGCCAAGAAGCAGTAATGGCTTGAGAACAGCTATAACAACATCTTGACAAAATTTAGGCCTATGACTCCATCATCATCATTTTTTTCTTTCTCCTGTTCGATTTTTAATACTTTTGCCTGACAAAGAAGCCAGTGGAGTCTCAGAAGCTTGCATCATGTATTTCATGCATTTTGGTTGGCCAATAAAGATATCACTGCTTTGTGGATTTTGGATGTTATTATACAGGGATGGGCATGCGAAAGGCGATAACAGCAACTCAGAGATAACAATCTTTGAACCTTGATTAGTAAGCAAGCCTTGATCATTTCCACTTCAGTTGGTTTGAATAACAAGTGATGACTGACACTGTCATATTTTTATTTCTCTGGTTGATTTTTAACCCCTTTACCGGGCAAAGCACCCAGTGGAGCTTCAAAAGCTTGCAACATTTATTTTTGTGCATTTTGTTTGGCCCAAGAAAAGTATCATTGTTTTGTGGATTTTGAATTTTATTGTACTTTGCTATATGGCAACATGGCTACCACTGAGTATGTTTTAAGTGATGATATTGGTCAGGAAATCATATTCGTTTTTGCTGACAAAATAAGTAAAACAACCTTAATCTCCAGAACAGTAAAACTTGCTATAACTCCATAGATGTATTCAGTTTTGAAAACTAATTTTAGTTTAGGCAGTACATTAAACATCCAGTTGTTTGCATAAATAAACTTTTCCATCAAGTTTTGGAATGCTTGTTTAGTTTAAGCTGCAGAAGGTACACGAGGTGTCCTCCTAGCTTCTTGCCTCAGTAAATATTCATTCAGTTGTGACGGGTTGTTCCCAGGAGTCAGCTATCCTAAACATGCTTCACTGAAGCTAAAGTGTCTGAACTGACTCGAACTGACAACAGTGGGAGATGGAAGTATGGTGATGTATGTCAAATCATGCTTCTAGACAGCATTGACAGAACTATACATCAACAACTCCCAGAAATGTTTTTCCTCTCCAGGATTTATCACCAGCCATAATAATATGCAGTCTTAGCTCTGGGACAATCTAGGTATTTTTCATTTTAATGGAAGACAGGGCAGTGGGATATCATCTCCCAGTTGCTTATGAAATGGGAAAATTAAATAACCATTCTCTTTGAATTGAAGTGTATTCATACTATGACAAAGGAGTCTCATATATTAACTGGCAAACTGACAGAGGAAACGCAAAAGTGCCTCAAAAGCACTCAAGAGTCTGAGTGCATTAAACTTATCAGATGTTAACCAGCATCCAAACAGATATCTTTCTGATTCAGTAATTGTGAATCTCTGTGGCATCTTCAGATTTGGACATTTACTTGGAAACAATTAATTACAGTTTCCAACTTTTGGTGCAGTTATTTACTCCTGCAGTGCAGTTATTTACTTATATAGGTTGATTCTCCCTTATCTGAAATGCTTGGGCCCTGAAGTGTTTTGGATTTTGGATATTTTATTTTATTTGGATTTTGCCATATTTGCATCAAAATAATGAGATTTCTAAATACAACATTTATTTTTCATATATACCTTATACACATAGCCTGAAGGTATTTTTATATATAGTATTTTTAATAATTTTGAGCATGAAACAAAGTTTGTGTACACTGAACTATCAGAAAGCAAAGGTGTCACTATCTCAGCCTCACATGACAAAAAGTTTTGGATTTTAGAGTATTTCAGATTGATAAGAGAGAGGGGCTACGCAGACGGGCAGCTCTGGGCCGCCCCTGCTAGATGCAGATTAGGGCCATGGCTACCACACCCCGCGGCCCCGATCCTCCCTTTTGCTGCCCATAAAAGAGCGGCAAAATGCTGCTCCTTTTAGGGGTGGCAAAAGGCTGCCCTAAGAGCCGGTGCCGTGGCTCTTCCATGTCCTTTTGGCGCAGCGTGTCCTGATGTCACACACCATGCGTACAGGCGCGCAGCGTCAGGATGGCATCAGGCTGGGATTGGGGTGGCCAGCATGCGGCTGGCCCATCCCAACTCCACCCCCAGGCCAGCCTTTTAGGCTAGTCTGCAATGCTCCAGACTCAGCCTGTAGTTTCAAATTTCAAAAGTGACCATTTTCTTGGTATTTAGAAGTATTATTTTGAAGTATTTAGAGAGAGCCATAGCATAGTGCGTTGAGCATTGGACTATGGCTCTGGAGCCCAGGGTTTGAATCCCTGTTCAGCCAAAGAAACTCCCAAGGTGACCTTGGCCAATTCACTCCCTCTCTCGGCATCACTCTTTCAGCATCAGAAAAAGGCAAAAGCAAACCCCGTCTGAACAAATCTTGCCAAGAAAACTTTGTGATAGGGTCGCATAAGTCTGAAATGATATTAAGGCACACAGCAAAAACAAAAGGTAGCTGAATAGTTACTTTTAGTCACTGCTTAGGAACATCAGAATACTAAAATCTGCAGGCCAGAGGTACCTGCATACCAAGGCCAGTTCCTTTAAATATAAAAGTAACAAAACCATTTCAGTTACATTGCAAAGGAAGTGAAGTGATGCCTTGTTGTATTACAGTGATAGTGCAGCTGAGATATGCTTTCATTATGAAAAAGTTAATTGTAAGTAATTTGTTTTTGTTATTATTAACTACCCTCAAATCGAACTTAATTCATGATGACCCTATAGATGAGACATCTCCAAGACCCTCTGAACTCCACTGCTCTGCTTAATTCCTGCAACCCTTTAATGCCCGTGACCGCCTTAATAGAATCCATCCACCTAGCATGTGGCCTTCCTCTCTTCTTTCTTCCCTCCACCTTTTCCAGCATTATTGTCTTTTCCAATAAGTCTTTCCTTGTCATGATGTGTCCAAAGTACGACAGCCTCAGTTTGGTCATCTTGGCTTCCAGGGAGGTTTCCAGCTTGATATACTCTTGGACCCATATGTTTGTCCTTTTGGCTTGTTACTTTAGCTATTTACTTCTAAGGTTGGGTTAATTGGCAAGGCTGAAGCTCTTGTAAATCTTATGTTTTTGCCTAAATATAGTAACAAGGGCAGCAGAAAATCCTGTCATTGATCTTGTTTGGACTATCATATTTGTGTAAGCTGAAGCTCAACAAGGAATCCCCCAATGAAACATAGCTTCCAGTTTTTTTCACATTGGGAAATGATGTCCCTGTGGGCTGGAACAAATCAAGTTCTTAAACTCAAAACTGAGGTTTAATATTCTGTTTTATTTCAAAGGTGCTACATCATCTTTAATTTTTCCATCACTACCTCTGTTTTTTTACTTCCCATGGAAAATCCTTAAGAAGAAAGAAATTAAATAGTTGTACAGCGCATTTTAGTTACAAGCAAGAAGATCCCTCCATATGGAAATGTCAGCAGTTGTGGGTGCTTCCAGGTCACTAGGGATGCCAATCTGCTCCTGATTTACTCAGACTTTTACAGAGGGTGCATTTACACCAGAAAAAATAATCCAGGTGCACTCCAAAGTATTCTGCTCCAGAGCTGCTCCAGATTCACAGCATGAGTTCCACAAACACTGGCACAAAAGTGATGCAAAACCATCTTGTTATGTAGATGGCTGGCTGAGTTGACAACACATTGGCACTTGTCACTCTACCCACTTCTCATTGATCACATGGCTGGGTGTCTTATTTTGATCTCACCAAGTGATATTGTCAGCAAAGCTCTGCCAGGGAGCTGCTTAGCTGGTAAGGTGGTAGAGGGCCCAGGAAGACTTTCTAGTGAGGGGACCTGAAAATAGCAATGCCTGCCAAACACCAATCTGTCCAGCAGTGGCATCACTGGGCCTGGTGTCACCCAGGTGCAGGGGAAGGTGAACTGCCTTGGCCTCCTACCCCAGCCACCTGGCTACCTACCCAGACCACTGCTGAGGGGGAAAGTACTGTGGCTTCCAGAATGTCCATTCAGGGTCCAACATTGCTGCTCTCTGAGCAGCCATGCTGGACCCTGAAGACAGCCTACTCTGTGCTGGATCCTGTACCAAACCCTGAAGGCTCCATCAGCCACTATTACTGAGTGGGTTGGTGCCACAGCCTCCAGAAGGCTTGTTTAGGGTCTAGTGCAGCTGCTGGGTGAGCAGGAAAAGGAAGGTGATGCCATTTCTTACTCACCTAATAGCTGTCCTAATCCCTTCGGGTATTCTGCATTACCAGGTAACACCCCCTCTGGGATGTCAACCATTGCTGTCTGAACCCCCCCATACACACCTCCCAGTGACACCTCAGTTGTCCTGGTGGATGTTTATGATGTGTGGACAACTGGATCGCCCCAACTCCAACCTGAACCAGCTGTCCACACTTCAAAAACATCATGGTCACATCAGAGTTTTCTGGAAGCTCTACAGCAGGGGTAGGCAACCTTTCCCCTTTAAGGGCCGAGGGACTTCAGCTCCTAGAATCCCAGGAGCTATTGGCCAACATGGGACTATTGGCCAACATGGCTGAGCTTCTGAGAGCTGAAGTCCCTCGGCCCTTAAAGGGGAAAGGTTGCCTAGCCCTGCTCTACAGTAACCAAATCCAACCCGATCCAGCTGTCCACACTTCAGAAACACCAAGGCCACACCGAGTTTCCTGAAGCTCTATAGTAACCAAATCCAACCTGATTCAGCAGTCTACATTTCCTAAACACCAAAGTTACACCAGAGTTTTCTGGAAGCTCTATAGTAACCTGCAAGTTTTCTTTAGGATTAAAGGCTAAAAGAAGCAGGTTTTCTGTGTAACTGGCTGTATATTGTCTGAACTCATCACACCAGGTTTTTCCCCCTTGTGTAGACACACAGTGAGTTATCTAAAATCCTGAACCTTATCTCCAAATAAATTTAACACCTTAGCTGGTTCTTTTAATGGTCAGACTAAACCCAAGGGAGAATTCACTGCTGTACTGATTGCGAAGATACAAGCTACCTAAGGGAAACCTTTTAGTATTCATGGTTAACTAGAAGCATTTTGGTTTAATAACAGCTTTTGGAAAGGAAGAAGTGACGGACTTGGATTCATAAGCAGAAAACTTGCTTGTGTCTCAGCTTAATAGGCTACAATAGTCAAACATGACCACTATTATAAATAATCTCCAGGAAACTGTACCAGTGGATAGCTACCCACAGCCTGCAGTTCGCTGTATGTGAATGTGTCCTATGACACAGGGAATGTCAACTTTTCTGAGCTTTTCTGTGACAAAAGAGCTCTGTTAATATGTTTTTTATTCTAATGCATCTTAATTTCTTTTAAATAACAAGAAGAAATGTTTATTTGATGAAAGCACTTGGATTTATATCAGTTTATCTTAAATCCAAGCATTTCAGCTTTACCAGGTTTTGCATTACAACTACATGCTCTTCTTGTAAGATATATTTTCCTTTCAGGATGTGTACCATATTGGTGAAAGCTTTTGCAGTATTTCAACATTTTTATATGTAAATTATTTCTACTCAATATTCCATTGTTTGAAAAACTAAATAATCTTTCTATCATAGCATCATGTAATACAAGTTTAGAAAGTGATTTACAGTTCTTTTGAGTGTTATTAATCATGGATTTCTGAAAAGGCAGTAAACATACAATAAAACATTCTCATGTCAAAATTACGAGCACTAGCACTGAGTAGATGGGAAATGAACAACTATCCACCACTCATATTTGTTAGGAAAATATGAATATCACAATGAAACACTCTGCTAAGACATGAAAAGATTTAGGGGAAGAAACAAATATTTTTATTATTCATGTACTCCTAGTCCTTGATTGCTATACCCTATACAGCATATGCTATTGACAACACATGAGTATTCACATGTGGATGTCCTTTTTCAGGAGTTGTGTCAGTTGGCATTCCCTTCTTCCCTGTGCAGAACCAAAGCCCTCCCTCCCAATCTACTGACAAGCCCCTATGGCCATTCTGTTTTGGGTTGAGGAAACAGGCTCAGAGAAGGATTTGGCTTTATCTCCAATAGCCAGAGACAAAATAATGACATCAGTTCTGACATCCACTGGGGTCTGTAAATCATGTTGCATCTGGCTACGGGAAATGTAGTCAAATATTTCCCTGAGCCTGCTGGCTCACTGTGAAGCAAGTAATGGCTATGTGTTGCAACATCAGGGGCTTATCAGAAGGGTGTGTGTGTGTGTGTGTGTGCCTTCAAGTCACCTGTCAACTTATAGCAACCCCATGAATTTCATAGGGTTTTCTTAGGCAAAGATACATAGAGGTGGTTTTGCCAGTTCCTTCCTCTGAAATATAGCCCACAGCACCTGGTATTCATTGGCAGTTTCCCATCCAATTAACTAGAGCTGACCCTGATTAGTTTCCAAGATCAGACAGGATTTGGTGCCTTTGGAGTATTTAAGTGACTTATCAGTGGATGATTCAGTATAGGATAGGTAAGCACATGGATTTGTATACTACACTGAGGGGATGTTGGATTGAGGTTTATATTTACTGAAACATACATTCCACTATGTCAAATGTACCTTTCTTACTATGGACAAAGGAAAAGTTGTTGACTGTATCAACATGAAGTTGTAGGTTGTCCAAAACAAACAGGGAAGGATACATATTTCACACCTAAACAGTGAAGGGGCAGATTAGAAATACATGTGTCAGCATATTCCTGTCTACTCTAACCCTGCCCTTAATATTATTGATGTGAAAGAGGTTCCTCACTTTGAAGGAGTTGAGGATCTTCGTCACCGGCCTACACCTCTCAGTAATGCAGCTTCATTTTCTTTACTTGTTGAGATTTGTAAGGTTGCATCCAATGATGGTTCTGGTATGTGGTAAGTGCTTACACTTATGCAATGTGGGATATTTGATTTTTTCCCCCTGATGTCTACTGAGTGGCCCCCTGAGTCAAAACCAGTAGTGTTCCAGAGGGGCCAACCAACATTTCATGGGGGCATGAGAACAGAAGTAGGCAGGAGGAATTGGTTGTTGTTGTTGTTATTATTATTATTATTATTAGGTGCAACTTGAGTTTCTCATGGCATTAATCCTTTTAAAGGGAAATAAAAATATGCAAGTAGGAAAGTTAAACCTATTAAAAGTTCGGTTTTCATCAGCAGAACAACAAAATTGTGGGTCAGACTATTTTAAATCTGCCTTCCTAAAGAATAAAAGCATACCCCAAAAAACAACAAACATGCAGTTTGTAGTTTAAAAACAAATAACAATGACTTTGATAAATAAATATATAACAAACTACTGTATACACTCTTGTATAAGTCTACAAATTTAGGTTAAAAAATTGACCCCAAAAAACTGAGTTAACTTATTCATGGGTCAATGTAAGTACTGTACTTTAAATAGCACGCACACACACATGCAACCATCCCCTGGTAAAAGACAGGAGTTTAATCTGTCCTAGAAGCACTGACCACCTTCTGTTCTCTCATCCATCTAGCCTTTAGTATGAGTGCAAATAGTTGTCCCTGTTGGAATTTTGTAAGCTCTTTGGCATTGTTTTCCTTTGCATCCTTCATTACATGGCCTTAAATTGTATGCTCGACTTATCCACAGGTCATATCAAAATCCATAATTTTGGCCCCAAAACCTGCCCTCAAAACCTGCCCTCAACTTATACATGAGGTCAACTTATAGTCGAGTATATACAGTAAATCCTATCCTAGCTGGTGATGGTTTGGGTATAGCAGGAAAAGGCTGTTAACCTCACTCAGGAGTCTGTTACTCCAACTTAGACTAAGAGGAAACAGTTACTGTACAGAGAGGAGACTGTTTAGAATCTTGAGAGAGTGTCTGTTAAACAGCCTCCAAGTGTGAGTGACAGGAGTCATATGTTTAGATAGAATGAGATAGATAGAGGGAAGTCCTTGTCTATCTAAGGAGGGAAAGGAGAATGCAATGCATAAATTTTCCAATAATAATAATAATAATAATAAGCCCAGCATCCCACAAGCAGAAGGGCTTTCTCCAGTGAAAAGGTAGCAATGCATATATCTTCAATCTATTTTGAAGCTTTTAGCACACGTTTTGTTTTTCAGTGAATACAATTAAAACTCAAAAGATGACAAATATTTAAAATCTTCCACTTAGTTCCAGATTAATTATGGTTCACATGCACAATCCCACGTGGAACGATCTGGTATAGCTCAGAGTTCAACCTGAAAGGCTATCCAAGAGGAAAAAGTTATAGGGCCAGCAGCCAGGTGAGTGAAAACCGTATGCATCCCGCTATGGTTCTCCGGCAGATTTTCAAAAACAGGAGTCTCCCATTTTTGAAAATCTGCCAGAGAACTGAGGCTGGGGTCCAGGATACATATGGCTTGCACACACCTGGCCATCGGTGAGTGCAATAAAATCTGCAAACGTGACTTTATCCCGTAGGTGATAAGGCACATTATTTGCAGCACTGTGTCTATATCTATATCATGTTCAACACTGATAGAAAAGCAATCAGGAGATTGTGCTTAGTAGTTGCTGCCTTAGTCTTTTACACTACTCAGTTATAGCACTATTATTCCACATTAGCTGCTATAGAAACGTATTATGGAATCCCAGGATTTGCAGTTCTCCCCCCAGAGATCTCTAGTGTCTCCTAAATTACAAACCCCAGAATTCCATAAGATATTGCCATGGCAGTTAAAATGTGTAGTGTGAAAATCTAAGGGAGCAACTACTGAGTACAATCTCCTGTTTATTTTTGGAGCATGTTCCAAAAAGTATTTTTTGAGCATTGGTAATTATAAGGCACAAGGGAGAAAAACATTCCTCATGTTATATCTCAGCCAGCAGAGTGTGAATATTCTTAGTGGGGCAGAGGGAGAAGTATTTCCATTACCTTTAAAGTACCCACTGTTGCCCCATGCATATAATTCCAAAATACCAATCTGCACTTGGGTCCAGTTTGAGAAATTACTGGGGTTATAATATCTGCAGTATGTCCATATTTTCCATTAGAACTGTCTGCATAGAGGTAGAAACCTTCCTTAGTAGCCCTGTGAAGAGAGAAAATAACAGATTAAGCAAATTGTATTGACACGTTTAAAAAAACGAACAGAGCTATTTATTTATTCATTCATTTATATCCTGCCTTTCTCCCAGCAGTGCATAATGATGTATTTATTTCTTTGAAGGGGAATACAATTGTGTGCATGTGCTGTATGCATTCAAGTCATTTTCGACTTATGGTGACTCAAACGTGGGCCTGTCATAGGGTTTTCTTGGCAAGTTTCATCAGAGAGGAGTTGCCATTGTTATCCTGAGGCTAAGAGTGTGACTTGCCCACTTAGTGGGTTTTCATGGCTGAGCGGGAATTTGAAATCGGTCTCTAGAGTCATAGTCCAGCACTCAAACCACTATACCGTGCGGGCTCTCAGGAACACAACTACAGTGATATCTACTTGACTATCTTATATTTGTACACTGCCACGTACATCAATGGTGCTATGTAAACAAACAAGAAGTAATAATGGATTTGGTCTGTCCATGTGTGTTCTTGCCTGCCCTCCCCCTGAACTTTCTCCCTTTCTTTTGTAGCTGCCAACTCACTGTCCATTGCTGTTTTCTTTATTCTGCTTCATTAATGCATGTTCCTTTGTACTGTTATCTCCTCACACACTGACTCGCCTTCTTCCTTCTCCCATCATGTTCACTTGCACTTCAAAGTGGCACATCAGCTTTCCATTGCTTTCTAACACAGCTACAGTTGCCGGTCTCAAAAAACGAAATGTCCTGCCATTGCAACCGAAGCAATGGCAGAGCAGTTCTCTCTCTTGACTGCCTGGTGAGTTAATTTTCAATGTTATGTATTTCTATATACCACAGACACACAGAATCCTTTTCTTTAAGTTAGTATATTAATTTATTGTCTTTCCCGATCAATTAGCACAGCAGTCAGTCATGTTGCTATTAGAAGGAGCTGCTGCTGCTGCTGCTGTTGTTATTATTATTATTATTATTATTATTATTATTATTATTATTATTTCTACTACTGTTTTACACCGGAAAACCTCAATATTAGTTTGAGTCTAGGACTTTCTTATGCATTGGAAGGGTCTACTTTTAGCAACATGAGCACAAGGGAAAAATAGACTATTACTACTACCCCCCCTCCTCCTCCTCCTCCGTCTGCATTGGCCCTTACTTAGTTTCAAACAGTTCACATTCAAATTTCTCTGATATTTCATGAACTATCACAGACTGAGTACATAAGTGGTGGGAAGCAAACTTGAAATATAAATGGTTAATTGAGTGTAGTAGTAATAGATTGTATGAAAGCTACAGAATAACAGATTTTAAAAGACCTTTTTTCATAGTGGATTTTCAACTTGGCCCTGCAGCCCTGCAAACATAAAATGCATTACCATAATGAAATGCACTATAGATAAATGTTGGCAGTATATATCATTTTTGTGGATGTTCTTATGCAATAATTGGAGCACATGATGGATAAAATAAAACCACATAAACATTCATTGGCAGTTTAGACTGGATCTAGTCAACCATAGAATCAAGGGAGAAAATCAAGCTTTTCATAAAAGAAGTAGTAATGATGAGAATTAATAAACTGGCAAGCATAAAATATTATACATCCACTTCCCAACATTTATAGAAAAGGAAATATACTAGCAATTTATAGTTACAGTCTTTTGCACCTCAAAATTTGAAGTGTCACTACAACAGATGTACAAAAACTATTGTCTAAAATAATGCAAAATTTAATACTACCATTGTCTGCCATTCATGGAAAGTATCTGCACTTGATTTTTCTTCTTCCATACATCATAGTCCATTCCCATTTAGCAGAGTATCTTGACTTTCTGTGTAACATTTTAAGGGGGCTAGTGCAACAGGAGGTGAAGACAATAAGGTGAGGATTTCTGTTTTAACCAGTGGTATTAACACCTGGAATCAACCAGTAACCTATTTGTGTGTGATGTGCCATCAAGTTGCCTGTTGACTTATGGTGACCGTATGAATCTCATACAATTTTTTTAGGCAAGGAATTCCCAAAGGTGATTTTGCCAGTTCCTTCTTATGAAATACAGCCTACAGCACCTCATATTCATTGCCAGTCTCTTATTCACGAACTAACCAGAGCAGACCCTGTTTAGCTTCCAAGATCAGACAGGATCTGGTGCCTTTAGGGTATATGAGTGTCTCTGTGTGTGTGATTGTCTCCTCTGTCGATTAACCCAAGATTATTGCAGAAAAGATGGTAATCTTATCTAGCAATCCATATTTATTTACCTGTAACATCCGATACTGTGGAAAAGGTAAAAAATACATAAAATAATGTAAACTAAAGTAAAACAAACCCCACTGGAGCTTATTTCTGAACAATCACATGCAGTCTTTAATGATTAATGGCAAAGGTATAAACTGACTTTCTGTGCAACTCTGTGCCAATTTGATTAGAAGAAAGTTCCACTGTGTTCAGTTGGCTCACTCTGGTTACATGTGTCTAGGATTTCAACCTTAAGATTTGATGAAGTTTAGCTCCAAACCTGGCCTGGTTTTGTGAAAGGTGGGGTTAGTTTACAGAACAGTCATGCCCCTGTATGCTTATTTTCTCTTTACATCAAGAAGGAAGTCCAGCAGCAACCCACAACTCTTTTTCCTGTTTGTTGGACAGTTGTGTATCCTGTTCTGCTTTTAGGTGGGGCAATGAATGCTCTCTTAGGAGATTACAACAAGTGCCTTTTAAATCATGATTAGACCCATAAAAAGTGGCTTTGCACAACATTGCACAAGCTAACACACAAGGTTGCCTCTGATCTGTAGCTGCTGCATCCCCCAGTGCAGTCAGGGTGTCCCTTTTCATTGACAGGGGAAATCCATCAAAGATCTCCCAATAGTGGTAGTCCCCAGGTGTGAAATGCCACAGCTGGGGCAGTTATGTTACTGGCAGTCACATGGTGTCACCCCTTGTCACCCCTCCCTCTCGGTATTCCCAAGCAGCCTGATTTCTTTTCTTTTCTATTTCTTTATTTCTTTTATTAACACCCTCCCCCAAATCAGAATAGCAAAACTCAGGAATTGCATGAAAAGGTGAAAATAAAAATAAATAATATAAAATAAACTGGAAGGCATACTGGGTAGTGCATAAGGCAGAAAGGTGGGATGAAGGGAGAGGCAGGAAGAGAGCATGATGGTGGCAGCTGTGCGATTGAAAAATATGTGTGTAGATGCAATGAATACAAACAGGTATAATTCTGTTTTCACTGACAAGCATGATTGTGGCAATAACAGGGCTTATCCTGGAGAACAGGATTAGTCCTAGCAGATTGGGTGAGGGCAAATGTTGTCCCCATCTTTAAAAAGGGGAAAAAGAGGATCCCAACAATTATCATCCAGTTATTCTTGTTCCCAATTGGCAAAGGGGTCAGACAAGGCTGCATCCTTTCACCCTATCTGTTCAACTTGTATGCAGAACATATTATAAGAAAAACAGGCATGGACACAGAAGAAGGAGGAGTGAAAATAAGAGGAAGGAATATCAACAATCTAGGATATGCAGATGACACCATAGTACTAGCAGAGAACCTCACAGGCCTGGAACACCTACTAAGGAAGATCAAAGAAGAAAGTGCAAAGGCAGACTTAATGCTGAACATAAAGAAAACAAAAATAATGACCACCGAGGACCTTCACAATTTCAACCTAGACAATGAAGAAATAGAAATAGTAAAAGAATTCCCATACCTGGGATCAAACATTCATAGAAATGGAGACTGCAGTCAGGGAATCAGAAGACTAAGAATGGGGAAAAACTAGAAAAAACTAGAAAAGATTCTAAAATGCAAAGATATACAACACAGCACAAACATTAGCACAAGGCATTGTATTCCTCATTACCATGTATGGATGTGAGAAGGCTGATAGGAAGAAAATCTATTCATTTGAGATTTGGTGCCGGAGAACAGTACTGAGGATTCCATAGTCAGCCAAAAGGACAAACAAGTGGGTCCTAGACTAGATGAAACCGGAAACCTCCCTGGAAGCCAAGATGACCAAACTGAGACTGTCGTATTTCAGACACATCTTGAGAAAAGAGGATTCTTTGGGGAAAAAAATAATGCTAGGGAAGGTGGAAGTAATAGTGCCACTCTATTCTGCTTTGGTCAGGCCTCACCTGGAATGTTGTGTCCATTTCTGGGCACCAGAATTCAAAAGGGATGTTGACAAATTGCAGCATGTCCAGAAGAGGGTGACCAAAATGGTGAAGGGTCTGGAAACCATGCCCTATGAGGAAAGACTTAGGGAGCTGGGTATGTTTAGTCTGGAGAAGGGATGGTTAAGGGGTGATATGATAGCTCTATTTAAGTATTTGAAGGAGTGTCACATTGAGGATGGAGCAAGCTTGTTTTCTGCTGCTCCAGAAACTAGAACATGGAACAATGGATGCAAGCTACAGGAAAAGAGATTCCACCTTAACATTAGGAGGAACATCTTGACAGTAAGAGCTGTTCAACAGTGGAACACACACGGTGCAGTCTCCTTCCTTGGAAGCCTTAAAACAGAAGCTGGATGGCCAACTGTTGGGGACGCTTTGATTGTGATTTCCTGCATGGCAGGGGGTTGGGATGGTCCTTGTGGTCTCTTCCAACTCTATGATTCTATGATTCATGATACCAACATTCTAGAGTTAATCTGCAGATCTCTTTCTTGCTCTGCTGGGCTATATTTTTTGAAATTACTTTTATATTCATCTATGCTATGTTAGGTTATGCTACTATGACCTTATTAAAACATTAGTTAACCCTGGAAGTTTGTTAAAATGAAAGGTGGCATGTAAATATTATTAAAGGGGGGAGGGGGAATCCCACATATTGGTTAATGTTCAACTTCAAATATTCTTTGAGCTATTGCAAACTTACCAGATGTGAAAAATTATGTATTTCACACATCCATCATTAGTTTGGATGTATTTTTGTTTTGTTTTGTTTTGTTTTTTGTTTTTAATGGTAGAACTTGATGGCCTTACTGCTGTTTTGCCCTTGGAACATTTCCTCTTGAATAGCTAAGAGGTTGTTAACTGTATGCTCTTTACCATCTTGACAGTAATGCTTATGAGAGAAGACACAGAGATATAATACTGTGAGATTTCTTTGCTTTTTCTCCTGAGTTCTTTTGGAGTGTTTTAATGCCTCAGTGATTTCATGAACAAATGCTATAAATTGCACTATTTTGACCTTTTTGTTTTTGTTTTTGTTTTTTGGCTATACAGTTTGATTTGCTGTTTATTTCCATAATTCCTTTCTTATGTGGATGACCAGAGAAGTCAACATGCTGAACTTCTAAAGTTTTAAAGTCTATATTTCAAAGTATCGTATTCCTTCCCATGCAATCCAGCATTTTTTGAAAAAGCTATAAAACAAAACATTACAGTAAGATTATGACATCATTTTGGGTTATAGCATCTATGACTGGTCAAAATCAATTCACTTTACCAATCCTGTTCAGTATTACTCTGTGTAGCAGTTGAGAAGAAAGTAAATGCAGATGCAATTGCAATTACTGGTCATGTAGTTAGTGATACCATTCAAGAAGAAATTGTTTTTTAAAAAGGCAAAAATGTAAAGCCCATTGCAGGAAGGGCTTCATTGAACATCTGATCAGAAGAAAGAGACAGATGTGCAAATGTATTGGTAAACTAAGGTATACTTTATTAACCATTTAAACTGATTTGCAGCATGGCTTCATTGTGCATTGCATGCTGAGGCAATCATGTATTTACTCCCTCTTCAGTATTTCAAGGACTAGCAACCCCAGACCTCACAGACAATACATTAAATGTAGTTTGCTTCTGGCCTGTCCATCTCAAAGAGTCTGAACATGCTGACCTCCCTTTAAGCCCCAAACGCTAAAGAAGAAAGCCAGTCAAATCGAGTCTTAAAAGTTGTTCCCATTCCCATCCTCAAGTACCAAGACCAAAGGCCAAGCTTGGAGAACTTCCTGTCACAAAACATATTGTCCTTTGACAAAATTTGCTCTTCTTTTCTTCTGCTGGAAGGGCAAATAGCATCCCCTCAGAGACAGAGAGAGAGAGTGGGAGGGTAAGGGCCTGAACTAAGGAGCGCTTGTTATCAGGTCCAGCTGTTACACCAGCTGTGCCCTTTCCTGGAAGTAAGGGACCTAGAAACTGTAGTACATGCTCTGGTAACCTCACAACTCAACTTCTGCAATGCACTCTACATGGGGCTACCCTTATACTTAACTGGGAAACTACAATTAGTATAAAATATGGCAGCCAGGCTGATCACCAGTACACCTAGGAGTGATCACATCACATCTGTTTTGAAATCTCTGCACTGGCTGCCTATCGGTTTCCGAGCACAGTATAAGGTGTTGGTGGTGACCTTTAAAGCCCTACATGGCCTGGGTCCAACTTACCTAGGGGATCGCCTTCTTCCATATAATCTGCCCTGCACCCTCAGGTCCTCTGGGAGGAAGCTGCTTCAACTGATAAAAACTAGGTTGGCGGAGACCTCCCAGAGGACATTCTCTGCTATTGCTCCCAGATTGTGGAACGCCTTGCTGGAAGAGATCCGTCCGATAACCAGCTTAGATGGCTTTTAAAAAAGCTGTCAAGATGCATCTCTTCTGGCAGGCCTACCCGGAATAACCCACTCAATTAATCTGACCTCCCTCATGTCATATATTCTCTCAGACTTAGACTTTTACCCTACCCCAGAGTGCCTATTGTTTTAACTTTGTTTATTTTTAATTCTAGTTTTAATGGATATTTGCATTCAATGTACTTTTAAATGTACTTGCATTTGTTTACAATGTTTATTGTCGATTATTGGGGTAATTCTGTAATTGGTTTTACTTGTAAGCCACCTTAATTGCCATGGCAAAAGGTGGGGTATAAATAAAATTATTATTATTATTATTATTATTATTATTATTATTATAGTGTCTGAGGGATTTCCTCCCATTATCTGCTTATTTCACAATACAGTCATCCCTTGATATCCTCAGATTTGACACTCATGGTTTTGATTATTTGTGAGGTCAAGGCCACCTGCACGGTCATTCCTCCTCCCTTCTGGGCTTTTCCCCTTGGGAAACAAAGTCCAGAAGGGAGAGAGAAACTGGGAAGGGTGCGCGCATCAACCCCCACCCCTTTCCCAGCTGGATAGTTGCCTTTCACCAGGCAGCTATCCATCCTGGAAAGATCAATCCTCTTCCCCTTTCCAGGATAGATAGCTGTCTGGGAAAGGCAGCTATGTGCCTGGGAAAGGGACAGGGAGCCAGTTAAAGGGATAGAGGGCAGAGGAAGAAAAGAACCACGCAACCACTTAGAATCATAGAATCATAGAGTTGGAAGAGACCACAAGGGCCATCCAGTCCAACCCCCTGCCATGCAGGAACTCCCAATCAAAGCATCCCCAAGAGATGGCCATCCAGCCTCTGTTTAAAGACCTCCAAGGAAGGAGACTCCACTACACTCCAAGGAAGTGTGTTCCACTGTCGAACTTCTGCTTCTCTCATCCCACCTACCCATCCCTTTAACTGGCTTCTGGGGGGACTTATTCACAGTTTTTCTACATTTTTGGGAGTCTTGTGTCCCTAACCCCCGCAAATGCAGAGGGCCTATGTACATTTTGTTTCCCTTTTTTTTTTGACACATCAAACTGGGGAGACAAAGTTTCTGGGCTACCAGCCAGTCAAGAACCATTGAAAGCCATCTACCCTAGCCCACAGTCCCTGCAGTACAAGGAGAAAATGGAGGGACTGGAGCGGGAGCACCTCTAGTAGCCTTTGTGTGTCAGAGAGGAAGGATGGAAAGAATATTTTTAAAATTGTTGAAAAAATTGGGGATTTTGAGTATCAAGAAAGCATAATGAAGAGAATCCTGGACTAACAAGAATCTTCATTGCTCAGGACTTATTCTGTGTAAATTTCACATATGGATTTTTTTTTCACAGAGCAGAGCTTTTTCTGCATAGAAAATATTATTTCAGGTTGGGAGGTCTTTCCTGCACCAAAAATGCTGCAAAGCTGTTCGGAAAATGTGCCTAAGTGCTGCATTTTCAGAATAGACATTACTATTTTCTTTGCAGAAAATGCAATTTTTTCCAATTGCAAAAGTACAAAATTTGCACAGAATCACTTCCAGATTTCTGAGCAGACATTCAAAGACTTTCTTGCAGCAAGAAGTTAATTGCTAAAACTGCTTTCCACTTCCTTCAAAATCAAAATTAGTGAAGTGTGACTTCCCTTTGAGAAAGAAAGCCCTTTTCCTCCTCCTCTCCTCTGCTTCTTCCATGACTGTGAGAGTGCAGAGGGGTGTGTGGGTGCACATATGTACATTTTCAAGGGGAGAGACACTGAAACAGCTGTTAACAGCTGCTTTGTTGAAAGAGAGAGGGGGCAGTGTGGTCGGCAGTGAATGGGCTGCATTTTTGCTTTTAGCCTTTGGGCTGGAGGCTATTAAACTATATCATTGATCCACCCAACTTCTTCCAAGACTATCTTCTATTAGGAGGACAATAGATTCTACAATGCAGCCAATCTATTGTGTTTCTTGCTTTGGAAAGGACACCTCCCCCCTGGATGGCATCATCTTGCTTAGTGCAACCACTGTTGCAATGCGATTGTAAAATGTGCCACATGAGCACCTTGTTACATATTTTTCCTGTTGTAGCAGGTGAGAAGGCTAATGAAAGATTGCTAGTGCTTCCCTTTGAAATCCATTCTATGTTTTTAATATAGAATATCTATATAAAAGATATAAAAATATTGTATATGCTATGATAAAGGTAAAGATACTCCCTTGACATGAATGTTTAGTCATAGCCAACTATAAGGGGCGGTGATCACCTCTGTTACTAAGCTGAAGAGCCAGCATTTGCATGCTTTCGAACTGCTGATGACTACTCCGGTGGTCATGTGGCCAGCATGACTGCACCAAATGCTGTTATCTTCCCACCAAAGTAGTACCTACATATCTACTTGCATTTGCATGCTTTCGAACTTCTAGGTTGGCAGAAGCTGGGACTAGTGACAGGAGCTCACCCCATCATGCACTTGGGCTTCAAACTGCCAACCTTCTGATATTCCAATTGTCAGAATTGGCGCCTTAACCACTAAGCCACTGCATCCCTTTTATGATAAGATAGTATGGTCTTATTTCAGAATAATAATTTCTGCATAGCCACACTTCGGTAAGCATTAACCTCACTAATAGCTGGTTCTAGCTGTTGGGAAATTTAAATACACTTGTCCCTCTACATTTGCTGGGGTTAGGGGCACAGGACCCCTGTGAATGTGGAAAAACTACAAATAACAAAGACACTATGTTTTTACCTGAGAGAACACCTCTCTAGGAATCTCTAGGTCTTTCAGTGTGACTTTTGGTTAAAGTTGACCATAGACTTGTGCTGGAGGACCTAGATATTCCCAGTGAGGACATATTAATAAAATCTATGAATAATCAAAGCTGCAAAAGTCAAAGCCGCAAATGTGGAAGGATAAGTGTATTTCACAGTCACACCCATCTAGTGCTGAAAAAGACTGAAAGCTTACATTGAAAAAATCCTGAATTTAGACCTATCTGTTACAATCCTAAAGAACCCCACTTGGACATCACTATCACTATTTTTCCTGCAACAATCATAGAGTATATATTCTTGCCAAGTGATTCCCAAGAATCTTGGCAAGTGGGAATCTCTCTCTTTGTTTAGTACACTGTGACAAATCAGTTCTGCTTACAAATTCTTAAGTATAAGCCATATAACTAAGATGTAACACTGGTTTGACTCTGATGATTAAATACAAGTGGGGCTTGCAAAAAAAAAAATCTATTGTGGAGAGCTTTTGTTCACTTTTCTATAGGATTGGTCCATGATTTGAGTAGCCATGGGCTCCTATTCAATGAAGGATACTTAGATAATGAATCATCTGTGGTTTTCCAGACAGACTGTCATGACTTCTTCCAGGTTACTCCTGTTGGGATTTGTAACCAGAGTTTAAATGTTCAGATGTGGGAAAGTGACAAAGGGTACGACAGCTTGCTAGCTGGGAAAGTTGTTTGCAGCTGGGACTCAAAACATCTTAGCAGTATCCAAGGTCAGGATGTGCCAGAGAGCACGTAGACCAAGTGTAAACATATTATGTCATCATGTTTGGGGGACAACAATTCAAGTGACACAGGAAGAAGTCACAGGGAGAGGCTGGACTTAGTGGCCACATGGCAAGGGTCTATAAAAAAAAACGAGACCACAGAATGTGGGTTGTTGTGTGGTTGTCGTCAGGTGGTGAGTGTATATAGTTTTGTACATACTGCAACTAAAGAATAAAAGTGCCTCTTTGGAGTTAAACCTGTCTTCAATCTGTTTCATCAGAAGCAGGGAGGAATGCATTCCAAAGCAGCCAGACAGCTCCAAGGTCGCCTGGTGTTTTTCTCTGCGAAGTGAAGAAAGCTTCTGAAGACTTTGTCTGTGTACTCAATTGCTTATTGGCCTCACCCACCCAAGCACCTGATTGTTTCCTTTGTCTTTCTCCACTTCTCTTGAAGTTCCTGCAAGGCTTCTAATACCTCACTTCTATGCATGGAAGGTGCATTATACATATGTATAGCTTGGAGATAAAGAACTATAGTATATATGGCAAGACTAAGTATGTTGGTCCTATTTCCATTATGGCTATCTTTGCCATTAAGAACTCTCATCCTGAAAGATAGTTTTAACCTTCCATTTTTATGTTTAGGCTTCTTCTACACATATATAAAAGTTTGGGGGACAAATGTAAGTATCAGAATTATGTTGGTGTAATAATTCAAAGTGCTAGGTTGGCAGAAGGTGGGACTAGTGATGGGGGGCTCACTCGGTCACATGGCACTTGGACCTTGAACTGCAGCACTTGGGCCTCCCACTTCAGTGGGAAAGTAATAGCATTCTGTGGAGTCATGCACACAAGTCATCTTTGACAATGCTGGCTCTTTGGCTTAATAGTGGAGATGAGCACTGCCCCCTACAGTTGGACACAACTTGACAACCTTGTCAAAGGAGAAAGCAGCAATAGTAGAACAGTAATATACATTGTGTTGTGCACGTGTGATTATTTATGTTAATCTGAAGAGATGGAATTTAAACTAGCTGTAAAAGAGAGATATGCAAACCTAGTAAAGAATTAGCAGGCCTGTGAGTAGTCTAAATTATAATAGGTTATTTTTTCATCATGCACATAGACAGTGGTCGATATCACACTACACTGTTGCGGCGGCGGCGGCGGCGGCAGTGGCAGTGGTGGTAGTGATGTGCCTTCAAGTCATTTCTGACATATGGCAACCTTAAGGTGAACCTATCATAGGGCTTTCTGGGGCTAAGAGAGTAGGACATGCCCAAGGTCGCCCATGGTCAAGCACAGATTCAAACCCTGATCTCCAAAGTCCTAGTCCTAAACCCAAACCACTACTCCATGTTGGCTTTTACTACACTGTTATAGCACTATTGGTCTGCTTTAATTGCTATGGCTGCCTCCTGTGGAATTCTGGGGTTTGTTGTTTAGTGAGGCCTAAGAGTTGTCTGGCTGAGAAGTCTAAATGCCCCTTCCTAAACTGCAAATCCCAGGATTCCACAGGAGGCAGCGATAGCATTTAAAGTGGAATAATAGCGCTATAGCAGACAACTGCTCAGTGTCTTCACTCCAACACCTTTGTGCAGTGCACTAGACTTCCTATTTCAATGTGAAATATCTTCTAATGATGTTTAAATGATCTGAGATCTAAATATCTTAAGAATTACCATTTCGCATGTGGGTAGAATTCAGAGACATAGCCATGTTAGTCTGGAATATCAGTGTGCAAAGGGATCTTGTAGCACCCTTGAGACTACCTGAATGAAAGACATTGTAGCATAAGCTTTCATAGACTTGGAGGAAGTAACCAAGTCTGCAAAAGCTTATGGTACAATGTCGTTTACTCACTTAGTGTCAAAGGTGCTACAAGATCCCTTTGCATCTTGCTTATTAATCTGAGTCAGAAGGAGTACCAACTGAACATAAATATCTGTTCCACATCCCATGCCCCAGCTGGTATGGCTGCTGAGCACATAAGAAAGAGGGGGAAAAATCCCATTTGGGTGCTGAAGTTATAGAGCCTCCAAACAACAGCTGGGACTTCAGTTTACAGTACTTATCTGAAATTATGGTTTTCCTGTGTGGTTTTTTGTTCTTAGGCAATGGTACTTTAGTTCTGATTTGGTAGTTTAGTGTTGGCATTTAATGCTTTGATTTTAAGGTCATCTAAAGATTGTGTGAGACCTTTTTATTTTCTTGTAAAGCACATTTCAGTGTCTTTGTATGGAAGAAGGTTTTATCAGTCCTCAGAAACAAAACAACACCAACCCTGTTTTGAGAGACTTGTCCAAAGGCATCCACTAGACTTCACAGCTGAGCAGGGGTTTGAGTGTGATTTTCTGCACTATAGATGCTGTTGGGGAGCTGTGATCCAAATATATAACTTAAACAAAGGACCATGAACAAAAATGGACTTGGATGTTAGGAAACTGGAAAAGAATGGAGACAGTTTTCTCTATTTCTCACTTCTGTGTGTGATATCCAAAAAGAAAAGAAAATTAGTTTTGTGGAAAATGACACAACACTGTTAGAAAGAATTTTTGGTAGGCAATAAAAACTAATTCTATGCCTTCCATTCTTTTGAGCAGACCTTGAAAAACATGTGCATACCAAGCCATCATTATATCCCATAAAATATCCATGTTCATACACACAGAGAAAGCACACACAGACTGACTTTCAAAGGAAATTACACTTTTGACAAACAGTCTGCGGAATGTTAAAAATAATAATCATAAAACCCATTTTCTTTGCACAGATTTAAGTGCTACATTATAAGAATACTCTTGTGCAATGTTTATGAGCTCTCTTTCCCAAAGTCTCATTTGAATGCGCTGCCATTAATTTCATGCTTCCTCAATGAGACATCTACCTAAAAAAAATACATAGACTGTCAGTACATTTCACCTCAAAGCAGCCATCATAAACACAATGCAGTGAAAAATATTTATCCTTTCATTCCACCCACTCACCCATACTGAAAAGCTATATTGCAAACACAAATGCATTCCCTATGGTATATAATATTGCTTTAAAATGTTAAATATGCTGGGATCCATGATTCTCATTCTCTAACTTAGAAGTCTCTATAGGACTACTGTTGTTTTTGTTTCTTTTGAGACATCACATTGCTGTCACTCAAAAATGATCTTGATTTTCATAAAGACTGCAGACATGATCTATCCACCTGTAGCTGTGCACATGGAAGAACTTGAGAAAGTTACTATTTGCGTCAACAACTCCCAGAATCCCACAGCCAGCATGACCCCTGACCATGCTAGCTGGGAGATTCTGGTAACTGGCACCCCTAAAGTAACCTCCTAAATGTGTATGGCTAGGATGTTGCAGAGGTGTAAATGGGAAGCCTTCAGTAAGCTTTCAAAGAGACACAGCTGTCCAGCCTGCCGGCTATTACTGGCAAGAGAAACCCCATGCATACTTTCTATATGCGTCCATGACAATTTTCATCCATAACTGTCATCCCAAAGTTGTTCCTTCAGAGAGTCCTATCACAGAGAAGAGAAAAACCTGGATGCCTATATTAAAGATGTCAGCTTTCCACTGTAAGTGTCCAATGCACTAGAATGGATTCTCATTTGGTCAAAGAATGGCAATGGAGCAAAGAGAGCTCCACTGAGGTCTGTTGTTAACTGCTTTTAAGTTGATCTTGATCCATGGTGACCCTGTGGATGAGACATCTCCAAGACTCCCTGTCCTCCATTGCTCTGCTTAGTTCCTGAAAATTCATACCCACAACTCCTTAATAGAGTAAACCATTATTCCATGTACAGCTTAACTCCAGGCTGCTGATTCATGTCTCTCAATGTTGCTGTTTCTTCAAGAACAGAAAGCTGCCAATTAAGTGCAAAGAGGATCTGAAAGCCACATGCCATCTATGCCAGTCCCCACTTGTCAGAGTGAAAGATTTGGAAATTAGACAATTCAGATAAAATAGTATAATCCAAAGGAAGAAAACTGGTACACTTTCTCTTTTCCAATAAGCAACCTCTTATTTCTTAATGCTGGTGTGCTGAATCAACCCCACAGGAATTAGATCCCTGATTGATAACTACCAACCAACAGTAACATAACCATGAAAGAATCACTGTCTGAAGAAAACCCTTCAGATTAAGCTCCAAATACAGTCACATAATCTTACTTTGAAGAATGTCCCTGGCCCCTACGAGGAATGGACCCAGGCTTTTTGGCAAAGTTACAAGAAGGGCACTAACTTCTTTGTGAGTGCACTTCACATCTCTGAATCCAGACAATAGTTTTGTATTTATTTTAAACATATTTCAATTGGATGCTGAATGTACAAGTTTTGAAATTACTGTTACCAGCCATGGTGGTCTTAAGAAGTGAGTAAATACAAATAATCCAACATCTTTCTTAAAAACAGAGGATACTAGGATAAGGAATGACAGATAAACTAAACATTATATAATTACATAAGTGTGCCAAGATTGAATGTAACAAATATGATCCCATTTTTCTCCATAGTGTTTCTAATGTTTCTCATTTAAATGCACTAGTTGCCTTTGATAACACAAAACCTCTCAACTATCCCATCACCTGATTAAAAGCAGCATGACAAATAAATTTGCTGCTCAAGAGGAAGGCTAGAGATGAAGACTTCCATATTGTTTTACTGTAACAGTGGTTACTGAATAATAGCTAAAATTTCTCAACTGGAGGTTTTTGAGTGTGTGTACTTTTTCAAAAAAAGAACAAAAAAGTTTGGCTGCTTCTGACAAATAGCTGAAATGAATTCATAATTCTTCTGTGGCTCATCCAAAACAGAGCACACCTCATTAACATTCCATCATAAATCCTCTGAGCTTGAAAAGTAAAGGAAACAATGGGATAGAATCTCACGCTCAAGTAATAAAGATGGAAGCAGACATTCTAGCAGTGTCTAATCACAGTCAGCATGATTTATTTACAGCTTTGCAACCCTTCTATGGCTTGGCACAATATGAAATTGTGGTTTCACTTGGCAAATGCTTTAGTAGTTTAATTTCTTCTCCTTGGTAAGAGTATAAGATTAAATGACACCTAGTGCTTGCTCCTTCAGACCATCATGCCAAATCATATCCAGACCTAGCAGTTTGCAACGATTTCACCAGTGACATTAATCTAATATCTTAACAGAATCTTTCTGGGAAAATAAATACACAGAATCACATGGGAAATAGCAACACAAGATTCCTGCTGTGACATCATATTTTGAAGCCACATAAAGGTTCTTAGAATTTCTTTTGGTAAGAATGCACTTCGAATTAATTAATGTAAGTAGGCCATCCACATAAATTGGTCTTAAATGATCCCAGAAGTCACAGCTTGGTTTATGGTTAATCACAGGATTTTATATTTATATGTAAGCAAGCATGTGTAATTTTTACTGCATATAAGAAAACAGGCAATTAAATCCTGGTCACTTTTTGTTCAGTATATCACAAGTAAATAAAATGAGTTTCCTTAATGGGAGATGATGGCTTACATAATTAATCTACAGCAAATCACCTCCATGTCTTTTCAGTGGGTACAAAGCACTCCTGTAAAAATGGAGCCCCATTTTATAATATGTAAATCCTGCAAGAAAACCATAGTTAAGGGCTACCATTCCCTTTTTGTTCTGAATCTAACCCTTCAACTTTTCACTTTAGCTAGCCAATTTCCAAAGCCCTTCAATTCCCAAACTTCCAGAAAGCCAGCTAGGGGAGAAAAGTTCAAGAAACAGAAAAAAGACTTTTCAGAAGGCACAGATGTTTTTATCTTAATAGTCTGTCAGGAATTGACTATTTGAATAGAATGGGCTGTAATAAGATACTGCACTGTTTAAACTACTTCCTATCTTTACTTTTAAAAATATTGTTGATAGCTTAATTACACTATATTGATAATCTTTGGTATGCTTTTACCTACAAGGGACCTGGCTTTACTAGCAATCTGGAAGTCCACATTTTGTGGGGAAAGTGTGATAAACAGAACAACACAAGATCAACATCTATCTCCCTCTCTCTGTCTCTCTCTCTCACACACACACATGACACCATAAAGAGAAACAGTTGTGACTAAGTTGGCCATGTATGAGTCTACAGAAAAAAAGCTGGATTACACAGGTCTGTGCACAGGTCTGTGCAAATCTGCATATGATAACTCAGATATATAGAGGTAAACTTACAACCTTATGTCACATGAGTACTTTCTAGTATTCTCCTCACAATCACAACTTAGAGTGCTATATAATGTTATACAGCACTATAATGAACAGGGTTGGAAAAAGAGGAGCTTTGGGGGCCATTGAGAAAAGTTTTGACTTCTCTGAAAAGCCCTAGTTGAAGGTGGGGTGGAGCGATTATTTTTCTATAAAGAAAAAAATAGGTCTAAAGGTTTAGGAAATGATTGCAATCTCTCCTGCCTGTCTGTTCTTCCTGATTCCTAACTTTTGCCATCTTGGCTACTCTCTGATGTTCCTTGACTGGGAAATATTGGACGGTATGGGATTGGAACTGGGCTGGGGAGCTGGGGATATTTTAGGGAGCTGGGGATGTTTAGCCTGGAGAAGAGAAGGCTGAGAGGTGATATGATAGCTGTGTTTAAATATTTGAAGGGATGCCATATTGAGGAAGGAACAAGCTTGTTTTCTGTTGCTCCAGAGACAAGGACCCGAAACAATAGATGCAAGCTGCAGGAAAAGAGATTCCACCTCAACATTAGGAGGAACTTCCTGACAGTAAGGACGGTTCGACAGTGGAACACACTCTTTCGGAGAGTAGTGGAGTCTCCTTCCTTGGAGGTCTTTAAGCAGAGGCTGGATGGCCATCTGTCGGGGATGCTTTGATTGGGAATTCCTGCATGGCAGGGGGTTGGACTGGATGGCCCTTGTGGTCTCTTCCAACTCTATGATTCTATGATTCTATGATTCTATAGGTATGGAAGTAGGAATCGAATCCTAGTTTCCAGAGTTGTAGTCTAATGCTCAAACCACTATGCCATGCTGGCTTTCAGTTTCCTGAGACCTGAATATTATTTCAAGGATCCCTTTATGTGGGTGATGGTGAACCTTTTAGACACCAAGTGCCCAAACTCAAAGGTGTTCCCGAACTGGGTGTCACCCGGTCCCGGGGGCCGGGACTTCTGCCTTCCAGGGGTGGGACTTCCGCCTTCCAGGGGTGGGACTTCCCCAGAGACAGGTGAAGGCCAAGGAGGGTGAGTGGAAGAGTAGGAGTAGGAACAGACACGTACCTGTTCCTACTCTTCCTCCACCCTCCCATCTCTCTGCATGCCCTCAGAAATAGCTTTGCATGCCAAAGAGGGCACACATGCCATAAGTTCACCACCATGGCTCTAGGTAGATGGGTTGGGAAAGACTGGCCTTTATGTTTAAACTGAACTTTGGCTTGATAGCATTTCAAGTACAGGGTGCTGTCAAACAGAGAACTGTCCATAATCACCCTAAGTAAGTGCTACTTAAAGTGGTGGTCCTTGAACCAGTGCCAGTCTTGGGTACATTGAAAACCAGTAATTGCTGGTTCCCCACATCAGATAACCTGAGAAGCATCGCCTACGTGACTCTGCCAGAAGCAAGCTCTGTAGAAAATCTGAGCTCTCAGTGTTTTTCTACAAATTGCCTGTTCTCAGATCCCTGTTTAGATCTAAAATACAATGGGCTCTTGGTATCCACTGGTATGTGATTCCAGGACCCCCCCCCCCCCCGGTAGATACCAAAATCTATGGATAATCAAGTTTCACTAAACACAGTGGATAGTAAAATGATGTTTTATTTTACCTATTTTATCTAAAATGACAAAATCAAGGTTTTCATTTTGAAATTTAGATAACTTTTTAAAAATATATTTTCAAGCTGTGCATGCTTAAATCTGTGGATATGGAGGGCTGACTGTACTTTCACACAGTCCCATGGCTTCCTGCATATGAACCTACCTCCCAACATGTTATGTATTAAGCGTTTCATGTAACTGTGACCAAACTGAAACACAGTTCTCAGGGTAAGCATGGGGCAACACTTGATTCAATCAAATGGAAAAGTACATACCAGTGTTGATAAAAAGGGGAGAAATCATATATGACAGCAAGAAGAGAGGTGGAACGAATTACCTCAATTACCCATAGCAGATCACAGCCAGATGCACATTCAGCATTGAAGGGCCAAGGGACATCACAAAAGGAAAACACTGGACTCACGTAGTATGATCAGCCAATGGCCTATAACTCTCCTCTCCTGGGTAAATGTCTGATCCTCTTCCAAGGCCCCACTGGAACACATTAGCGCCATGGGCTGAAGGCGTTCCTACTGCCACAGCAGCAGGCTGATACCACTGACACAGGTTTCCATGGTCAAAGTCACAAGCATCAGGGACTATTCAAATAAAAAAGAAAAGAATATTGGCATTGTATTGGGCAATACAGAAATAAGGAGCTAATTGATTCTCAGGGGCTCTTTGGCCATTCTTTCTTGAATGGAAGAGATAATTGGTCTCCAAATGCCCTGAGTAGGGTAGAACAATTTAAGTCAGGGGTAGGCAACCTTTCCCCTTTAAGGGCCAAGGGACTTCAGCTCCCAGAAGCCTCAGCCATGTTGGCCAATAGTCCCATGTTGGCCAATAGCTCCTGGGATTCTGGGAGCTGAAGTCCCTTGGCCCTTAAAGGGGAAAGGTTGCCTACCCCTGATTTAAGCTATGGTATTGCAACAATCTCTTAACTAGTAATTCCTTCTAGTGTCTAACAAGTGGGACCTGATAGAGGAGTCCTCTGTTAAAGTTGCATTCAGTCAAGCACGTCAGTCAAAGTCAAAAATAGTCCATTTCATTCTTCTCTCCACTATTATTTTCCATCAATAATCAGTCATCATTCTGAACAAACTCAACCTACACTGGTTGCTTTAAGGGTTTTCCTCATAAAGATTTTTCCCCAAAAGAATTTATTTCCCATTACTGCAAACCTGAGGATTCTACTTAAACTGTTGCTACCTTGTATGTGGCTGGCAGAGACAGCATGGTGTAATAATTTTAGTGTTGAACTAGGACACTGGGAGACCAGGGCTAAACTGTCCACTCAGCCATGAAAACCCACTGGGTCACCTTGGGCAAGTCAGATTCTCTCAGCCTCAGAGGAAGGCAAGGGCAAACCATCAATAGCAACAGTTTTCCCTGGTGTCCTGGATTCAAATATTAGTCCTTGAATGCAAAGCTGCCTAACGTTTAGCAGAATATTTGGAAGACATAAATATACAGTAACAATGCTATTAATTACAGTACTCAAGTATTTATTATTATCTTCAAGGAATCTTACCACAGGAGCTGTGCAGAAGCCATGACTTTCTCTCAGTTTGTCTCTCTACGAAGATCCCTTTTCTAGAATCAACATGCTGTGGTAGTTTAAGTGTTGGTCTATGACACTGGAGGACAGAGTTTGAATCCCTGCTCAGCCATGGAAACCCATTGGGTGACCTTGAGCTAGTCACTCTTTCAGCTTCAGAGGATGGCAAGGGCAAACCCCCTCTGAACAAATCTTGCCAAGAAAAACTCATGATAGGGTCACCTTAATTTTCTCATAAGACACAAGCAACTTGAAGGCCTGCAACAGTTTCCATTGTTAAAGAGTGGGCCAGTTTTGTTGTTAAAGAGATAAAAAAGTGGAAATGAAGCATCCCGAAAAGAAAGTGAAAAAAGAGCTTAATTGTGCAAAAGCTTTTCACACGTAATTACAGTAATAACGGAATTAAGTTTTAAAAAAAAAACGTTTTTAACTTTCATACACAAGTGAAAAGAACCCATACATGTACTGGAAATGGGTGTATTTCGTGACCAAACTCCTCCTTTTTCCAGGTCGAGTCCTGCATTTCCCAGGAGGAAATGTCAGACTGCCCTACATTTGGGGTCATGTCCTCCTGCACAGGTCCTAACCCCTTTCCGTTGGGGTTAGGACCTCTCAAGAGAGCAGAGGAGGAGGAGGAGGCTGGAAAGGCAAGGCAAGGCAAGGCAAGGCAAGGGATTGAGATGACTCAGCCTCCCTTTTCTCTCTCTCCTTTCCTGGCATTGGAGGAGGAGGAAAGGGAAGGAAGGAAGGAAGGAAGGAAGGGAGGGCTGGGTGTTCCCTGGGGAGAGCCAGAGCCTTGGATAATGCCCAGGACAGGGGAAAACTGGAGGTAGCTCCCATGCCCCTAGGACCTGCAGGGCAGAACTTCATGGTGAGATGGAGCTCCAAGTTGCTTCACAAGCACACCCCACACTTGCACCCACATCCAGCCACAGCTGCTGCGAAGGAAGCCTTCTTTCCCCTCCATCCCAAATGCCAAACTTCTCCTCTGTCCCAAACTTCCCTCGCCTTGCCTTGCCTTGCCTTGCCTTGCCCCTTGCCTTGCCTTGCCTTCCCTTGCCCCTTGCCTTCCCTTGCCTTCCCTTTCCTGGCATTGACAAGGAGCCCGGGACTCTCCCTCACTGGAGGCCCCTCCTCCTCCTCCTCTTGGCCCTCCTCCAGGTTTTAAAAGAGAATTGTCCGTGCATATTTGCTTTTCACATTACAGTAAATGCGAAATTACTGTAATTTCGCAAATGCATTTCCTCTAAACTCCCGAAATTAAAAAGATCTCGGATAATACCAGTTTCTGTCCAGTTTCTGTGCAACGTCGTGTGAAATCATGAGGCACAAATTCAGTTTTTGTTTGGGATTTGTGTGAATTAACCAACAGATTCCCCCCATGTGATAACGTCCAATGTAAAAATGACCTTTGCAACCCCCCTATAGTGTATATATAATTTTATGATATTGTTGACCAGAACTGGAATATATCTCATCACTTCCTAAAGGCTCAGTGGTAGCTGGTCTGATCTGCAGCACATTTCAAAGGACCTTTAAAATTTCTTTATGGTTTAGAAACAGATATTTAAAGGACCACCTAACTCTCAACAGTGCCCTGACCAAACATAGCAATTATTTTCAGAGGCTCTCCATGGTCTCCCAAAGCTGTGAAACTGACTATACTTCAGAATATTATGAAACACTAATAAATAAATTTAATTCATTAGCTAGTATTAGACCACTTATGAGCTATGCAGGGTAAAGATTTTACATGGATATTGTTGGTTAGAGACTATTAAATTAGCTGTTTCAAATACTATGTAATGAACACTGACTATACATTATTCTTTTATATTTATTTTTTATATAAAACTAAGCTAGTTACTTTTCTGTCACATATTTACACCTCCTTAAGGCTATGGTAAATTTTGCCTGTTTCCAATCTTGATTGTCTTTCCAAAGCAAAAGCAAAGCAGCTTATTTATATACCGCTTCATATCACGCTATGGGATGTCTAAGCGGTTTACAACTGTGAGCTGATTGCCCCCTAACAGCTGGGTACTCGTTTTAGTGACCTCGGAAGGATGCAGGCCTGAGTCGAGCCTCAGCCCTGGCTGGTATTGAACTCGCAACCTTGTGGTCTATGAGTGAGTGGCTGCAGTACAGGCACTGCGCCACCAGGGTTTCCCATGGCAATGAGTGTACAGATCTCTGGCAGACATTAGAACATTTCCTGAACTATGGTCCAAAACATACTGCAGAAATAATCCGGTTTGAGACCACTTAAACTGCCCTGGCTTAGTGCTAGGAAATCCTGGGGATTGGAGTTTGCTGTGGTACTAGATCTCTCTGACAGAGAAGGCTAAATATCTCACAAAACTACAGTTCCCAGAATTTCCTAGCATTTGCGTCAGGGCAGCTAAAGCAATCTCAAACAGGATTATTTCTGCAGTATATTTTGGACTTACATTTACTTTAAAACCAGTGGTTTTGGACCTATGTTTACTTTAAAAACAGCAAGAACTATGAGAAGCATTTCTTTTAAATCACTGGAATGGGCACTCATCATGTCAAATCCCAGCACCTCATTGATGAAAACACCACAATTTTTTCAGGTGATGGAGCAAAAATGAATCCTTTTGAGAGTAAGGAAACTACATACAAAACCAATACTGAGATAGGAGCTGTTGTTGTTATGCATTTTCCACTTGTTTCCAAATTATGATGACACTCTCCTAGGGATTTGTTGGAAACATTTATTCAGAGGAGGTTTCCCCATGTTTTCCACTTAGTTCTGAAGAGTGGGACTAGCCCAAGGTCACTCAGTGGATTTCCATGGCTAAGCAGGAATTTGAACCCTTCTCTCTAAGAGTCCTTGTCCAAAATTGAAACCACTACACTATACTTATGCTCAAAATTCTGCAACATAGACTCCAACCATACATGGAAAGAGAGCTCCCACAGGTCCAAGCAGGGACCACACTGCAAACATATAATGGCTAATGGAGCACACCAGGGAATTCCAAAAGAAAATCAGCATGTGCTTTATAGACTATAGCAAAGCCTTTGACTGCATAGATCACAAAAGGCTATGGAATGCCCTTAAAGACATGGAAGTGCCAACACATCTGATAGTCCTGATGAGGAATCTGTACTCAGGACAAAAGGCTACTGTCAGAACAGAACATGGAGAAACAGAATGGTTCCCAGTTGGCAAAGGGGTCAGACAAGGCTGTATCCTTTCACCCTATCTGCTCAACTTGTATGCAGAACATATTATAAGAAAAGCAGGCTTGGACACAGAAGAAGGATGAGTGAAAATAGGAGGAAGGAATATCAATAATCTAATATGCAGATGACACCATAGTACTAGCAGAAAACTTCACAGACCTGTAACACCTACTAAGGAAGATCAAAGAAGAAAGTGCAAAGGCAGGCTTAATGTTGAACATAAAGAAAACAAAAATAATGACTACCGAGGATCTTCACAAGTTCAACCTAGACAGTGAAGAAACAGAAATAGTGAAAGAATTCTCATACTTGGAATAAAACATTGATAGAAATGGGGATTGCAGTCAGGAAATCAGAAGAAGATTAAGAATGGGGAGGGCAGCCATGAAAGAACTGGAAAAGATTCTAAAATGCAAACGTATATAACTGAGCACAAAATTTAGAATCATTCAAACCACCGTATTCCCTATGGGAATGTGGATGTGAGAGCTGGATCTTAAGAAAGTTGATAGAAAGAAAATCAATTCATTTGAGATGCGGTGCTGGAGAACAATGCTGAGGATCCCATGGACAGCCAAATGGACAAACAAATGGGTGCTAGAGCAGATCAAGCCAGAAACCTCCCTGGAAGCCAAGATGACCAAACTGAGGCTGCTGTACTTCAGACCCATCATGAGAAGAAAGGACTCATTGGAAAAGGCAATAATGCTGGGAAAGGTGGAGGGAAGTAGGAAGAAAGGAAGGCCACATGCCAGATGGATGGACTCTATTAAGGAGGTGAGTATGGGGTTGCAGGAATTAAGTAAAGCAGTGGAGGACAGAGGGTCTTAGAGATGTCTCATCCATAGAGTCGCCATGAGTCGAGATTGACTCGAGGGCAGTTAACAAGAAACAAAAACACTATACTACTCTTATATTGCACAGAATAGATATGTGCACAATGGGAAGTTATAGTATAACTGTATCACACAATATATATATATATATATATATATATATATATATATTTTACTCACCACAAGATGACTCATCTGATTTGTCAGAGCAATCAGGTCGGAAATCACACCTTTGATTGAGGTTTATACATTGGCCAGTTGCTCTGCATACAAATTCCTTTTCTGTACAGTTGTTCATAGGTAGTGTCACAGGAATTGATGTCACTGCTGGAGTTATTGCACCAACTGGCAAGCTTCCTTAAGAAAATTCAAATGGACAGAACTTTGAGCTTCTCAGATTTAATCATATGCCATTTCCATATATGAACACTGAATGAAGAGGCTAACGCTATTCTATCCCACCTCTCTGCTGCAAAACTGTTTGCTTGTTTTTCTAAGGAGATTATCGCACTGACAAATCCAACTGCTCCTCAACAAGATACAGTTGGGTTGCGGATTGCTGGCTGGTTCTACCATACTTACTTTTCCACCGGTGCCGCCAGGTGATTGCAATCCAGCTGCATCCCGAGTTCCAGGCATGCTTCAGAAGCCACTTTTCCAAGCTGGCAAGCTCCTGGCTTGGAAAAGCGGCCTCTGAAGAGTGCCTGGGGCCCAGGATGCAGCCAGGTTGCAATCAACTGGTGGCATCAGTGGCAAATTAAGTATGATAGAACCCGCCAGCAACCCACAACCCAACTGTACCCCATTGGGGAGCAGTCAGGTTTTTTTTTGTCAGTGCAATAATCTCCTTAATCAAAATTGAATTTATAGACATTATTACTAGGTCAATGTAAAAGATTAATCTTGTGGAAATATATAAGCCCAAATTCTATTTGTTGCCCCAACTACAGAAGACCCACTGAATCAACTCTTGAATGGTGACATAGAACATAAGTAAATCCCACTGGTTCAATGAGTTTACAATTATTTTTATTACCAATAAGATTCATGATATTGGCTGTTTCTTTCCATTCTTGACAGCCTGTTTGGGAGACAGGCCATAGCCATTTGTAACATATTGCGTGTTTATACATAAATTATCCATTTCATTTTCCCTGTTTAAATGTCTCAACTAGCAAATAGTGTGAAACAGCTAGCAAACTGATGGAAATCTAGATTCAAATATAACATTTATGGTTGTATTACAGACTTGATATCAAATGTTCTTTCCTGTTAAAAGGCTCAATATTCTCTTTGGTGACCATGGTATCAGTTTTAAGTCTGAGGTCTGAACCAGAATCTTCATATGAAGAAGAGACACATGAGAATGTAGAGCTGAATCTAGATTCAATCATATTTAGGACAGAATGATTGAAATCAATGGAATTTGCTAGTCATTACTGAGGTCCGGAACAGACCGGCATAAAAACCCAGCTTTCAGGCACCTTGGGGGTGTGGTGTGCAGATTATGCATGCCCTCAAGATGCCCGCAAGCTGGCTTCAAGCTGGGCAGCATCACACATGTGGGGCGGTTTCCAGGCATTCCGGTGGTGCATCACTTACATGCCACTGGAGCCCCTTAAAGCCAGCTTCCAGCTGCAGCAGCTAGCAAAAGCCAGCTTTTAGCTGCCCGGAAAAGGAGTAGCTCTTGCTGATTCTTTTTCAGATGGCTTCAAGGCAGATTGGGGCTGCGGCGTGTGGTTGCCTCAGCCCCAATCTGCAATTGGAAGCCATCTGTTTCAGCCTTAATTCGACATTGATTTCAGTGGTAACTTCTGAGAATTAATAAATCTGGGTCTAGCCCATGGCATTTATCTGTATCTGCTTTCTTCCTAACAATCCATGTTATTTTGGAAGTCTTTGCCATTGCTTTTTCATTCCTCTCCACTATTGTTTGGTCCATGTTGATTCCCAGTTACTGTCAAGTGAGATTCTGTTAATGTCAAACTGTTAGAGGAATAAACCATTCAGAGACTGGCTTGACAGTTTCACTGCTCATACAGAAAGCTGTCATGAAGATGCACTGATGACAGATGTATAGAGGTGAGTGGAAATGTATGCCTCTAGTCAGCAGATGGTTCTTTCTAGAATGACTCCCCCCCCCCAGCCTTTGGCTATTATGGAAGCTTGGAGCCAAGATTTTATGAGAAGGGTGGATTGGGAAATCATCTGTTGAAAAAGCACAAGTAAATCCTCACACTATTTCTCCCATAGTGCCTTAGTTCTGAAGACTCTTAAGAGCTAGGGCACTCAAAGAATAGCTAGGCGCTGGCTTAATGTATGCCAGGGGTAGGCAACCTTTCCCCTTTAAGGGCCGAGGGACTTTAGCTCCCAGAAGCCTCAGCCATGTTGGCCAATAGTCCCATGTTGGCCAATAGCTCCTGGGATTTGGGGAGCTGAAGTTCCTCGGCCCTTAAAGGGGAAAGGTTGCCTACTATGCACTGCATAGTTCAGCACAGAAACACCATTGGGATATTCTGCTCCAGCAGAATTTAATAGGGTAGATTTTGCTATTAGTAGTTACATTGGCTTCCACAGAACTGGAATGTGGTTTGGAGAGAAGAGAAGAGCGGTGGTTGGTGCTATGGAAAATAAGTCCTATGATGAAAAACTGGGTGAATTGGTTATGTTTAACATTGAAGAGGGTAGGAGGTACATAATAGTAATTTCCAGATATCTGAGAAACTGAAATAAAAAAGGGCAAAGACCTCTACTACTCCTTTCTTTTGGTAAGAGTAGTTTCACAATGGAACCAATTGCTTAGGGCAGGGGTAGGCAACCTTTCCCCTTTAAGGGCCGAGGGACTTCAGCTCCCAGAATCCCAGGAGCTATTAGCCAACATGGGACTATTGGCCAACATGGCTGAGGCTTCTGGGAGCTGAAGTCCCCCAGCCCTTAAAGGGGAAAGGTTGTCTACCCCTGGCTTAGGGGGATAGGTAGGCTCTTTCTCACTGAAGATCTTCAAGAATTTCTGGATTTCCTACATCAAGGAGGGAAGTAACCTAGTTGTCCTACACGTTTCCTCCAATTCTGTGACTTCTTTATTAAAACCTGTTTTAATAAACTGCCTTGGGTTCACTACAAAATCTCATTTGCTAATCCTGACCCACAGTTTGGCTACAGCAGAAGTTTGTGCCTGTATTCCTCTTACCATTGTATAGTGCACAGTCTATGAAAGACAGGTCATCGATACCAATGTCTCCAGTGAAACCATCCCCAACAGTACCCTCCACCAAGATCTATAAAACAATAATTAAAAAAAACCATTTGTTATCAGTGAGAGGATTTCCACTTTTAATTACATACTTAATATCCATTTACCAAAAAGAGAGGAAGTGTGTTTTGACTTTTTATGAAGACCATAGGGACATTCTTAAGGATAGAATGTATTTGTGAGAAAAACTAATCATGCTTAGCTCTCTTTTGTGCTCATTTTAATCACAAAGAACACTTAAGCATTAGGGTAGTTGGCTACACAGTCATGAGTAAGCCCATTAAAATATCACTGTAATATAGAATTATGGCATGATTGTGTAGTTAGTGTCCCACCATTGTTAGCATATTCCGTTGTAATCATTAGCTTATTAATCACAGTTAATGATTTCAGCAATCAAGTGAATAAGGCATAATTTTAGAGGAATACCATAATAATAATAATAATAAAAAGATGCTACAGTATCACTCAGAGAAACAGTGAAAAAAATAATGTTTTAATAAAGTTAATAGAGAATAGTACTGCTCAGGTGCCTTTCAGATGTTATCTCAGTCTTGCATGAACCATTTGGGCTCATGAAAAAGCTGGAAGAACTTTTCATTGATTCAAGTGCATGAGCAGAGTTTGATCACATGAAATTGATACAATGCTGGGATTATACTGGAACTAGAGGTCGGACACTTCCACAGGTATTTAAAGGGCAACTAGCAGAAATCAAATCTGTGACATTATGCTTTCTATCTTATGCTGGATACGATGGTGCCTGCTCATTTTCATTCCAGTCTGAGCACAAATGTATTTCTTCTGTATTATGGCCAAGATTTAAAGGAAAAAAACCCATGTAAGAACCTCCTTGAACACCTTGTCTCAAATGTTTTATTTGCTTTAAAAGCAGCTATTCTATAATACATTTCCCTATATTTTCCAGTAACAAAAGGCTTGGGGGGCTGGGGAGAACAGTTTCTTTCTGAATTTTTCAAGATTTCCCCACCCAGGCTTTCACATCTCTTCACTGGAGTCAGTTTCAATTCACTTTTGTCCTTAGTTCTCTAATCAAACACATTACCAGTACCTTACACTGGTTTCCCTTTGATTATGCTCTTAATCAATTCATCTGGCATTCTCTGATTTGAGGATTCCGCTCAGACATACATGGAATTTTATGGGGCTTACACCGGAAAAGTGTAACTATCAGCCCCTGAATATGAATTACAATGGGACAACAATGGATTGTGAACTAGTACATATAGCTTTCCAGTTTGGATTGGGCATCTACACAGAGGCTATAATTTTGAAAATCAGCTATGCAATACAGGCAGTAGATCAGGATGCCATACGGTGTCCAGGAATGAATGAGGGCCTATAAAATCCTTGTAGGCACATGCCCTGTAATAATGCTTTCATCAATCATAGAAAGCAGGCACATGAATTCCACTGCCTGGATGAAAGGTACATCTTAGTTTCAGTATTAGATTTTCATGCACCACAAGTTACAGGCAATAATTCAGAGAATACACCCATATTTTTCGAGAACTAATGAGAGAAAGGAAAAAATATAAGACAGTTCAGTGCAAGTTAAATTATAATGCAATGGATATTTTCAAAAAATAAATGTTCCTCATCAAGCATTTACATAAGAATGTGCTCTTCCCAGTTTCGTATCGCTGCCATTTAGATGAGAGAAAGAGGAATGGGGATGGGGATTCATATCTTGGGATTAATGCAGCCTTGAGAATGTATGTTTAGACAATATGCATTACTTCAGGGTTGTTGTTTTTCTCTTACAGTTAATTAGGTCTTGTTTTAAAAATGCACTTTTAGAAACCTAACAAAGAATACCAAACAGACAGAATACACACAACACATTTTGAAGGCAAATGTCCAGGGATGTAGCATTGGGAGGGGGCAAATGCACCTATAACCCCCAATAAGAATTTCTGATCCCCCAAATTAAATGTTATTTCATTTCCCAAATTTCTGGCATGGAATAATAATAATAATAATAATAATAATAATAAGTTTTATTTATAGCCTGCCTCTCTGCATTGCAATCGAGGCGGGTTACAACATTTAAAATATAACAAGTTAAAACATACCCAGCACCCACAATCTCCCTCCCACCCCTTAAAACAGAATTAAATCGAAAAAGGTTAAAACAAGGCAATGCATTAAATTAAAATACTATAATATAATAAAACCAAGGGATCAATTGTGCCGGCTCGGAGAAAAAGAATTAACTCATCTCGTTACTGCAGATGTTATTCTGGGAAGGCCTGTCAGAAGAGATCCGTCTTTACCGCTTTCTTGAAAGCAGCAAGTGTGGTAGTCAGACGGATCTCATCCGGCAGGCCATTCCATAGTTTTGGGGCAGTGGCGGAAAAGGCCCTCTGGGAGGTCTGAGACAGCCTGGAAGAGAGTAGACATTGAAAATTGTCCACACCTAGAACACATCCTTGCCTTCTGTGCATTCTCTTGGTAACTTTGCCTGCCCCTTTGCTACAAATACTTATACTGTGTATTTAAATGCTAAACTGACATTTTGAATTAGTACAATGCTAGAAATTTGGGAAGCTGAAGGAAAAATTCATGGTGGGATTGGACCCACATTAGGGGGGGGGCATTCCCCTCATTCCACCTCCATAACTACACACCTGGAGGAATCCATCCTAAGGAGATTTTTAAAATATATATACATTCAGTAAACAACAAAGACCATGCATTGCCAAGTGTGTTGTCAACTTGTCAACTTGTTCCTGAGCAACAACCAGGGCTCTGCCCAGCTGTAAGGAATCAGAAGATAAAAAGACTAAGCTGCAGAGGTACTGAATTTAGATTTCAACGGTGATCTGCAGCTTCAACCTGGCAGCCATTTCAACCCAAATTCCCTGAAATTGAATCCCCCGAGGCAGCACTTTCTGAACCAGTTCTCCCAACACCCTATGAAGGCCCTGCTCCATGGATGGTGAACCTTTTAGGGGTTGAATCCCCAAACTAAAAGGCCTAAAAGTTGGAAATGGCTTGAAGGTACCCAGCAACAAGCTACAGTTCCCAGAACTCCAATCGCAAGGGCCAGGACTTCTGGTTGGAATTCCAGCACTGCCATCTGGCTCCTTGTGGCTCCATTGTTCCAGGGCAAACTGGGCTGAGACAAGGAGCCATGCTGCACGCTCATGCTCCACCCCTGCCTCTTCCACTGGTGGCTGACATGTCTTTGTGGACTGGGCCATGTTCCAGAACTGGCATGAACACCATGGGTTTGCCAGCATGGACCTAATCATTCTCTCTCTCAAGATATAACACTATGACTTCCCACAGCTCAGAAGTGTAGCTTTTTTGGATTACAACCCTATGCCATCCAACTTTTCAGAAATGAAAACTGGGACACATGCGGCCAAGCAACACCAGAGTGTGGTCAAGATGGAAAAAGTTATTCATGAGGAAAAACACACAAACTAGGAATAGATGCAGCAGTTTCTTTTTGTCTGAACCAACTGGGAAAGGCAAGATTCTCCCCCCCACCTCAACTCCTCTCCTGCCCTCTCACTTCCCCTTCCCTCCTCCTGCTAAGTTGAATGCAATTTCTTTTGCAGTTTGGACTCAGTGTGCAGTAATTCAAATAAACTGAAGAGGAAAGGAGAAAATGGGAGGAAGAGAGTAAAAAACAGCTGGAAAAGTGGGATGGCAGGTGATTAATTGGGTCAGTCACTGGCAAACTGAGTCAGTTGCAAGAAAGCAACCCTCAGAATCCCCAAACCACTAAAATAACATTTCCAGGCTCTGTGACTTCCTAACCTCCCTCCCTGGTCCAGTATATTTATGCTTTCAGGTCTATCTTCATATACCAAAGGTTTCACTATATCATCCATGTGTCAATTTCCCTTATTTTCTTCTTTGTCAAATACTGTATAAGCATCTCAAAAATTTACTCTTATAATCTCCATGGTCTGATATACCATTAGAGGCAAAGGTTTAATTGGGACTGTCCCTGCCAAATCAGGACAGTTGGAGAGTATGCCACAGACAGATTGAAGATCAAAGCCAGGATACAGGAAAAATGTACTTCTGGATCCCATTCTTGCTAGAATCAGAAACCATGTTCATACCAAGTTCTTCAGAACTGGGAGCAGAATTGGCAGCATAGAGGGCTGCTGTGGAAGTGAGAGGAAGAAAGTTACAAATATACTGGTATTGGATACAGACCATTGGATCCTGGCCATGACAAACAGAAGCCTGTGATACTGGGCCTGATGGACAGAAGCCATTGGTGGACTTTCACACTAAGATTGGCAGAATCCAATGAAAGAAGTAGAGGACAATGCCCACTTCACCATGGCAATACCCTTATACACCTTCAAAACCAGCTCTGGAGGGATGAGACACCAGCTTCCACCCAATCTGGTTTGGCAGCAGTGCAAAAGGATTGCAAGGAGCAGAGGAGGAAAAGGATTGCAAGGAGCAGAGGAGGAAAAGAAAGGCCAGAACCAGTAATCTGCCAGTAGATTACTAGATTTAGCACTAAATTTACAAAACCACAACAATCTTAGTATATAATACAACAATCTAAATAGACAATATCCTTGATTGCATATCCTCCTACCCTGAAGCCATGCCATTAACAACAGAACAATACCTATTCAACACAGAACACAGAACAATACACAGTTCACATGCAAATCACTCCTCCCTACCCAGGATCTCACAGTATATATAGACCCACTCTCTGCCATTCCAGTATTCTCTGAAGATGCCAGACTACGACTTCACAATCTAAATACAGTTTTAGTTCACCTGAAGCTGTAGCTGATTACTACATTCCAACTAGAAGTTTCATTCTCTGCAAAATATATGTGCATGCATACACATATGTAAAAACATGTCATGCATTCATGGTTAATTAATCTAGTATAGTACCTACTGTTTTGAGAAAAATGCTAGAAAACAGTAACATTACAGCTATAATGAAATGCTGCTGTCATTTCAGTGATACATGTTACTTATTTTATACAATATGATTAAACATAGGAACATGAAATCATAAGCCTTTGTCTTTTTGTAGCTTGAAATAAAGTCTAGGTCACATTGTTGAGTGAAGCATTTTTTTTCAATGATGAATTAGGAGAGCTATCTATTTTTAGTAAAGGCTGTAAAACAAAGCGTATAAAAGCCAGCCTCTGAGCATTCAAAATCTAATTTAGCTCTAATTCAGTCATATAGCTTGAAAGAGATTCAAATTACAAGCTGTGATTATACTTCTGCTTGCAATCACTGTATTGGATTCTGTATTATTTGCTAGGTTGGATTCTGTATTATTTTTTCAAAATATGAACCACTACAAATATAGAGTGAAGTTAATGCTCTACAACTGTACTCATGCATTCACATTATCACACTGCTACTTCAGGTTTCTTTGTTAACTCTTCACATTTTATTTCAGTGTGGTTGCAGACGGATACATTCCAGGTTGAAGAATACCTTTTCCCATATGTACTTATAAACAATCCTTAAGACTGTCTTCAGAGGCCGTATTTCAGATGCTTCACAAATGAAGTGTAGTGGGTGTGCAAAAAAGCAAGGGAATATTGGTAAAAAATACAACACAAAATTAATGAAATTATAAAGGAGAAAATCCAACTCAAACCAGAGGTATTTTTTATTGAATGTAATAGATGAAAATCTTGAGAAAAAACATGGTAGAATATTATTTTACATAGTAATAGCTGAAAGAATGATATATGGAAATTGAAAAAAATTCCAAATGTGGAAGATTGTTGGTAAAACTATTAGATGTTTTAGAAACTGATAAATTGACAAGACATATGCAAAATCTGAAAAATTCTAAAGTAATGGAAGATTGGCACAAAGTATTGCTACATTTAAGATAGAAATGAGGTAATGTTATCATGTTATGATTTTTGAACAAACAGAAAAATGAACGTGTTTTATAATTTGGCAATTAAGCTTTATAAATAATGCAAGAATAAAGATCAATATAAACAGGTGGAAAATTCATTGTAGAGAACAGCATAAAAAGATAGAAAGAATAAATAAGAAAACAAAGAGATAGTCTTATATCAAAAAGAACAGAGAAAATACCAGGAGACTGAAGGGTCGGAAGTAGCGAATGGTGAAGGGATTTATGTAGGTAAGAATTTTATTTGTAATAGGTTGATAGTAGATACATGAGAAAGGATATTTGTATGATTTGTTATGATTATTTGATTTGTATATTTATGTTTATAAACTCAAATAAAAATATTTTAAAAACAAAAAACAAAGTGTGGTGGGAAAGTAACAGGATCTTTTCAGTACTAGCATGCAACACTGAACAACTCTTCCACATAAGTTTGGTGAAAACAAGAAAGAGGGCCTTCTTGGTGGCTGCTCCAGGCTCTGGAAGTCCCTCCCTAGAGAGGCGAGGATGGCCCCATCCTTGTTCTTCTTTCGGTGGCAGGTAAAAACATTTTTGTGCCATCAGGCTTTTTTCAAACTGATGAGCACTGGCTTTTTAAATGCTTCTGATCTTAAGGTTTGTATATAGTTTTTAATACACTGTAATATTTTCAATGTGTAATTTGTTAAGTTTTAAAATTGTTTTGTAAATGTTATATGTATACGTATAATGTTTTGTGGTGTTTTTAATTTGCACTATTTAAAAATTGTTGGTAGCTGCCTGGAGTCTTTATATCAGGAGGAAGGCAAGAGTTTAATAATAGTGATGATGATGATGATGATGATGATGATGATGATGATCATTATTATTGTCTGATGCCAACCATGTGGTCTTTCAGATACCAAGTGAGGAGCTTGCATATGTATTGACTCCGAGTTTTAACTCTTATGTGTTAATTTTGGGTGCTGTCAATTTTGCTTGGTTATACATCTTTCTGCTCCATTTTGCATCTGAACTGCTTTTATGTTTGCTAATTTTGAATATCCAATGGGCAGCATGTGAATGAATGTTGTATATAATAAATTATTTGTTTATTCGGGCACTTCATCTCCACTTACCATTTGCAAAAACAGTGTGTGTGTGTGTGTGTGTGTGAAGACAATACATTTGTATAGAAAACAGTGTCATTTGTACATGTTTTCTTCACAAATTATCCACAGAAAAAGTCACCAAATGTGATACATCTTGCTGCACTTGCAAGATTTTTAGCAGGACATTCTGACATCCTTCTTGTTGAGGATGTGAAAACTGGCAAGCATTCTTTACACTCTTGTCATTGCTATCAGCTAAAGATATGATGATGGACTCAGTGGTGTCATTAGAGGGGTGCAGTCCACACTGGGTGACACCCCAGAAGAAGAGTGATACCCAGTTAGGCTCTTGTCTTTGTCACACGTGGTGAGCACAACTGTCCTGGCATTGCTGCAATGTCAGAGGTCTCCTCACGAAGAGACCTCTGCTGCCATAGCAAAAGAGAGGGCTGAACATGCCCATTTAGAAGCCACCACCCTTCCAGCAGCCGCCCTCCGCACCAGATGACATCATAAGAGGAGACACCACTGGATGGGCCTAGCGTGGAATCCCACAATTCTCACCAAACTGGCAGCTCTTTCATATCATGAATTTAACTGACCCTGTATATGTCATCCTTGAACAGTAAGTTTCAAGTTGGATTTGCAGAACTCTTAGAGTTGATGAAATTGGGCATTATTTTTCCTCAGTCAGATAATAAATGAAATATGAAATTAGCTTCAGAGTAAATGGATTCCCTGGAGGTTGGTATATATAAGAGCATATGAGATTTTGGAGATTTTCAGTTGAGTTTTAAAGTGGTTTGTATTTTGAAACAAAATTCTGAAGCTCTTCATGTACTATAAACAAAGCAGATGAGAAACTGACCCCATTTGTACCTTTTATATTGATAAATATGGCATAGTATATAGTTAGGAGGAGGGGAAGTATATGAATACTTATTTGCTACTATCTTGGAGAGTGAAGATCAGGAAATAAGATGTGTCAGGCCACCTTGTGAATGAGGATGAGAGGAAGCAAAGTGACCATCTGGTGGAATAGGTGGATGGGAAATAGAGGAAAGTACCTAGAGGTGGAAGAACTTTCCTCCTTTTTTCTCATCTGCTTCACTTGTTGCTACGTGAATGACTTCCAAGGAGTCTGGGTTCCTTTCCTGGATGCAGTTTTGAGATTCTGGTGAACAATTTAAATCTCTTTTATGTAAGCTTTCTTCTTCTTCTTATTATTATTATTATTATTATTTTCTTTGAAATTCTCCAGTTCTCCATATTCAATACAAATGGACCCTGGGTCCCCTTCCAGAATGCTGGACCACAGTAATTTGTACCAGCTTCCACCTATTGTCCATCCTGACTACAGTATAATGTGGGAAAGGATCATCTCACTATGCTGTACAACTGCAAAATAATAAATAAACAAATAAATAAATTCAGGTGTGATAGTGAAATAGAGACACCTGAAATATGAAGAACACTCATGTCTTTTTTTTATGACAGCTTCCCCCCCCCCCAAATTCTTACACTTGGATGGAGTATCACCTAATATCAAGTGTCCAGCTTAACACAAGAGTCTGTGTATAAAAAATATCGAATACCATCCTTACAGAATTGTGCAACAATCAACATAAAGGGCCTTGTGATAAAGTAGTGAGATAGTTAGATAACAGTCATTATCTCTGCATTTACACTGTTCTCATGTTGTCTCAGAGTACTGGAAACAGAGAACACACAGGCATGAGCCTTCAGTCACTGAAACTTGGAATTAAAATGATAGGAAGCATAGGGACTCCTATTTCATTCCTTTTTCCTTGAGGCCTAAAAGAATTACCTCTGTGGGAGAGTAACTTTGGAGTTTTGTCTTCAAATGCTCTCAGTGGTGAGGCAAACTGCTTTCATGCAATTTAAAGGACTGCAGTGAGAGGTTAGACCATTGCCCCAGCCATAAGGAAATTTTTATAATGCATTAAACATTATAAAACTCTCCTCATCAGCGTCTTTATTTATATCCCACCTTTCTCCCCCAACTCAAGGTGTCTCATAAATACAATACAGCTAAAATATAAAAAAGGCTCAACATTACAATGAAATCAAATTATCAATAAAATAATTTAAATAACTAATTAATTATAAAAGAAAGATTTTTAAAAAATATATAATTAATACTACACAGCACTGTTAAAAGTCCATCTTTAAAATATTCACTTCTAAAACGCCTGTCAGAATAAAAGAAAGCCTTTATTTGCTAAAAGAAGTACAGTAAAGAGAGGTTGAGTCTAGCCTCACCTCGGAAGGGCATTCTGGAATTATGGGCAGCCACCAAGGATTTAAGACCACCATTAAGACCAAAGAAAAACCACACGTTAGTCAATGGGGAAAATATAGAGACAATGCTTTTTAGGAATAAAAATGGAATAATAAAGCATGTACAAAGTTCCACATGGGGGGGGGACATTTCAAATCCCAGTATGGAACTGGAACTCTGGTGAGTCTGAGAAATACAATGAAAATTGATCTTACAGAATTTTACATCTCTAAATTTTACATCTGGATAGGAGACTGCCACCAAATACCAGCTGCTGAAGCCTATATCTTAGAGGAAGCAACTAAGAAAAACACCTCTGAGGATTGCTTGTCTAAGGAGCAAAACAGACTGCCTAAAAATGGCGGATTGGGGCCACTGGAGAGCTGCATGCCACGGTGCCACTGCAACCGCACACTTCACCCCCAACCCAGCTTTTTGCCAGCCCAAAAAGAAGCAGCAAATTGCCACTCCTTTTTGAGCTAGCAAAAAGCCGGCTTTTCCCTCCCCACCGTGGCTTTACGGCACTCCTGCAGTGTGCAACGTGTAAATGCCAAGTTGCCACAGCATCATGAAACCGGCCCACATCTGGGTGGCTAGGCAGCGTGATGCCAGCTTCCGGGCAGCTTCACAGCATGCGGTGTCAAGATGCTGTGCTCTGAAGCTGCCCAGAAGCCAGCGCAAAGGGGCAGTCTGTTTTGTCCCTATAAGAAAACTATGAAAATATGGGGCCACCATAGGTCAACAAGTGACATCAAGGCACATACACAAATTTTATAGGATGGTAGCATGCATGGTGTAGTGGTTTGAGCATTGGATTAGGACTTTGGGAGATCAGGTTTGAATCATGCCTGAGCCATGGAAATCCATCGGGTAACTTTGGACAAGTCATACTCTCTGAGCCCCAGAGGATGGCAATGGCAAATCCCCTTATGAAGAAACTTGCCAAGAAAACCCCATGATAGGCAAATGCCTTAGGATCATCATAAGTTGGAAATGACTTGAAGACATACAACAACAAAGCATGCTGCAGCTGGATGTAGCAACATGGGGCATGTATTCAACTCAATTCAGTCCATCCCAGTTTTCACTTTTAATGCTACATGTTCAAAGCAAGGTACGTTGTCCGAGACACATTTTTATGAATGTATCAGTAGGCATTCACAGAAAAACCAATCTTCACTAAAATAAAATCATTGTCTATACCATACTCATTTTCCCCTAAATTGTAATGAAATAGCTATCCTATGATTAAGCGCACAAGACAACCTATAGCTAATTTTTTAAAAAGAGATATTATAGATTCATAATAATTCAATAAACTGAGCTAAATAGTCAGGGAATGAAGAAACGTTTTCAAACGGGGGGTATCATTCCTGTAACTAACACAGAAGCCATAAGATGAAAAATCAGTTAAGATATAAGCAAATATGATAAATGGAAAGCAATTTATTTTATTCCAGTGTTTCAAGATTAAGGAAATTGACTTTAGAGTCAATGTTATTTTTCATCAGGTTGTTGCTGATGCCAAAAATAAAGCCAATTTTTCATTTTAGCACAGCAGGAATTAAATCAAAAAGTCTCTGTATTGGAACTAATTAGAAACTTCTTCCTTCCTCCTCTTCTGCCTCCTCATTTCCAACGGTGAGTAAAATGGTTTTACAATTAACTATTTTAGTGCTGGTGTACAAGTGAGCATAAATTAAAATTTATTATTGTTACTTCTAGTAGTACTACTACTACTAACAACTGAAGCACTGAAGCACTTCTAAACATGTTTTTCTTTCAATTGTGTTTTAGATGTGAACTAATAGCAAAGCACCATCCTATAGGGGGAAAACCCAAATCAATACTCTCTCACAGGTTCATGATCAAAGAGCATACTCTACAACAGTCCCATTTTGTCAGGGACAGCCCCTCTGTCATCCCACTTTTCCAGCTGTTTTTCACATGACCCAGGAGATTATTGCATTACTAATAAACCCAATTTACCTCTTTTGAGTTAAATTTGAATTCAGAATGCAGCCTGATATTAGCGCATGGATTTTGCTGCAGTTGCCACCTCTCAACTGCATCTCTGCAAAAATCTGGCTAAAATCTATCTTCATCTGGCCTTTTTAGAATGTCGGGAACTTCCTGGTTTTACAAATCGGCCATCTGAGGGCAGGGATGCAGTCGGGAGGTGGCAACAGTGGAAAAACCCATGTGGTAATACCTGGCTGCATCCCTAATTCAAATTTAACTCAGAAGAGGTAAATCGGGTTTTTAGTAATGCAATACTCTCCCCAGTTTCTCTCTCTTCTTTCTTCTTTTCCCCCTTTGTCTTCAGCTTGCTTCAATTGCTGCAAACTTAGACAGCACCCACACTGCAAAAGTAATCCAGTTTGACACCACTTTAACTGCCATGGCTCAATGCTATGGAATTCTAGGATTTGCTGTTTGTTGTGAAACCAGAGTGTCTGCCAGAGAAAGTCAAATGTCTCACAAAACCACAGTTCCCAGAATTCCACAGGATTGAGCCATGACAGTTAAAGTGGTGTCAAACTGGATTATTTCTGCAGTGCGGATGCAGCCTAAGTTCAAAGTGCAAAAGGAGTTTCTACCACTTTAACTTAGCATGGAAAGAGGAAGAGGAGAAGAAAGACTCTTGCCCTTCTCAATAGTCTCAGGGAAAAACAAACTGTCTCTCCTAGCTTGTGTGTTCTTCCTCATTAAGAACTTTTGTCACCTGACCACATTCTGATATTGCTTGGCCACACATATCCTGGTTTTCATCTATGTAATTTTGGAAGGTATGAAAAAGTATTGTAAAATAAAAATTTTGGGTGCAAGCAGATATGAAAATTTATATTGAAGTAGCCAAATGTGTGTGTGTGTGTACCCATTGGGCTTTTACCATAAGTTTCTATGAGTTTCTATGATTGTTGTTTTTTGCTATCTCTCTTGAGACTCAATCATTGTTCCACTCCAGGGACACCGTTCACTCTGATAAGACTTCTCTGTTCTATAAACATTTTCCTGTACCGTAAACAATCTTTGCTCAAGCAAGAAATGCTGAATATTGTGAAACTAACCGAACTGAGAGAGAGAGGGGGGAGTAGTTTTTCAATATGCTTGACATGCTTGTAAGATAAAAGGTCTTCAGATGCTCAGTTCTGGCCTCAGCACCTCTAGAAAGTTATTTCCTGCTGGGCCCGGCTGCCATTACGTCAATAAAAGCTCACTTTCCTTCTGTCCATGGTGTATCTTTGTCTCATTTTTCTGCTACAATATCTCCACAGACCACATAAGTTTAATTCACAGAGATGTTTCCATAAAGGGAATGTGCTGTCTGGCAAACATACATTCATTTTCTTGTTGACTAGTAAGGGGATGCAGTGGCTCAAGTGGTTAAGACGCTTAGATCAGCAGGTTGGCAGTTCAAGGCCTGGGTGCTGCATGATGGGATGAGCTCCTGTCACTAGTCACAGCTTCTGCCAACCTAGCAGTTTGAAAGCATGCAAATGCAAATAGATAAATAGGTACCACTTCGGTGGGAAGGTAAACAGCGTTCTGTGCAATCATGCTGGCCACATGATCACAGAGTAGTCTCTGACAACGCTGGCTCTTCAGCTTAGTAACAAAGATGAGCACCACCCACTATGGTCGGACACAGCTTAACAACCTTGTTAATAGGGAATACCTTTACCTTTAGCAAGGGGATGAGGAGAACATTTGTTAAGTTTGGATTTCAATTGCAATAATAGGTTGGACAGAAACAGAAAAAATTGCACACAGATTTATGGTGTAAAAGAAACAAGCCTGTTGATCTTGTTTACACTGGATTATTGCCAGTGGAATCAGTTGCAGGTACTGTGATTAAATCTGCTTTTGTGGCCCAAGCAGTTCATTCCTGCACTTGTCAGACAAAATTACAACCCTTGTGCAAACTTCCCATATTGCACTTTACAGATAGGGCTGCCAACCAGCCAGAAACTATGCTGAGTTTTTACAAGCCTCTAGTTATGAGAGTAGACACAAACAGTATCTTCAACCACCTGGTAGTTGCACTTGAATGTACTGCAAGTCAAATTTTAAGAACAGCAATGAAAACACTGTTGTTTTCATCCTAAGACCCCACACGGGAAGAAAAAGCTTAGTCATTTTATCAGGAAGATAGCAATTACTCCAGAACAATTGTAAACTTCATACTCCTGATTATTAATTCTATACATAAAAACCAAGAAAATGGGGTCACCACAGGCCACATCTATTTTAGTGCAATTCCTGATTTCCTGATCAAGTGCTTGGATTGGTCCTCTTCGCATTCATAGAACTCAGATGAAGCCAACAGCAATGAAAAGCCTTTTTCCTGAAATGCCATGAAAGTGACCTAGATTATCTAAATTAATTATCTAATTAAATTAGCAATGTGGTCTAATGAACAGACAATATTTCTAGAAAAGTAACACCAGTAGCACAACCCACACCATTTCTCCTATTTAGATCCAGGTGGTGATTGGATGACTCTCAGATGTTTGGTTAAAACTCCCAGATTCTTCTCCACTGGCTATTGTACTGATGGCTAATGGGCATTGCAGTCCAGTAACATCTGGAGGGTCACACAATTCTCACCCTTGATTTCAATATAACAAAAGTGATATAGGAAGAACTGATGAGAAAATGTATCTCAATAACAATACAGATTCAACTTGTGTGGAAGCCTGTGGATAAATATAGACATGTTTCTCTACAGCAGTAAGGCTTGCCTGTATCTGGTAAACATTCAAGGGAGGGCCACAGCCTGAAGCTTAGCTCATAGAGGTAACCATTTCCTCACTGTAAATGCACTAGTAAATGTTGCTACCTTTGAATTGGCCCACAGAAATTGATCCTGCAGTCCTAGAATATGAGCAAGATACTAGTAATCTCCCCTCACTAAGAAGGAAAAAGATTAGGGAGTGTGCAGGTCTGAAACTTATGGTTGCTGAAGTTCATGATCCTATACCATAACTAAGGATGGTGTCTGCAGGATGTCATTGAGAGAATGTAACCAACTGCAAACACTATTTAACATGTACATTCCCTATCCTAAATGAATAGAATATATTTTGGTTTAGAACATCAATAAAGGGTTCATGTGAATAACATTTCACTATGAAAGAGAACCGGTTCAAAAGGAATGTGATCAAACAAATTTCTATTGGGTTAAGAAGGGGAAAGGAAGGAAAGGCAAAACATAGTTTTTTGTGGGGTTTTCGGGCTATGAGTCCATGTTCTAGAAGAGTTTATTCCAGATGTTTCACCAGCAGCTGTGGCTGGCATCTTCAGAGAATTCATTCTCTCTTCATTCTCTGAAGATGCCAGCCACAGCTTTTCCACAAACATCAGGTATAAGCTCTTCTAGAACACGACGTCATAGCCTGAAAAACCCACAAAAAACTATGGATGTTGGCCGTGAAAGCCTTTGACTTTGTGAAAGGCAAAACCTTTATATTCTTTTTATGTTTCCTTTCACTCTAAGCATGCAAATCAAAGATTGAAAGGATCATACCTGAAATGGCTCTGCACTCGTGATATAGAGCACTTTCCTTTTCCATCTGTTGCCTTGATTACCAAATGTGTGCCACAGCAGATGTCCTCTTGTATTGCTCACAGTTCTCTGGGAAACTGCCAGGCTGTAAATGTGCTTTCCAAACATATGATAATGGAAGCGAAAAATGCAGCTTTTGTTGCCATGTGCAAAGGTAGAATGAAAGATGGGGCTAAGCAAAGCTGCTATGTTTTGGAACATCTGTGGTTCTGAAGACTCTATGTAAAGATAGTATCCTTTGACTGTGCCCAGAGTGTGGTCCTTCATTGGTCCTGTATTAAGAGTGGGAGTTGGTCCCTGGGTTCTGGTCCAATTGAAGTCATCATCCATATCTTGCTCCCAGTTACAGAGGCCAACCTCAAAATTGCACTGCAAGTCAGGCTCTGAAACGTGAATTTATCATTTTAAAAAAATGCCACAAGTGGTCCCCACTTTTTATGGTAACTATTATTTCCTTGCCACTTCCCATCACTAAATGCTATCTTTTGCAGGGAACTTATTTATTCATTCATTTGTTTAATGATTCATTCATTCCTTTAAATATTTCTATTATGCCCTCTATTCAGAGAGCTCAGAGAGGCATAACATAAAACTGACCAGACATATTTAAAACATTGTAAATAATAAATATTATTTGAAAAAGCTAAAACATATTAAATAGCTTGAGTTTAAAAGATTGATTAAGATCAGTTAAACTATTTAAAACAATTGAAAACCTTGCACATGTGAGGGTTTGTGCCAAACCAATAAGGCCTAAAAAGCGTCAGTGAACAACCAGGGTTCACTAGGGTTCAAATCCTCACTCAGTCATGGAAACCCACTGGCTGACCTTGAGCAAGTCACCCTCTCTCAGCCTCAGAGGAAGACAAAGTCAAACCCCCTCTGAACAAATCCTGCCAAGAAAACTAAATGAGAGATTCACCCTAGCATTGCCATAAGTCAGAAATGACCTGAAGGCACAAAACAAGAACAAATAATGCTGATATAGAAATTTAATTTATATGCTCAGATCTGTGCTATGCTCTTTCACACAAGGTGCTATTTAAATATTTGCAGGAATGCAGAGACCAAGAATTATACAAATCTAAAAAAGAGAAGAAATGCACCTTCAACAAAAGTCCACATGAAAATAATTTCACAGGCCTCCGTTTGTTTAGAGTTCCATCTTCTAAGTACTCACTCTGTGCTAGATCTGCTTGAGTCAATATCATGGGCTAAGGGACAAAGATGGACACAATAGCTGAAACTCATGACTTCAGTTTAAGGGGAAACATTTAAAGATCTTACCACATTGCCTTTCATCAGATCCATCTCCACAGTCATCAACAAGATCACACAATAACAAACGATCAATGCAAGCCTTTGAATCTTGGCACCAGAAATGATCAGGGCCTTCACAGTTTAACGCTGGAGGCAGCAATGCACAGCTTTCAAATGTTATATCATCAATTGCTGAGACACCATCATAAAATCCAAGGCTGACTTTATTTAGAGATAATTGAAAGGGCTGCGGGAGGCGACCAAGCTGAATGGAAGCCTTTAGCCACAGATCTCCTTGATTGTAATATATCCTCCAGAGTACTGTAGGGTCTTTTAGCCCATCAACAAGCAATTGCATTTCTGCTGCTCCAACGGACAGTCCATAGTTATAATACCTGGGAAAAGGAATATAGAAGTTAGATATTACACTTATGTGAGCCTTATGTAAGTCGTAAGATGCCTTAAGTGAGTCAGACTAACAGTTTGTCAAGACCACTACTGTGTTTTCTAGCTCAAAGTAAACCTCTCAGGTTTCAGGTAAGAAACCTTTTTTTAAAAAATATTTTTTTATTGACATAAATGAAGATAGCATCTATACAAACAACAAACAACAACTAAACAACAAAAAAACCAAAAGAAAAAAAAGCCAACAGAAAAACATGCAAACAACACAAACAATAACCTTAATGAAGTAAATAAAAAAAATGAAAATAATTAGAAATTACTAATATACTTTCTTTCCCCATTCAGTCTTTCCTACTAATATCAATCTGCCTTACAAATCCCCCTACCATTCCTTTAAGGTAAGAAGCCTTTTGAGCCCCAAAGTCCAAAAGTCTTTGTTTGGGTAAATTAGGATGAGATCTGACCTTTTAGCATTAGATATGTGTAACAACATGTTGAAGATTTTACCCCATCCCTTTCACTTTCCACATTTTTTGTGTTACAATCTGCAGCTGAAATGGATTTACTCAGCATTGCTGCCCCTTGATCTAAACAAGACACTAACACTGTGAACGAGCAAAATATTTTTATTGTGACCTAAAGTTAAGTAAACAAAAACTGGCATATGTTGGTTGCATAAGAATTAACTCTAGTTATTAGCCTCTGAAAGGCAGCTTGTGGCCTCCTCCTCCTTCTCCACTCCTGATGTTCTGGGAGAAGCCTACCACTCTGTCAGTGGCAGCTGGTGGATCTCATGTCAGTGAGACAGTGAATCTGCTTTGGGCTTTCAATAGTTCTATAGGAGCTATCCAAGGTGCTCAAACATCTCCCCAAAATAACATCAGAAGTTTGAATAGCACTGAACTTAAACCTGGAGTGGATTCACATGGAAATAGTAGTTCAGTACTGCCTTCTGCTGTGGCATGCAATGTGGGAGTCTGGGAGGCTTCCATGTGTTTGCAGGGTGGCATGTGGCTTCCTACCCTCAGGTATCCTGTATAAATTCACTCACATACAAAACCCAGACCTACTCTCTCTATGATTCTGTTATACAAATAAAATTGTTGGTGAAACAAGGCTGACCAATTACAGCTATTTGAAGAGATCAGGGGCACTGGCTTATCTATACTTAAACGGACATCCACATTTACTTATTCATTGTATTTCAGAGAATTTTAGTTTCTTTGGAAAGGATTAAAAGAGCTAAGGGCCCTCTAAGGCAGAAATGGCTAACTTAAAACAAAGGCCAACTATGAACATTTGAACAGGATCAGTATTAAAAAAAATAAGCACACATATTAAAAGTAGATAACAGGAAAAGAAGGGCAAATAGGTTAAAAATCCAAGGTACAAAACAGACATATTTGAGAATATGGAGCCTAAAAAAAGTATAGCCAAGGAATTCCAAACATGAACTGTTGACCATTGTGGCATGATCTGCTTTCTGCATTCTTGCAAGATCATCTGGGAAGCTGACGCCAATAAGACCAAAAAACAAACAACCCAATAAGTCCCAAGCAAGCCTTATAAAGCCAATGTCATGTCATGGGTAGAGCACTGAACTAGAAATTGGTGAATTCAGGGTCAAATTTCCACTGAACCATGAATCTCACTAGGTGACCTTGAGCTAATTACTCTCTCTCAGTCTGAACTGAGAGAAGTTTTGTTAAGATAAGACAGGATATAAATGTAATGAATGAATACATTCTTAATAAAAACTAGGCAGGTGGGCCTTGGAGGCATCCCCCCAAAAAAGCCCATCATAAAATTCTAATCTACAAAATGATTATAATTTAACTGTCCATGCCACATTAAATCACAAAAATATCAATTCACAGAAAAGTGCTTTGAAATGGAAAATATCAATGAGATCCATTCATTAAGGTGAGTCTAAGATACACAAGCATATGAAATGGGTAGGATGGGATGAAATTAATTAATTAATTAATTAAATGTAAATAAATAAATAAATAAATGATAATGCTAGAGGAGTGTTACAAGATCTGGTGTTACGTTTCATCAGTGTAGTATTATGCAAGTGAAGCAAACACACATACATAAATGGGTCACAATCAGTGTTACAATGTCATAAACAGCAGACATTACTGTTGTACACATATCCAAATGCTTAGGGTTTTTTTCTTGAGTGTGAAATTTATTCCAACTAAAGAAAAAGCTAAAAACCAACAAAAAACCCAAGAATATACTCTAGACCCAACTACATCCTATGACAAACACCATCTTTGCTTTCAGTCTAGAAGTAGTCATGTGCTCTTCATAAAAATCAAACTTCACTCATACCAGAAGGTCACTGAGCAATTTGATCCAGCCTGGCTAAATTTCGGGCTTCGTAGCTGTGCAATCTGGGAGATACTGCTACTGTTTCTTAAAATGAACATAAAATGACCTGTTAAGAAGAAAAGAGAAAAGATAAGCTGTACTTGAGGAGAAAAAAAGGTACACATCTCAGCACCCCAAACTTTAGAAAATGCAGTGATAGAAAAACACACCCATGCTTTACTTATTAATTAACATCATAATGACTGGCATCATTATGTGGAAGTTGCAATAATCTACCACAGCTCCACTGGGCCCATATTTTGGGGCTCCTGATACCATCAGACCCAATTTTTTCCAATTTTTAAAAAAATTAATGGGTGATTTTCTCCTGAACCTTCAAAATCTGGCAAAAAAATGCAAAAATAAAACTGGAAATGATATGAACACCCCTTGTGGTATCAAATGCTACAATGTAGCTTCTGGTGGGTTCAGGGTGACAAATGGCCTCTCTTCCTCCTCTACAGTTGCCACCCCTGGCCTAGAAGCTAAACAGAGCCCACCAATAACTTGTACTCTAGAATGTCCTTTAAAATAATGTGTATTTCAATGCTGGCTGGAGTCCACCACCATTTTAAATTTCCTACACAATATTCACACAACACTGAAGCCTAAATTCATTCTACTCAAGCATGCTAGAGGCTTATACTGGCCCCAAAAGGATAGGAAGGGTTAGCTTTTCTAACCACTGACTATAGTTGAGGTGTTTTAAAAACCTTAGGACAGCATTGCATGACAGGCAAGAAAATCCTTATCTCTGATCATTTTTCAGAGACAAGGGCTGCATCTGAACTTCAGAAATAATGCAATTTGAAATAATGCTTAAACTGCCATGGCCCAATACTATGGAATTCTAGGGTTTGTAGTTTTGAGAGATATTTAACCTTCTCTGTCAGAGAGCTGTGGTGTCACAACAAACTACAGATCCCAGAATGCCATAGCACTGAGCAATAGTAGTTGTGGCTGTGCCAAACAGCATTATTTATGCAGTGCAGGATGCAGCCCAAGGGAGCAGGAAATTGTATTTTCCCATGGACCAGTTCAGAGGTTCCCCATACCTGCCTTAGGGCATTTTCAATGTTAAAATTATGATAGCTTCCAAACCCAGCCATCCAGCACTCATTGGAGCACAGTATATGCAATATATTCATCCTTCTATGGACTAATTATTTCCACTGAGATAAACAAATAGTTCTGCACAGATTCACATGTCCTGTCTAGGATCCCTACCCAGGATTCACACATCCCAAAGTGTTGCTGGAAATTATTCTACACAGAAATGCATATTTTCACGCAAAATCATAGACGGGAGGTTGTAAAACAACATCACACATCTTTTACACAAACACAAATGTCTACAGTATTTTTAATGCTATATTTGTTGGTTTTGTGCAATAGATCCAAGAATTTTTACTCCAAAAGGCCACACATGTTTTTGAAACAGAGTTTTTTGCATGAAAAATGTGTGCTGCTTGAAATCACCACCACCAACCAGAACACAATTTCCCCTGTTTCCAGAAACATGGAGGGGGCATTCCCAAATGTTGGGATACCCATTTATCAACTCAGAAACAAATAATGGCAAATTATTTCAATCTCTAGAGCACAATTGTCCTCACCACTGACATCAGGTAAGAGCACCAAGGAGATCCATTGATTTGGAAGAAGTACCTGTTCCTGGGATCTAAACCCTGGTACTAGTCTTGTCTTACCTTCAGATTGGTTATGGGTGTGATCTGCTGATGGAGCTTGTTTTTGGAACGCAGGAGGTAGACTATTTCTGGAGCTCCTTACCCAATCAAATGCATCACCACTAGCCATTTCCAGCCAGCCACAGCTGTCATTTTCAAAGTCACATTTAGCAGCTGAAATACAGATTTTTTTTCCCCTTTAGTTTACATCACATTGCCCTCTCTAATAGCTTTTTGTGTTTATAGGAGTGGCTTGGACCCCATAGATTTGTCTGTGAATGTAAGTCCTAAACAATACCCATTTTCTACAGGATACATAGCATGGATGATAACACAAGGACAAGACCCTGCTTCAGACACAGATGCCAGCTCTGTCCTCATATCTAGCAATAACATTTACATTTCTATACTGCTTAATACAGAACTCCTAGTCTCTAAGCGGTTTGCAACATGTAAACTAATCTACTCTGAGAGCAATATTTCAGAAGCCAAAAATCTCTGTACATCAGAGGTACATTTACACGCTCTTCCCCCAACATGAACTATGCTATCCTATGCAAGCAATGCCCCTGTAGACTCTGGATTGGACAGTCTTGACACAATAAGATTAGTGGACGCAAATCTGACATTAGAAATGGCAATCCCCAAAAGCCAGTTGCAGAACATTTCAACCTTCCTGGATAGATAGTAAGGGATTTACATATTTGCAGTACCCGAACAAGGAAATTGCAAATGAAAACTAGAAAGAAAACAAATGAACTGAATTATATTCGCAAATTCTAATCCCTTAGCAGAGGTATGAACAAAGGCAATGTCTTAATGGCATTGATATATTAATACAAGAGTCCTTGTTACAGCACATATAACAAAAAAAAATCTCCTGAGAGACAGTTTTGAACAAAGGGAAACATGACTTTTGGTAAGCAGAGTTATTGCTTTCATACATCAACACTAACTGTTAAAAGGAGGGTCTCCAGGTCCCTCCCTGAACATGTAATTGAGAATTGCTGCCATACTGTGATACTGTTCTATAATATTATTGTTGTATTTTAATTGCTGTTTTTAATTTGTAATCGATTTAATAATTTTTTAAGGGGAGGAGGGAACCAGATTTTGTTGTAGTTGTACTATATTTTATTGTTGTTAGCCGCCCCGATTGACCTCAAAGGGGCGGGATATTATTATTATTATTATTATTATTATTATTATTATTATTATTAAAAGCTAAAAGATCTGTATCGCCTCACCCTTTGAAAATTTAGGGCAAGTGACATGATTTGCATCTTATTGGATCCTATTACATTCTATTCCACTTCCACAACTGTATGAATATGCTTAATACCTAGGGCCTTAATACCCCTAGTATTTCATCTGAAGAACTGGGTTTATAAAAACCAATTAGTCTTAAAGGTGTGGCCACATTTCGGTGTTTTCTCCCTCTCCCTTCTTCCTTTTTATGAGTCAAAAGACCAATTTTCAGTAATTTCCCCTTACATCTGCAATATTCATACCATCACCTATACAGCTGGTCCTCCATATCCACAGATTCTGCATCCAGGGATTCAACCATCCATGGCTTGAAAATATTTTTTTAAAAATTCCAAAAAGAAAACCTTGATTTTGCCATTTTATACAAGGGATACCATTTTACTACCCTATCAGATATAATGGGGCTTGAGCCAGTGGCATTACTAGGGCTGGCATGACCCAGTGCAGGAACTCATGATGTCATCCCCCCTTCATTGACCTCCTCCCATACTACACCATATAGAATCTTTAGTAATGTTTTTCTGCACGAACATTACTCATAAATCATAATTCCCATATATTACTGAATGTAATGGTAAGAGTTGTGACAAACAACTAGCAATATTAAAATTATACCTTTAAATTACAATATCATATGCACAGCTTAAATGTACTGACATGTACTTAGTTTCATGTGGTTAAAGTGAAAATTTGGAAAGATGTTATTTTTTAAATAAAATCTTTAAATATTTTTGAAAATTGTAAAAATTGTAAAAAAATCAAATTTATTTTTTGAAAATCTGGGGCTTCTCCTCCCACTGAGCTTTGCCCCACTGACCCATCTCTTCAGCATTTTAAAGGGACTCAGGGGAATGCCACAGTCCCTTTCTGCCAAAATGCAAATGTTTGGGAAGCAGTGGTGCCACCCACCCATCCTTACAGTGTCACCAGTGTAATCCATACCCCCCACACTCATATCTTTGATTTGATTTTGCATTACTGTATGTTACCAGCAGCCATGCAGTAAACTGTAGCATCAATTTAATTGAGTTATTTATATTGGCTTGAGCATCCACGGATTTTGGTATCCACAGCGCAGAGATGGGGGCTGGAACCAAACCCCAGCAGATACCAGGGGCCCACTGTACTACCCTGGGGATCTACCCATTCCTCCAGAATGGATGCTCATGGGGTAGGGATACACCTAGGGAAGGGACTACAGACACCTAACTGTATGTGTTTCATGAGCACATTTAAGAAAATAAAGCTGAATTCCTTGTTTTGAAAAATTAATTTTAAATATCAATTTTTTCTGATTATGATCCTCTAACTCTGACAAATCATTTTCAATTCCATTTTTAATCTGAGAAGTATCTTGAAATTATACCAAAATTTCAATAGAGACTCTGGCAAAGTGTTTCACCTTCTGAGTAGTTGTCTTAATTAACTGATGCTACTAATGAAATACCCGAAACTAAGCCATGAGACTATTGATGGATGCATTTAAAGATCCTTAAGCATGAATTACAAATCAATGTGTTTTTCACTTACAGCACATGGTTTCATCACTACCATCTGGACAATCAGGTGTGAAATCACAGAACTTGTCAGATGAAACACATTTTCCATTCTTACATGGCAAGGATCCCGGTGGACAATAAAGAGATGAGGAACCAGCAGTTTCTATTTTTGCTTCTCCTTCAAAGAAATAATAATGTGGCAGGATGCTGTGGATTTTCAAGACTCAGCAAGTAGAAAAGAGTATCATATATAGAACTGCATTTCTCATGTTCTGAGAAAGGAAAGAGGCTACTGGGCACTCTTGATTCTGGCAAGGCACTTGCTTTGTGGTACAGATGGTACCAGGTCCAATACCTGGCATTGACAGTTAAGATGAAAAAGACTTCTGCATTAAATCCTTACAGTCAAAGTTGCCATTCAAAGTTGTTGTTGTTGTATTATCAAAAGATATCAGAGCAATTTACAAACAACATTAGAACAATTTAAACAGTTTAAAACAATAGATAAGCTAAAACATACTATCATAAAAAGTTAGAAACAGATTTAAAAGATTTATGAATATACTTTAAAAAAATGTGTAAAACGCTATTGGGAGGAATTAATGAGGCCCAACAACCTTGACAAACAGCTAACTGAATGAATGAGGAGATGAAGAGAGGAGGCAATAACTGGACTAGACAGCTGAAACTAAATAGTCTATGTCAGGAGACGGCAACCTTTTTACCCCAGGGGCCAGGGGAGGGGAATGGTGCTGGGGCAGGGTGTGCATGCGCGCGTGGGGGTGCCATTTTGGAAGGCCCAACGGCGCCGGCGTCGTGCGCATGTGCACGACACCGGCGCCGTTGGGCCTTCCAAAATGGTGCCCGCCACCGTGCACATATGTGCGCAAGTGCGGGTGGCGGCAGCAGCAGGACCAGCCATAGGGTGGTCCCAAGGCCTCCGCGGGCCGCACCTGGCCCGTGGGCCGAGGGTTGCTGACCCCTGGTCTATGTCTTAGTAGAGTATATTTATATATTTTTGTTATATAAAATATTTTAGTATATTTAGTATATGAATATATATATATATTCATACAAATTATTTTCATATATTTTTGTGTACCCTTAATATTTTTATATCCTGAGTTGGGTATTTTTGTTAATGTTTCTTTGTTAATCAAATGAAGAAAATTATTTCAATACAACAAACACACCATACTAATTTTTTAAAAAATTGCTCTTACCTTCTAGATAGGTACTTGAAAATGATATATTAATCTTACATGCCTTTGTTATACTGATGTCATCCACAGCAACAATAGTGTTTTCTGTTTGAACAATGGCTTGTAGTATTATCTATGAAGCCAATGAAATAACCCTATTAAATGAAACATTATACATGTATATACACATCTTTTTATAATTTATATCCAGTTGGATAAATATCACCTGCAAATGGCCTGTTCTTCTCTTTTTTAAAAGCAAAATAACTGCTCTCTTGCATACAACAGACATATTGATTTCTCAAGTCCCAAATCTTATTTATTTTATTATTTATTTTAGATAGCATTCTCAGGAACAATCATCACATTATGCTATCTTTTAAAAAAATCTTTATAACTGAGGTTCAAAACCACAAAATCAAAAGCTGTGATTCAAAACAGAATCTTTAATAATTCACACTGAACTCATAGTGGTTTATCTCTAGGTGAACATGTTTAGGGCTGTGCTGTGAACTTATGATTCTATCATCAACTAAGAATTGCTTGAGGATAACATGATCATACCTAAGATATTTGAGGATGATATGATACCAAATATTTCCTTATCTATACCTTGATAATACATTGATGCATTCTTGTTGACTACTCAATTTCACTTTGGCTGCCATTTGCAGAACAGGAAAACATGCAATGTCATGTCATACATTTTGCATTACTGTATGTTACCAGCAGCCATGCAGCCATGTAAACTGTAGCATCCATTTAATTGAGTTATATGCCATGAAAAGTACATCTAAAGAAGTGGCTATAGTCCATGAAAGATTGTACAGAAACAAATTGATTCCACTTAAATATGTCACAAGACTTGTTTTTCTTTCTTCCCTTCTTTTCATACATTGCTGCTGCTGTTGTTGTTGCTAATAGCACTCATGTGCAAAAGTTAATTTGTAGTTAAAAACATAAGTTTGAAATAATTATTTGCATATACATGAGACTTCTAATGTACCCACCTGAAAAGGTCCCTCTATTTCCCCAGTGGTATTTCTTATATGGACGTCTGCTTTTGTCCATTGTGTTGTGCTCTTGAAAGGTTGGTGGTTTAAGCTTTGTAAATACCCATTAGCAGGAGTTCTAATGAAGACCCTCAGCTGGGAGTCCTGAGACAACTGATACCAAAATCGCATCTGTTGGAAGGATTTCTAAAATGAAATTAGGTCATTCCTGCCAGCCTTCAGCAATGCCTAAGATTTACACATCATGGAACAGTTATAAACTATGAACACAAGGTACCTTGGTATGTACACATTGATTCCAATGTAATGCTCCGGTTACTGATCTGCAAGCACCCAATTGGCTTACAGAACTTTTCTCGATGGTACTAGAGGATACGGACCCAAACTCATGGAAGCAAAAAATGCAGTTGGTTACCATGAATTTGAGGTTTCCCACTTCTATTCTTTTAACTCAAAGATATGATCAAGTTAAATTGATCTTAGTGCCAATGCTCAAAGATATGGACAAGGAATCCCAGACAGATTGTCAGTCTAATAACTTTTATACCCTACTCATTGTTTCATATCTATAACTTCCAAGATATTTGCCAAATATCAAGATGGCAATAGCTTTTACTCAGACAAGATTCAACATTCTCCCTTTGGTAGATTGGATTGGAGAAGTGGGGCAGTTAAGTCAGAAAGAGTATGTAGTTGTGATTCTTTAGCTATAGAGGCTATTACTCATATATTTTTGAATCATCCCAACTACAGTGATTATAGAGTTAAAAATATTCTGCTGCTATTAAAATAATTGAAACTCAACTTCTCTGAAAGTTTGTTGTTATTTTTCTGCCTAGTGTTGATAATTATGTGTGTATTTTATGTTGTTGTTAGTGAGCCTGTATGGTGTAGTGGTTTGAGCATTGGACTGTGACTCTGGAGACCAGGGTTTGAATCCTAGCTCAGCCATGTAAACCAACTGAGGGGGGAAGCAGACGAGAGGCTCTGGGATGCTGTGGGACAGTGCAACGCGGGACCGAGGCATCCTCACCGCAGCGCACCATCGGCGCCCCTGAAAGGAGTGCTAAATCAGCGCTCCTTTTATACGTCACCGAAAGTGCGCCCCAAAAGCGTGGGGTGCACTTTCGGTGACCCTTCCGCCGCAGCGTGTGCGGACGCTGCGGCGGGAGGTTGCCCTCAGAGCGCCGGCCGTGCAGAGGGCCGGCAGCTCCGAGGACAACCTTGGGAGGAGGAAGGGGCGCCGAGCGTGTGGCTGCCCCTCCTCTTCCCTGCCTCGGAGACGGCGCAATTAGCCGTCTGCCGAGGCCCTGAGTGACCTTGGATAGCAATGGCAAACCCCCTCTAAAAAAACTTGCCAATAAAATCTGATGCTAGGTTTTTATATAATTATGTATGCATTATACATTATGTAATATATAACACCTACATTTTCAGTTCTGTAATCCAAGTCTTAAAAGTTGTATGTAAAATTATCTAATATCTGATGGTCCACAGGAAGGGTTTATTTATTTATTTAATTTATATCCCACATTTCTCCCAGTACAGGATTCAAGGTAACTTACAAACATTTAAAAGTATGGTACAATTATTAATGTGAAGGAAACTATTAATACAAAAGTTAAAAACATGATTAAATCAGAGTCCAATTTTAAAAAAAACGCAAGTTAAAAAGTTAAAGAACAAACTTAAAATAGAAACAATACCTCACTCCCTATTAAAAGCTCCATCTGCTGCAACATATTAAAAACCATATGGTTCCCTAAATAAAAAGGTCTTTGCCTGCCAGCAGAAAGACAGCATGCAGGAGGTCAACCAGACCTCCTGGGGAAGGGAGTTTCATAGCATAACAGCTACGAAGAAGGATCCCTCCCATTTCAATCTGTAGAATCATATAATGATTTACCTGTTGAGTGTTAACTGAGTATAATGGCAAATTGCTAAATTATAATATATTCTTGAGATGAAAAAAATCAATTGGGCTTTTGAAGTTTATGGCCAAATACTTAAAAACCTGAGGAATTCTCTCGGGTCCTGCCTGGTTAAAGTGAGATCCCTCTCACCCTGTCTTTCTCAAACAAAATGAAAATCATATTTTTCCTCCCAGACATTTCTGGGAAATGTATAATGAAGAGAAGTAATGGCAACAAATATCTCATTGATTAGTCACATATCTCACAAAAGGTCATATGTTTGGTCTACATCTATTTTGGTATGCTCAAAATAAATGCATTTGACACATGGAAACCACTGTTAAGAATGAATGGATTTCTGCTAAAATACATACTAAAACCACTGATCTCAACCCACAATTGGGAACAATTATTAAAATGCTCAGGTTTTGCCAAAACTCCTAAACTGATGATATTAATGCAAACTGATACTTAAAATAGCAGCAAAATAGATAACATTTATTCTATACTAGAATACACATTAGGATAAAAGAATGGGTAGAAACCTAATTCTATAATTTTTGTTGACAATTTCTTTTGTATTGCCTTTTTGAAAGAGGAAAAGGGAGAAGGTAAGATGCTCATTAAAACTGTATTGGTCTTTCTTTGCCCCTTCTCTTTTTCTGGTGGCTGTCACTGATAACGAGAATATTGATCACCATGATGCCCATGTTATCACTATCTTGAAGTTCTAAAGAATACTGTTGGAGAATCTGTGATCCTCCAGATATTGTTGAACTCCCATGTTTCCTGATCACTGGCCATGCTGTCAGGGATTAATAGGAGTTGTAACCCAAAAACATTTGCAGATCTCAGACGGTGTCTGTCCATCCAGCTGACAAAAACAAATAATTACCGTACTTATTGCAAAAGAAGCTAATGAAATGTCAGAAAGTTACCTGACAAGATGTAGCATTGCTGGACACTTTTGTAAATACTGGGCTGATGAAGTGAGTAACAACAGGCTTTGCATTTATCTCTGGTAAACCAGTCACATAAATAAAACTTCCTGAAATTTTAAAATTAGGAGGATTAAAGCAGGTATTTCATCAATGACACAAGCATTCCATTAATACTTTTCTTAAGGGTACTGCTAGATTTTTTTTTCCTTAAAAAGTGGCCTTCTTCCTCATACCGTTCATAATGCAATAGCTTCCAAATGAACACATTCAGACGTAACAGTCTTATTATGACCTCATTGTGGGTTTCATTCAAACATGAATCATGGTTAACCTTTTGGACATTATGAGAATAAGCCCATCACTCAGGGTAGCTGGATAAAAATCAATCATTTAGTTTTTAAGTAACTATACTTAATCATTATTTGTGAACATGGATAAACTACATCCTAATTCAAGTTTACATAAACAAACCAATTTCAAACCATGGTTCATGAATCTTGTCTGCTGCAATATAGTATGGTTAAGATCATTCACAGTGTTCAGAGGTGATGCTGAGCTATATAGTCAGCCCTCCATATCTACAGATCCAGTCATTCATGGCTTGAAAAATATTCCACAAATATATAAATTCCAAAAAGCAAATCTTGATTTTATATAAGGAACATCATTTCATTATGCCATTGTATTTAATGGGACTTTGAGCATCCATGGATTTTGCTATCTAGGGCGATCCTGGAATCAAACCCCAACAGTTACCAAGGGCTCACTGTAGTTAACTGGAACTGGAAATGAAAGCTTCTGTTTAGTTGTGCCAAAGAACAAGCGCATATAAAGCCCAAACTTGTCATGTAACAATCAGTGCTTATCGTTACATTCAAACTGAGCTGATGGAGCAGTTTCAGATTTATGGGGGGGGGGGGGTACCCCAAAGAGACTGGGGCAGTAAGAACATGGCAGGGGGTTGGACTGGATGGCCCTTGTGGTCTCTTCCAACTCTATGATTCTATGATTCTATGAACAGGGGGAAATCACACCAAGCTTCAGAGGCTGATATCTGGAATATGGACTATATATCACGCCACCTAAAATCACAACACTGTTCCAATTTACCCCCCACACCACATCATATACCTGCATGGTTGAATGCCTTTTTAAATAACAACAATAGGGGGACCAGTCATAGTGTCTCTAAATTGGTTTTCCAATGTTAAGACATCTAAAAAATACAGTACATGCTGATTCATAGCTAAATAAAGAGCTATCTCCAATATTATTCCCAATTAGAGTGGTTGAATTCAACATTGGAACCTATGGAAGTGGTGACTAACAATTCCTAGGATGTATTCACACTGCACAGTTATATCTACTTGATACCACTTTAACTGCCATGGCTCTTTCCTATGGAATCCTGGGATTTGTAGTCTGGTGAGCGCTCAGGACTTTACTACATTCCTTTCAGGTATAACAATAGAGCGCTCTAGTAGAGCTAGTATGTTCCTAACCAAACAACAGATCCTAGAATTTCATAGGACAGATGTGTGGATACACCCCTGTTCATTTCAATAGATCTACTATAATTGGGACTAACATTGGATTTAATACTCCACTTCCACATTCATTCTTCAACATCATTTCGGCCTTGTCTGCACTGCAGAAACAAAACAGTCTAACACCATTTTAACTGCCAATGCTCCATACTATGGAATTCTGGGATTTGTAGATTTGTGAGATTTTGTGAGTTTCTCTGTCAGATTGCTCTGGTATCACATCAAACTACAAATCTCAGAATTCCATAGCACTGACCCATGGCAGTTAAAGTGGTATCAAACTGCATTATTTTTGTAGTTCTGATGCTGCAGCCTTATATTTATAGTGGTATCACTATCACTATTGTCTTGTCTATGTTGGCTATACCTCTTCTTTCCATTTCCAGTCTCCCAGTGTCAACACAGAGCTGATTTTCAAACACAGAAAATAGCAGTGTACATTAGAAAGAATCAGATTTCAGTTGTGAGCACAAAAAGGTATGTTTGCACTGCCCTACATAGTGTTGTAAACTGTGAGTTAAGCAAGGACACAATCAATTTTATTGAGTAAAGGAAACAATTCATGTCTTACAACTAGTGTGTGTGTGTATAATTACCAGCAACAGCAGCTTCAGAACTGTGTAAGCCTAATGAAGAAGGAACGAAATACCATATCATGAAAAAATGCCCTTTCTGTTAATTAAAATAGATCCTCCAAGTCTTGTTGGTGGTAAAACTGACTAGACCATATCACATAATTCTGATCTTAATAGTCTTCAAAGAAATGTGAATAAAGAATGTAGTGGCACATTAAAGAATAACATGTTTTATTTAGCATACATTTTCATGGATTACATTTCATTTCTTCAGGCTGTAGTCTACAAAGGTTTATGGCAAATAAAACTTGTTTTACTTTAAGGTGCCACAAGACTCTTTGATGCAAAAGACTAACAGAGGGAGGTTGCAGACTGCCAGAAATAGTGCAAATTGAGTCCACTTTTAGGGTTAGGGTTAGGGAATCATGGGAACTGTATTTTATTGTGGCACCAGAGCTCTCTGACAGAGAAGGCTCAATGTCTCAGAAAAAAAAAAACAATTCCCATGATTCCCTAGCACTAACCCTAACCCTAAAAGTGGACTCAATTTGCACTATTTCTGGCAGTCTGCAACCCCCCCCCAGAGTACGGGCACGCTGCATGACGACGGCATCAGGGCAGTTGGCATGTGGTCACCTTACCCCAACTCCATCCCCAGGCCGTCCCTTTAGACCGGTCTGCATTGGTCCTTAGTTCTCCTTTGCACATTGCTGCTGTACTACAGGGATGAACAACTGTGATGGGGCTAATTTTGTTGAGGGATGTGTAATAAAGTAGTATCTCTCATAAACAGAGTACTCAGCAGCTACATGCAGAAGGTGGGCACCACCCAGTCCCATGCCATCACACCATGCACACATCATTTTGCAGAAGGATAAATCAGTCTTCTTTGCAAAAAATATATGAAGAAGGCTTATATACCAAGGATTCATAACATCTCGTTGTGAAAGACTGCATAACATGTGTTCTTCAGACACAAAGAATACATACACACACATACATAATGGAGGTCAGACAAAATTCGCTCTAACTTCAAATTAACTGATACAGGAAAAAAGAGGGTGGCTAAGATCAACAAGCAGGAAATGATATGAATAAATGTTATGCCTAATAGCTGAATCACTATCACTTATTGTTTGCCCAGTGAGGTGGGCTACAAAACCTCATTTTAGCCTGAACATCTGCCCAAAATGCAAGTGACTAGAAGTCACTTCTGGCTTGTACTTCCAGGTTATCTGTCCATTTTTGGACTAATTTTTGACATTAATCATAAATTTTTAGATTTCTGTTGCTGTTTACTGCCTTCAAGTCAATCTCAACCCATGGAGAACCTGTGGATGAGACATCTCCAAGACTCTCTTGTCTTCCAGTGCTCTGCTTATGTTTTACAGACTCATGCCCATGACCTTCCTAATTGAGTCCAGCCATCTGGTGTGTGGTCTTCCTCTCTTTCTGTTACACTCAACCTTTCCCAGCATTCTTGTCTTTTCTAATGAGTCATGCCATTAGTATGACAGCCTCAATTTGATCATCTTGGCTTCTGCTGTTTCTGTTCCCAGTCTTTTTCTTCTTTCTGGACTTCAGTCTCCATTCTGAACAATGTTTGATCCAAGGTATGAGAACTCTTTAATTATTTTGATTGAATTGATGGTTGATTGAATCTAGCAATTTTATCGCATTTCATTTTAAAATGACTCAAACCTCCTAGGCTGCAGCCGGGAGGCAGGATGGAGGTGAGGATTATTGCAAGTTAAATTGCCACCGAATCGTCAGCCACCATCAGTTCAGGTCCCAGCCAGGCTCAACTGGCACCTTTTAGAAACCAGAAAGTGTCCCAGTTTCTAAAAAGCACCAGCTGAACCCAGCTTGGACTCGGAATGATGGCGGCTGGTGACTCGGCAGCGATTTAGCTTGCAATAATCCCACCTCCATCCTGCCTCCCAGCTGCAGCCTGGGAGGCTTGAATCATTTCAAACAACATGCAATATAGTCGGTTGAATTTATGTAGGTGCTTTGTGGGCTATGGAACACCTGACTTTTGACCATTGTTCTGGTTCCCTGTTGTTTATGAGTAATAGCGCAATCTTGTTTCTTATAGTGTTTTAAGGATAGACATAATTAGGGAGACCACAGACCTACAGGAACTAATCAGAGAGGCAGAGGATAGGGGGGCTTGGAGACGTCTCAATCACAAGAACACCATGAACTGAGGTTGACTTGAAAACACCTAACAACAACAAAAATGGTAACACTGTACCATCCAATATCTGGGGACATTTTATGGGCAATTTTTGAACCGGGAAAATTAATTGTGGAGAGCTGGGGAACCTGGTAAAGAAAGCAAAAAGAGTAAATGATCACAGTTTCTCATTACATCAAAGCCTTTGAACTATGGTTTTTTGTGGGTTTTTCGGGCTGTGTGGCCATGTTCTAGAAGTGTTTCTTGCTGACCTTTGAACTATGGTTATGCACTTGGAGCAAGTCAGCAAACCATGGTGTGGAGATGATTTTATATTTTGGTTTGTTCCAAACAATAATCTAAAACAATAATCTAAAACAGGGATCAGAAATGTGCAGCCTGTTGACCATGTGTGGCCCTGTGGACCCCTCAATGCATTTGCCACCCCTCTTCAGACATTCTTGATATCCCTCAGGCATTTTCTGCCCTGTTTTTTTAAACTCACCTAAAACAGGCTGGAGATATATATTTAAATGGCAAATTGCATATCTAGAGGGTTCTATGGGCACAATTTGCCATGGGGGCAAAAACAATTAAGCAAGGGTATCAATGGTATACCTCTCACAAGCTACCCATCCCTGGTCTAAAACCAGGAAATGGTCATTGCTTAAACGTGGTCATACCTGAAGCAAAAAAGTGATGTGGCTGTTTGTGCAGACAAATGTTTCATTCATCTCTTGACTTACAAAATGGAGACAGAATTATCTGAACACAGTTATTTGTCTGTTCTTAGCCATGCACTAGCCATTTTGCACCTTAACAATCCACAAAGCATGAAAGCCATTGCCAGATGGTGCATTTATTTTTTCTCAAGCAGTTAGCAGGCTTGACATTGTGTGTGTTAGTAAGAATAAAAACTTAATTAAAGATCTAATCTGATGACAGATCTAATCTGATGACTGCCAAACCATCAACTTTTGGATCTGAACCACCACAGACAAGCTCTAGCTAGGAGAGATAACGTCTTTGAGAATCTTGACAGCAGAGCATTTTAGATGTCAATTGTTTAGCACTAGGTTTTGTTTTTCTTTTTTAAACATACAGAAGGAAACAGTTACAGGCTTTCACAGAAGTCCAAGTCTCACATAAATATTAGGTATTTTGTTGTAAACTGCCTAGAGATCTTATAATATAAAGTAGAAGAAAAATAATATAAATAAGTAAATAAATGGAATAGAAAGCCCAAACCTACTATGTGTGCATAAGCTGTAGCAAACTTTACATGCTAATTGGTACTTTGCATTTTTGCAAACTTCCCTGGGGGTTATGCTTTACTGCACCACCTTTTTCCTACAACTATTTTCCTTCTCTTAATTCTGTCTCTCACCTACATTAGACAAGATATTTACGGTAATTATGAACAAATAAATACTTAGTATAGCTACTTTTATATGTTTTACATGTGGTTCTTTTCTGCTAGCCCCTATGCTAGGTGAGTATAAGAAGCTTATTGCATCGTTAAATAATGCAACTTACCTGATCTGGCTTAAAATTTAAATCGGGTGGCATCCTGTATTATCACAAGGATTTAGCCTCTGAATTTGCCACCCAAATGCAGCCCAGGGCCACTTCAGCAGCCATTTTCTTAAGCCGGAAAACTCCCGGCTTCAAAAAGAGCTGCACTGAGCGGCCCTGGAAGCAGGAACGGACTCGGGCTGCATTTGGGTGGCAAATTCAGCAGCTAAATTCTTGTGATAATATCAGGATGCCTCCTGATTTAAATTTTAAGCCAGATCAGGTAAGTCGCTTTGTTTAATGATGCAATAAGCTCCTAAGACTAGTTGTTGTTCAGCATGTAGCTTGCCAATTTGATTACTCTGCTTGTGAGTCTATCCATCTCTCACAGTACCCAAAATAAATTATTTCAGGGCAATTAGATTTAACTGTGTCAATTCCATGCAATGTGATCCCCTGTGGGGTGTAATTTAAGTTTCCAGGGTTTTAAACCTTTTTAAAGAAACTTAAATATACAAAGATGAAAGATAAACCTGTTGGAGACTGTCTTTCATTAGCAGAACAACAAATGTGGCCCTAAATATTTTTATCTAAACTTTCCTTTCCTAAAGAATGAAGACTGACTCAGAAAGACAACAAATGTATAGTTTGTAGTTTTAAAAAATGGCTTTAATAAATAATTAAATAACAAAAACTAAATCCTAATCTAACTAAAGATGGCTTGGGTAAAGAGAGAAAGCATTACCATCTTTTATATAGCAGGAAGATGGAGAAGAGACATGTTAGACTAACAGTCAGTCTAGAGACACACACTATCTGTAAGATTAACAGTTTAGAATCTTGAGATAAAGACAATCTTAAAGAGAGAGGGACCAAAACAGGAAGCCCTATCTATATAATGAAGGGAAAGAGAATGCATAAATTTCTTCCAACAGATCCAGATTGTTTTCACTCACTGAATAAGGAGTTGGGTTACAACTAGTTTTTAAAAGTGTATCTGCTAGTGTATTATAGCAAAGCCTCTGTACTGGCAGCAACAGTAGGGGATGGGTGAATATGTCATATTTCTGAACAGTGTCAGTTTTGCATGGCATTACTGATTATTCTATTATTTTATAAGCATTTCTGTATTCATTTGTCAATCATTAATTTAATCTTATAAAAATACACATTTATATATTCACTTTCTCTCAAGCAAAGCAAAAGCAGCTTCATTTATATACCGCTTCATATCGTGCTATGGGATGTCTAAGTGGTTTACAACTGTAAGCTCATTCCTGTAACTTTAAGAATTGTACAGAAGAATGAATTTTAGCAGGTCCTGCTTGTTATGCAAGTTTCATTGGCTGAAATTCCTTCTTCTGCACAACCATTTGAGGCTGAGGAGCCCTGTTCCTTATTTCCTGAATAGAAATGCCAAGCAGCTTAAACTGGAGTGCAGGAAGATAATCTCTAGAGAAATTCAATTATATGGAAGCATCGGCAGTGTAGTTTAAACTCTTAGCAGTTTCTTTCACCTTCTAACTGGACTGTGTTCACATTCAACTTAAATTAAAGCATTGCAGTTTTAATAGGTTCTGGATTACACTTCTTTTTAGTGGTTAATCTTTATCCCTGTGTATGTGTGTATGTGTGTGTGTATTTTCAAGTTGCCTGTTGACTTATGGCAACCCCATTAATTTCATAGGGTTTTCTTAGATGAGGAGTACTCAGAGGTAATATGACAGTTCCTTCCTCTGGAATATAGTAACAGTGCAGATGGCTTCCTCTCCAAGTACTAACCAGGGTTGACACTGCTTAGCTTCCAAAATCAGATGGGATCTGGTGCCTTTTGGGATATTTAGGCCCCAGTCTTGATACCTGCACTGAATCAAATGCATCCCAAGCATAAGACAAAGGCTTTCACATCCGGCATTCATGGGTTTTTGTGAGGCTGTGTTCTAGAAGAATTTCTTCCTGATGTTTCACCTGCCAAGTTTGTCTCTAGGGGGTTATTCAGACAGTGTAAAAAATCCCAATAGGATGTGGGTTAAATCTGGGCTGTTAACATGAATTTTGAATGCAACCGATTAAGTTGGGGGGGAGGCTGCCAAAAACCCACTAAGCATGAGATAATCAATTTCAGTTTTTTGTTTGTTTGTTTTTAATTTTCCTGAAAGACTCACATTGCCAGCTGTGTGAATAACCAATGCAGATAAACTGGGATAAAATTCTGCAGGACTTGAACGTATTTCGAATACATCTCCATCATCAACTCCATCTTTATTTGCAGTGCTGACACATGTGGGCAACAGAACTCACAAGGATGTGGTTTTGATAAAATAAAAATAGTGTGAACAACAAATCATGAATGTGTTAGTGAGATAATTTGCATAGTCGCATTGCAAAACAAAGCATGTAGATAATCCCTGAAACATTCAAGTAATCAGAACAGACATGATTTGCAGAAAGACAAATCACACACACACACAGGTTTGGGAAAGAATAATTCTTATATTCCTTTCCTAGTGTGCAAAAAGGTTTTCTGACATTTCAGAAACCCAATCAGGAATAACAAAGCAGCAGTGAATTTCCCCCCCCCCCCCTCCCAATTTTCTCTTGCTATTTGCACATCCTGAAGTATTCTCAGGAATTATTCTGCTCAGAAAGATATATTATTTTGCTGCACAAAACTCACAGTTTAATCAGAAAAAAATATGTTTTCTGCACAGAAAAAAAGTGTTTGCTAAACAAAATAATTTTTTGCACAAAAATGTGAGGGTTTGTGCAGGGGGGGAAAGGTATTTTTTTGATCAGAATAATTCCTTAGAACATGTTCAAACATTCAGAGAATACTGGACAAAAATATTTGTTTTCTCCAAAAGCAGGATGATAACAGTAGAAATCTTTCATCCTTGTATGTGAAGACAAAATAGGTGAAGATTTACATCTGTGTGTGTGTGTGTGTGTGTGTGTGTGTTTGGGTTCTTCCAGGTGGGATAAATGTGTTGAGGTTGCAGTATTTGTTGTGGTAGTTCTACAAAAATATCCAAATGATATTTCTTGTCTCTGACTATTTTCTACCATTTCCCAACAGCAGCTGCAAAATTTTTATTCCCACCCTCAAGGTTTCTCTTTAACAAGGAAATATCCCCCACTGTCTTTAAATTTAAAGTTGTACTGCAACAGTGCATCAGTGGAACAGTGAAATTACATTTTTCCACTACAACAATAGACCTCTGGGTTGGGTTGTTGTTTTTTTTTTAAAATCTCTCTTAAATCAGAGAGGAGGAAAAACTTCTGTTCAACTTATCAGGCCACCTCAGCAAACTATGTGTTGGTGTGAAAATACCTCTAGAAGAGCCCTAACATAGATCCAAGAAACTGCTGAAAACAGCCTTTAAGATGCTTAGAATGAAACAAATAGACATAGGGCCTTTACAGACCTGTCTAAAGGGGCGGCACAGAGCTGTCCCTGGGAGCGGTAGATCGGGGCTGCAGCAACCGCACACCATGGCCCTGATCCTCCCTTTTGCCACCCCCAAAAGGGCAGCAAAATGCCGCTCCTTTTAGGGGTGGCAAAAGGCCACCCTAAGAGCTGGTGCCTAGGCTCTTCCGCACCCTTTTGGCGCAGCGTGTGCACAAGCTGTGCCAGGAGGGCGTCCTGACACCGTGAGCCATGCAGATGAGCATGCAGCGTCAGGATGGCATCAGGGTTGATTTGGGGTGGCCGGTGTGCAGCTGCCCCACCCAAACTCCACTGCCAGGCTGGCCCTTTAGGCCGGTCTGAATAGCCCCATAGAGAGGACAGCGTCCTTCAAAAAGCTATATTGTGAGAAAAAGTCACACTTCATTAGACCAATCTGAAGGAGCCCCCTCCATGTAGATAGATGGATGCATGCATGCATGCATGCATAGATAGATGCACTTAAAATGTTATTACAAAATAGGGAAGTCCTCTTTTATTTGTTCCCACAAAGGAGAATGGATTTAATCATTTTCTTCCCCACTGCCAGATGTTTTGCATAAGCAATTGTCAAGACCATGTTGCACCCTGGTCTGGAAAATGACATGGATGTGGCCACTGAAAGGGACTGGATTACTACAGGATTACTACAGTTCAAGTGGCAGGTCCATGAGTCAGCATTTGGCAAGCTGTGCATCATGGGAGGTCTGATGCAACATGCACAGTGGACGAGACCAGCCAGATATGCATCATGGGAAGTCTGATGCAACAGGCACTGGGGATGAAACCAGTCAAGTTTCATTAGTGCATGGCTGTCACATGTTCTTAAGAAGACCACTTATATATGGGAGAGAGTCAGAATCTCCATTGTTGGTTAGTTGTGGTTGATGGTTGCGAAGCACTTTGTTGTCTGTATAGCTGTGAGTATTCAAGATAGATGTTTGATACTCGATATATCTTTGTAAATATTTGCAACAAAGATTAAAGCCCTCATTGAGTGAAGTCTCGCTGTCCAGCGATTCATTTCTCCAAGCTGAATGCAGCAGCTATGTGTTGGTGTGGATTTTTCCTGTGCCGTCTGGAGCAAGATTCTTCACAGAAGACCATCTTCTGGGTGTTCCTGCCTACGTGAATCAACTCTGCATGTGTGTATGCTAGATCCTGCCTGTCTGCATACCCCAACAGCAGTGGGGAAATATCCTTCTGGTTAAGTGAAGTTTTTTGGCAGCTCCCCCCACCACCACCAACTTATTGGAAATGCATGTGAACAACAAAGATTAACCCAGATTCTACATGGAATATTTTAATGGTCTGAAAAACCCGTAATCCTGCCAACCACACAAGGTCTTCCAACCCCCCTTCAAATTCTGTTTGTGCTTTTTGTGGGTTTTTCAGGCTGTGAGGCCATGTTCTAGAAGAATGTCTTCCTGACGTTTCACCTGCATCTGTGGCTGGCATCTCTCTGAAGATGTTCAGAGGCTATGAATGCCGGCCATGAAAGTCTCCAATTTCTGTTTGTGCTCTTCAGTATTTATATCTGTGTGGCCCCCCAAAAAACAACAAACAGCAACAAAACAACAAACATCCTCTCTTGAAAGCCTATGTCATCTTTTCTGTTTGGAACAAACTACAACAGCTAGAATTTGTTTGTGCTATTGGGAATGCTATAATCCTGTAGTAATTTAAATAGTAGGGGCCCCTACAAAAGAGGGAGGGATTTAATCTCCATAGTTCTATGTTTGAGAGCTTTTTTTAAAAAAAAAACCAAAACAACCAGTCATCTGAACACTTTAAAAAAACCCAAAAAAACCTCAACAGTGAGATAAATACCATAGCTTGACCTACCTTTATCACTGTTGGTTGTGTGATCTTTCAGAGGAAGCCCAGAATTATGAGAAGTTTGTCCATTCATTATATTCCACTCTACTTCCTTTGGATTTAATGTCTTCCATTCACAAAGGTCAGACTCAAAGTTGCATAGAATGTAATTGGCTATTAACAGCAAAAGAAAAAGCGCTAAGGAAAAGAATCTTATGGAAAGATATATTCTGAAAATGCTATTGTGTTATTATTTAAATTAGTCTCTCTGTTAAGAAAACAACCATAGGTGTTTTGCATTCAAATTCAAGACATTTTTTTTGAACCCATATAGCCAATCACTTAAAAAAAAATCTGTTACCAACTACAGCCCACAATTATTCTAGAGATGTCTTTATTCATTATGAAAATTCCAACTTTCAGAGTAAAATCTAGGGACAGGTTTTCTAACTAATAAGTAATTTGGGGTGTTCATAGAAATGCATTCCTGGCTGCTGTAAAAGTTTGCTGATTTACAGGGCAAAATCCATCAGGAATTACATACGAGAAGCAATTTATACTGAAATCAGACTAACTGAACAAAAGGAGATTAGACCAATGCAGGGTGGTACCACACTGCAGTGTTTTCTGTTTCTAGTTCATTCAGGTTTAAGAACACGTAGCTCCTTTACAATAGGAACACAAAAACAGCAGTGAGTAACCTCTGGTCTGACAGGCTACCCCAGGTGTACAGAAGTTCTATCAAACATGACTTTCTTTCTTTCTTTACATGTCTCTGTACCAATCAGTAATGCTGAAAACAGGTTGCAGCACTGGTTGGGATTACTGTTGGTTTTACAAGGAAGCATATTTTGAAGTCCACTAACATTTCAGAACATTTTTTTATTCCTACCGAATAAACCTACATCAGTCTCACATGAAAAGATTGCCATTGCATATACAGTCTCCCATCTTTCTGTACTTAAAAGAAAAACAGCTTCCTTTCCTTCAAAAACTTCTCAATCTGCTTTGCTAGTAAATGTGTAATTCCTATATAGAGAACCAGTGTGGTGTACTGGTTTGAGCATTGGACTATGACTCTGGAGATCAAGGTTCAATTCCCCAGTCAGCCATGGAAATTCCTTTAGTGACCCTGGGCATACTCATCAGTCCCAGAAAACCCCATGATAAATTTTAGGGTCGCCTTAAATTGGTAACGACTTGAAGGCACACAACAACAGCAACTCCTATATAGAGCCATAATGGTGTTGAGTGTTGGACAAGGACTCTGGGAGGGTTTGAATCTCATTTGGCCTTGGAAAATCACTGGGTGACCTTGGGCAAGTCATACTCTCTCAGCCACAATGAAGACAATGGCAAACCCACTCTGAATAAATCTTGCCAATATAAACCCATGATAGATCACCTTAGGTCATCATAAGTCAGAAACAACTTGAAGGCATACAACAACAACAGATTCCCCATCTCTATAGGACTGGTCCATAAACCATACATAATAGTTTGTTGTCTACAATGAGTGTGAGTGGGAACTATACTTGGGCTTTGCCTGGCCTTTTACAAGAAAACACTGAAAGCAGGGCAGAAAGGACCTTATATTTAGTTTTGCATGACAGTATAGATTTACATGGGGAGGGATGCTCAATAACCAAAGACACATAACATTCTTTGCCTGCATTCCTTATCTTGCAACTATGTAAGCCACACAGATGGAAGAACATATGCTAGATTTTTGGAAGCCTGCTGTCTCCTGTAGCTCAGCAGAGCAGACCTTAAGGCTGTTTGGCTGCCAGGGGAACAGGTGTATGAGATCTAAACAGAAAGAGCTTAACACAAATTTGAAATTGAAAACAATTTTGTATTATCATATGGGAAACTTATGGAGGAGGCAGTCAGAGAAAGAAAAATAAATGAATACATTCAATCTTCCATTAAGAAATCCTTCTCCTGATTATATTTATCAAAAGTGTATAGCAACAGAGACTTTTCTTACTGCACCACAGCCCAAACCAAGGCTAGGTGATCTCCATAAGTCCAAGTGCAGGACTCAGGACATTCAGATGTCTTTTTTTAAAGTGGTACAATGAGAATAATCTCACTCACGCATACTGAGTTTGTTATTCACACTGTGGAACTGCATCTATGTGCATCTCTGGAAGTTCAGTTGCTCACATGTGCCAGCACTCGAATAAACCTGGAGTCAATGGCGTGAATTCGAAAAGTGTTCAAGGCATGCAGTTTAATCCTGTATCATCCCAGGTCTATTCACATTGGTTATTCACACTGCAGATGACGTTAATCTTCTTTTTAAACTCGGGGGGGGGGGATGGGATTGACTAACCCGGGTTAAGTGGGGCTTTTTGGCAGGCTCCCTGCCCAAACTGAATCAGATGCATTCAGGATGCATGTAAACAACAGAAATTCAACCTGGATTCATCCTGGATTATTGTCACCGTCTGAGTAGGGCCTCAATTTCAGAGAAGTGTCTACTGCAGTCCAGTGGTGTGTGAGGCTAAAGGGGAAAGGGAAGGATCAAAAATTCTAGCTTATTTTCAGTCTAAGGCTCTACTGCTAGAATTTAAGCCCTAGAAGTGGCATTTCAACCTTTTAGCATTGTTACAGGGAAAGGGCCATACAAAGGCTAGGAAACAACCAAAGAGTGAGAGGAGATTATCATACAACCCCCTTTCTTGCCATGTTCCTGTTAATGAAAGGAATTAGATACATACTGGTTTGGGAGCAGTGCTTGTCGCACATGTTTGCAATGTCAGGACTAGGACTGATGCTGCCATGGATGCTCTTGCACTGTCTTCCAGGTTTTTCCTTAACCACGCTTCCTGCTCTATTGTTCTTCTCAGCATGCCTTTCTTTTTTATTTCTACGTCTCTATTTATTTCTATATTTACTTTATTTAGTGTGGTACAATGATTTGTCATGTGTGCTGCCACCAGATCCACTGCAGGTGCCTTTTCATCGTACCATGGTATAATGGAGTGGTATAACAAGAAAAGATCCTAAAGAGTAAAGATATACAGCTGAGCATGAAAGTTAGAATCGTACAAGCCATTGTATTCCCTACAACCATGTACAGGTGTGAGAGCTGAATAGTTAAGAAAGCAGATAGAAAGAAAATCAATTCATTTGAGCTGGAGAAGAGTGCTGAGGATACCATGCATTGCCAAAAAGATAAACAAATTGGTCCTAGAGCAGATCAAGCCAGAAATCCCCCTGGAAGCCAAGATGACAAAACTTAGGCTATTGTACTTTGGCCACATCATGAGAAGGCACGATTCATTAGAAAAAGCAATAATGATAGGAAAGATGGAGGGATGTAGAGAGGAAGACCATGTTAGATGGATGGACTCTATTGAAGAGGTCACAGATATGAATTTTCAGGACTTAGGCAGAGTAGTGGAGGATAGGGAGTCTTGGGGGGGAAGCAGACGGTGCAAAGCGCCATTTTCGGGGCACAGAAGGGGAGGGGTAGCTGCACGGTGGGCGCCCCAACCCCTTCCCCAAGACATCCTCGGAGCGCCGGACCCTTCGCACATCTGGGGCTCTGAGGATGCCTTACCGTCGCAGCGTCCACACACGCTGCGGCGAAAGAGTCGCAGAAGGTGCGCCGGCAGCCTTTTGTGGTGCACCCTCGGCGACTTGTGGAAGGAGTGCTATTTTAGCGCTCATTCCAGGGGCGGCGAAGCTGTGCCACGGGGCCGAGGTGTGCAGATACCTCAGCCCCGTGGTGCAGCTTCCTGGGGCGGCCCCGTGCCGCCTGTCTGCTTCCCCCCTTGGAGATGTCCCATCCACAGTGTCGCCATCAGTCAAGATCGACTCAAAGGTGGTTAATAAGAACAGCAAATGGTATAATTACGTTCCATCAAAAATGTAAATTAATGTGGGATAATTGCACTCCTTTTCTACTGTAATTGTAAGTTTTAGCTACTTTTCTGGTTATGTGGCTGGGGGTTCTGTAAATGGTGGAGAAGAAATATCACATATTTCAAGTGCTGGCTTTGCCCCTCATGTTGCTTAATGGAAAGCATTCAAATGTTTCCTCTTTTCAAAGCAATTGTGTTCATTAATTCTGAGAAATGGGGAAGTAAAAATTATTTAAAACTGTAATGTAATTAGGTACTTGAAGGCAACTTGAAGGGGAAAGTAGTGAATTGCTTTTTTAAAAAATAACTTTTTAAAAGTAACTTTCCAAGCTCTGGATCATCCACACTGATCTTCTGTGTAGCAGGTGGGGAGAAGCAGCCCAGTTGCTAAGACTAATGGGACTTGCTGCTATTTTGATTCTGCAGGAAAGAAGAAGTTGTCCCAGTTGGAACACATTTCTTATGCTACATCTTGAAATCTAACAATAGGGAAGAAGGATATCAGTGTGGTTGGGATAAATCTTCAAAAGGAAAGAGAACTAAAAGGCAGAAAAGGACATTTCACTGAGGGGTGAGGTGAAAGTTGGCTAGAGGCAGAGAAAGTAAAAAGGCTAGTGAAATTTCCTATCTTCAGTCTGAAATCTCTCCAGGACAGGAGATAGTCACATCCTGAAAAACGCACATCTTGACCCAGTTCAAAGATATAGTCATGGTAGTCTGTAGAATCAGTATGTAAAGAGATCTTGCAGCACCTTTGAGACTAACTGAAAGAAAGACGTAGGCAGCATGAGCTTCTGTAGACTAAAGTCTATTTCGAATGTAACTGAGGAGGTAGACTTTAGTCTATGAAAGCTGATTTTGACCCAGACTGAGCACACTAAAAAAAAAGGAGGGGGATATTGCAAACATGCAAATCTTAAAATTCGTTAGCACATTTAGGGATTAATATTCATGACAAACCAGAACATACCATTTATACTTTTAAGAAACTGCTTTCAAATAAACATTTAAAATACATTAAGAAATAATTCAGTGATGAAACTGCATATACTTTTTCACTATACCTGTGACCTGAAATTCTGCATATGCTCTCCCACTATGTTATGATTCGTCATTAACATATGCTGATTAAACTATGCCAAATGATAGTTCATTTTATGAATCCATTGCATTGCCAGCCACAGACACATTGTGTTAATCCTTTTGGCATGAATTTCTAAATTATTCTGATAACAATTTTCTTTGGTGTTTCACTAAAATGAATTTAGTGATAAATCTGAATGCTCTTATTTTAAGTGGGGGGGGGAAGATTATCAGCCAAAGCTGTTTCAGGAAACTGTGACATTTCTCAAGAGGCTTCTGAATAACCTTTAAAAGCTATGGCAAAATGACTCAGTTCTTCTCAAAGAGTTTCAACACTGGCTGTGCTAAACTAACACATCTACATTTCAGGATTTATTTTTATTTTTTTACAATCCATTCCCCAAAATATTCCTTTCATTTATATTATACTTATTCTCACCTGCTTGCAGGTACATGATTTCCTTGCCTCTTAGTGGCGATTGCCTAAATAACATTGTTATAGAATCCTGTTCACTGCATGATCTCTGATTGCCTAGGATCACACTTATTACTAATTCAAGAAGGAGCCGCAAAAAGTAGAAATGGCAAAGTTTGGGAAAGGGCTGAAAATTCACACAGTTTAAGTGGTTTTGGAAGGGAAACATTAAAGTCCATCAGATTGTGTGTGTTTTTAAATAAAAAATGAGAGTACTGTATTTGGCACAGCTCTGATTCTTTTTGGCATGTAAATAGTCCCCCCATGCTACTACCTTTCAGTGGTGGTGGGATTATTTGCTCCTGTAAGGCAAGAGGCTATGCTGCTGATAGCAATGCTGCTGATAGGGTCTCCCATATCAAACAGAGTTTTGCTGAGAGCCAGACCAAATGTGCCACACTGGAAGCAAAAGATGACAGAAATAGGATCAAACCTGAGCAACTTGTGCACAGGGACAAAGAGAACTACTATAATAATCAATGCAGAAAAACAGAAGACTGAAAAAAAGAAAGAACAAGAGACCTCTTCCACAAGATCCAAGAAATGAAAGAGAGATTTAAACCAAGAGTGTGGATGCTATACAAAAGAACACATTACATGATCAGCCAACAGAAACAATATTGAATTAAATAAGAGTTGCAAGGATGACAGATTAATTTAAGGAAGAATCATTTGAAGAGGAACTTATAGTTTTAGAAAGTGAAGTGGACACTGCACTGAAAGCATATGGAAGGAAGGAAGAATCAGAAACAGATGGTATACCAATAGAGCTGCTTCAAGCTACAGAGACAGAATCTACTCTAGTTCTAGTTAAAATCTTTCAACAAATATGAAAAAAATGCCCCATAGATTGGCAATATTTAATATACATTCCAATTCCCAAGGAAGGGGACACCAGAGACTGCAGTAACTACAGGACTAGTCTCCCATGCAAGGGAACTGATACTCAAAATTCTACAACAAAGATGTTTACTATATATGGAGTGAAAAATGTCAGATGTCCAAGCTAAGTGCAAGAAAGGAAAAGGCTCTAGGGATCATATTGCAAGCATATGTTGGATAATGGACACCAAAGAATTTAATAAGAAAACCAGTCTGTGCTTTATAGATTATAGCAAAGCCTTTGGTTGCTTAGATCATGAAAAGCTGTGGATTGCTCTTAAAGAAATGATTCCTGCTGTGTAGCCTATACCACAAAATATGAAGAAACTGAATGGTGTCCAGTTGGCAAGGCGGTCAGGCAAGATTACATGTTATTATCTCATTTGTTTACCTTGTATGTTGAATGTATCATATGTATAGCAAGATTAGATTCGGTGGAAGGAAGTGTGAAAATTGGAGGAAGAAACAATGCTAATGACATCATGCTACTAGCTGAAAATAGCAAAGACCTGGAACAATTACTGAAAAAATTAAAGGAAGAAAGTGCAAAGGTTGAAGGATAAACAAAAATAATGACGACAGATTATTTACATAATTTTAAAGTGGAAGATGAAGACGTTGAAATAGTTCAAGAGTTCCCATACCTTGACTCAGTTATTAATTAAAATGGAGACAGCAGTCAAGAAATCAGAAGAGTAGGAGTTGGAAGGGCAGCTATGCAAGAACTAGGCAAGATCCTGAAGTGACATCATTGAATACTAAAATCAGGATTGTCCATGCCATCATGTTTCCCATTTCTGTGGGTTGTGGAAGCTGCACAGTGAAGAAAGCTGATAGGAAGAAAATCAACTCATGTGAAATCTGATGCTGGAGAAGAGTTTTATGGGTACCATGGACTACTAAAAGACAAATAAATGGGCTCTAGAACAAATCAAGCCTGAACTTCCTAGGAGCCAAGATGACTAAACTGAGACTGTTATAGTTTGGACATATCATGAGAAGATGTGACTCACTAAAAAAACTCAATATACTTGGTAAGATAGAAGGCAGTATAAAAAGAGGAGGGCTACAATACAGATGGATAGACACAATCAAGGATGCCACAGCCCCAAGTCTGTGAGACCTGAGCAGAGTTGTTGATGATAGGGTGATGTAAAGGCCTCTCATTCATAAAGTCACAATAAGTCAGTCAGCTTGATAGCAGTTAACAACAACAAATGTAAATAATTATCCTTTTCAATATCCCTGGCTATAGTAAAATATATTTATACCTCTGGCCTGTTTGGCACCACGATATCTGATTTATCAATTTATTTAACTTACCACAAGCTGCTGGATCTTCATCGCTTCCATCAACACAGTCTGTCTGGTAATCGCAAGCCAAGCTAATGTCAATACAATGGTTGTTGGCACAGGAAAACTCTTCAGAAGAACAAAACCTGGGCAGTTCTGACAACATGTTATCCACAAAATGGGAATGATTCAGACAAATATAGCTTGTCTTGTCTTCAATTGTTCCTTCTAAAAAAAGCTGGGAGAATAGATAGTAATTTATATCTAGTGAAGTATTTCAGCAGAAAGAGGAACACATAAAGACAGTTGAATTTATAGGGCTAATTAACAAAGTCAGAAACACAACAAAAACACTATGATATACAAATAAAAATGCTAAAGCACTACCTGTAGCATAATAATTATAATGTTGTTTGGGTTTTGTTTTTGGTTTTTTTGTGCCTTCAGGTAGTTCCTGAAGGGCCTTTGTAGATTGCCAGAAATAGTGTAAATTGAGTCCACTTTAAGGGTTAGGGTTAGTGCTAGGGAATCATGAGAATTGTGTTTTTTTCTGAGACATTGAGCCTTCTCTGTCAGAGAGCTCTGGTGCCACAATAAAATACAGTTCCCATGATTTCCTAACCCTAACCCTAACCCTTAAAGTGGACTCAATTTGCACTATTTCTGGCAGTCTGCAAAGGCCCTTAGTGATCCTAGGGTGACCCTATCAGTAAAATGCAAATTCTTATTTTTCATCCTATTGATGGAAACTTCTCTCTAATAGTGATGTGTTAATGGAGTTTTGCATAGCAATAATGTACACAGGTCTGGAAATGACACATAAAGTGTCATTTGTTTTTCTATCTCTTCTATTTTGCACATGAACAAGATTCTACATGACATGGAGTATTATCTGGGTTCCTGTAGTGCAACTGTATGTTGTCTGTACCTATCTGTAAAGCATCAAGTAAGTGGAAACAATTTTTTCTTTAATGTTGAATGTGCTGATTACTGTCACTTGTATATACTTAAATACTGCTGGACTGGGTGCATGGCATTTATAGATAAGATAAAAGTCTGTGTCATTTTTGAATAAAATGTTGGCACAGTAGAATTTTTTACATCAGCCAACACTGCTAGCATTGGTTTTCATTACATGAACTAATGTCTTTGTTTTTATTCAGTTCCTTCATATAATTTATTTTTCCATTGTTATAAAACCACAGGGTATCCCTGCAGCCTCTTATTATGTATGTGTGTAGGTAAGCTGTCCAAGTCAAGAGATAGCAGTTTGTAGTTGTCTGAGCAATGAACTATGATTCTGGAGACCAGGGTTCAAGATCCCCACTCAGCCAGGTCACCTTAGGCACCTACAGGGAGGGACATGTCTGGAGTGAAAGAAATTTGAAAGAACCTAATTGAAGGATAGAGGCCACCGCTCTGGATAGCTCCTTTAAAATATGGACTGAAACCCAGAGCAAATCCACCAGACATTGAAATTAGAGCCACAATTCCCCTGCCTGCAGGGCTCTAGTTCTGCCCTCAAAAAAATGAGCTAAACAGGGATAAGAGGACTAATGAGAAAATGTAGTGGGAAATAGAGGCAATCACTTGTAGCCTTAAAATATTTAAAGTGCCAGGAAGGTCTCTTGGTTGTAATCTGGTAACCCTCCTGAGTAGACAGTAATTTCATTTAAAGCATAAGAATAGACCAATAACACCTCAAGGATCAGAGAATATCTATATCCGCAGTACAACAGGCAACCTTCTGATTAGTTCCCTTACTTGCAGAATCAACTTCAGAATATACATTTTTAAAAAGAAAATTTACATAAGCAATTGCAACTGAACTATCCAAAAAGGTATGATTTTCACAACAGTATTAAAAGTAGGAAGAAAGTGAGGGGTTATCAACAAATTAGTCAGTTTTTGTTATAGTGGAAATGATTTGATGCCGGAAATTCCCTGGAGGTAATATTTACTGCAGCATGGTCCAAAATAAAAGCTGCACCTATACTTTCTGAAATTCCATGCTGTCTTTCTAATGGAAAGCTAAACTATGCTATAGTGCTGGCACATGCATTTAGCAGCAGCTGGCTGGATAAACTAGAAAGGAAATGCAAATGGAATGGTTATTGGCAGATCTATATGCATTCGCACTCCAGAAGATTACTTTACTTAGAATCTTCTGAGAATAACTGAGATCCAGAGTAGTATAGTGTTTAGATTGTTGAATTGGATCAAAAAGCATCAAATATTCACTGAGCTGAGGAATTCTCTGGATTGGTAGAGAGGATGTAAAAGAGAGCAGTTACATACACCATTTGCACCTGATTTCTTTGGAGAGGGTAGTGAGATGTTATGAAGAAGTGCAAGAGACAGAGGTTGTTAGATTTGATGGGAACAAGTGGGTTCAATCTGTACTTCTCAAAGGGGAAAGGCAGAGTTCCAATGCTGAGGAGGCTCTTGGTGGTTCATGGGCATAATTACCTCTGGGTTTTGTGTAAGGTATGGCCAGTAAGAAATTGTACTGTCAATCTCTATCAGTTAATCTACTCCTTTCTTTCCAGATGCATGTAGCCTACCTGCCAAATGATAGGTAGACTTCTAGAGTCCACAAGCTCCTTGCGCACAGGGATCCTCCCCCCAAGTGTTAACAAGGATGCAAATGTTACACGATTATTTCTCTGTTCATAAAGTGTATGGGTACATTCAGTAAAATCCTTCAACATGGAAAGTTTGATCTG